>JAGXJF010000453.1:600000-1200000 GCA_019208055.1 Stipa capillata
TAGTCTTGGTTGCTATGTTCGTAGACAGTACAGCCGGCTTTGAGAAATTTTACCACAATATTTATGTTGCTGCTAGATTTCCCTATATGGACAAATCATTTTGGTACAAGCGATGCGAATAGTATCTGGTTTTAGCCGTCGCACAGGTCATGAAGTGTGCAGCAGTGTGGTGACTCGTCCTTGACGAAATTTGAGCAGAAGCTTGTGTGCTTTCTCTTGCGTGGTTTTCGTTTTTTGAGGATGGGTTTTGTACCTGAAATGCTTGGGCTTTCTCGTAGAGATATTTCAGATCGAATTTTGTGCAACCTTGAGAGCATCGGTCTGGGCTCTGAATCTCAAGGCAGTTGTGCTCGTATGGCTACCGATTTTAGGAAGGGATGATAGGAAAGGGAATTTGAAAGAAGCTGTGATCTACAATTGTACCATTTGGTAGCTAGTCATTACCATTCCTCCTAGTTGCTTGAATAGTGTGAGCCTATGAGGTGAGGAGAGGTGATGAGCAAGGCAGAAACGGGAGTGTAGGGGAATGAAGGACTGCTGAGTGCTGACAGGCAGGCAGACCCCGGTGCGTGCCGGTCTGCCAGATCGGGCCGAGACGCCGGTGCGTTTCCATGGTAAGTCATTCGGGCCGCGCGGAACCAAAAGAACTCGGGCCGTGCCGCTGCTGCTCCTGCACCGAGGACACGCAGATGCAGAGATGGGCAGGCCGCGGGCATATATTAATGTGACTGCGAGCCGGCTGCACGCTGAGACGATTTGGCCAACCCGTACACGGCAGACGGCCCATTCATTGGCTCAATAACACCAGGCCATTCGTAGCCTTAGTAAAGTTCGCTCTTTTGCTTGACCTGGGTCGGCACGTCTGGCTCTTGCATCGCCCGATACCGGTATTGTACCTTTGAATATAAATTGATAAATAAAGAGCTCCTTCCCCTTATTAAAAAAAAAGTTACTCGTTAGCGAGAGCAACGTCCGCAGCCACAGGGGCCTTGCGTTGCGCCCACTGGCATCGCCTCCGGTCCGGGACCGTGCTGCAACTGGGAAGGAAGCGAGCAAACCGAGCGTCCACCCAGCCACATGTACGAATCTCTGAATCATCGTCGCATAGAGCATGCACGCACAACATATTCAGCTAGCCCTACTACATAAATCATCATCTATGATATACATCAACAACGGTAATCACTAATAGTTGTCTAACTACCAGTCATTGATAACTTCGTCATGTCTCGAGGTTTGACTCAAAAAGTCACCAGTGACGAGTCTTTTCAACTCCTCACTGATGAGTCATCAGCGACAATCCTCTCTTCAACTACCACCGACACTCATCAGTGACGGTTGAAGAGAGGCCCGTAGTTAATGACTCATCAGGGACGGGCTGTCTGCTAGTCTTTAGTGGTGTGTTTAAAATTCAAAATTTTAGACTCCCAGCAATCTAAATTTCAGAGTGCCGCATGGTATATAATTCACCTTAGTGCGTCTCTCTCTCCACTCAGTTCCAAATTTAGATCCAAATTTTCTCCTTCTCTCTTCACCCTCGTCTCCTCCCTTCCACCTTTCTCCTTCTCTCACACTTTCCATTGAAATACAACACAAGGCACCTCTTCTCTTCCGATCGCTCTTCTCGTAGGAACATGATGGAGGCTACATGGGAGTTTCGCTCTGATTCAAGGTAAGGAAGGTCCTCCCATGACAAGATTTGTGATTTTTTATGCTCAGATTCGGATTCCTACTAGTGCTTAAATGTTTTATTTTAAGAAAAATTATCGTATTTTTTTTCTAGCATCTCTACTCACTAGCGGTTCGGAATCCACAATAATTATTGCATTTGAAGCTCAGGAAAAAAAATTTAACAGATGGTCAGAAAAGATGATTTTTTGTTCGGAGGTCCGAAAGTGTGTCTTAGAGGGCAATTTTGGACACTAAAAAATATACAGGTCTAAGACGAGTAGATTTTTTAGGTGCGTTATTGATAGCTTTATATTTAAGTGGTTGTGGAGCTAAAACGATCACCGTATAAGACTTTCTTTTTCCAGATCCCTATAAAGCCATAAACGATGGTTAAATGATTTGACCCGTTGATGAGTCTGTTATTGACAACGGATAAAAAGTCTGTCCTTAATGACCTGAGACATCAGCCGTCGCCGGCCGAGCAGAGCAAGAGGACCGGTTTCGACAGCGATTCGTGCAGGGAAATCGACAGATTCACATGGGGTAGGAGGATAAGCCCGGCCGAATCACTCACTCGAGTACGCGACATGCAGTCAATTGCCTGCGTTGCAGACATTGATGGTAATACATATGGACACATATATGGTGATCCATCGATGTTCTCCTGTGGACCAGATCACAGAAGCTAAAAATGGTTTGCGATCTCTGGATAATGTGAAAAGTCTGCGTTCTGTGGCGTCGAAGGCATAGATTTTTTCTTCTCGTTCATAGGAAGCTTGAGTTACTGTCAGTGAGACCCGAGATCGCTTCGACGGCGACGGCCAACTAGTAGTCTACTAATCCGTAATGAATCATTCGTTTTGTAATCATTACTCTTATTCTCTTCCACGCGTTCTCCGTAAAATTCCCTTCTTTTTCCGTGGCTGGACGCGTCAGGGTATACACCTGATGATGTACATGCCAATTTAATTTCCTTCCCTTTTTGTTTTCCTTGTTTTCAAGATCACTCGCATTTCGGGACAATATATCTGATCCATCATGCATTCATTCATGCCGTGGATCGACGATGCCATCATGAGTGATCGATAGGCCCTTGGGCCTTGATTGATGAGTGATCGGATCGAAACAATGGCCATCCATCCAATCTGCTCTCCAGAGCTCCAGATCCGGTGCACAGTGGTCACTGATCAGTCTTGCTACAGTTCCATCATGGATCATGATATCATATATGGTTTGATCATACACTATTGCTTCCCGATCATCGTCGTTTCCGGTCCACCTCACCCGCAACCGCATTGAGGGAGATCCGAGGCCGACATCGACGCGCCCGTCCATCCATCGGGCACGTCGCGCGTTTTCGCTCCATGAAAATGAGGGGACGGAGGGGCTAGTATAATGGTATTAGTGGAATCAACATGTGACATGAGAGGAGGAGCGTGAGAAGAGGAAGCACCGATCGTACCATTGCCATGATTTGTAGGCCTTGAAGTGATCAGACATCAAAGGCCAACGGATATATATGGGACTGCACCCCAGGATCGGCAAATTCGGCAGGTGATGGTGATGCCCGGTGCAGCCTGCCTTGCATCGATCCTGAGGTTGTGTGACGCTTCACTGATTAGTGATACTAAACTCTACTGCAGCTAGCTGGTTCCAACTTGTAAGTGTAGACATGCAAATAAAAGCTAAATAACCGGCTAGCATCTCTATTTCATTTGCATCAAAAGCAAGGTAGAAAGCCAGGAACACGTACGTCGGAATAGCCGCGGCGAACGATCCAGCATTGGCGTCAGAAGACATGGCGATGAAGTCCTCGTAGTCGTCCGACGACAAGGAAGCCGTGTACGCAGTCCCGGCACAGCGAAAAGGAACGAAGGCGGCGGAAGACGTGAGCGCGAGGAAGCAGATGCAAAACTTTTTCGTCACGGCTCAATCACGAAACACGGCGCGCGCGCGACGTGGCGAGGCGGGCGGTGGAGGAGAAGTGCGCGTGAACTAGTTCTCTTCTCAAGCCTCAAGGAGGTGGGCAACACAACTCCTTATAAGTTGGTCTCCCTCCACCTCCACTAACAATATGGGACTAAACTTCCACTCGTGCCATCCAACCAAATGGGTTAGATTTTTTCAGGAATTAATTGAAACATGGGCTTTAGGTCCATTAATTCTAACAAGAAGTATATGGGATTTGGATAAGAAAATTGACTGAAATTACAGCACAGTTTCAGTAAAAAGAAGACTATCTTTTCAGGTGAAATTTTCAGTGGTCGCTTATGCAAGTACTAGTTTGTTGATAGGAGTTACCTTTCCATTTACAAATATTGTGGCCCAGTGGCATCCACCCTCCAAGTATTCCATTCTTGTACGAAAGGGCTTCCATCTTGAAGTCTCTGATGCAGTGTAATCAGCTTATGCAGTTCATGAGCTGTATATGCCTTGCAGCCATCAATTTTCAACAGGCTGTTCTTCAGAGAGGACAAACTTTCTACAGTTGTACAATTAAATGGGGTTTCTCCAGGGAGTAAGAAGGGGAGCCGAGCGCGACATGGAACCTAACTGCAGAAACCAGTATAAAACACATCAGTCTTTTTAAGGTCCCTGTAGGAATCAGGCACGAGAATAGGGAGACAGCAAAGCCAGAACCTGATGCTGACACTAGATGACTTTGGTGTAAACCTGAATTAATCACTTTGTAGGAAAATGTTCCCATGCTCCAGTGAGAAGAAACAGTGCGAAGGTGGAATAAGAATGGTGAAAATGGTGTAATCTGGTACCACTATGTTGCTTATATACGGTTGAAGTAGGGGTCCGTTTGGAACGTAGAGATTTCACAGCAAAGAGTTCAATTTCCACATAATAATGGAACAATTCTCGTGTTCCAAATGGGCCTACGAAAAGAAAATTACATTGACATTTTTGCCAAATCTGGACAAGATTCAGTTGCGGCACCGGATGACGACAGCGCAGTCGAGAACCACGAAATGAGATCCAGCAAAAGAGCGGATAAAAGCGATGGCTAACCTACCAAAGCTGGGGGACAATGACGCCCGTCTGTTTGTACGTAGGCGAAGACGTGAAACAAGTACCATTTGCCTACGTTGATGTCCTAAATAAACTGTGATGTGGTTTGGTCTGCCGGTTAGAGTTTTTAACAACTGCAAGTTTGCAAGTTATAAATCTCGTAAGAATTCATGATAAAGCACTGTCAACTGTGACCTTCAATGTCTATCTCTGTAAATACTTTAGTAATACTCTTGCTTAGGGAGACTCACTGCAACAAGATGGAACAGAGATGTTTGTGACATGCTGAGGATAAATATCTCATACTTTCCATTTGAAGACAAAATGCAACAGTACATGGTATCATCCCAATACCTGCCACTCTTGCATATTAGAAGAGAAATGGAGATTGTAATATTTTCACCATATCTAGCACATAATCTACTACTTGTGAGATCATATTTAAATCCCATAAATATGGGAAGAATGAAGTCAGCTGGTTCAGCCGGAGTTATAGTATCCCCGATCCTGACCGTCTTAGTACATTCAGCGTATGATAAATCAAATCAATTCTCAGGCCTGAAGTCTAAAGACTGTTAGCTTAGGAGCTTCACTTGCCATACTTCCTATGTACAAAAATATGGACCTTCGTGATTATCAGTGATCATCTAGAACTCGATCTCTGTATGATCTGCTGCTTGTAACTGACCTGTGTTAATTGAACCATACAGGCTATTAGTCTAAGGTAATTACCAAGGCATGCGACAAGTAAACCATCATCCATTATACGAACCATCAAAATTCAGTGTTGAAACCCCATTCTCCTGGCTTCGCTCATTATCGATATGCAACGCATTTTGGAGATCCTCCTCCCAGAAATCCCGTTGCTGAAAAGACGAGGTAGACAGCATTATGATGAGATGCATATTTACTCCCATTAATTAGGTATTTGCAAGTCTTCAAGCAACAATCACCTGCTTTTGAAAAGCATACTGTGTGTTGGCTGCATGGGGTAGAGCCGTGTCTAACAAACCTAGGGAGCAGTGGTTCTCCATAGTCCCTGAACCGAAGGACTGGAAAAGGTCTGCTTGGTCACAAAATGGAAACACTGCACCAGCACTTTCCAATGGAAATACCGAACTCACTGAAGGGCCAAGGGCTTGGTACATCTGAATATACAGAGGAAATAACATGTTAGGGGCAGATTGTTTCATAGACCTGAAGCACGAGAACAGAGATGATTGGAGCTCACATCTTTGTGTAAGAGGGTAGACAAGGTGCTGAGGTCGAGTTGTGGATTCACGGTCGCAAGCTTCATGGACAAGAACTGAAAGCGCAAAACAGCGATAGGATTAGAATTCAGTGAGAATTACGAACTCTAGTTGTGAGAATTACAACTAACTGTGTGCCGCATCTAACCTCCACTTGCTGCTGCAGAGATTGTACATAGTTTATGATCTCATCAAGCATGAGCGCTTTGCCAATGACCTAAAACAGGGAATTTCTTCAAATTAGACAACTTATGGCAACAATTGACACTTCGACACAACAATGTCCCATTCTGAAATCTTATGATACCTTGTTACATCCTGGCACCAGGTCCTGGAGCATTTTCATCTTCTGTGTAATCTTCTCTCTCCTAACCTATTAAACCACAATTAAAGGATAATGAATAATTTTGCACTCAAGCCAAAAAAAAACAACAAATTTGCCATACAATTGAAAAATGAAATGACAAAAAACAAGAGAAATTCCAGTATATTACCCTCTCTGCAAGGCTGTGGCTATCAGTTGCCTGCCCTCTCCTCGCCCGGACATGGACGTAGTCCTTGGGTGGCTCATCCGCCGGCTTAGCCCTGGAGCTCTTTCCCTTGCCCTGCTTCTGCCCCCTCTCCCTGCCGGCCGAGCTATCGCTCGCCGTCGCCGTCTCCTCCACCTTGGGCTTCACCGGCCCCTCCTCCATCTTGCATCTCTTCGAGTCCGGGCCCGTCGCCTCACCTACCTGCAAACCAAAAACCGGCGTCATCATCATCATCAGCAGCAAGAACCAGCAAGCTATTTAGCCCATGGCAGAACTGAATCCCATTCACGTTGCTCCCCCACCTTGCAAGAGCCCAGACAGGCCGCCGCCTCCTTCCCCTTCCCGCCGCCCCTGGCGGGCGCCTTCCTCTTCCTGGCATTGGCGCTGTCGGCCCTCGCGTGGTACGCCCACGCCGGGTCGGAGACCGAGGAACCCTCCCTTGACGCGGCGCCGAGCTCCCCGCCGCAGCTCCCCGGCGCCAACCCGAATTGCTCTCCGCCGCCGCCGCCGCAGAGCGTCTCGAAGAACCCGCCATCCATCGTCCACGCCACCCCGAAGTCGAGCCCGGCGGGGGAGCAAGAGCCCATCAGCAGCCTCGCAACGTAGTCACTGTCCATCGCTCGCTCGACCCCCTTCCCCGCGCGCAACAACAAACCCCGCAAGAATCGCGCAGGAAGGAACGCAAAGGAGTGGGGTTGGGGAAAGTGGGGGGGTTACGCGAGGCGAGGCGGTAGGTGGGTTGGGTGGGGTGGGGGATTCCGCGCGTTGATTTATAGAAGGGTTCGGGGTGGTGGCGGTGGCGGTGGAGGCGCAGCAGCGAGGAGCGGAGTGGTGGTGGTGGTGGTGGTGGTGGTGGGGCTAGGCTGCTACTACCGTGGAGCCGTGGAGGTCAAAACAACGAGAAAACGGGGGTGATGGTGTTAACGGTGGTAACCTTGCCCGTAACCAGCTGCAGGAATGAGGAATCGTTGGTGAATGGAAGGGAGACAGTGCTCCGGGATTTTCGCTCCCCAGATGGTGATGTTTTTCACTGCTCTGACGCCGGACCGATGGGAGAAAGGTGGGATGCACTCGTATATTAATTTGTTAATATAAAATTTATATAATATAAAATTATAACTACACATAAGTATTTTAATATAAATCTAATTATATCAATCTTATATCACATAAATTATATATTAATAAAAAAATTATTGATCAAAATCTTATTTTAACCAATTAAAATACGCTTTACATGTCTAAACGAAGGGTATAACAAGCCAGTGACCTCATGATACGAGTAGAAATGAGTGGGCTTTTTGGTATCATACCACGTGCCTGTGCTAATTTTTTTTTCAGATGCTTTGTCTTTTCATTAAGAAAAAAAACAGATTGATATATGCAAAGTTATTCGAGTTTATAAGTCTAGAAAGGAGAATTATTCGAGTTCATAGCTAGTATTTGTAGTGAGCTGTCTATTTAGGTACAGCGACACTAGCGGACCTAGCGGGTGGCATGGGTGGGGCTCGGCCCACACTAAGAAAAAGCCCATATATCAAATTCTGAAGGGAAAATAGCCCATTTAAAATATGTAATATTTGCTCTATGCATATGATCAACATCCTTCTTGTAGTCTAGCTAGTTAGGATATTTGGCTCTCATTTGAGAGACTTGGGTTCAAGTCCCACCGGTTGAATATTTTTATTTCTTTTGTTCGAGACTAGATTTTCCTATAATGAAATGATTATATATGATGACTAAAAAGAATCTGAGTTCTGATGCGCGATTGCAACCAGTGATCAGTAGAGGTTCATCATGATAATTAGTTTGATTAATCATTAGGAGTTTGTGTCAAACTTATCGATGTTGGATTACTGAAGTTTTGCTTTTCTTTATGTAGTCTTGTCCACATCGATAGATAGGTCAAATTGGAAAATGGTTTACTTTCTACTTCATTTTATAACAGTAAAAAACTGAACACAGCTAATACTTTTAACTTGTTAACATGATCAGTGACTAGTGCTGTAGGATATATTATTGACTTACCTACTTGAAAGTGTATCTAGGCCTCTAAATATGTTTTGGTGGTTAATGAATTAGAGGACTAATGACCGCTTGTAAGCATGTAAACAGGTTTAGTCTTCAACAGATGAAATAGAAGAGTATCGGCGACCCCTCAAAAGAAAAGGGAGAAGAAGAAGGTGGTAAATCTCCTAGATATAGATTTTATTATTTAAGTGACGAAAGTCACATTGAGTCTAGAAAAACAGTACTATTAAGAGGTGCTTGATGAACATGGTCGAGGAGAGTCTTTGCCGAACAAAAGCCTTTGTCGCCAAAAAGCTCCCAGAAAAACTCTAACCTTACATCCCTGCCGAAATCTGGACCTCAGCCCGGACAGTTCGCCCGAGAGTCCGGATCAGTACTGGACTGCCCCGGACCTCAGCCTGGACAGTCCGCCCGAGAGTCCGAATCAGTACTGGACTGCCCGGACCTCAGCCGGACAGTCCGCCCGAGAGTCCGGAGGGTCCGGACAAAATCCGGACAGTCCGGGCTTGTCTTCGCGCATAAAATTCCCTCTGCCACCTCGATCGATAACCGTTGGATTTGAAAATCCAGAGCGTCCGGCCTAAATCTGGACAGTCCGGATTTTGGCAGATTCCCTCAAACGGCTAGTTTTTTAGGGAGCCTCTATATAAGAGAGAATTCCTTATTTCCTGCATTTCCTGCATTCTCTAGAGCATTTCTCCACTCCTCCAAGCACCAAGAGAGAAACCTTGTGAGGAAGAAAAAAAGAATTGAGCGAGTTGAGAATCAATCAAGCGACGCATTGAGTTCATCTCCAAGTGTTCATCAAGCTCATTTCTCTTGGAGATTGGGGTCTCCTAGACAGTTAGGAGTCCTTGAGAGCTCCCATCCTTGTGGTGAACCTCAAGAAGTTTGTGAATGGCAGGATTCGCCTCTGCGAGGAAAGAATCACTAAGAAAAAGTCGAGGAGACACAAGTGCGTCCTCAAGGGATAAAGGCTCGAGAGGAAGCCGGCTCTTGATCATGTGTGATCGAGCTTCCCAAACGAAGACGTAGGATTCCCCCAAGGATCCAAATTTCGGCAACAAATCATTATCTCTCTTGTTCATTCAATTCCACGCTTACTTTGCAAGTACCTTTATATTGCTCATATTTATCTTACTTAGTATATTTGATTACTTATATTAAATATAGTCATCTTTGCTAATCAATCAAGCTTAATTCCGTAAAATTGAAAGATTTGATTAACATTGTACAAAATTTATTTAGTCGCCTATCCACCCTTCCCCTTTAGACCGACATCTTGATCCTTTATTACTGATATCAGTGAATCATCATCTGTTTTTATCTCTTGGGTATCAAGTTTCTTTATTGATCTATACTTCTTGAGTGTCGTTAGCAAGTTTTGAATTAGCACTGTGTACTTGGAATTTGCATCTGTGTGTGCTATTGCGGTTCTTTATATAGCTAGAAATTTCTCTACAAATTGATTCCGTATTATATTTTTGATAAATTGTATACTTTATATGTTGGCATGTCATATTTACAGTATCAAAAAATTTTATTATCAAGTTGGCCCACTCTTACTCAAAATCTTGGGTCCGCCACTGAGCTATAATGATCTATTAGTTGTGATCTGTTTAGATACAGTTATAAAGATCTATTGGTTGTGATCTGTTTAGGTACAATTATGAAGATCTATTGGTTGTGATCTGTTTAAGTATAGTTATGAAGATCTATCGGTTGTGATCTCTTTAGTTGTAGGTATGAAGATCTATGATCTATGTAGGTACAATTATGAAGATCTATCGGTTGTGATTCACTAATAGTAAAATGGTCCATCAAATTAACGGTCGGATGTTTTGCTCTTTTTTAGAAATTTCTAACCTCTCTATTTCTTTAATTATTTGTTATTTTTAGTATATAGCTGACGTGGGGATTTCTATACTGTCAGGTATAATGACAAATGACATAATGATCGATCGTGAGTTCGCAACGTAACAAGAAAGCAAAGCCGCTTTTTAGTGACTATATATTCATATTCATGGTGTAAATCATCACGAGGTGAGGTTGAGAAACCGGATTTAAGTCGTACGTCCTACCACTTGAGAGTTAGTTTCTAACCTCCCAGAGTTCAGCGAAACCATCTCTTAACTTCGCTTTGCGAATTATTAAAGAAATGACACGATGATCAATCATGCATTCACGATGCAACAAGAAAGCGAAGCCGAACTTGACGTCCGCCATCTTTTGCGGATGCGTACACATAAGCAAACAAAATAAATGAAATGAGGCCGTGGCCATCCTCTGATCGTCAAACCCTGCACTGTGCAACATTCAGTGCTTCCTTCCTGCACAGCAGATTCCTGAAGATTTCTTTCTGCTTATACAAAAAGGGAACTGGAACATACGCAGAACCATGTATCATCACGTACACCGTACACGAGGGGCAGCTGTATCTGTGTCGCAGTACACGTTGCTGACTCGCTGTTCTACTAGCATTTGAGTTTCCCTTCGATGCATATTATGTAGTACTCCTACTGGAGAGACGCGTGTAGAGAGACGATTAGTACAGGAGCTCTCTGGTTCAGTCGCTGAGGAAAGATTTTGCCGCTAAGGTAAGAAGACTTGATAATTTGTGGCAGTATGCTTAGTTAATTCGTTGCATCATTGTATGCGTGTTACGTTCTCTAAAAACCGAATTAGCCTCGATGCTGCCGCCGGATCGCGGCACATGCACCGCTGCGTTAGTTAAGCAAGTTTGACGAATTTCACGCGCATTGTTCGCGCCGCGGCGAGCGCGACGCGTAGGCGGTGGCGCTGGCCCGGCCATGGGCGCACGGCTCGTCGTTGGCGGCGGCGACGCCGTGTAGGATTTAAAATGGCAACTACTAATCCTTGATCATTCACTTGTCTAGCCGTGATATTGCTACGAAAGAACAGATCGCCTAGGTAGTGTAGTAGATACTACTATATATAACCCAACCGCTAGGAATATAGTACAGACATTAGATGCCTCTTCAGGGCTCTGTTAGTACATAACGGGTACTTGTTTAATCAAATCACGTGTAACCCTGCGACAGGTCGGCTTAGTTGATTAATCACCCCATCAATCATGTCAGCAGACAGGGGAGGAGAAAAGTTCCAAATGCATATTCATATTCATTTCCATAGCAGGGCATAGAACGGGTTGTTTCCAATTTCTCCATTTCCTGCGAGTATTGCAAATGCAAATGCACTTTCTTTTGGCGATTCTCGTCCGATAAAAGTCTGCACTGTTTCTTCATCTGGTATGCTCTCCCTTAACTTTGTCGCTGCCGTTGGTTTAATGGTTGTTGGATCTGAAGTAACAGCAAAAGGTTTGGTGCCTTTGTGGATCAGCATCTGATAGGTATATTTCCTGATTATTTCTTGATGGGTTTGATCATGGCCGCTACATCTGCCACATGTAGTCAGCTATGAGCTTAGTACTACTTTGTTCTGGCTGGCCCAAGGACCATATTCTGTCTGAAAAAAGTAGCCGGTAAATTGAGGTCAAATCCATAGTGAGCTCTTGTCATGGTTACACGTTACTGCTACGTGGAAGAGTTGGAAAACCGAGAGCAAGACTTGCTCTACACTAATCCACTGGTTTGGCTGTTGCTGAAGTATAGAACTTTGCAACACATGAACCGAGGCAAGGTTACTGTACTTTGCAAACTACTCCATGACCTACTCTAAATCATTAACTTATTCTGTCAGAAATGTTGGAGCATGAATGCATGATCCTTGCCACCATAGACCTTGCCACTGACATCTAGATGGCGACTACAAAGACAGACTGAATATGTTAGGTATTTTAGCGTAACCAAGCCTGTGTGCTCAAATGTAGCTCAAGATTTGAACAGTCATAGCATTGCAAGGTTCATAACTGACATGTCAAGCAAAGCTAAAAATTATAGTTTCAGGGGGTCAGACTTCTGGTGACGATGCTGATTTTCCAATTTCCAATTAGCAGGCAACAAGATGAGTAAAGAACTTCAAAATCTTCCTTAGTACAGAACATGCCAGATCATGGAGTATGGCACATTGCAGCACCCTGCTGACCACAGCTAACAGTCGCAAAAGCAAACAAAAGTGGCTAGCATAACCTTTCGACAGCTAATAAACAAGGGCAATCCATATTCTTTCTCATCAAAATTGTTGTACTTATAGTACGAGAACACAATCATTACCGATAGCAAGATGGTTAACCGTATCGAATCCTCGAGGCAAACAGAAAGCAGAACAGAATTCCTGATCAGGATAAATCTATTACAGGTGAACCAATCCAAAACTACAACTATTCGAAGTACTTCACTCATACTCCTGGCTGCGAAGCCTGGCAAGCTTGTTGGTAACCACGATGTCAAGCTGTGCAGCACGCTCCACTATCTCCTTGCGTTTCTTTGTGGATATGTTATGTGCGATTTCAGCACAGTACGTCCTATTTCCAGAAAGATAGGATTAACATTAGCAATGAACATTGGAGATAGCTGCAGCTCTCAAAATCAATCAGCTTGGTGAGTTTAAAAACACAAACCTATTGTGCATCATAAGCAGCTAAAGCTCAGAGACATTGTGCACGACGAACTTCTTGAACTTGTTGGGCAGGTAATGCCTGGTCTTCTTGTCAGAACCATATCCAATATTGGGCATCAAGGTGCATCCCTTGAACTTCCTCCTGACACGAGAATCAATACCCTTCGGCCTGCGCCAGCTTGTCTACACATAACAGTAGCACAAGTTTAATTCATTAACACAACTGATAGCAACATAATACGGAAAGGGAAAGGGAAACACAAGAAAACACCCAAGCATTCAGCACACTCCAAGAATGATGAAGAGTAACAACAACAGAAAACCATCCGTGATGTTTAGATGATCAATTGTACTGAATCCTTGGAATTAGTGTAGTGAATCTAATGTAAGCGCACAGATTTTGCAAACGAATAACGAATAAACCTTCATGGCAAAGCTACTAAGAATAGCACACCCTAGCTAATAGTAGCATTGAAGGTACTCATCTCAAGCTAATTTCATGCAAAGCTGTCCAAATACATATATCATCATCAGTGGGGTAAAACAGACATGATTAGAGTGCAAATAAAATGAAGGGTGTTTTATTTCGTTACCCAGAAACACTACCCAAATGTCGTCATATACAGCACAATATCTAAAGAAGGATGACCAAAACGCTCAACGTAACCACTCATCTAAAAGGCTTTCAAAATATTTCATGATCAGACTAAATGCAACAGGCATTTCTAACCCCATTCATGAACGAAGTGGAGTTCAAAGGTACCGGCCAACATACAACAAACTCTCGAGAACGAAAGCAGCGCAGCTTCAATGGAAATTTCTAGCGACTATGACAGCACAAACATAATAATCAGTGGTGTCTCAACGGAAGTTAACATCCTGAATGACCCCAATGCACTACAGTTCATTGGACAACCGAACAATCCCCTCTAATCTCACTAAACCACCAACTACCAGGCAAATTCGCAGCCAAGATTCCAGAATGTACCAGTAAATTAATACGATTTCTAAATCAGATCCAGGTATCAATAGCGCAAGCAGCGGAGGCCGCAAATATCGCACGACTCAACAGGAACAAAGCGAAGTTCATCGGAGTCCATCTCAAAAATGAACTGCACGTTCCCGGCTCGCAGTTCTCGAATAAACAGAAGCTGGGGCGAGTGACAGCGAGAGCGAGCGAGGTACCTTGAGGCCGATGTAGCGGTCGCTGTGCGCCCTCTTGAACTGCTTGACCCGCTTCTTCACGATCTTCCTCGTCAGCAGCGGCACCGCCATCTGCACCGCGGAGACCCAGCAGAGTCAGAAGGTCGGTCGTGGGTGTGTGACCGTGTGAGGGCAGTTCAAGCACCGCGAGAAGAGAACCCTAGATGTTGGGCTCGGTCCGTCCGTGTGTGCTGAACGGCTACGATCGCGGGCCGAGCGAACAACCAGACGAGGCCGAGACCGCGTCGTGGGCCGTGCCAGCGTTAGTGGCTCTGCCGCTCGTTGCGACCTTTTGGCTCGGCAAATTTGGCAATTTTAAGCGCTGGAGACTGGAGAGCTTCTTGTTGTGATGATAGGTGATGTTATTTGATACTTTAAACTCTCATTTATAGAATGTGATTTGCGTTGCATACTGTTTGTTCTTCAGCTCAATCTGTTCTGGGATACACGTTACATCCATTGAGTATCACATTCGAACGCAAAACGGCAGGCGTCATCTTTGGATCCATTGCAGAGGTAAAGACATACGTAACAGTAGCAAGTCTGCAACTAAGAACGATACAAAATAGATCAGGGGATTGTTCAGAAAGGAGAGTTAGACAGGATACCAAAAGTCATGGATCTATTCGATTTGATAACTACGCTCTTCCGTTTGATCATGGGAAAAAGATCGTTCCTGTCTCTATTGGGTCTACACGAGTAAAAGTTCCATGCGTTGATCTATTTGATTTGGCAAGGCTTTGTTTGATGCGGAGGACCATCATACTTCACCCGACTGTCTAAAGTTCATTGCCAGCATCGTTATCATCCGATTTGCTTGCTGGCTCGCCATTGACAGCAACAAGCTCTGTGTCGAATATGAGAGTTGCTCCACCTGCGTGCAGAAAGATAAAGGGCTCAGATCAGAAATCTGCAAGAAAAACGATGGCCGGAACAAAAAAGGATAATATTGGAGCAATCCACTCTGGATGATCATGTTTGATAGTGTAATTGCAATAATCCACACATGCAGTCACCATGCACAATAACCTGATACTATAGTTGTTGCGATTTCTATTGACAAGACTCTAATTTAACTCAAATGAAAGGGTAAAATCAAAAGAAAAGGAGCATATAATGGCATACCAGGAATGGTAGGTGGTGACCCCTGAGGCCCATAGCCAAGCTTCGATGGGATCTTCAGCTTCCGCTTCTCACCAACGCACATGCCCAATAGTCCCTGATCCCATCCTACAGAGTGAAGTATGGAAATTCAAACATAGAATCCAAATAAAAAATGAAGGACCTAGTTATCAATGGGGCCCTTTAAAGAATTACCTTTGATCACTTGACCGGTGCCCAATTCAAATTCAATCGGGTCACCCCTTTCAAAGCTAGAGTCAAAAACTGTTCCATCAGTAAGTTTTCCCTGGTAGACAGATGGCAGATAAGAATAGGTCAATGACATAATTCAGAAGAAAAAATATGTCAGAATATATTATCTTTAGCGTCAAAAGTCTTTAATAAAACATAGGCTGGTTCAATTAACAACTTATAGAAAATGTTTTAAAGCTATGACAATGCTATCTGACAATAGATTAAATTATGTATTGTAGCTTCCAGCAAGCAAAATCACATTTGTGCCGGTTCAAACAAAAATAAAGATCACAAATATTGGAACTGACAAAATTCTTAAGAGTAGTGAAGAACCAAGGTTATGGCATGCAAGTTAGTGCCAAGCAGAGTGGAGAGAAAGAAGAAAATCAAGTTCTCCAGTATGCCAAAATAGAAAAAGGTCTTACACTCAAGTCAATACTCTCTAGGACAAAAAATTTAATGGTCTATCTATTTCAAAAGAAACAAAGGAAACAGGGTTGCGCAGCAGAAAATTGAACTTACACGGTAATGAACTTTAACTCTGTCACCTTTGTGAGCTTGAATGCTGCAGGATTCTGGCTTGTGCTGCAAATTGCGAAAAGGGGTGTCATAGCAATGCAAGAATCTGATGAAAACAATGGCTGAAAATGGAGGTAGCATATGCTATGATCTATGCTCCATCACAGTTCACATTGAAAGCCAATATATCTGTAACAACTATTTGTTTCGGTAATGGCTATTGTTTTCTTCATAAAATGCAGCTTTAAGATCAGTGTTGCACCAGCTTCGTTGTCACAGTAATACAAGTCACGTTTCTGACAGATAATGCTTCTTCGAACAGGGCTTTGCTAAGACTTTTAGGCAAATTGACTTCAGCTTGTTCTGCTAGGAAGGATATTCTGTTTTTGACAGAAAGGCAGAATCAACTGCTGACAACATTAATGTTTTTGGGTTATCAGATGTGTGAAAACTTGCTTTGTTAACATGTTATACTCAGTAGATAAACAAAAAAGATGATCTATTATGCTCCAAATCAAAATCATAAACCTCATTTTCCAAGACTCGGAATACAAACAGCCCCCCAAGTATAAGAATTAGAGATTCACTTCGCTTTGAGATAATTCGTATAAGAATCAGAATTACACTGTAACAAACTGAGAATACAAGAACATGTTGAACTCCTTTGCAAATCATTATTTTTTAAATATTCTCGGATAAAACACGATCTTTACCCTGATAAAACCATAGTATTTATTGCCCACCAAAATGCCTAAATTTTACCGCACAACTTTCTTTCTGAAATGTGAATACAATTAACTAATTGGGCAGGCAGCCTGGCGTGTCTCAGAACACATTCCCAGTCCCCTACCACAGCTTGTTCTTTTTGTCGAACTTCGATCCATCCGTAAAGATATCCAAGGAATTCTAATCCCTGTATACTACTCCTCAGATCCGATCAAATCCATAATCGTATACCGCTGAATCTGAGATCACTCAAGTTGAGCCGATCCCACCCAACAAGACAGGCAGAAAATATACAATTCTGAACGCGCACAGGAAAAAATCATTCCTGGTGCCAGAGCAAAGAGCCGAAGAACAGGTACCTTAACACCGATCTGGAGCTCTGACACGTCGCCGGACTTCTTGGCGGAGGCTGCAAGAAACGGAGTTAGATCGGATCAGAGATTGCTCCGTGTGGACAGGGGCGTCCCCTAGATCGAGGCTACAGTGGGCATACTCACCGACGAGCAGCAGCGCGGCGGCGGCGACCACTAGGCAGAGAAGAAGCTGCGGCTTCGCCATGGTCGCTGCTGCAGTTCGTTCGGGAAACTCGTAAACTGAAGAGGGGATTTCGCTGGTTGTGTGTGTTTATGGAGCGGCAGGGGTTGTGGTGCTCGGGTTGGCCAGTTTGGGTTGGGTTTGGGGAGTTTGGGTTGGGTTAACCTTAACCATAAGTCCAGAACCAGTCATAGAGCCCTGATTCATCTTCATACAAATTTTTTTGGACATAGTTGATTAATGACTGGGATTTATTTTGCTGCAATAATCACTAAACTAATTACCTAATCCAAATCTAACTGGTGTGATATAATGGCACAATAATATAGCACCTTGCTATATTGCTATTAGCACACAAACATGTAGGAGAGCTGATACAACTTGGCAGGAAATCTAGCATATGAATCTGGTCAGAAACCGTGCAGGACCAAAGCCACATTCATGTGCAAAAAAGACTCAACGACATATCAAGTCAGGTGGCGATACATCAAATTGCACTGATCGAAAATATCTGAACGGCAACGCGGTTCTGCAGTATCAGGTGATATCAAAGCATCTTAATTTCATGGACTATCTACACCGAAGATGACAACATTAGTTAAGGTGGCATATGTAATACAAAAGCTTATCCAGGTCCTCACGCAAATACTAAGTGCCATGGGTAAAACAAGATGCACATGGCGTATAGGAGCTTTGTGGAGCTCATGAGCTGAAGAAGGCAGCATTAGTGTACGGAGTGGCAGCAGATGAACGGCATCCATGACTGTTTCCTTCCTCCTTTGGATCTCTTGTCAATGTTGTTGTGAGGCAGTCTGGCAGGGGAGTTCCAGTATTGGTCATCCGAGCCAACTTTGGGGTCTCCTGGCTTCACAGACGATGCGTCGTCCTTGGACACTCGCCGCCTGAATGACAGGACCCGCTCCTTGGTGCAGGGTTTCTTTTCTTTGCTCTCCACACTCGCCTCGGCGAGGAGGACCTTCAAAGGGACATGAACCCTTCCCGAATTCCAACTTGAGCCGATGGCAGCAATCTCTTCATTCTGCTTGTTTCCCTCCGGACCAACTGCGGATTCAGTCTGCTTCTTTTCTTCAACATTATCTGTGCTTTGTACGACATTCATCTCCTTTGCACTAGTTTCTTGAGCCTGCTTCGTTTTTTCAACATTATCTGTGTGTTGCACTGCATTCATCTCTTCTTCGCTGGTATCACCAGTCTGCCTCTTGTCTTGAACATTGTCTGCATTGAATTCTCTGTCCATCTTCTTTGCACTAGTGTCTTCAGTCTGATTCTTTTCATGAATATGTTCCATGCTTCGTACTGCTCTCACTCCCTTTGCAACAGTGTCTTCAGCCTGATTCTTTTCCTCCACATTTTCCATGCTACTTACTGCACTCGCTTGCTTTGCACCAGTGTCTTCAGCCTGCTTCTTTTCTTCAACTTCATCTGCATGTTGTACTGCATTCATCTCTGCACCAGTGTCTTCAGTCAGCTTCTCTTCTTGAATATTATCTGCATTCATCTCCTTCATGCTAATGTCTTCAGTCTGTTTCGTTTCTCCAAAGTTAGCTATGCTCTCCACCGCAGTCATATCCTTTGTACTGGTGTCTTCAATCTTTTCTTCAACATATGTGCTGAGTGCATTGATCTCCTGAGAAATGGGCATTGTGCCAAACTTTGTCGGGAATACTTGAGATGGCACAAAAATGGTACCACTTCCATGTAATTCGCCTTCTTGCATGCTGTGGTTCATTGAGGCATCATGCAAGGAAATGTTCTTCGTAGGATCTGCACTACTACTGGCCGATACGGCTTCTGCACCAACTGCACATCCATCTTCATCTGCCAGAAATGTTCAATAAAATTCAGTGCATAATATTATGTAATCTAAATTTGTAAGATCTGATAGAGGGAAAAAATTATACAGTAACACTGCGACAACAAGACTTGAAGTAATTTAACACTTTAACCATATCCACTTTTCATATTAGAGGGGCACGAGGCATGTGGAAGGAGGAAAAAACTGATAAATGTTTTTATAGCTAAAAGTTGTTTGTACAAACAATAGCCATTCCCATGAAAATATTACTAAACAAGACTAGCATTTAAAGCTACCATACATTCAAGTAAGCACTTCAGGCTATTGATGCGTGTGAACGTAAGTGTAGGAAGTAAAGTGTAGTCGCTGATGTTTATCAGCTTTTAAGGGTGTTTTAGATGGCATATCACTTGCAAAAAAAACACCTTCGACCATATGACACTGAGAGTGTTCAAATACTTCAATCAACCCAAACTAGACAACTTAGATGAACTTCCTGCACAGCTTAGCATTTTACTGTTGTTCTTCATAACCCAAAAATCAAATTGGCACAGAACGGAAAAGCAAACAATGATATCAAATATGTTTACTAAAGAATAATGTTTTGAACTTGTTGAACTTCAGCAAAGAACTGAAACATTATTGCGTTACTACAGCAGAAATAATCATCATTACTTTGTACCAAGAATACACTACTAAAAAGTGAAAACTCTGAATTCTCACCTGAGATCAGACAGTATTGCCCTTCAGGAATGCTAGTTTGGTTGGAAACCGGAAGAGATGTAGAGTCAACTTGCTGCTTGGATTCAACATCATTTGGTGCCTCCAAATGGTAACTGTCAGAAGCAAGCTCAAATAAGTCATCACTTCTGGCGTCGTCTAGATTGAATGGATTCTTGATACAAGACGCTTGATCCATTAGTAAAGTGACATGCTCCTGACTTGTAGAAACTTGATATTTTGTAGGAACCTCAGCGTCATCCTCCCTGTTGAAGACTTCCTCTTTAGAGAACCCATTATTGTTTTCTGAGGAAAGATTTTCTTCTGCTATAGTAATAATTTGCTCAACATCTTGTTGTGGCCTCTCCTCACAGGAGGAATCCAACTCACTGCCCTTTACTAAAATGCCTTCACTACAGTTGTCTTCAGCAATGGACTTGAGCATGCCATTGGCATTAGTAACAGCAAGATCATTCTGAACATCTGAAGTATCTTCAACAGACAGGTCATGTGAAGAGCACTCTGTGGAGCAATCCGCTGAAGTATTTGTAGTATGAATGAGCTTCAAATCATTTCCAGCTGGCTCGTAGTTCTTTCCATAACTAGATATTGTTTCACATCCAATATTATCTGATCCTATTATTTCCAGTCTTGGTGATACTTCAGGCGCGATATGCAGAACATCCATACTATCTTCCATGAAGCCTTCGACTTTTGTGGAACAAGTAGATTGGGATTCTGGGTCGGACATAAGTGGAGAGCATATCTGAAGAGATGAAGCATACAAATCACCAGTAAAATCGCAATAGCCAGATATTTTATTGGATTTGTTGTCAACCTCCACCACATCTGTATTATTGCTGTCAATATTTACTGAGCATTCGTCTGTACCCTCAAGCTTTAGACTATGTTCAGGCCCAGCCAATCCAGGAGTTCTATTCCCTGAATAGCATTCAACTTCTTTTCCAACTTTGGAGCCAGCAGGAAAATCAGTCATACTGGGTTCTCTAGGAAAATGGTCTTCGCATAATCCATTCATTTCAGCAGATATTTCATTTGCAGCTACACTTGTTCCCAATAAAATGTTATTCAGGTTCTTGATTTCTATAGGAATATCTGACTCGTGTGCTACTGCTGCACCATCTTCCAGATCTGATTGATGAAGAAAAGGAGATGCATCCTGGTACTCATCAAAACTATCTTCTCGTTCAGCTGGCTGTGCAACTGCAACTGGTGCAATTTCAGAGCAATGCTTCGCCACTTTATGTTGACTTCCATCGGTGCACGCCCTTGGTGAATTAGTTTCATTGCTTTCATTTGAAGTTTCAAAAGAATTATTGGTACAACTAATCAGGTCCGTTTCAACGCAGGCACTGTTGATGACTGGAATTCCAGCACCATTGGGAGAAGCATGTCCTATTAAAACAGGCAGATCAACAAGCACTCGCTGAAATGTGAATAAACCAGTAAAATGATCCAATATTCTGGATAAAAACAGATATAACTGACACATAGGAGTAGTCAGAAACAACTGAAAAGAAGGCAAATTAATATTTCTATTAGGAACCTCACTATAAAACATCAGTAAAAATTCAAGGCATTTTTAACACAAAGCAGTGAATGAGTACGAAAGACTAGAGCAACTTATGGGACAGAAAATGAGGTGAGGATAAATCCGCTAGCTCTTTATAGTTTCTTAGAGGGTCGTTATAGTTAGCAGTAAAGATATAAGAATCAAAGTCATACTAAAAGGTGCAACTATGAGAAGGTAACGACATCAAGACCACTAAAGGAACAAACGTTACGTGTTCCAGATGGTAAACAAAGGGACAAACTATAACACATCGAAATTGGAGATTTTTTTGCTCTGTATGACAGAATGGGGATCAATATATGAATCTAGTGGGCTGTTTGCCTGCCTGTCTTTAATATAAAATAAAATTCGAGAGCACCACAAAATCATACAAATGAGTGGTAGTACGGATATCCTACAAAACAGCACTGAAAAAATTGCTCAACGTGATTATGTTCCCATATGGAACCCCGCAATGATGAGAACAGAGGCAAATGCATACATTCAAGAGCACATAATCTGAGAGAAAATCCTACAAAGCCATTCTTAAATTTTAGTTCTATTGGAAAAATGTTTTGAATTCCCTATCTCTGCCACACGCAACTGTACTTTGTAAGCTTAAGCAATCAAAGAGTATAAATAAAATCCTCGCAAAAAATAGTATAAATAAAACAAACAATGCAATTTGTTGTTGGGATGTTGTCTCCTAGAGCTGTTCGTAATTTTTCAGTGGCAAAAGCATTCTTTTCACCCTTGCTATTTGTTAGTATAACAAATATCTCATGATTGACAAAGGACATTGAAACCATACGTATATCTCAGATAAAAGTTAAAACACAAAAAATCATCGCAAAATATTATAGTACAAGTGTGGCCCATGATTTTTAGTTTATATATAGTCAGAAGCAGCTATTTCAAAAGTTTTCCTGAAATATGACATTGATAATATAGAGGACTAAGCCTAAACAATGGGCTTTAAAAAACCGACGGGCAAGCCTGAAGTCACATAATAGTAGTTCAATACTAGATGACAACATGGCCACGGGTCACAACGATTAGGTAATAAATTATGGTAACTCATGTCAACGCCACAAATATGGGATCTGTCCAAGTAGATGTCTCGACAAATGTATATATATAAAGAGATATATCCAAGATTTAGAGAGACATGCACATAGCTAATGAGATTAAACTATTTTCCACAATAAAGAGAAACAGAACGCACATGTGACTAAGACAACATGTGGTGGAAGAGCACGATGAGCAAGCTAGCAAAGAAAAACAATGCAAAAACGACAGGTTCTAAGATATCCTACCTAACAACACGACTAATGACGGATGTGTCGGATTTCTAGGACAAGAGCTGGATTACCAAGAAACCAACAAATTGTTTCGCCCTTTCCTGACTGTCAGACTAGAGAAAGAATCCAATGCATCCACAGAGACAATTCTTTGTGCTGACTACCAACATCAAGCTACCATCTTGCCCCAAGACACGGAATGATAATTTAGGTAAGAGACGGTGGAATCATGTACTTGTATCTCAGCGATTAGCGCCTAAATTCACTACTTTATTTAACACGTAACATAAGTAGCTTAAGCAAAGCTCAGATCTACAGTTTGGAAGTTACAAAAAACAAGCCACTTCAAACTGCTCTACATCGTTATCACCAAAATATAGCCACGGGCCCCTGACTCCAAGAAAAACAAGTACTCACGCTTTCAGCTTTAATGCTAGCCAAGAAACAAGCAGACTTTTATTCCAGTCCCCCACAACAGTACAATTTCACTGTGCCATGTGAGCTTTGTGCTACTCTCCAAGGGGGACTGGACGAAAAGGCAACATAACTTTTTGCCTTTTCAGTCTCTATCTAGCAAAGAGGAGCAAAACAACAAAAAGCACAACATGAACATGGCGCACAACAGAAGCAAGCTATGCAAATTAGTTTACACAAATCAGCACAATCTAATTTCGATTCCTCGCAGCCCAGAAGGCAGCAATCAAATCAACACAATAGCTGCAAACCGCGGATAAAATTCTAAGACAAACACAAGATAGGACAGTGGACAAAAAAGACAATAAAAAAAATTGCTAGGAGAAGATCAGCGAGCGAACCTGCATTCTCCTTGTCCTCCACCGCATCGCCGTCTTCTCTCGCAGATCCGCGCAACGAAGAGCCTCCATTCGCCTCGCTCGCGCCATCACCCTCCCCCTCTCCTCCCTCACCTACAGCGCAAACGCACCCATCAAAACTCATGAACCAAAACCACCAAACCCAAACAAAACAAAACCAAACTAAACCAAAGCGAAGCACCGCGTCGTACGTACGTCCCCGTACTTACCTAGCACGAGCCCCTCGCCCGCATTGCGCTCCCCAGTGGCCTCCTCCTCCCGCTCGTCCACCCCCAGTCCACCACCACCATCCTCCCCCGCTCCCGCAGCCGGCGTCACCTTGCGGCAGTTCCTGCGGTGGGAGCGGCGGAGCTTGGCGCTGGGGTTTGGGTTGGGGTACTGGTACCCGCACACGTGGCAGAGATGGCCCCCGCTCAGCGCCTGCTTTCCCCGCCGCGCCTCGTCGCCGTCCATGGATGGCGACCACCACCACCCCGCCCGCCTGCTGCGCTGCTGCTCGTGCTCGGCAATGGCGACGGCGATAAGCGCGGGGACGGTAGGAGGAGGAGGAAGGCTGCTACTGCAACTCCTTTTTAGACCAGACAACGGCACGGGCCGCTGCGGCCTGGAGCCTTAACTAGGCCGGCGAGTGGGAGAATGACGGGTGGGCCCAGAGAAGCGTGGGCCCGTGCGTCGGCGAGGGATGGCCGTGCGGTGGCGCCATCAATGCGGGGCCATGTGCGTCGTGGATTGGACTCGTGTGGGTAGTGCGCGGCGGGGAGGGAGCGATTTCGCCCGGGTTTTAGGGCACTGGTGGAGGGAAAAGGTTCGGGGATGGGCCCACATGTAAGCGGGGTCGTTTCGTACTCTTCTCTCGTGGAGGTACACGTGGTGGAAGATCTTGCCGTTGGGTCAGGGATAGACGGCTGGTGGCGTGGGTATACAGGTAACGACGGGCCCGTGAAGGCTAGGGTGGGAGCCACCGGTGAGTGGGAATAGGGATTGCAAATGATGCGAAAATCATAATTGGTGGTCGACTGACACGGTCAAATATGATCGAGTCGTGCGAGACTAGTTATGTGTGTTTTTCTACATCCTTGCATTATAGTGGATATAGATGTCGTCGACGGAGCTAGGCGCGGCGAACAGCCTTGAGCCTCACAAAGCAACCATGTCGATGTTCAACACGATTCATGGAGGAGGAGATGAACAGTAAGGAATCTTCACTACTATGAGTTGCCGTCGTATGAGAAGGTATAACGGTAATCTAATGTTCCTTTTAGTGAAAAGTTGGAATTGATCGAAACCCGGACTGCTTTGCGCTGTTGATTTTTTTTTCCCTCCGGGTTGTCGTTGTGCTTTACACGGTTTCAAATGGTGGTCGGATAGTTTAATCGAGGCTAATTAGCATAGAGCGGAAAATGCAAATCGCAGCACCCGTATTATTTTGTGGATTATTGAAGTCGTGTAGGAGTACTGATATGCTTTCTGTGTTCCTACGTGTCTCTACGTAGGATCGATACCCACGGAAAACGTATACGCCGGTGAACTAGTAAACTGTTTACCGGTCCAGTTCAATGTGCGGCACACACACTTCCTAAACACCTGGTCAGCCTTAACGCTTTGTACATCTGACAAACGACGCTTGATCATCGTCAACTTACACATATCGCTGGGACCGATGGACCTGGCAGCGCCATCTCTTTCCCATGATCTCCCTGCCACGCACTGTACCATAATCATGAACTGGTTCATGGCATTTCACCCTTTTCATCGGCATCTTTGCAGAGGAAATGGCTTTGATATGTTCATATGTTCCAACAGGGGCGTGCGTGCTAGCTAGCTACACACACCTGCGTGCTCGCTCGTGTTGCCTAGCTGCACGGCTGCTTTTGCTGGAAAAAGCATCAGTTTCGATCTGATTTTAATCATCGTTCCGATTGGATCGGGGCAGGGGTAGCACGTACAGGTAGGAGCTCTCAGAGGACAACCAGCATGGACATGTGTGTAATGCTTGACTCGTTTGTTTAACTGGTTTGGGTCTATTTTATTATTTGGTTAATTTATTTTATTATTTTTTGACTACTTCATAACATATTATAATATAAGTTCAGCACGTTATATAGTTTAGCAACTACAAACTGAGTTAAAAAATGATAAAACAAACTCGCTTCGAATGCAACAAGAGTAATGTAATTTTGTAAATTTTGCTGTACATTTATGCAAAAATTTCTTCGTTCAAAACAAGCCCCTACGTAACGACAGTCTATGGCACTTTCAGCGACAGATTTTCCATGTAAAGGAGATAAAAACCAGTATATATCTTTGGCCTGTTCATTGACATGGGAATGCTTGCAGTGCAGATGATACCATGCCGTTTCTGCGAAAGGGACGTGCCAACTGATACCACACTACATCAGGAATGCTGGTATATATCCATCTACTGATCACCTTTAATTTACTTGAAAGTAACCGTGCCGTTTCATGTAGGATATGCATAAGAGAGGTAGTTAAAGGCTTGAAGCTACGCTAGCATGCAGTTGTAGTGGGTTTGTGGTTGCCCAAACGAGACCGACCTCCAGTGCACATTCCAAACTTCTCTAGTGATCACTACTTAACCTGCAGATGATCGAATCATTTGTCATCACGCACCGTCTCATGATTTCCTCCGTCTTGAGCCGTTTGTGACGTGTTCTTTTCCTTTCTGAAAGTGACATATATGGTAATGCTAGTTCGATCGTTCGGTCGTGGTGAAGTGGATAACCTGTTTGGTCATTATACCAGCCACCACCTGGCCGGAGGAATCTTGATCATTCTTAACATGCACGTCAAGCAAAGCCACCGTGTTTTCCCCTAAGCTCCAGCCATATTCTCACCATTGGGTAGTACTTAGCGATCATCTTTCGTACGTTCGTGCAAAAAAATTTCCCAACCCAAACAAAAGAAACGTTATCGCGAGATCGATGAGTGCTTGTCAAGTACTACAAACGCAAGCAACAAGTCTTAATAATATGCAGTAAAAATACATACACTTTTATGCAGTTCATGGACAACGATCGGATGAGCAATTTGATGAGTAACTTGTGTCTCGTACGGGAGCATGACGAGTCGAGTAAATCTCTCATGCAGAAAGAGTTTGGGCGCAAGACGATAAGCGAAAGAAACAACTAGAATCGCGTTGAAGTAAATGTTTGGCAACATATATTTCCGTGAGAGGAGAGTGGATGAGACAGGATAAAAAGACAAAAAGGTGCTGTGGAACATACGGAGGTTCGTGCCAAAATGACAAGTTAGAGTCGGTGCATTAGAGTGACTATCTTTCTATGGTGTCCCTAGATGGCGTGAATGTTTCAGAAACAACCAAAGACAACACTACTGAAGATGCGCTAACCACAACAAAACAGACAGTAAGCTATCGCTGTTACATCAGAAGTTTAAACACATCAAGCCTCCCTTGTAATCAATCAGCCCAAGGAACTGTGGAACTTGCAGGATCCGTAGCCTGCAAAAGCAGAATTAATCAGTGTCGGCGATCTATCAGCACGGCAGGTTAACAAGTAAAGGCTAAAGCAGCTGCATGTCAAGATCAGATGAAAAATAGTCAATTGCTTGAGCTAGCAAGAAACTACTAATCTAGTAAAGCTTCTGGAAATATCATATGATTTAATGTACTTCTCACAAATGGTAGTGCAAATCCTCAAGAATCACTGAATAGTATGTGATTTGCAGCTGGAGATTTGATTTCTCCCGTGAGCAGTATCGGAAAGACCTTACATACTTTTAAGACCAAAGTGACATCCAGCAAGGCCGTCTTTTGCCAGGTTAAGCTAAAGTGAGAAGCTAAAGGAACGGAAGGAAGATGACACGCAAGCAAGATGTCGAGGATGGGTTCAGCTCTGAAAGGAAACTATACACAGACGTTTCACCTAGAATTGTCAGTAGCCATCCTCTTCTGCTTATGCAGAACATGCTAGTACACTAAAGCAAGGTTTGAGAAACCAAATAAGCCCAATAACTGGCAATTAAACATATCACAACTAGCATCGTTCCAATAAAAATTTCTAAAGATGGTTTGCATAGTGAAACCTAAAGTCCCTAAATTCACGGCAACACCAAGAGACAATACTAGTGCAGAAACTGCGTGTGTGTGTGTATGTGTGTCACACGCTGTGTTTCTGCATTCACCCTATTGCTATTGGCAAATGTCCAAATGTATCAAGGACTGCCAAGTGCAAATGCCTGCATGTCTTCAGGGGACCCAAGGTTATGTGAAATGTGCAGTTGGACTTTGACTCAATAGACGAGGACCACAGTGCACACAACCAACAGTACCTATGGAGTAATGACAGCCAAGTCTACCATGCTATCTGAATGGATCTACATAAGTACATAGCCCCAAGGTAGGATTCTCTGTGTCAAATATTTAGAAGGATGCTCTCTACTGTATACCACTATGCTAATGTGGAGTTGGAGATAATAGCTTAAACAAGTGCATAGCTGTTAAGCTTTTTGTCCACTTTAGGAGCCTTTCTAGTCCGTAAAATGAAATCCTCTAAATAATCCTAAATGCATAAGCTAAGTAGTTCTTATATTTATCCTCGAAAAAAAATCTCATATTTGAGAGTTTATACTCTAAAATGAGCACCAGTTTATGTATTCCATAAGATGAAGTTGTCAGAAAAAAACTTTTCTACTTATGCTTAACACGATATATGAAACAACCAAGATCCACATGTATTGGGTCAACCACAGTGCTGCTGATTAAATGTTGGTAACACAATCTCATTCACATCCCGTGAAGATCAATTTCTGAAAGTCCAAACTGGGGGTCAACTCTCTTGACAGATTAAAGAGTTCTCTTATTAACAGCACATTTCCATTATAATCCTCATATACCATTACCAGAATAAATGATCCAAGGAATCAATCAGCTGTGGGAAATGCGATACCGAAAGCTTACAGGGTACCAACTACTTTGGAAGTGGTAAGCATTTTCAAATATCTCCATCCTAATTTCTTTAGTGAACTACCTAAGTTACGCATTACAACGGATGTATCTCCTAGTTGCAATGACTTAATTCAGATTTGGTCATTTGGATAACCCAATATAATCTCAGGTGACACGTTAGGACAATTTAATTTCATCACCCCCAATCATCAGAAAAGACACCTAGAGGGTACCTGGTCCTGTACTGTTACCAAAACTGTAACCTTGACTAGTTTCACAAAGTTCGTCTCCAAGGCCAGGTAAAGACATCACTTCTTTTGCTAGTTGGCAAAATGCACTATCTACTCTGTTCACCAGGCGCTAACCAACATCAAATGTAAACAGTTCTATTAACGTAACGCACTAAATCACAGAGTCCTTATTTTATCACATCAAATTTAGAGTACTAGTAAGTACTGATTTCACAATGTATGGAGGCCTATGGGGTTTGAACACACTTACTTGGGTCTTTAGTAGTTTGCTCCGCAAGGTTGTTGAAGTAGCATGTCGCTCCGATCTTCCTGAACTGCTGCCAGTACGAGTTGAATGCGTAGCTGGCGTGCGCCGCCGCCGTGTTCGGCCGGAAGCACTCCCGGCCGGGCTGGATGGCATTGCACGTCCCGTTCCCCTGCCCGCACGCGTACGTCAGCGCGTCCCCCACCGCCGTCTCGTTCAGCTTCTTGCCGTGGGTGGCCAGCACGCACCATATCGGCCCCTTGTACGGCGTGTTGTTCTCCGGCGCCGGCAGCGGCGGGTACGACCACAGCGGCCGCCGCCCGGTGAGGTCAATTTGGTACACCGCCGTGCCGTTGGGATAGTACAGCCCCAGTGCCGCTCGGTGCCCGGCCCGGGCTTGAGGTTCTCGTTGTAGAGGGAGAAGACGAACACCGGCATCTTCGCGCCCGGCCGCGCCGGCGTGCCGGGGTTCTTGGCCATCCGTATCGCGAGGTTCCTGTTGTAGATGGCGGCGTTGTGGATGTTGCCACCGATCTGGTCGTAGTCGCCGCCGTTAGGCCACCCGGTCTCCGCGATGGCCAGCCTCACATCCCCGTACCCCAGCTTCGCCATCGCGGCGCCGACCGCGTCGAGCATTTCGTCGAGCAGGTTGGTGTACGTGAGCCCCGTGCCGGGGTCGACGTAGCGGCTGCCCGCGCCGCCGGCCTGGAAGAGCGCGTAATCGAGCGGGACAGTCCTGTTGTTACCGGCCCAGACGAAGTACGGGTACGCGTCGACGAAGTAGTACGAGTTGGTTCCCTTGAGGAACCGGAGCAGCGGGCGCAGGACGGCGTCGGCGATGTCGGGGGCGGAACGCGGCCGCGGAGGGCGGGCGCGGGAAGGATTCCACGAGCGCGTCCATGGCGAGCGTGGTCCCGATCTTGACGCTGCTAACACGGCGCGCGCGGAGGCTACGGTGGAGGTTCTCCATCGCCGGCACGATTCGCGGCCAGGTGGACGCCGCGACGGAGTAATCGGAGAGCACCTCGTTGCCCACCAGCAGGTACTTGACCCGCGCCGCCGGGTAGTAGGGGAGCAGGTTCTCCGCGACCCACCTGTCCGCGGCCGCCGCCGACGCGGCGAGCTCTGGGATGATCTCGTTGGGCACCATGATGGAGACCCGCATGTGGGTCCCCGCCAGCGCGCGGAGGACCGCCGGGTTGGCGTCGTAGATCTTGACCGACCCGGCCCCTGCCGCCCGCAGCAGCTCCACCGAGCGCCGGGGTGAAGGGATGTCGTCGGCAACCCTGCCGTAGTTGACGCCGAGGCCGTGGGCGTGGCCGTGGGGGCTCCTGCTCCTGCTCCCATCCACCCCCACCGCTGCAAGAGCAAGACACCACAACGCGTCACCTACTAGCTCGGCTTCAGCTCACCTTAGATTCAGTGAACAGGAGAACGGCTTACCGTGGCAGGCGAAGGCGGCGAGGAGGAGGAGGAGGAGTGGCGGGAGAGCGGAGACGGCCATGGACATGGAAGCCATGGCTGGCTCTGTTTCGTTTCTCGACGTGTGGAGTGGTGTTGGGACGTGAGCCTTGGAGTTGTCGCAGGAGGGCGAGGAGGTTAAGTAGGAGTTTTAAATTAAAGTTTGACAACGGCAACCAACGGTATACTACTAGTAGTAATTATTACTACTTCGTTATGTAAAAAAAATTTACTACTACTTCAAGATGTATTTGATTTTTGGCGGCATGGATATATCTTGATGTGTGCCGCTCGCTTGCGTAGGTTAGTCTTAGCTGCTCCTGCGTGTGGTATTTTTGTCGAATTTCTGTGCACCAAACAAGTAATGTTAGAGTTAATGGCAAGTATTGCTCAAAGCGTTTTGGGTCAACTGCATGCGCGCGACGATGGGATCTGAAGACGATGACAACACCATTTCCATGGTAATTCCATGTTTTTTCTTTAGACCATGGCAACTAGTTCTTTGTTTTATTCCTCGATCGTTTTTGTGTCCATTTGTGCGTGTCACTTTCCTCATCTTTGGATCGGGCGCATATGATATAGTTATGACACGTACACAAGTGTGGAAGGACAAGTGGTCTTTATGTGCAAGTTTTACGTCATCATGTCTTGTTCAGTTTTATGAGCTTCAGTTTCACAGCTTCGTGGTTAATCCAAGCAAAATATGCACCTTGACCATTGAGCAGCAGAGCATCTCGAAGAACAGGATGCGCCCTCGTGAGTTGCGAGGTAAAGCTGGGAAAAACACATGCCTATGATCGAGAAAGGCAAGGGAGGAGATTACAAGGAAAAGCCCTGTTGTGCGCGCCGTGCATTTACTTGTGCCGTTGCTCGCCTCGCCCTTCTTTGCTTTTGTTTATCGGATCCTGGTATCTTTGGAGATGGAGATCGATCGACCGGCCGGCCGGCCGGTGAAACTGCCTTTACGAGTGTGGTTTTCTCCTCCTTTTCACTATGTGACCATGTCTCGTCTCAGATTCGGGAGTTGGTTAAATTGTGTTATGTGAGACAGTGGAGAGACAGGTGTGTGTGCAACTACATAAACCTAGCTCGGTACTTTTCATGATGTAAAAACACTTCTCTTGCTGTGATTACCAAAGAGGAACGGAAATTACACGTCCTTTATATACGCCCTTTTCCTAGTAATTTAGTAAAGAGAGGACAAAGGGGACGGCCTCGGGTCTCCTCCCTAGACGATGCCTGATATTTCATGCACGAAGTTTCCATTATCTTTCCTTTCCTTTATTCCTTCTCTTTTCAGCTAAAGAAACGGAAACCAAATGCCGATCATTTTTAGGCCGTCCATATCAGCGCTTCCCCTAAGGTAGTGGGTACGGTGGGCACGTCAGTTTGGATGTCGTCGGCGACCGTACGTGGCTGCTCCTCGCGTGCACCGCTGCAAGACAGAGCACATCACATCACCTGCTAGCTCAGCTCGGCTTGATCAGCTCGCCTCAGCACCAGTTCACAAGTGGTGAGCTGCGAGGGGAAAAAAAAGGGAGCGATCGAGAAAATTACGAAGGAAAAAGCCTATGGAGTTGGCTTATTTTTGTACTTGCTCGCCTGCGTTTGTGCATTGGATTCGCTCTTTGGCGAGGAGCTTGGTGATGTTTGCTTTGTGAGCGAGTGTCTAGGGCTTTGCACTGCTACTTGTTTCAGATCGACAGCCCGGGTTGTTTGCTAATTGTGATTATAGATAACACCTTTATTGTTGTAAAACCGCTTTCTTTTCTAAAGAGGCAGAGAAATTTACCAGGAGCTTGTACATAGTACCACGTACAGTGCTAGCACCGATCACGCAACGCTTTGCAAGCAGTGCGTACGTCTTTGAGCTTTGTTCCTAGGCTAATAGTGAAGAGAGAACATGGCAGTGGTTTCCGGTGTCTTTCATGCCTGGTGTTTTTGCGCACGAAGCCACGAGTTCCCATCACCTTCTCTTCCCCCTTACCTTTTCGCTTTTGGTGGTAGCAACAGCATGATTCAGCTGAAGAAAGCGAGCAGTGTTGATTCCGTCCTTATTACTAATCCATGATGTCACGACCCAGATTTCGAAGCCGCGAATAACTGCCCACAATTACTCAGAAGTTTCTCAATTACGGACTCATAGTAGATAACATTGCCAATACAGTGATGAAAATCCAAACCTTATTATAGAATAGTGAAATATGCATAGCAACAGTTTTATCTTATAACTGATAGGGCGTCCAAGTCTAAAATTTATATGTTACAAACAAAAGAGTTCTACGCCAGACATCCTTGAGCGTGGATGTGACCTAAAACTTGTAGTCGTCTCCATTGAAGAAATCCTCATCAAAAGTTTCTTCCTCTAGCTTCCTCTGGCATATCTGAGAGGGTTTGTGCATTAATGAGTACATGGAGTATTTAACAGGCCACATTGGGAAAATAGTTAGGGGTATAGGGTTTTCTATATGATGGATGCATAGCTCTAACCTTCAATTAGTGTTGAAAGATTCTTTTATTTAAACATTTGAACTGCAAATCATCTGTACCTTAATAAGCCTGTCGGGTCATCGTCATATTTGATTAACTATCATCAAAATTCTACTTATGCCTTGTATTGAGAATCACCTCTAGACACAGCTTTATCTATCAGAAGCACGGTGTATTTGAATACCATTTATTTAGTCTCTGGAGAGTTGCTCAGCTTTACCCACAAGATACCTACAACTAAACACACTCCCATCAGTGTGTCGACAGAAGTGAGATAACAAGGTTTTTTATCTGCTCTATCTTTTGAAGTTTCTATCTAGGAACACGGGGTCGTTCGCTCTCGTGGGAGCGGACTGGGCCAGGTGTCAACTACGCGATCTGGGACTTGAGTGTATTTGTATTGTGATTCCCCATTTTGAGACCTTTCACTCAGTTGCTTCTATGGGCCTTCCAGAGAATAGGAATGACAAGCCATTTTTGTAGTTCTTTAGTTGATAGATAGGCTACCAAGCCAGGCTTGACAAGTCAAACAAGTGGTTGAGCGGGTTCTGTGTTTGTTACTTAGCACAAGGTTCTTGTCCATATTTGTCCCAAGTAAGGTAATCCGACACATTACCCTTACTCCACAGAAAAGGTATGGTAGCACAATCAACAGATGAAGGGCCCCATCTTCTCTATCCCCAACCGTCGGTAATTAACTTTGAAATCATATTATCCAAGATTTATTCTAGGGTTATTAACATATTCTAAGTATGGACCTAACTAGTCTACGTTGGCAGTGAAGGATATTGATATAAATTTATTGATGTTAGGGCTTTCAAGGTGAATATGGCATATAACAGTTAATAGGAGCTTTTCAGTGGTAGGTGATAACTATTTAACATGTCACTCAAAGTATAGCATAATCAAATAATATGCAAGAGATAAATAACTTGACTAATCTACATAAAATATCATGCATGTGCGTTCAATATGAACAAAGGAATCTGACTTGCCTACTGCCTCAGAGTCGATTTGATCCTCCTTTTCCAAGAAATCTTCACCTTTCGAATACTTCCTAAATGTTGGGTCGTCGCTACCGTGTCTGATTTGCAAAAAATTCCAAACATTAATATGTCCGGGCTCAACGATACGAGCTGGGAGCAAAATATAAATTATTTGGAAAATAAGATTATAATTATAAATAGAAAGAAGGAGGTTTTTGGGGTTTAGGGCATGTACGAGTGAGATTTATGTTGAATGGTGTGCAAAAATAGAATCGGGGCATCAAAAATGGATATCTTTTGTGTTTTAGGGTTTTGGTGAATAGTAACAGGTCAGTTACTGTTCATACGGGTTGGGTGAACAGTAACAGGTCGGTTTCCTCCTCTCGATTCGAAATCGAGCCAAGCGATCGGATTTGGGGGAGAAAACAGGGAGGTGGTTCGACAACTGCGACGAGGCTAATGCCGACGCTAGTGGCAGTAGGGGATGCTAGGAGGCTCTAGATGAGATGGGGATTCCATTTTTGCAGAGAAAGGTAGGAGGTGTTGTGTGGTTCATGATCGGCCACGATGAGGGCGGCTCGGTGTTTACCTCGCTGGAGGTGAGAGTGGTGGTGGTGGTGGTGGGGTTACAGAGCTTGAGAAGTTGAGGGGGTGATGTGGGAGAGCTCGGGGAGTGTAGAGGAAGTCGAGGTGTGCGAAAACATCAGCACAGATGGGAGCTCAAGGAGGATTTATAGGAGGCGAGGTTAGTTTGATGGGAGTCCGGGGTAGCATGCAAAGCATCTAGACAGCTGGCAGTGGATGTCTTCGAGTGTTGCGGGCGACACGTGGTACTTGGGGCTTCATGGTGTCCAGGCATAGCTCGACGGCAAGTGTGCTCGGGCGATGAGGCTGTGCCAGGGACGATATAGAGCGGCGTAGAGAGAGGGGAAGATGGTGCGGGGAAAGCGAGTGCGTTGTTGACGACGTGTAGCAGAGATGATGTCAGCCATAGTGTTTGGCGCAGGATGTGCGGCCTGCTTGCCGGCTGGCGGGGATGCGATTTTAGGGCTAGGGTTATTGGGATCGGTTCGAGAATGGGCTGAGTGGGCCAAGAGGAGGAGGGGAGGTTTGGTTGGTGAGTTGGGCTGGAAGGAAAGGTGGATTGGTGGGAGGAAGAAAATGAGGCCCAAGAGAGAAGGGTAGATTTTTTGGTTTTTTCTGATTTTTGAAAGAAATCTGTATCTACTATATACTAAAAGTAGAATACAACACAAAAAGATATGCTAGAAACTCCAAAAAAGAGCAAGACATACGACCATTAATTTGGTGGACCTTTTTATTATTAGTAAATCACAACCGATAGATCTTCATAACTATACCTAACTGATCGCAGCCGATAGATCTTCATAATTATACCTAAACAGATCAGAGTCATTAGATCTTCATAATTGTATCTAACAAAGTAGAGCCGATAGATCTTCATAACTGTACCTAAACAGATTAGGGCCAATAGATCATCATAACTGTACTAAACAGATCACAACCGATGGATCTTCATAAGTGTACATAAACAGATCACAACCAATGGATCTTTATAAGCGTACATAAACAGATCACAACAGATAAATTTTCATATCTGCATCTAAACGTCATACCGTCATTCATATGGTGTACCCTTATTATTAATAGAGCACAACTGATATATCATCATAACTGTATCTAACCATTATCTCACATTGATATAAACAACCTACTAGTTCGGTACAACGACTGGCTGGCTGGATCATGATCTGAACTTTATTTTTCGTACTCATCTAATATCATGTATAAGTTTAAAAAATTAAAGATGATTAAAGATGTTTCCTGTGCAATTGCCCGGGACACCGTGCTAGCTCAAATAATTTTAAAAAAATAAGGCCCAAAAATATGTGGTGATTAAATTTTTGGTTTGTATGATATAAATGGAGTGAGGTGAGAATGTGAATGGTTAGATGTTGATTCAAATGTTTACTAGATGATTGATATAATTTTTAATGGATAATTTATAAATAGACATTAGAAAAAACATGTTTCACGACGCGTTTTCGCGCTATGTTCAAGGGAATCAAGAACCAACTAGTTGTTGACGATGACGTCATTAGACTGTCACGTGTTACGCGCCTCGGCGCCTGCACGTCGTGGTATCTCTTGGAATATCTCTGCGTACAGTATTATATACACAGACTTGTGTAGTCGTTTAATGCTACCTTTGTGTACGTTCTTCGATCGAATGGATTGTGTTTCAGGTAGTGGTCGCTTTATTTCTTGGCGAAAAGTAGTGATTAGTTTTTCGTCATGGCCAGTTTTATTCTTTCATCAGATAGTTTCTGGTGCAGACAATAGCTAATAAAAAACTGGCCAATGCCAGAGGCAGTTCAACATGACGAGCTAGCGGGACCCGTGGCCGGAGTGAAACGGAAAGTGAATCTCTCGTCGGAGTGAAAAAGCGAAGGGGGTGAAGAAACGGCCGATCCACCGGAGCGGAAGGAGCGACGCGGCCGGCGAACCGGCGTGGGTATCGGCGTGCCGACGGAGAGGACTGGTGATGCAAGAAAAGTCCGCGCGCGAAGGCGACTTCGCACGTGGAAACAGGCAGCGGCAGAGGTGATTGATTTTTCGTCGGTCCAGAAGCTGCGCGAGCTGCATGCGTCGTACCTGCGCCCGATCGATCACACTCTGCGGACTTGTCTCCGGCTCCTGGCGCAAGGGAAGGAAAAGCCGCCGTGACCACGGCACCGCGACACCGCGACCGGCGCTGCGCGGTGCGGAACACGGACACGCACGTACGTTCGCGGCGTCGCGCCGTCCTGCGTTTGGCCAGTGCAGCGCGCGGGCGGTACGTGGTCACCGCGTCAAACAAAGCAGGCTGCAGATAGATGGCATTCGATTCGATCGGCGCCATATAAGAAGATCCGCGCGCCCTCACGGTTATTAGTTTACCAACTCCACGTACAATCATCACGGCAATCAAACACGGGCTACGGGCTCGGTTCCAGCTTCCAAGATAATCTCGATAGCCCGCAGCTAGCACTCTCTTCCGGCGATCGAGCGGCTAAGTTCACGGTCACGTCACGTTGTCACGACCATGCCTTCTTCTTCGAGGACGATGAGAGCCGTGCAGTACGACAAGTACGGCGGAGGAGCTGCCGGCCTCAAGGTACGTACACATACTTCACACTGAAGTTCACGCGTGGTATATGGCATGCATGCAAAAACTCACGCCATGTATACACGTACACGTCAGCATGTGGAGGTGCCGATCCCGTCGCCGAAGAAGGGCGAGCTGCTGATCAAGATGGAGGCGGCCAGCATCAACCGGGTCGACTGGAAGTTTCAGAAGGGCAACGCGCGGCCCTTCATGCCCAGCAAGTTCCCCTTCATCCCAGGTAACAATATCTTTGGCAGCTCGACAGGCGGATGAAGCCGCACGACATGGTAAAAATTCACTAATGCGCGGTGGAATGGAATATGCAGTTTGCGAGCTTGCCGGTGAGGTCGTGGAGCTGGGCAGTGGAGTGAGCAGCTTCAGACCGGGCGACAAGGTTATCGCCATCAATTTCCCTGTAAGATCAGTTACGCCTGCAGATGTACGCAAGGTATATATAGCTCGTTTTCTCCGATTTTTAGGTGTCTGAGGTTTCTGTTTGTTGTTGGCCGTGGCAGGGTGGCGGCGGGCTGGCCGAGTACGCGGTGGTGTCAGCGTCGCGCACGGTGGTGAGGCCGCCGGAGGTGTCCGCGGTCGAGGGCGCTTGCGTGCCGATCGCCGCGACCACCGCGCTCGTCGCGCTCAGGACGGCCGGGATCAGCCTCGACGGCGGCGGCGGCCCTCCCAAGAACGTGCTGGTCACCGCGGCCTCGGGCGGCGTCGGCACCTTCGCCGTGCAGCTGGCCAGGCTGGCGGGGGCGAGGCAGCAACAGCAGCACCACGTCACGGCCACCTGCGGCACGCGCAACGTGGGCCTCGTCCGTGGCCTGGGCGCTGACGAGGCGCTGGACTACGGCACCCCGGAGGGCGCCGCGCTGCGGGCGCCCGGCCCCTCGGCCAGGAAGTACGACGCGGTGGTGCACTGCGCGGAGGGGTTCCCGTGGTCCGCTTTCGAGCCGGTGCTGGCCGACGCCGGCGGCGTGGTCGTGGACCTCACGCCGCGTCCGGCGTCCGTTGCCACTGCGGTCCTCCAGAGGGTGGCCTTCTCCCGGAAGCGGCTGGTGCCGCTCCTGGTGTCGCCCAAGGAGGAGGACATGGAGCTCCTGCTGGGATTGGTGCGGCAGGGAAAGCTCAGGGCGGTGATCGACTCGCGGTACCCGCTGAGCAGGGCGCAGGAGGGCTGGGCCAAGAGCATGGGAGGGCACGCCGCCGGCAAGATCGTCGTGGAGATGGGCGTCACAGATGATGCAGCGTGAGCAAGACGATGCGCAGAACGTACATTGATTTGTCACGATATCACTTGCATAAATTGCTGTATAATACTGCTAGCTTGTAAATTTCTTGTATCTTCTGTACTCGTTTACTGAACAAAAATCACCGAAGATGAATTGCATCCATCTGTGCCCAGTGCTTTTTGCAGCAGAGATTGCAAGAATCGAAGAAACGCATTGTTTTTTAGACCCGAGAAACACGGGAAAAATGCCACATTTGGCTCTTTGACTCCGGTCAATACCAAAAGTAGCTCCGCGCTGAACGAATTGACGAAAATAACTCCGCGACGAGCCGGATATGTGCCTTGTGGCTCTTGTCGCGGCGGAGCAGAGCGACACACGCTTGTCGCGGTCTCGGAGGCGACGGAGCCATGTCGCGTCGGCCGCAGCGCGACAGGCGCCCATCGCGTCGAGCGAGGCAGGCCGATCGCACGGGCCGGCCGCGACGCAGGCCGATCGCAGGCCGCGGTGCGTAGGCTGTCCGCCGCGGCAAGCCCAACGTGATTTCAACAGGCCCTGATTTCAACAGGCCACTTTTGTATTTATTTGATTAAACTGTTTGCTATTTTAGAAAAAAAAACTAACTAGGTTAGTTGGTTTGGAGAGTAAAAACATAACCATGAGACCTAGGGTTCAAAGCCTACATCTAGCAAATTTTTATTTCCCGCACAATACCAAATAATTTTGTAGAGCTCTATGAAAATTTAAAATTTTGCTATAGCACGGGAACAATAAAAAAAACCACAAACGAGAATAAGGTTACATATTGAATAGAAATAAAAAAAAACTCACGATAATCAGCCTTTTCCTCTCTTATGCCTTGGTGGCATGTGATCAGAGGGGAAGGTGAACTGTGACTACGGTGTTGGGTTGGTCCGGAGATTGTAGGGCGGAGTTTACTGACTGTCCTGCGTAGGATATGGCTGTGTAGGAATCTAACTGTAATAAAGCTCGTCAGCTTGAAACAAATTGTTTATCCAGTGACCGCGCTGAGAGCCCTTCGCCATATCGCGGGACGAACCACCCTCGTACGCAGGTCCTCTAACGAGGGACTGGTACTGAATATTCGAATAAAAATACGGGTTCTGCACAGGAAAGGCACTATCGTCCATTGGCGAATCGAGGTGGTGTACTGCCTGAAAAAAAATAATCGTAATTAAATGTGTAAGGTTAAATTTAAGGAAAGAGTTGATACGTTAAATTTAAACTTTGGTACCTCTTTGCTTGCATCTCCGTAAGAGCTCTGCCCTGCTCATACGGGGATTCCATGTCGTACTGAGGGATAAAGTGATAAATTGCATAGCAAGAATAAATTTAATATTTATTTTCTTTACTAATTAGAAGATAGAAAATTACGCATGTAGGACAAAATTCATTGATTCACCCATACTTCAGTACACGTACCTCTCTGCTTGAACCTCGCATAGAGTTCAGGCCCTGCTGGTCCGACACAACAATTTCATTCTGCATCACAAACTCATATGAAGGCTACATGCGTTAGTTTAACAAAAAAAAGTAAAGGACATACCTCTCTTAGTGTACCACGCTGAGAGCTTTGGCCCTGCTCGTGCATCCTCGGAGGACCTGTACCAGCTGTCCTAGACGGGTCTCTCATGAGCGTCACGTAAGGGCGTATGGAAGACTTCAAACGTATGCAACAAGGTCAAGTAAACATCTGTATGTCCACGGAGTATCGTATGAACATTACATGCGGAAGGTAACCTCGTTCTGTTTAAATGGCATACCTCTTAATGACGCCTCCCTGAGAGCTCCGTCCCTGTTCGTGCGTCCTCGGAAGTCCTGTACTAGCTCTCCAAGACGGGTTCCGCATGAGCGTCATGTCAGCTCGTATGTCCGACTGCGAACGCAAGCAGTACGGTTAAGTTAATATCGGTATGATTAAGTTAACCTCTGACTTTTGAAAAGATGTACCTCTCGATCTCGTCGTGCAGAAGCCGAACGCGAAGCACGGGCCTGACTTGGTCGTGCCTCACTTGGGCGTGCCAGGCTTGATCGTGCCTCACTTGGACGGGCGGACCTCTGCTCCGGCATGTTGAACGCACCTGGTATTATGTCATCGGATTGACCGCATCTCAAATTCTTCAAAATGCCCTTCGCATCTTCGTACATTTCTTCACCTTCCGTATAAGGGAGGGGTCCTGATTATGGCTTGTGCGAATGACGGACGTGGCAGTATCCTGGATGCGCAACGCCCTATTGAACTGCACGAAAAGATCGCCTTGTACTTCAGGGTTTATATTCCCAACTCACAATTGATACGATTTCCTACCGTGTCATCACGAACCGAAGCTCTGTGCCGATCCATCCCTATCCGTAGTTGCTCTGAATGCGTGACAGAAGCTAGTCTCTCTGGTGGAGTAGAAGTGAGCCTAGCGCGCGTCCTCGACACATACCAAAGTAAGTATTCGTCATGAGTCCGCTCATCGTATGGCCTGCATATAACTTCATACTGTAAGATTCCCCACCTACATATATGTGCCCACAGCTGAAACTTAATTACTTACCGTTCTTCCCGTATGACCTCAAGTGCAGCCTTATTATCCCATGTGTCCTTCCATACCCGTTGCACCCCCTCCAATCGTCGTCCTTTCTGCCTTTCCTATCCTGCCTGTATTACAAATATGACATGAAAATGGTTATTACGAAGATCATCGTAAATAGATGAAAATGTTTATAAAGTTGTATTGCGACTTACTCATGAACTTTGGTCGCGAGCTCTCTATTAGCTGGAGGGGGGACCTCTTGGAACAGACCAAATTGTCTCATCACACGTCCCGGTGAATACGGTTCCACCATGTGTGAGAATACCAGGTGCGATGTTGTCAACCAGAGCTGCATATCCATGAAACACTGACCTGACAACCCTGCAGGCGCGACACTGTAAATATGATCTTTTGTCCAGGGGAACCATATGACACCATGTTGGTACAACATCTCGAACTCCTGGTGGTAGAACACGTAGCACCTGGCCGATATTTCCCGAGCCCATGCTAGCGTGGCGTATGTCCACCGAGTCCCCATAGTGGCGTCAACGTTGTATTCCTCGCTTACAGGGTACGGGTGGACCAGATCTTTGATCTATGGCCCTCCAACTGGATAGTGCTCCCTCCAGTCAGCTCTCCTTGGTGGTGGAACAACTGCCTCTCCTCTAATGGGCAGACTAGTAATCATGGACACATCATGAAGAGTCACCGTCATCTCTTCCCAACGAAAGTGGAAAGTGTGAGTCTCAGGTCTCCACCTATCGACTAGAGCGGACAAAAGAGATGTGTCAAGAGTGAAAGAGCGGCCTATGGATAGCATCCTAGCAAATGGCAGAAGTCCACTCACCTGAAGACGTGGAACAAACCGTTCGTCTAAATCACAGTGTGTCCTAGGTCCCCTAAGATTGAAGGTTGGTGGAATGTCAACGCCACCTGCTAGCCAACAGTGGCACCTGTGTTGCTCGTCATACCGTGGCTTAAGTAATTCAGGCAACGACGTCATGTCCTGCAAGTACGAAAATGAGGGGTTATTTAAGTTATAAAACATAAAAGACAGCAGGACATGATAGTATTACATAGAATAATCCACATGGTTCAAATTTAGGCACACATAGTTCTAAACAAATTACACGTAGTTGTACTCAAATTATGTATTACAACTTGAACGAAAATGGTACAAAACATTATAGGTACATCAATAACTAGTTACGAGTTGATCCGCGCGGTTGATTTGGGCAATTCTTTCTGGTGTGGCCCGATGTCTTGCAAATCTTACACTTCCGTCGTTCTCCCTGCTGGCTTTCGTCCATATCATTCCTCAAACGAGCCGATTGTCGGTGTCCCTTCTTGTGTTGCTTCAAAGCTGCATTTGGGACCCATTCCACAAGACCGGGCCACACATCCTTGTAACTCATGTCTAAGCCATAAGAACTGAACTCACTACTCCATGTCCCTAGGAGATGATGGATGTTAAAGTATGGAGACACGTATTGCTGCGAGGCCAGAAGGGGTCAGATAACCCGTCATCCGGACTCCTACACATTACTGCCTCAATTACAAGCTTCTTGCGTGCTGTCTCTCGATCGAACTCACGGCGTATGCACCTCCTCAGGTCCAACAGGCTTATCTCCTCCAACCCTTCAATTTGTGCAACCTTGTATTGGCATTGCGACAGAACTAGCCCAGAAGGCCCATCCCGCACTAAGTTTCCACCATAGAACACTAACAACTGATTCATCGTACCTATGTACACACACAACAGATTTTAAATAACGACCATTTGCTACTGTAACATGTAAATATTGATTATTCTTAACATGTTCTCCGATATATTGGCATATATAAAATATTCCTATATAGTATTTCTTTCATTTTCATTCAAAATATCACTTCTATTATTTGCACATATGAAATATCACTACCATGTCTAATATTGATATGTAGCTAATTTTTTACTACCAAAAATCTAATCATTATTATCATGCAAATAAAAATTACCTGAACTTGAAGCTTCTCACTTCATCAACAATTTTTGTACCAATAGAACCGCTGATTTGAACTATGATTACGCATTTTCCTCTTCCCTTCTTGCTATCTTATTCTCCTAATATTAATCATTGCAATATGAACAAACATGGCAATATTAACTATACTTGTCTATAGTAATTATATCACACGAAATAACAGCGTGCTAAAGTTTACAAATTAATAACTATGCCAGTATTATTATAGTTCTCCATATCAATAATATCACATGAAATAACAGTGCGTCAAAGTTTAACTGCCATGTCTAGCATTGTTGTTTACCTAATTTTTTGACTAACATAACAACTTATCATTATCATTATTGAAAAAAATTACCTCCAATTCAAGCTTGTCACTTGATCTACAATATATTCTACTAAACGAAATGCTAAATTTAAGTTTGCTTAACTCATTTTTCCTTCTTTTCTTTCTATTCTTTTCTCCTTTCTGTTCTTTCTCTAGACCACTTCTAGCAGCAAGTGAATGGACAAGAGTACAACAATCTACTGGAGAAATGAAGTGAAGTGAAGAGAGTGAGATTTGAGAGGCGCAGGGAATGAGGAGAGAGATAACAACATGCTAAAGTTTAATAACATGCCTAATATTATCATTTAGCTAATTTTTGACTACCATAAGAAATATATCACATGAAATAAGAACATGCTAAAATTTAATAACATGTCAAATTTTATCATTTAGCTAATTTTTTACTAACATAATAACTAATTATTACTGTCATTTACAAAATAAATCATCTCATATTAAAGCTTCTCTCTTGATCTGCAATATATTGTACTAAACGAAAAGCTAAATTTTATTTTACTTACCAAATTTTTTCTTCTTTCTACTTCTCTTACTCTCTGGACCAAATATAGCAGCACAAGAACACAAGAAAGAGTGCACGAGGTGGAAGAAGAGAAATAAGAAGCACCGACGTGAGAGAGTGAGAAATGAGCTGCGGGGGTTCCAGGGGGCTCGGGTGAGACTTTTAAGGGAAGAATTATTCCCGCATCCACAAATCCATCTCCGTATTGACCAAAAGCGAAAGGGACACGAGAATGCGGAAAAATTTCACTGCGTGCTCAATTTGTCTGCCCAAAAGCGAAAGCAACGCGTCCGAATGCAGAAAAACTCACCGCGTGCCAAATTGAAAAGCGAAAAGCAAAAGCAAAGAGCTCCCGCACCGCCACGTGTCGCTGCGCCGCTCGCCCTATCGCGCTCGGTTGGAGCTAAAGGTCGCCCTGTCGCGCTCGGTCGGAGCGACAACTCCTTTCGCTCTGACCCGACGCGACGCTGCTGTCTCGCGTTTGCCGGCTCCAATTAGCGTGCATCGCGCTAGCCCAAACCGATAAGAGCCACGCGACGTCTGTCCAGCTAATCGCGGTGATATTTCTGTCTTTGCGTCACGAGCCTAGCCAATTTTGGCATTGACCGCAGTCAGCCAGCCAAATGTGGCATTTTTACAGAAACACATTGTTTGATACACGTATTACTTTGATGGCGCTGTGACGCTTTCGTTGTCGTGGGGATAGGATGGCGTGATTCCATCCACAAAATCACGGGATCCCCTAGGTGTCGCACATCCGACCAAAATTTTGGATCGGACGCCTCGACAACTCTTATACGAGGGCTTTCTAAGCTATCTGATTCACTGTACATGAGCTTATGTTTCAACCCTGTGTGTCCCACTCGTCTCACACGCTGTAACATCACCGGTGAGTTCCACCACCTAGTACGTAAAAGTTGTGACTACTACAACATGTTTAGCTCTCTCCTAGCTATTTTAAGATTTATGAGGAGTTTAATATATGTTTGATTGAGTTTTAGTTGTGTTTCAGGCATATTTCAAGAAGATTCCGGACATGTTTTAGAAGTTTTCAAGCATGTTTCGAAGATTGAACAGAATTCACAGAGATTTCACACAAGATTTCACTTTATTATATAGAGGTTTCCAGACATGTTTTGTTAAGACTTAACAGAGGTTTCATAGAGGTTTAACAAAGATTATACACAAGGTTTCACAGAGTTTTTGTAAAGATTCCATTGGATTCCACGGAGGTTCCATTGGATTCCACAAAGGTTGCATGGAAGTTCAACAATATTCCACAAAATTGAACAACACATGTTTCATTGGTTGCACTCATGTTCTAGAACGAATTCAATAGAAAACATACAAAAATTGACACATTGCAACATAACCCAAAAAGAAAGATCAGCAGCCTTGAAAATATGAAAAGAAACTTTAAGATTTGCACTGGCTGGTGCAACAAATTGAAAATTGGAACTGCAACATCAGAAATTTGGCATTGCAATGCATGAACCCGACATGCTGCGAGACACTTGCAACATCACCCAAAAAGAAAGATCTCAAAAAATTCATCTTCCAAATCCGGAGGTGCTCGCCTGCCCCCAAGGAGTCGTCAGGAGCGTCTCCTCCTCTAGGAGCTTGTCAGAGCGCCACCACACCAGCTATAGACAACAAAGACAACCCCGCATCCAGCCGCTGGAGTGAGGAATGTGCTAGATTCGAGCCCTTCATCCTTGACAGTGCCAAATCCGACCCCCAAGGCAGAAAACCTTCGTCCCTTCAAGCCAGCGTCCCAAGAAAGGAGGAATACATGGGTGCTCCGGGAGATGGCGTTGAGCCCCTTCAGCTCGCCGCATCTATCAGAGCAGGATGCAGAATCTAGTGTGGAGAGAGAGAAGCAAAGAGAAAGAGAGAGCGCGAGCAAGATGGAATTTTGTAGAAGTGGTGAGAGGTGGATGTAACACCCCGATTTCCCGAAACCTAAAAATTGGGGCCAACAAAAACTTTTGCTAAAAATGTCAGTTAAGATACACCAGACCAAACTTTTAATCAAATCAAGTTTCTGCAAATACCTAAAATGAGGCAACCAAAATCATCCATATCTGTCCCTATTTCCTTAATCTCTGCTTTGTCGGAGCTCTGTCTGGCAAGATATTCAAACCCTGCTTTACACCTTGTCTCCTTACGTGGCTACTCGTCTTGCTTCCCGCCACGAACACCCCTTCGGCATCCCCGTTCCTTTTACCTAGCCGATGCAACCTGGGTCAACCTCTGCCGCCGAGTACCCACTCGGTACTTCTGCGAAATTTAAACATATATATGTCATGAACCTTTTCTGAATGACTTGCAATTCCACCATCTACTCCACCATGTCCTATCATGAGTATGTGCCCATATGTACTGCTTCCATGTATACGCATATACGCAAACCCTAACCCCTTCTTCCCAAGTGGCGGCTTAAAACCCTAATTCGTCGTTCGACTCTACTACAACTCCATGCATATATATGCATATATCAGTGGCAGCATTCAAGCTCCAACTCACCGTAACCTCGCATGTCCATTCCATCCACATGCAAACCCCATATATGCTAAAATTTGCAAGTGTATGCGGACACGTACACCCAAACCTAGGTTTACTCTTCTCGGTAAAATCCTATCCACCGTAGTGCTCCTCCTTTTTACCACATGATCAAGAAAATATCTTCAGCCATTCTACCATTTTTCCCCACCTGGGTACTTGACCCTAATTCCGCTCTTCCTCTCTGTCAAATACTTTCCTCCTGTGATATGGAGGGCTCCCGATCTTCACGATTTGGACAAAGGATAAATAGCTAAGCCTAGATGGAATCCCACCCCAACAACAAACTCCAACGAGAAAGCCTTTGGGGAACTAGGAACCAAATCAACCAAGCTCTCAATTGAATGCCACGTTTACCACTCGGAGGCACGCGCCGATCCGTTCAATCCAAAGGAAAGAAAGGCCTAAGGTGGAACTCCCAAACCTAGAAGGATGAACCCTAGATTAGGAGCTAAACTCACTTTTAGTCTTAACAATCAGTCTAACCCTAATTAGAGAGGGGTACGGGGTATTTATAGTCTAACCCGCCACTTAAGGGATTACATGGGCCATGGCAGGTTCGGACTGTCCGGATTGGGGCCGGACTGTCCGGGTGGCCGAAGTGTCCGGGCTGTCCTCCGGGCTGAACTCCGGGTTTTCCAGAGAAGATCCGGATCCTCAGTCGGAGTGTCCGGGTTGAGGTCCAGGATTTCCAGAGGAGGTCCGGACACTCAGCCGGAGTGTTCGGGTTGAGGTCCGGGTTTTCCAGAGGAGATCCGGACACCCACCCGGAGGGTCCGGGCTGAGGTCCGGCTCGGATCCGGAGGGTCCGGGCCTCAGCCGGACAGTCCGGGCCTTCTTCTTCAGTGGACGTCCGAAGGATCCGAGGTAGGAGTCTAGGCGTGGTTGAGCTTGAAGATCGGAGTCCCTTCCTCGGTCCCGCTGCCCCGGGCATGGTTGGGCTTGATACTTGGCGTCTCTCTCTTGCTCCGACCTCTCTCCACCTTGGGCTTGGTGCTCTGAAACTGTCCCTTGGTTCCTTTGCCTTCCACCTTGGTCGGTCCTTGGTACCTTGGTATATTTAGAGTCAAAGCATTAGGTAGCAAACCATTCGAGGTAGGATTAGATGGGCACGTGTAAAGGAGAAGATTCACCTCTTCATGCAATGTCTTGGCGACATAAGGATCCATACACGTGTCGCTTGGATTTGAATAGCTTGATAGAGTGTTGTCCATGGCGATGTCCACATCATCCTGTCTCCTTGTGAACCTGGAAACAGAATCTTGTTTTTCCGTCTGTGTCCACGACCCTTGAAACTCTAAATACATCGAAGGGCATATATGCAGGAATACGAGTGGCACTTGCCGAATCCTATACCCCATGACCTCTTGTGTTCATCTTAATCTTATCGTAATCCTATATATGTGAGAACTCCTAGGTGTATGTGCGCACACCTACTCGGAACCAAAACTCACTTCTCGTAAGCCGTCGGTTAAACCCTATATCCAACTCTTGACCTTATATGAGGGGGGCATCACTATTCCATAACGTCCTTGTTTCTCATGGCATCCATATGACCCATATACCCCTTTTACTCATTGCCGTATACTTCTCGATAGCTTTCCTAAGAAGCTAGACCCTGCCAGATTAACTCATGCATATGCCTAACCTCTAAGGAAATTCCTATAAAACCCCGCACGGTGCCAAAATGTCCTGAGTAAGGTGGCTGTTCCCCCCTGCCATGCCTGAGCTGCCCAGGTGCATTTTTCTTCTCTACTCCTCCTAAAGCCAAACCCACTGTTGACGTCAACATTACTTGGTCAGCTCCCCATGTGGTTCTACAGCACTAGCAGTAAATGGCCAACTACTCCTCAAGCTACTGAGCTGCCATTCCCTATCACGTTGTTCCTCCCCTTGGGTTTTCTTCATATCCTAACTACAGCACAAGCTGAGCTGCTCCATTTTTACCCGAGCTACTAAATCTATTTTGTTTCACCTTCAGCTGCTATCCTTGCTTCTCCCCTATGCCAACTTTTTCCTGCCACACGCTGCCACCTCTCTCTTTTTGCAGCATGGGTCAATTGCTTCCCCAGCTCACTCCAACCAAGCAACCTAAACCCGCACTACTCCTCTACAGCAGTCCAACACTCCCTCTGCTGTCAACCACCTTCATGAATGAAGCACAGCACCAGCCCAGCGCCAACTGCCCTCACTCCTGCCTCCTTTACTCAGCTGAGCTCCTCCTTCTTCAAGTGCTCCCTCAAACCGAGCTCCTCTACCCATCTTTTTCTTCATGAGCACGCCCTACTCTAGCTATCTCCCCCACTGCTGCTAGCCGGGCTACCGTTTTCTTCCCGCAAGATCCCTCCCCTCCAATTGCTGCCACTCGAGGGCCCTTCATTCCCCCTCCATCGCCATTCTTTGCCTCAACCGGAGCTCCCTGGGTCTTCAACCCGAAACCACCCCGCTCCGGATCTCCCCATCTCCTCCCAAGCCAAACTCCTTCCCTTCTCTCCCCACAACAGTTTTTCCTCACCGCTTTGCTCTCAAGCCTGAGCTACCCGAGCCACCTCTCCCCTCCACTTCCTCTCCGGTGCATCGAGCCACGGCCGTCTTGCTCGGCACCACCGCCCCTACCTTCCTCGAGCTCGGCCACCAGAGGGTCGTGGGTGCCAGAGCGCCGCGCCCCGCTCAGTGAGCTCGCCGCTCCTTGAAGCTACCAGAAAGAGCCCCGCCGCCGTCGTCGCCAAGTCCTGCCACCCGGCCAATCCGCCGCCGCTAACACCGCGCCCCCGCGGGCTCTCTCTTCCCGCTACCACGGCAGCTCACGGCTACTGCCGCTGCCACCTTGTTGCTGCCGTGGCGGTTGCCCGCTACCGTGCCACCACTCCTTTTTGGCTCTCCCTGCCGCCGCACCCCACACGCTGCCGCGGCAGCTCGTGGCCGCTGCCCCGGCCATTTTGTCTCTACCGCGGCAAGCCACCAGCGCCACCACAGCTGCCACGCCAAGCTCCTCCCTTCCGAACCCTCTCTCCCCCATGCTGCCGGCGAATCCCAGAGGTAGTTCATGAGCCACCCGAGCAACCAGGACTTCCCTCTCTCTCTTAACTCCTGGTTGTTTTTCTTTTCTTTCCTTCACTCCAGTGCAAAGGACAAGCGTTCCAAGTCCTTTGAAATTTGATTATTAGCATAATCTTCTCATACACATCATATGCATAGTTATCCTTTTAAGTAAACTCCAAGCAAAATCATTCCTCGTCCAGATAATATTCTAACACAAGCATTTACTAAAAATAGTAAGGAAAAACAAAAAAAAGGGATGCAATGCAATTTTAATGCCGGCACGTACAAATCCTTACCTACAGGTTAGTCTTGTTCGAACCAGTTTTTCCGTGTAACTTTCCAAAGTCCCCTTAACTTGATTTATACCCTCTGGTCGTAGCTAGGTTTGTGAAGGTTTGGGGATCACCTCAAGATCCACCCCGAGTGATTGAGTAGGTCCTAAGTGGACTGAGCTCAAGGAGAAGAAGGTGAAGACTATGTGTCTTCGGAGCTAAGTGCTCAGCCTCTCCAAACGAAGATGTAGAGTTGTTGCCAACAACTTGAATTTCGGGTTAAATCCTTTTGTCTCCTCTTTGGTTTATCTCTTGCTTATTATTCTTCATTTGTGCTAAGTTCAGCTTGCTATTTGTTGCTTCATTTGAATTCTACTTCAACCTTGCATGCCAAACAATAAATTTGAGTAAAATTTGATAATCTCCTATTCACCCCCCCTCTAGTCGATAGACCTCGATCTTTCACTAGTCTTGAAGACCAAAATCACATAAACGTATCTAGAAACCCTAAATATAATCTATAGTTTTAACCCACCTTTTTTGTAGGGCCAGATCCTTCGCGAAACCTTTTTGCAAACTTAAGCACCACCTGGTCTTGATCACGTCTTAATAAAAAGTTTCAAAGACCTAAAAGACATGGCGAAGTTCATTCCTCGCAGAAACCTAAAAGTTGTTCACTGGATAAGTAGCAAACGTATGCTTGATTAAACCAAAGAGAGAGTCCTATCTAAGGTTGTAAACACCATTCATTACAACCGACACCCATGTTCTCAAGTAAAACCCTAAGGGGGTATCTACCTAACCTGTTAGGAGTTAAAGAAACCCCAACAACAGCATGCCCCCTTTTATCGATTCCCTGATTTATTAAAATAAATAATTACCCTAAAATCGCCATGAAGCTGTGAATTTGTTATTCAGGTTCCCTACTTGCTGTTATTGAGTTTTCGCTCGCACCATCATTTATTCGATGTTTCCTCCGACGTGTAGAAGCGACATAGCGATACCTTGACGGAAGGAACTAAGGCGTTGTCATACCAAGAGCGAATCTCAGTCAAAGGCCAACATCGCCAGGCAAGCTCTCCACCTTTGATCATGTTGAATCCCAAGTTTACGAAATATATTTTGTTTTACGAAACATGCATGCTAAGTTTTATACCCGTTATTTTATGTAGTGTAGTTACGACCGATGCTTAAGTAAACCCTAGTTCGACCCAAAACTCCTTGTCACTCTAAGGACTACGTATTCTGGAAACGTTATCGGAAATCTAGGGTAGAGTATGTATGTATGCTTAGCCCTACAGTAGAAAAAGTAGGTTTTCAAAAAGGGAATGAAATACCCCATATTTCATGTGGTGACAGTTTGGAAACGGACCATCGTGTCTGGAGGTGAATGAAGGTAGTATATCCATGGGTTGGGATATTTTACCGCAAAATGGTTTTGTGAAACCAAAACAAAAATGGAGAAGATTTTGATCCGGGTCGGAAATGAAGGGTGAAAACAGGAAGCTTGCTAAAGTGCGAGGTAATGCCCGGCGTGGTTCTCGCTGCCCGTTTACAGGAGTGGTGTGGAGTCCTTCTCGGATCACCTAAGGACCGAGCTTAAGTGCCGTTTGGCCAAATCTTACCGTACGTCCACATGTTCTTTATAGGAAGGACTTGATCTAGTGCCCGGCCTGGACTAGCATGAACCCGTAGGCAGTGAGCAGTGTGCAGATGAGGTTGTAGCCTCTGTAGAGAAAAGTTTTTGCGGGAAAGCGATGGCTTGTTCGCCACAAAGTTGGAACATCAACCTCCTTGAAGCGATGATGCTGACTCAAGCTAGGTTTGGGACATATCCTTCTGGCGGGTTCATGGCTGGGTCTACTCCGGTGAAGAGTCTCGTTGTAATAGCTCTGTCAGTATACGTTGCAAAGTATACCCAGGGTGACCTACATCGTGTGGGTAAAACCGTACCACCTCTGCAGAGGGTTAAAACAATTCGAATAGCCGTGTCCGCGGTCATGGACGAACTTGGTTAGGCCATACTAAAGTAGATTGGGTTTCAAAACCTAAAATGTGGTTATGGGTTTAAGGACGCGATCCGCCGTGTTCGCAGGGTGACCTGAAAACTTCCCGTTGCATCGGGAAGAGTGAAGAAGGGATTTCCCCGTGGACTCGGGCAAACCCTAGTATCCCCATTGTAATGGGTGAGCTGAGACTCCCCGCTGAAGCGGGTGATTATAAGAATTTTCGTGGATTCGGAAAGCACAGAAATGAATCCCGTTGTACCGGGAAGGAAAAGATGAACAGATGTTCGTCTCGGAATACCATGGAAATTTATAAAAACTGCTTTTAGTATCTATTTATGTATTTCAATTGCAAACTTACTTTCTCGCACAATATGAAATCTAGGATAGAGCCAGTTTCTTGGTAATTCCTTGCATGCTCGTATCCGTGATAAACTTCCTAGCGGAGTGCTTGCGAGTACATTCAATGTACTCACCTGGCTTGTTGATTTGGCCAGACAGGAAGGTCGACAGCTCGAAAGCAACGACAGTTTCCACGAAAGCTAGGGTGAAACCCCTAGTCAGTTGCCTGTCGGGTATGGCATACTGGTGGGCACACCAACGCTTGATTTCCGCTGCAAGTTTCTAGCCGTTGGGCTAAAGGTATAATTATTCGATCTTGAAGATCGGTTTTATATCAAATTCTAATAAGTGCTTGTATGACCTTGATATACAGGGTAACTTGTGTGTACCGGCTACTGATCATGGGACCGGTACAGTAAACACAAGGGTTTATCCGGTCTTAAAACCGAGTACGCCATAGTGGAGCAGGTAAAGCATGGCTAGGAGTGTTGGGATTTTTCTAGTGGACGCAAGACCAAATCTCCATCATCAGTTTGCACTTGTGTGAATGGTAGATTCAACGTCCAACCAAAACATGTCTCAGACATTCGACAGAAACAATTACTCCAAAACCACGCATGTTGTGCCAATCATATCAACATCAGGACATCACATACCAACCACCAGTCACTCTCTCCTCTCTCTCTCTCTCTCTCTCTCTCGAACAAGCATGCAACACGTCATAGTTTGGAACACAACATCCTGATCAAGTTGACCTCTATTTATATTGTACATAGAGTAGAGTACAAATCAAGTTGGTTACAAGAGATGCAATCCTAACAAATCTAACAATAGCCACAACCCTAGCAACAAATTACAACATCTAAACATATGTGCCGGATCTACTACCATGTACATGCCGGATCAGCTACAGTACATGCACTTTAACATTCCCCCTTAATCTTAACCATAATCACCGAGGTTAAGATTGCGCCTTAATGGCTCCAACATGAGCTTCATTGCTGGCTTCATGAAGGCATCCCCACCTAGTCGACTAAGGAAATAAAGTGCACCTCGAGTGCTCCCAGTTCCACATTCTCTCGGACAAAATGGAAATCAACATCGATATGCTTCGCCCGAGCATGAAACACCAGATTAGCGGTTAAATATGTGGCACCAGGGTTATCACTTCACAAAACTAGGGCTCGCAACTGAGGAATATGTAGTTCCTTAAGCAATGATTGAACCCATGTAACCTCGGCAGCGCCATTAGCCAATGCCTTATATTTTGTTTACGCACTAGAGCCACTATAGGTTGCTTGCGAACACTCCAGGAGATTAGGTTCAGTCCAAAGAACACGATGAACCCCCTTATAGATCAGTGATCATCGGTGCAGCCTGCCCATCAACATCGGCGAACACGCTAAGGAGGGTGAAAGGCGATCGCCGAATCTGAAGTCCAGTTGTAGATGTGCCTTTAACATACCAAATAATTTTTTTATGGCTTCCCAATGGACATCAGTTGGTGCAGACAGATACTGGCACACTGTATTAACAACAAATGAAATATCCTAGTGGGTGAGAGTGAGATACCGTAACCCGCCTACCATGCTGTGATGTTTGAATGCATCATCCTCGAGAAGAGTAGAAACAGGCTTGCACTTCTTCATATGCGCATGATGAAGCAAATCCAAAGCATAGTATTGCTAAGTTAAGCACATTTCCCCTGAAATTGCAGCTACTTCAATTCCTAAAAAATACCGGAGATGACCAAGATCTTTTTATAGGGAACAAAGTCATAAATTGTTGAAGGAGCTGATCAATGGCTTTAGAACACAAGCTCACGATGACAATGTCGTCAACGTAGACAAGCATATAGATAAATACGCCACCATAAGAGAAAATAAATGGAGAGGTGATGCACCTCAAACGCATCGTCTTTTATTCCAAGATTTAGCTTAGATCGACTCGATAATTGTTGGGAAATTGCATGATTTCTTATTTATTATATCAATATTGGCAAAACATGGGTTTTAAGCTTCCTTGTAGGATAAAAGGCGAATCCCACCAATTTAGGACCTGATTTGCATGAAGAAAGGAATTTAGAGCAACTTTTCCAACTGACACGTCATGATCTGAGACTCCAGGCGATCTACCAACTAGTGGTATGGGTGCTACACCCGTACCAACTGGTCATACCTTGTGGTAGCGGCCTCCTCACGTCAAACAATACCAACTTCACAAAGGGGCCGAGGTCATTCGAAAGAAGGTGGGGGGGGGGTTGAAATAGAGAATCAGAAGACAACAAGGAAGAAGAAGAAGAGGAGAAGAAATATGAGGAACAGCCACTTCTCCACTGCCATCACCGTACTAGAGAGAGTAAGAGATTTTATATTCTTTTAGGCGATTGAACCTTTGTTCTTCTACATTCGATTTGGATCTATAATTATCGGTGAACTGTTGGCTCATATTCTTGTTTACATTCTTGAGACTATCGGTAATCAAGACTATACTTTTTGTCCATCTTCAATTATGCATCTCGATCATGCTTGTTTCTTTGGTATGTGAGTAGTTTTATTAGCCGAAAGAGATGTAGTGATTGGTGATGTGGTAGAGCCATGCTACATTAATTTATCATTCTTGCACGCTTTGAGTCTTTCGTACAAAGTTATTATTTTTAGGTGCGCCTAATGCTTCTTGTCTAGGGCCCGGGCAACATGATCTTTGTTAGGACATACTAGGATTAATACATACTTTGCAGTGAATCAGCAACCTACAAGGTGACATGTGTAGATATCAAAGAGCAGCTATATTTGCATGAGGAGAATGAGAAGCCACCAACCATAAAGCGTTGATCCAATCTATGGATCTTAAATACCTTGCCAACCACTCGGGATAGAGGGCAATAGGAGGAGGACAATAGAGTCATACAATATCGGTGTAGGAGGAGTATGATGATTCAAGGGTGACTCGTCTACCAAGTTTCAAAGAGGATAAGTGTATCGTAATCTTATTTCAACCGCCACTCTATCTACCAATTACTATGATCCATTATCTCCCACGCCTAATCATTATTATTGCAGGAACCACACTTTACTTTTCAACATTATTTAATCGTCTTTTATTATCTAATATTTAAATTGAGCACCAATTTCTTCACTTGCATTTGTTATTCTTAAGCAAAATTCAGGAAAAACTTTTTTTAAGACAAGCATACTTGTGACCTGTGACACCGTAAGTGTGAGGAAGAAGTGAGCATCATCATAGCTCCTCATGGAAATCGACATAAGAACTGGATAATACTTCCAATGAAACTGTTGTAACTAACCCTGTGCACTTGTAGGATATCAAGAGGTGTCGGCATTGGAGGGCACAAAACCGAGCTGCTGAAACTTGTCATTGAGGCACGAGTACCAGGCACGAGGAGACAGTTTGAGCCCATATAGCGGTTTCTAAAGTTTACAAACATGACCAGGGTGGCGGGAATCCTCAAATCCGCATGTACACATCTTCATTAAGAAAACCATGCAGAAAGACATTGTTCATGTTGATCTGCCGAAGTTGCCAGACTTTAGAAACGATAATGGAGAGCACTAACCGCATGGTAGCCAGTGAAACAACCGAACTTAACGTGTCAAGATAGTCGATTCTGTACCACTGAGTAAAACCACGAGCGACCAAGCTATCTTTGTACTTATCAAGGGAACCATCACTGCATTGTTTTAATTTGAAAACCCACTTACAATTAACAATATGTCGGTCGGCAGGGCACGGCATGAGACGCCACGTATTTTTCTGCTGCAGCACCGCAAACTCAGCCTCCATTGCCACTCGCCAGAATGGATCCAAGAGAGCTAGGCAATGTGAATTTGGAGCAGTGAAGAAAGGCAGCACAGTCAAGATCATACCACACGGCATCATCAATAAGCTGGCAAGGCTGACGGATGTTGTTCTGGAGTAGAGTCACAATTTGTCGACCGTCTAGTGACGGTGCCGTGGCAGATGGTGGTGTGGGATCCGTAAGAGATATGGCGGCGACAATAGCCCAACCGGGCTGGCAGGATCTGGTGAGCTAGAGACGCCCAGGGTGGCCACACCCAGTGAGCGAGGTGCATCCGAGTCGGGTACAAACGCTGGTGCAACGTGGGCCAGGCTACCAAGAGCAGCAATAGATGGATCGCACACCATGACGGGAGAGGCGGGACCAGGAACTAAATCATGGTTAGTATCCAAGACATGATAATGACGCATAAAATCAAAGTGAATGACTAGCTTAGACATAGGAAAAACCGAACTAGGGTTCGAGGGTTTATGACCAGAAGGAGATGTGGATGCAAATGGACACACACTCATCAAAAATAACATCCCGAGAAATATATGTATGCCCAGTAGAACGATCTAGGAATTTGTAACATTTGTGCATGCTACTGTAGCCCAAGAAGACACATTGTTTGGAAGGAACTCAAGTTTGCGATGGTTATAAGGGTGGAGATTGGGTCAGCATGCACATCCGAACATGTGGAGAAAGCTATAGTCGGGGGCTATGTGGAGAAGGCAAGCGAGCGGTCTGTCATTGTGAAGGAACTTGTTTAGCATTCGTTGATGAGATAACAAAAGTGAATAGGGAGAGAGGCATGAGCAAGGAGAGTGAGACTGGTTTTGACGATATGTCGGTGTTTGTGTTCAGCCATGCTATTCTAAGAAGAAGAGTGTGGACATGACACACGATGAGTGATGCCAACTTTCTGGAAGTAACGATTGAACAACAAGGATTTTCATATTCAACATATGTTCCACATGGGCCTGAAAGTTATAGAAGGCTTGTTCAATATTAGGTTTGTGTTTAAGCAAATAGATCCAAGTATTCAAAACCACCTATTGAGGTGAGAGCAAGCCCCCAAACATTCGAATGAACAAGGTCAAGAGGTGTAGTTGTTACACGCGACGAACTATGAAAAGGAAGTTTGTGACTCAGCTTGTTGACAAGCATCACACACTGAAAACTCTTTATCTAAGGAACAAGGCATTTTAGTTGATCGAATTATAGACTCGACGACCAACAAAGTTGGATGGCTGAGTCTCTTGTGGTACTATTTTGACAAAACATTGACACTAGAGAGACCTTGCCGACTTGACGCAAGTGATGATGATGAGCACGATGAATCAGTACTTGATAAAGGCCTCCCTTACTTCTACCATAAAGAAGAACCCTCTTCGTAGCCTTGTTCTTAACAAAGAAAGAGTCCACATGTCAAAAAAAAAGAAAGAGTCCGGGTGAAATTTAACAAAAGCATTATTATCAAAAACAAGCTTATGAACAGAAAGAAGATGTTTGTTAATGTGTGAGCGAAGTACTCAATGACCAATACGCAAAATTTTCAAACCTGCACCGCTGCTGACCTGGACCTGATCCTTGCCGGTGTGTCGCTCATGCACCGTGAGCCTTTCGATGTCGCTTGTCAGGTGATCCGTTGTAGCAGTAGCAACATACCAATTGGTGTCGATGTTTTAGCCGGTCATGGCATAGTTGCCACCTTGGTTGTCCTCCGGCTGGTATGCATGGTTGATGCGGTTGCGACACTGCAACACACTGTGTCGTACTTGTGACATACTTGGCACGTTGACTTGCTGCGGCCTCCTCTTGAGCCACGACCTTGGTAGCCTCACTCGCCACCATAATTGTTTTGGCCACGGCCGCCGACATGTCCTTGCCCTCGGCCACTACTGTGGCTGTTGTTGTTGCCATCGCTAGCGAGAGACGTTGTTGATGGACGATTGGAACTTTAGTGTAGCGTTGTTCTGCTCAAGAAGGATCTCAAAGCTTAGCAAATATGAGTAAAAATCACTAAGGCTCATCGGGTCATTGCATGTCCTGATCGATGTCACGAGTGGATCATACTCTGATCCTAAACTGGCCAGCATGTACCCTACGATGTCCTCATTGAGGAGAGGCTTGCTGGTCGATACCATGGTGATCGCGTGTGCCATGATCTTGTGAAAGTACTCTGACGCCGTCATGTCCTTCTTCACATTCGATAGTTGGTACTGAACTTGCATCACCCTAGCCCTGTTCTAGGAGTAGAACATGGTGGCCAGGGCCTCCCAGACTTGGGCAGACGTGGTGGGGCGAGCGACTTGGCTGAGGATGTCCTCCGTCATTGGTGAGAAGAGAATGCTCAGCACCGTCTTGTGCTATTAGAACCAGCACATGTACTCAAGGTTTGGCACCCGCCAAGCAGATGCACCGGTTCCTTTCGTGACCATCATGGAGAGGGTGGCGGTGCTACCATCAAGGTAGCCTAATAGGTTTTGGCCACATAGGGTAGGCTCCACTTGTGCCTTCCATAGAAGGAAGTTCTCCCGAGCAAGCCGGATGTTGATGAGGCCGCCAACAAAGGGGATCAACATACTAGCGCTTGGTGTCGAGATGAAATCTTCGACAATGCTAGGGTTAGTTATTGGCAGAAGTGGACATGGTGATTGGTTGGGTGGATTGGGCTCAGATACCAAGCTTGGAACAATGTTTTGCCGCACAACACTCTGATCGAGTTGGCCTCTATTTATAATGTATATGGCGTAGAGTACAAGTCAAGTTGGTTATAAAAGATTATAATCCTAACAACTCTAACAATAACAACAATCCTAGTAACAGATTAAAAAATCTAAACAGCTGTGCCGAATCTACTACAGTGTACATACTAGATATGCTATAGTATACGCAATTTTAACGGGCATAGCCATGGCTGCTCTGAGGAAAATGAGAGCTGAGTAGTACGACAAATACGGCGAGAGCTCATTTCCGGTACCCCTAAACGAATTTGAGCCATTCATTTTCTTTGATCTAATGGCTAATTTCATTTGGTACTCTAAACTAGACTTATGGAGTACCACCTCTAAAGATTTCAAACAAGTTAAGGAGTACCTCAATATTAGGGATAAAATTGGAATTATAAAAGTAACTTTTCCAAAAATATTTTGACAATATATTTTCACTCAAACCTAACCCTAATCCCCAAATATATGCATTTTGCATCTGCGTTTTAACCCTTCGCCCGCTGCCATCATTGAGCCCCCATCGCCGGCGTCCTCGCCTCCGGTGGCCCGCGGCTCCTTCCGCCAATTCCTCCGGCCGCCTGCGCTCCTCCTGCCACCCGCGCGGCCTCAGGCCCCCGTGCGCCGCCCGCGCGCCTAAGGTCCCCTCGCACCTCCGGCCCCCCGTGCGCCGCTCCTGGGCCTCCGGCCACCCCCGCGCCTCTGGCCGACCGCGCTTGGTCCCGACGGCGCCTGGGCCCGCGCGCGCCTCCGCGGACTGGCCATCGCCCCATTCCTCCAACACCTCCGGCTCCCGCGGCTTGTTCCGCCCTGCGCGCCTCCGGCTCCCGCTCCTCCTTCCGCCCAAACGCCTCCAGCCGCCCCCGCACCTTCCGCCAACCACGCCTGGGCCCGCGCGTGCCTCCACGGACCGGCCCGCTCCTCCTACCGCCCGCACGGCTCCGGCCGTCCCGCGCCTCCGGCCGACCGTGCCTGGGCCCGACGGCGCCCGCGCGTGCCTCCGCCGCACGGCTGACGCCTCCTTCCGCGATCGCCTCCGGCCCCCCGTGTGCCTCCGGCCACGGGCCTCCGCCCGACCACGGCCTGCGCGGACCAGGGCCATGCAGGAGGTGCTCTCGTCGGCGCCGTCGGCTGCGACGCTGGAGCACCAGGCATCGTCGGAGATGCACTGCAGGTACTGGCAGGTGTCCTCCAGTAGCGCCATGCTGCACTGCCCCTGCAACTCATGCAGCTCCTCCACGTCAGTGCAGTAAGTGTCCTGATCGTTTGACTTGGAGGATTTGCCATTGTATTTGGCATCCTTTTGGTTAAGATGCCGCATGCATACACAGAGGTTACCTAGCTACCTCAATGTAGGAAATTAACCGTTGTCAATCTAGGATGCTGATTTGCTTTCAGAAAGAATATGAAGCTGATGCAATTATGAATGATAAGAAGCACAGATTAACAATTATTAATGCGGAATACATATCTGTCTTTTGAGAGCACATCTAAACACAAAAGGTTGCAATCTTAGTTGCCATGTCAAACTTGTGGTAGCTTTCATTCTGACGAATTGTGGTATCATCCCTTAAAAAAATTGTGGACACATAGTTTAATTGCCGTAAGGCCTATCTATAATTCAGAACTATCATTTAGGGAAAATTATTCTTTCATAATTGGATGATTGTTGTCGGACACTTGGCCATCACGCGATGCCTCCGAACTATCGTGTGTGTTGATCTTGTTGTTAACATAGTAGAGCAGCTGACATGCCAATTCCCTCCTAAACACATCAACATCACGCTGCATAGGTAGAGACAAGCAGTTAGAAAATAATCTACAAGGAGATTTACAGTACGTGTAGAAATGAAAGTTCAAATATGTGCACCTGCGTATACATTTTCAACAATTTAGATCCCATCCATAGTTGTATGAACTTTAGCATGAAAAGGCCGCATGAGGAACTGCATGGATTGTAATATATTAGTACAGCATTCTCGAGGTGGCAAAATAAGTTTTTGTTGATGGATGTAACATACGAGTCCTTTTGCCTTGGTACGCCTGCTATAGTCTTGATATCCCAAGACGTCACTTTGAAGTCTGGCCAACTAGTTTTCGGTAGCTCTATAGTTGTTTTTGCCATCTCTATATATGACTCTATTCCTTTGAGCTGTGAAGTGTTCATTTAACTAATGAATAGAATGTACAAAGTAAGAATGTTAACTGAAGGGTAGTACAAAATGATAAGCTCACCGAGTATGTTAGTTGCATATGTGGCTCTTTACCGTACGAAGCCAATGAGTCGAGGATTTGAATTTGTCTTGATGGGGCGTTCAACACTCCTAGGTACCAATGTAGACCCCGGTTTAGGGGTAGGAAGATCTGCATGAAGGTTGACATAAAATTATATGAAATAAATGTTTTAAGAAAAAAATTAAGTAGGTAATATATTTTACCATGTCGTGCTTTAGATATGTAAGTGCCTTCTTTTTATTATGTTCTTTTTCAATATCATCCATAGACGAAGCGTAATATTGGCCATCTCTAGCCAATGTTTGCACATAACATGTCTGCTCGATGAAGACCTTTCTGCCATCCCTTGTGTCAAAGGGGTTAGAATACCGTTGATAATAAATTGCTGCGTCAATGATCTAGCATGCAATTAACAAAAGTAAAGCTTAGATTATATCGTAATCCATAACTAACAAATTTAGTTATAAAACTTACCGTGCAATGCAAGTATTTGTGTGACCCATCGGTTTCATAACTTACTGTTAGGCACTCTAGGGTTTGTTTTGTAATGGTCATATCATCTATGTGGGACCAAAACCTTGGAAGCTCTTTGTCTGTTTATCCAAGCAATTGTGGCAATCGTACCTACTGTGTTTGTAAGTGGTGAAACATTTAGAAGTAATTGGAAATGCAATGATACATAGCAAGATACGGGCAACATTTGATAGGAAATACCATCTTCCTCCTTTTTTTTACGACGTTGTCTCCGTTCGTGATCATAGTAGATATATGGATCTTTCTTGCTGAAGGATGATTTAGATACCCTCCCTGACGGTCCTCGAACCCGCTTGGTAATTGTCTTGGTTTCCTCTTCACTAGATGTCTTGTTTGCGTCATCGCCATGTACCTCTTGTTGGGTAGGTGGCATATGTGCAGCACACTTGTCTCCCTTTTGACAGTACGACCTCTACAACATAGGACAAGGAGAATCGCAATGTAATATATAAGTTACAAATCCAGGATTACTTAACTAGTACGTATTTGATTTACCTCAACCTCTTCCTCCGATATGGTGGGGAAAATGTACCCCTTATCCTGTATGAAAAATAGGTGAAGCCACACAACAATCTTTAATATATTAATCTTCAAACATATGTGAAGAACATACCTCAAAAGCGATCTGCATACGATGTTGTGTTTTAGTAATTGTTTCATATTGTGCTCCATGTCATATATAGAATCTTGCAGTGGCTTGTAGAACTTATTTTTGATGATATAATGTTGCCTGTCAAGCTTACATTCTATAACGTGCTGATTCAGGAGAACTTGTTTAAGAATGCTAAGGCCCTACATAATAGGATGTAAATGAGTCAGAATAACATGTAATGTGCAAAGAGAAGAAATAATTATTCATAATGTGGTTTTTAACATGTGCCTACATCATCACTTGAGCTGAGACGGGTTGTTCTGTGCAATATATATTCTATATCACTCTTGATTTCCTTAATAATCTGATAAAGAATATAACATTTATGGTTAGTTCGTGCCTTCAAAGATAGCAACTTAAATCTAATTTGCATGAACATTTCGCAAAGAATTTGTATACCGTCCCTTCTCCGAACTTAGCTTTCTCTCTTTTTTTTGCTTTCTCCTCATCCCAATACTGAATTAATGGTCTTTCACGGCCAGTGTAATCTATGTCTATCCCATGTTCTGCTTCGTTCACATAGAACTTTTCCCAGTACCAAACCTGCATTACAACATATTAATGTTAGTTTCTAGCAAGTGACGCTATGTATTTGTACTTGGTGCATACATAAGTAGTCACGGGGTCTTACCTGTAGGAGAGCCAGATTGCCCACAAGGTTTACTTGTTGTTTCGTCTTGTACTGTACTATACTTTGTATGAGGTGATCCAATGTTAGCCTTGCCCAATTGACATTATTGAGGTCTTTTACATCTAACATGAGGTTTAAGTAGTCCGCGCTCACATTAGTCTTTGTTGTAGGGCATAGTAGACGACAAATTGTACACAACACAAATCTTCTGATGAAATGTTCATCATGAGATCCGTTGCTCTTTTTAATTTGTTGGACTAGGCCACTGAAAGAAATTTTGCCGTTGTCGTCTTTGTATGCTTGGAAGAGTTGTGATGCAAAGGCGATCTCATTTGATGCCTTTTTTCTAATGTCTGGGACCTCTCCTTCCGACGATACTCCTAAGAGATAATCAACATCTTGTAAGGTGATTTGTAGCCTAGATCCTCCAACGTTGAAAGCATTTATGTCTACATCATAAGAATCAGCCAATTTCTTGCAGGTATGGCGTCGGATTTGAACTTGTCCTAACTTGAGCAAACCTCCAAGTCCCACATCTTCGATTGCTTTCTGCTGATTTGGAGCCAGCAAACTGATAAGATCAAACATTGCTGTTTGACAACATGCCATTGTTTCCTATAAATTAAACTAATTTGTTAGAGGATGTGCTTCTTTAAAACAATTATGGAATGCAAGTATAAAAAGAGAGTATGAGAACTAAAATTTGCAATCCTCCTGTTGGCAGTTGAAAATCAATGAATGAATCAATGAACTATCTTTCTACAGGCAGTTGTGAATTATAGTTTTGTACCCACTTATGTTTTGGCTGTACCTGAAAAGTATTGCTAAATATTATATTTGTTCTTTGGAAGGTTAGCTTCAGTGTGCCGAAGCTTGATGTCATTCCACTGATTGTTTCTTGAGTAAATTCTGCTGATCCCATTCCAACAAACTCGCTCGATTGTTCATAGTATTGTAATTTGCATTCTTGGATAGGTGGGTTGAGGGCATAACTCTTAATAGCACATTCATTTTTAATGTCTTGAGCTTGCAGAATGACCTGATTCATGGATGGGGCCTTGACATGAAGTTTGGTTATTGTGCTCAGGTACTTAAGATAGTGCAAATCTCATGTTACATATGATATTCACTGACATGCCAAAGTAACTAAGAAGCAGACATCTTTTAGCAAATTTGTGTTACTAATTTCCTTTTTTTATTTGCTGGCACTTTTTTATTTTAAATTTTGTAGCTACAACCCATTGATAAATGTGTAGCTTGTTCTTTATGCTCTACGAAGATTACTTTGTTCTTGCTGTAGACTGTCGCATTTCAAAGTCCAGACATTTAACTAAGCATATCCTAACATAATGACTAAATTGATGGGCAAATAGCTGTAAGATGGTTTCTAGGCATCTGGCTTATATTACCAATAGCTTCGGTCCTGTTATGTTCCTTTATTCTCTATTCATGGATTTTGTAACATCTATGAAGGAATGAAGCATTATTTGACTCAGTCTGCAACAGAATACTCCTGATGTCGATATGTAAATAGTAGGGGTGTTGTGTTTGAGAACCTGAATGGATGAAGTTTGCATTTGATGCACAGTTGGTATTCTATACATTTTTTCCAGCTCATTTTCATACTAGGATTCTGATAGCAGATAATTGCATTGGAACGTTTTGAGATCTCCAGGGCTCAGGACGTCATTGATTCAATAACAGAAATCTTAATAACTGTTTCTTGCTATAAGTGTTTTTTCTTTGAGAAAGTGGATAGAAGTAGCAACTCTTAGTAGTAGCTGAATCTTTTATTTCATCTAGATTACTTTTAAGATTGCACAAGCCTCTTCCTGAGATGTTGGTTTGCGTGATGTTTGAGTACCTAATGGTTGTAGAAGTTCTTTGCTATATAGAACTAGTTTCCTGTGCGTGGTTCTCTTGCTTTAGAAACTAGAATCTGTGTCTGTTACGCATTATTATGTTTTTTTCTTGTCCTAGTAGGCACTCATGCTGCTAGATGTGTTTGCTGAGTATGACTTGTAAATTACTATCTCTTGACCTTTTTCTGAATCCTGATGACATATCTGTAGCTCATTACTGATCAAATTTGATCTTCTGCATCCCAGATGGTAGCTGATGTGACAATTGGTTTTGTTAAAGATGCAAAACATCATGCTGACATTCAAGGATTTAATGTATATCACAAGAACCGTCTGATAAAGGTTTCTTTCTATGTGCTAAAAAATTTATTTTTTCGTTGTGATCGTAAAGTCCATTTCTTTCTAATCTATGATTATTGCTTTCTCAGACTTCTAATTTATTTACCTCATATCGGTGGTTGTGTCTCGTAGATCATGCTTTTATGCTTGATTAGTTATCAGTATTTGTAAAACGTCTAGTTAGCAGGTGATGTTTCTTTCTTTGTGCTGTTATTCTGTTCACTTCCAATTACACTAGTGGTTGATTGGATCAGTCAATGATATTGACCTTTTGTTGAAGAGTTAATTATTGTACCTTAGGCGTAGCTCGTGCTGCAGTATATGCTGTTGATGCTGTTTTACAGAGTGCGGGAGTGCAGGGCTCATGAAATTGCCCCTCCTTTGTTCCAGGTGTGCTCTCCATGGAAGGTGGAGCCTGAAAAGCAGGAAAAAAAAATATGAAACAGTGCTAATGATTGAGAAGTTTTTCATGTTATAATAATTAAGGTACAAATCTTAGTGTTCATTGCTGCAGGTGCTAACGATCTGTATTTCGTTGATTTTGCACTTGGTTGAGGGTGGTAGCCGGACTGCATGGATGTGGAGTCAGAACTAGCTTTGGATGATGGTGGCCGGGGACAAAGTCGACGTGCAGATGGATCTACTCACACGCCGCTGCTTCGTGTGAATATATGATCAGAACAGTCTAATTGTAGTCGGCACTAACGAGCTTGCCGTAAGGCCAACGACTTGCTTTTCGTGTGGACATATGCGACTTCCTCGCCTGTATATATATGCATTGGTGAGAAGGCCAGCGACTTGTTTGTTGATTATAACTCGAATTCTAATCTTAATTGGAACGCTTTGTTGTCCGTTAATTGTAATTCCAGATCTAATCGTGATACGTACCAACGAGGGACTCGAAGCCAAGACCTCCAAAAAAATATCAACTTACGTACCAACAAATTCGGACGGAGGGAGTAATTGTATAGCACATTAGCACTTGATCCGGTCTCACCATCATCTATTGGAGTCGATTGGTGCACATGCCATCTGACGTCAATATCGGATGAACTAACAAAGCAAAGAATTATTCTTTGATTTCATCTAAATTAGTACCAGCTGGCATAAAATAATTCTATAACAACCGTCTGGTCACGCCATGTACCCTCGTTATCTGGTCGCACTCGCATCCATCCGCTTGGTATGGTTAGGCTATTATCTATACGAGCTGTCCGATCTCACTAACACGAAGCGTAGGCATCCTGTTCCGTACCATCTATCTTCTGAGTATGTTCTCACTACCATGAACCTTAGCCATCGGGTTCCACTATCATCTATCGGAGCCATTCAGTCCCACTGCCATTTGCTACCAAGATCGGATGAACTAACAAACCGCATAGATATTCCATCATTTCATCTTCTAGCTATCCATTAAAAAAAATTCTAATATTCGTGCAACCATTGGGTACATTTCTATTTAGAAGTAAAACCGCATAAATATTCCATCATTTCATCTTCTAGCTATCCATTAAAAAAAATTCTAATATTCGTGCAACCATTAGGTACATTTGTAGTTACAGTTAGCAATCCATCAATTAAAAAAACACTAGCCTTGTTGCGCAGTTCGCGGTACCAACCCATCTGTTCGGTCCCACTGCCATCTGCTGCCAAGATCAGATGAACTAACAAACCGCATAGATATTTCGTAATTTCATCTTCTAGCTATCTGTTAATAAAAAAAAACTAATATTCGTGCAACCATTGGGTACATTTCTATTTACAAGTAAACTGTTAGCAATCTATCAATTTAAATAAACAAAAAAGTCATGGGCCGTGGGGGTTTGAACCCACGACCTGAAGGTTAACAGCCATGGTAATTTACCAACTAAGCTAGAGAGGATTTGTGTTTAGAATACCAGGTATAGTGGTTAAGTAGTTAGCCATAAAATAATGAAAAAACACACACCCTTGAGTTTGAACCCACGACCACAAGGATAACAAACTTGCTACCAACTGAGCTACACAAGGCTCCTGTATAGTTTGCCAGGCACAATCTTGAACTAGCTAAATCGATAGAGGTGCATCTCAGAGTACAGAGCAACATGAGCATGGAAACAAAGATTAACTAGTTCTGAATATTCATCAACACAAGATTTTGTCGTTTAAAACATTATGATTCTGGTGTCCAAAAAGGTGATGATTAACTAACAACAGCAATATGACAAAGCTGTTCCTCCTTTGGCCTTCTCAAATTTCCTCCTTAAAGCCCTTGCTGTTCCTCCTTTGGACATCAATAGAAGAAGTTGTCAGGAGTTGGGAACAAAGTAGAGGGCGTCTTCCATGGATCTCCAACATGCTAATTACAACAGAGAAGGTAACAATTAGTGTTCTGTCTTGCTAACTAGCGACAAGAGCTGAAGAGCAACCAAATCACTAATATCTACACATCTCAAACAAAATAAAGGGATAGTATAAATTCTGGAGCCAATTTCTCAACATGACTACAATGTAATATTCCTAGTTTTCGTACCTTTATTTCCAACACAAGCACGTGCTTTTCTTTTCGTTCGGGCTTCAACTGCAAAAACTAAAGGAAACAAAAATAAGCCTGCTACCAAAGGACCTAATGTCGTACAAAATAACAAGATACAAATAATTACTTTAGTTTTGGACAAGTGCGCCTATCGTGCGTGGATTCGCCACATTCGCTGCAAGCTCTATTTCTCTTCTTGGCCACATGGGATTGTCTCAATCTCTCATGGAATGACTTCATCCTCTTCTTAGATGGAGCACCTTTTGTAACAATCTGCTTGGGATCAAGGACTTTATCACCGGAGGCATAGCTAGAGGCAGAATAATGGGCGGGCAAAGGACCAAACGGTGTTGCCCCCATGTGCTCATCATTCCCGATAGGGTCATCCATAATGCTTTGTAGCAAATTCATCACCTTTTCTGAATGCTCCGCGCTCTTTGAAGCTTTGAATAGAGCAACGCTAGCCTTGTTGCGCAGTTCGTGGTACCGACCCATCTGTTCGGACCACACATGCGTATTGGCGTTCCTCTCTGACACGAATGCAACTTTGGCTTGCATTGTCCACCTCATCAAAACACAACAACGAGGAATGGTGTCCAAACCCAGCAAATTCAGAACAGCAAATATGTGTGCACATGGGATGCCTTCGCACTGCAACTTGCGGCAATGGCAGCTGATAGCATTCACCGATGAGCCATCCAAGACACACTGCACAACGAATCTATGCTGTGCTCCATCTTTTAACAGAACTACATACCTGACCAAACCGTCTTCCTCTCTCGTCTCTTCAATCTCCCATGCACATGATTTACAAATACTCTCTCGTACCTTCTTGAACATCTTTGGTGTATAAATACATGCCACACTTTTCTCTAATGGGTGAGCACTTATTCTTGTGAAAGGGACTGACTGTGATGCTTTTGCATCCAACTCAGCCTCATTCCTCTGAATACGCGACATGCAGTGCTCAGTGTGCTCCACCAAATCAACCAGCGATATTTTGCGATCTAGATGCTTATGAAGCCTAGAGTTCAGGCTCTCACTACGCTGGTTGCTTTGCATGCCTAAGAAATATCTTCCATTCGTATAAGCTGCGGACCACCTCTTTCTAAGTTTATACATCTTCGAAATCCATACGTTCTGTTCTGTGATCTCATACCTTGCCTTGAACTCAGCCCAAGATTTCTCAAACTCAAAAATTCCCATTGGATGGTAGATGAATTTCCTGAAATCATCAAGCATTGGATTACGCAGGTGACGTACCATGTTCTGCTCAATGTGCCAACTGCACAACCGATGGTCTGTCTTCGGCATAACCTTCTTAATAGCTTTTCTCATTGCAGCATCTCCATCCGTGATCACAGACTTCGGGTGACTTTGCCTCATCGCCTCCAAAATGTCTCAAGTAGCTACTCATATGACGAGACGGTCTCGTCCGAAACAATACCACACCCGTATACAACTATACTATGATGATGATTCACTCCAATAAATGGAACAAATGGTAGATTATAACGGTTGACCCGATATGTGCTATCAAACACAACAATGTCACCGAATGCTTCATAGTCAATCTGAGATTGCGAATCTGCCCAGAATATATTCTGAAGACGACCTTCAATATCTTTACTGTATTTGAAGAAAAACTCAGCATCTCGTTCTACCTGCGCTCTCATATGGTTGAGCACAAATTCTGCATCGCTACCTAAGATCCTTTTCTTCTTGTACTTGGCGAAGAAATTGTAAAGGTCCCGAGAAACGAATCCGACCTTGTCATAGCCACCATGGTGCCTCTCCATCACTTCCATGATTTCGCACGTACGAAGACCACCAAGTCCATATTCCACTGCATCAGCTTTCTGAGCGTCGGTTAGCCGACGATGTGACCGTAGAAAAGCTACCTGGTCAGGCTCAGCAAGCGGATGGTTATGCACATCAACAAAAATTTTAACAAACCACAGACCCATGTCAGGATTGTGCTGGATCTCAAGCATAGCTTTACAGCCACAACGGGTGAGCGGTCGCGGCTCCCTTTTCTGATTAGTTGCTTCAAAGTACTTCTCCGAACGGCAGCCTTCTTTAAAGCAGCAGAAACGCCTTCGCATCACCATTTCTGTACCCTTGATGCACTCCTTGTTATCTAATCTGACACTGAATCCTTTTTTTTCTGCATAGTTATTGTAGTGCTTGAAACCCTCTTCCTCACTTTGAAACATCTGACTCACCATCATGTGATATTCTTCAATCTCCTCTAAACTGGCGTTGTAACCTTCCATGCTACAAATATGACATCATCAAGCATTATATTTAGTACATTTGTTCCATAACTCTAATGAACTATAAAAAAATTGAACATCACAAATTGTAATGAGTTATCACAAATTAAAACTATGAGAAATTAAAGAAATTAATTATTGTACCCAACAAAGCAGAAACTGGAATGTCGCATTTATCGACTCATAAATATGTTCTAAATTTGCACCTTAACAAAATTATAGAAAGAAAAAAAGTTCCATAATCTGATTTCACAAACGTAATGTCACTTTTTCTATTACATATTGCATAAGCTAACGATTCTGTTCTGTACAAAATAGCAGCATGGCATAAATAACAGGCTTTAATTTATTACTTCTCAAAGATATAGGTGCATATTATCTATGCTTGTTCATCAGCTACGATTATTCCAGTACCCATCAATCACTGGATCGATACATCAACAGCCCATATCAAACTTGCTGGTGCATCACATTACACTACGTGCTGCGCGGAATTAAAATCCAGGTTTCAGTACTCGCCGAGGCATCGTGAAAGAGCAACACAACCTCTAGCCTGGACAAAACAAAAGAAAACCACGAAATACTACTACTGAAATTTCAGTAAAACATCTGAGCGTGTGTCACGTGAAGAGGAGAAATCCTACTGCGTGATCGATCGTCTCGTCCTGACACTGGTAAGAATTAACAAGTTGCAGCTCCTGCAAGGCCAGATCAAGGCCGGTGCACGCGCACAGCTGGGCGCTTGCAAATTGGTGATAGCCTCCCAGCAGAACAACTGGTCGAGACTTGAGAGCTCGAGAGGGGATGCGACTATGGGAGACAGGCCCAGTCGCGGGCGTTACCTGGGCAGGCGGCCGGAGGCGGGCGCGGCTGCCGGAGGCAAGGGCGAGCCCAGCCGGTCAGACGCGGGCGCGGCCGCCGAAGGCGAGGGCGAGCCCAGGCGGAGGGGCGGGCCGGCCAGAGTCCGGGCCACGCTCGTGCGGGCGGAGACGCGGGCAGGCGGCCGGAGGCGGGAAGGCGGCCGGAGACGAGTGTGGCGGCGCGGAGGCACCCGCACGCGGGCGGAGGCCAGGCCAGGCGAAGCCGCGGGGTGGACGGAGGCTGGGCGACGCGCGCGCGGCCGGAGGTGCGGGCGCGCCCAGGCGGCGTGCTGGAGCGGCGTGCTGGAGTTGCGGTCAGACGCGGCCGCGGCCGCCGGAGGCGAGGGCGAGCCCAGGCGGAGGTGCCGGCCGGGCAGAGTCCGGGCCACGCCCGTGCGGGCGGAGACGCGGGCAGGCGGCAGGAGGCGGGAAGGCAGCCGGAGGCGAGCGCGGCGGCGCGGACGCACCCGCACGCGGGGCGGAGGCCAGGCGAGGCGGAGGCGCGGGGTGGACGGAGGCCGGGCGACGCGCGCGCAGGCGGACGTGCTGGCGCGGCCAGGCGGCGTGTTGGAGCGGCGCGTGCGCGAAATCAGGAGCAGGCGGCGGCGTGAGTTGGATCCATATTAGCCCTACATTAGCAGGAGAAAATGTCTAAATTAACCCACTAAATGAAGGGTTAGATTTAATCGGTACTCCCACACCTGTTTAGGGAGTACCAGGTACCGTAAAAAAAACTCTACGGCGGAGGCGCAGAAGGCCTCAAGGTAGGCGTGATCAAGAAGTTGACCAAGAATCTCTATGCAGAAGTGAATACCATGTGTTCTTCGATTTGATGGCTGACGAGACTGTTAATTTCAGCATGTGGAGGTGCCGATCCTGTCGCTGAAGAAAGGGGAGGTGCTGCTCAAGATGGTTATCCTTCAGTTACATGATCATAGCCAATTGCGCGAATATCGCCGACAGAAATCACGTAGCGCCGGGTTGACATATGCTATTACATCTCGTATCATTTGGTAAGTGATTTAACCATAGGGACGTGCGCATTCTTCCTGTTACTTTATCAGTTTCAGTTCACCTACAAGTGGTTCCCCCTGTAACAAGCACCATATATGCTCTTCTTCGTGCTCAACTTTTGACCGTGATGTGTAGCGAAATCAGAAAACAAGCTATAACTAGTTATAATCATGGGAGAAAAGCTTCTAGTTTTGTAAAGAAAAACTTGAAACTAGAGCAGTTTGGTGCAGACTGCATACGTACATAACCCTTGAACACAACAAGTGTAGACTATGTTCAAGTACTGGTTGCTCAAGTGGTACGACAAATACCGTACGTGTACTAATGCACGAACTCTTGCCATGGCATGGCCACGCAGTTGGCGATCTGGCCGGCGAAGTCAACGCACTGGGCAGCGGCGTGAGCAACTTCAAACCAGGAGACAAGGTCATCTCCATCAGCTTCCCTGTAAGAATCTGTTGCAATGCATGCCACCTTTCTATCTCTACCGAACTGTCAAAATCTAGTGCCTGACACGCTAAGGGTTGGTCACCGTGACAACATGGCGGCGGGCTCGCCGAGTACATGGTGGCACCGACATCGCTGATGGTGGCGAGGCTGCAGGAGGTGCCTGCTGTCGAAGGCGCCCGCCTTGCGACTGCCACGGGCACCGCCCTCTGGCTACCGAAGACTGCCTAGATCAACAGCTTTGACGGGACGTCGTCGAGTCCCGTGGGCCCCAAGGACGTGCTGGTCATTGCGGCGTCCAGCGGCGTGGGCCACTACGCCATATAGCTCGCCGAGTTCGTCAGCTTGCATGTCACGGCCACCTACAGCACACCGATGTCTCCATAAAGAAGGGACTCCCATCTAAGTAGAATGGTGTTAGAGAACCATAAAAAATACTTTTCGGAGGGCATTCATGACGTTCTTAAAAGTCGTCGAAGAAGAGAGAGCATCCAGTAAAGGAAGACCATCACTCCTTCAGATTCTTCAGCTCTACCACCTACAAATACACCAACTCCATCTGTCACGACACTTGCTTCACCGACCGTCATCGCTGCGGCACCTTCTTCATTGATTGGGCAGGATTTGATAGTCTAAAGCTAAGTTTCTTCGCGTATTTTTCCTTTTCCATGTCTTGATGCCAAGGGATGAGTGATCTTTGAGCTCACTTTTGGGTGTTTTCGGTAGCTAGGTGTGCTCGAGTTACAAGACTTGATTCTCTTTTGATGATTCTTATACATCTCGTAAACTGTAAGATTTTGTGACAAGGATGATTATCTTTCGTTACATTGACATGGTAGCATGCTCTCTATCATAATATTTGTATGTTATGCCTTGTTTATGCCATGTCACCTAGTCGTGCATAATTCTTTTTGTCATATGCTATATCGTTCACTAAGCACGTCCACAGAAATTTTCACACTTTTAGCTCAATATATACATTTACATTCAAACTTAATTCAAATAATACACATCTTTAGGGAACTCACTCTATATAATAGGATCCAAGACAACACTCTTTATATCCAAAACTAAAACTTTAATTGGATTGTCAACAATCACCAAAAAAGGAGAGATTAAAGTGCATCTTGACCCACTAAGTGGGTTTTCATGATTAATGATAAAAATATTAAGGGATAATGTGTGCATCAAGTGTGATTAGGTGTTTTGGTCCTAAAAGCAGTAGTAAAACTAGCATTGGTGATCCCAAAAATGTTTTATGGAAAGACGGCTTGAAGAAATGAAGATTAAGGATAATTTTCTAGCACTTATAGTGGTTCAAAGAATCAAATTGAGTTTAAGAAAAACCGTATCATTAAGGAGGGCCTAAATCTGGAAGCTGGTGAGGTTGTCTTGCTATTGCTGAGCTCGAAAATAATTTCCAAATCTATAGAGGCCTTTGAAAACTCTCTTCTCAAACCTTCTTCAAAATTCGGAACCTCTAAGTTTGATGTCAGAACATCTGAGTTCCATTAGAGTTCCACCAGTGTGTGAAGAGTCAGGAAACTTGAAGTCTTTGAGTTGCCATTCATGTCTGTTTTTCTGGATGTTAGAACATCCGAAATCTCTAGGAACCTCCAAGCTCCATTCCTAAAAATGCCCAAGTCATTTTACCTCAAAAGTCAGAGCCCGTGGAAATTTCCTAGAGCCTCCGAAAATCTGTTATGAACTTATCTTTTGAAATCTCGGAATGTCCGAGTCAAATATCAAAACCTCCAAGAATGAGTTTTGCCCATCTTCTATTGAGGATCGTTGAAATCTTGGAAGGTCCAAATGCAATGTCGGAACCTCTGAGAATCTGTTCTGACCATGCCTTGGTAAGGCCATTAAAAATCCCGGAGGTTCTAGGTTCAAGTCGGAACCTCTGACAGTCATTTCTATCTGCTCTGCTCTGAATGTCGAAACCTCCGAGTTTTTGTCGGAAGTTCCGAGATCTGTTTCTGAACAGTCAAGTAGTTGTTGCTTTCAATATTGGAATCTCTGAATTCTCTGTCGGAAGTTCCAAGTTTTTATGCTTTTGCATTGACGGCTAGCTTTTGAGAGGTTTGCTATATATCCCCAAGCCTCTTTGCACAGCTAAAATTTTGCCAATCTATTCCTTTGCTCTCCTGAGTGCTACTCCACATTTCCTCAATCTCAAGTTGTCATCCTTATGAGAAAATCTTTGAGAGAGAGAGAGAGAGAGAGAGAGAGAGAGAGAGAGAAATTGAGCCATAGTTAAGCATCAAACAAGAGTTCATCACCAAGCTGAACTGATTGAAGCTTGTTACTCTTAGAGATTGGCGTCTCTGAGATGACTAGGTGTCACTTGGGAGCCTTTAAGGATATTGTAAAGAGCCCCAAGAAGTTTGTGAGGGTTTGGAGCTTGTCTGCCGTAAGGTGAAAAATTGCCATAAGAGAAAGGAAGCTTCGCATCGGCAAGCTTCTTGAGGGAAGCGCATGATTCGGTGCTAGCCTCGATCGTAGGATCATACTTCCTCAACGAAAACGTGGAGCCTCGCCAAAGGTTCGAACTTCAACAATAAATCTTGTGTCTCTCATGCGATTGCTTCCTTGCACTTCTCCATATTTGATTCCTTACTTTTTTTATCATTAGCATGCTAGATTTTGCTTAGGACTGCTTAGTATTATAGAGATACTTGTGTAAAAGTTAGTTTTGGGTTTAGATTTTGTTAATCTTCTATCCACCCCCCCTCTAGTCGATAGTCTAGATCCTTTTAGTAGCAAATCTAGACACGTAAATGCGCGGGTCACTTTGATACAAAATATAAGTCGGCGTAACAAATCACACTAAGTATGTCATAAGACGTTTCAATTGTACTAAAAAATATAAGTCGATGCAAAACAACACGGGCGCGATAAAAAATTAGAGATGATGAGAGTGACTAAGAGAGAATGTTTTAGCAATTTTTGATGTATAAATGCTGATGGACATGTTGTCATCGAGTTTGTGAGGGACATCATGACATGATAGCATGGTAAAAGGGGATCACACTTCAAAGTAGGTTCGCAAAACAATCCATTTATGGTTGTGAGATGCAACTATATGATGATGGTGATATGCCACTAGAGACGGTTTTTGAGAGGTAGAGCACTTTGATGAGGAGATATTAAAGCAACCACTGAGGTATACATACTTGTGAAGGATCTTAGTAGCATAGTCACCCGGGTTACTCTAATGCACTACATGATAGGTTTAGTCAAGAATGATCTTGAGAATGACAATGATGTTTTTTTCATTGTTGCCATGTGGGCATACCAGAAAGTCAAGTACGTGAGCTAAGCATGCGTAGAAGCATCTAGAGACATGATGTTGCACTTATTGAATAATGTAATTATAATGCAACCAATGATGAGGCAGGTGAACATCGATAATATAAGGTTTAGGCACGGGCCATCGGTGTTTAGATTTATTTTTTGATGGAAATCTCTAAAAAAGGATTGGTGGAAAGATAGATAGGTGAGGAGCAGAGGAAGAGAGAAAGATAGAGATTAGTACAAAAGTTTATTATTTTATGTGACAGACCGTGGATCTTAAGACCGTCAGTTTTCACTGTCCACGTTAAGGTCCTCGCCATGTTGCCAACTGTCTTTTGGCACTGAACAATGGAAGAGAAATACGTGCGGAAGAGTTTGTTACCAAAAGGGTACTTTTAAAGTTAAAAATTTAGTATATTTAATGAAAAGATTTTTATAAAACTCTAAATATGTTTCTTTAAGACGTATTTTTAGCTAAATGTCTTTTATATTTTGAATGACATATCAAAACTAATAAAGTAGCGGATAAAATTGAATGATATAAGACAAATAGCTAACAAAATAATATCAAATATATAAATACATGGACTATTTTATTAATTAATAAAGTAATTATTAGTTAAAATTTAATGTAATTTTGTTTTAACTTATATAAATGGATGGCGGAGTACTTTGAAGGCGCCGTGACGCTTTCGTCGTCGCGGGGCAGCAACATCGGATAGGATGACGTGTCAGGTAACTCTGGAAGAACGGCTTGATTCCATCTATAAAACCACCCGTGCTGTGCCAACCATATCAGCACCAGGACATCACATACCAACCACCAGTCTCTCTCTCTCGAACAAGCACGCAACACGGCATAGCCATGGCTGCTCCGAGGACAATGAGAGCTGTGCAGTACGACAAATACGGAGGAGGCGCAGAAGGCCTCAAGGTACGCATGATTAAGAACTTGACCAAGAATCTCCATGCAGAAGTGAATACCATGTGTTCTTGGATCTGATAGCTGACGAGACTGTTAATTTCAGCATGTGGAGGTGCCGATCCCGTCGCCGAAGAAAGGCGAGATGCTGCTCAAGATGGAGGCGGCAAGCATCAACCCTATCGACTGGAAGATCCAGAAGGGCATGCTCCGACCATTCCTGCCCAGGAAGTTCCCCTTCACGCCAGGTAAGGTCGTATAGCTTCAGATCAGAACATGGGTACCCTTCAGTTACATGATCATATATAGTCGATTGCGCGAACAATCGCCGACGGAAATCACATAGCGCCGGGTTGATATTTGCTACTACATCTCGTATCATTTGGCAAGTGATTTAACCAGAGGGACGTGCTCATTCTTCCTGTTATTTTCTCAGTTTCGGTTCACCTGCAGGTGGTTCCCCCTGTAACAAGCACCATATATGCTCTTCTTTGTGCTGAACTTTTTTTGACTGTGATGTGTAGCGAAATCAGAAAACTAGCTAGAACTAGCTATAATCATCGAAGAAAAGCTTCTAGCTTTGTAAATAAAATTGGAAACTAAAGCAGTTTGTTGATATTCAAGTACTGGTTGCTCAAGTGCAAGGGTAAATTCCGTACATGTACTAATGCAAGAACTCTCGCCATGTCATGGCCGAGCAGTTGGCGATCTTGCCGGCGAAGTCGTCGAACTGGGCAGCGGCGTGAGCAACTTCAAACCGGGAGACAAGGTCATCTCCATCAGCTTCCCGGTAAGAATCTGCTGCCATGCCACCGTTCTGTCTCTACTGAACAGTGACAATTTAGTTGTCTGACCCACTCAAGGATTGGTCGCCGTGACAGCAAGGCGGCGGGCTCGCCGAGTACGCGGTGGCGCCGGCGTCGCTAACGGTGGCGAGGCCGCCGGAGGTGTCTGCTGTCGAAGGCGCTTGCCTGCCGACTGCCGCGGGCACCGCGCTCCAGCTACTGAAGACCGCCGGGATCAGCAGCTTCGACGGGACACCGTCCGGCGCCACGGGCCCCAAGGACGTGCTGGTCACTGCGGCCTCGGGCGGCGTCGGCCACTACGCCGTGCAGCTCGCCAAGCTCGCCGGCCTGCACGTCACGGCCACCTGCGGCGCGCGCAACCTCGGCTTCGTTGGGGGCCTCGGCGCCGACGAGGTGCTGGACTACAGGACCCCCGAGGGCGCCGCGCTGCGGAGCCCGTCCGGGAGGAGGTACGGCGCCGTGGCTCAGTGCGCGACGGGCGTCCCGTGGTCGGTGTTCAAGCCAGTGCTGGCCGAGGACGGTGGCACGGTCGCCGACGTCACGCCGGGGATCGGCGCCGCCGTCACATCGCTCCTACAGAAGGTGACCTTCTCCAAGAAGAGGCTGGTGCCGCTGATGCTGGCGCCGAAGAAGGAGGAGATGGAATGGCTGGTGGACATGGCGAGGCAAGGGAAGCTCAAGACGGTGGTGGACTCCAGGTATCCGCTGAGCAGAGCACAGGAGGCCTGGGCGAAGAGCATCGATGGGCATGCCACCGGCAAGATCGTCGTAGAAATTGGAGGTGCAGAATGACTTGAATGAGCATGGCATCATGCAGTCATTAATTTGATTATGTGTGGTGTCTATCATGTATGGTAATTTGAGGAGGGAGTGTCCATACAACACTCAACTAAAAATATTTATGTCATCAGTCAACTTTTTTGTCACCACTGGATTAGAATACCACATTACGAAAAAGAAGAGAGACAAGTACCCACAATTACATCTTCCGGATCCGTTAGGCTTAGTGGGTCGACCTGTCATCAGGCCCTATCGTTTTCGTGGGCCTTATGTTTGTCAATCTTATTTGCTGCTGGCCGAAGACAAACAAGGCCAGGCCTTGTGTCTACCGGGTCCGGAAAAGGTCACTTCAACGTGTCCATTGTTTATGGGCTGTATTTTCATCGGTCTATTGATATGATGTGTGTATTCCAGTTTCATAGGCTCATTCTATAGTAAAGACGAGAATTTTTTTAAAAATATTATTTTTTCCTGTAAATCGCAGAAGTATAACACGAATTGGAATAATTACAAAAATATGGCCTGGTCGGCAAACCAAAAGCCGAATAGGTCAAATCAGCCGACCAAATGGCGACCTGAGAGAAGTCGGCGTCCCAGTTGCCGACTAGCCCCAAGTCGGCGTCCCAGCTGCCGACTTGCCCCTTCACAGCCTATTTATCCAGCGGCAGACCTCTGTCTGCCTCCCACTCACTAACGAGAGAGGTCTGCCTCCCACTCACCGACGAACAAAATAATAAATAGAGGAGAAGAGCTTCGGAGGTGAGTTGGAAGAGGGATTACGACAGGAGGGCTCAAGTGAGGCAAATATTTGTACTAATTTTTTTTAGTTTGTTGGATTTACTAACCACGGCCATACTATAAAATGGTAACAATGGCTTCATCTGGTTCGGACGACATGCCGAAAGAGAAGTTTCCTGCCGATGTGCCGAACGGAGTCGAGGTTCCCCTCTGCTGGTGCCAAGATCCGTGCAAACTAATAGTGTCAAGAGGGATGTCGTACACCTACAGAAGAAGGTTCTTCATGTGCGCTAACTACGATGAAGAGCCAGCGAATCTTGCCGTGCGCACACAGCGTCGCAGGGTAAAACACGCATTGCACCCAATAATTCTTGCTTCCACCCGCTCATAACAATGCAATACAGTGCTAACACTCATTTGTTTGCAGTCTCCTCCAACTATATGTGACTACATACAGTGGCTGGATAATACCCAATCCAAAGAGGATGAAGAACAACTCATGCGTGAGGTCTATTTTAGGCGAGATTATACTCTGCAACGCATGCACGAGGCAGAGGAGGCGGAGAAGCGAAAGCGTTGGCAGGAGGAGCAACGCAAGGAAAAGATAGAGGCGGAACGTCGAGCTGCGGAAGCACGTGAGGCTGAAAGGGCGAGGAAGTGCGAGATCACGCGTCGCGCAAAGGAAGAAGGAGAGGAAGCTCACGCTCGTCGTATGAGGAAGGGAAAATATCCGAAAGGCCCTGAGTAGGTTGCCCTATTAGGTCGCTCGGTTCTATGGTTGTATCATGCAAATGTTATCGTACCATCTACCCCATGTGTACTGATAACAATGTATCGTACTCATAGTCTAGATTTCGATCCAATAAACTAAGTGTTCCAGTCCAACGAAAAGTAGTAGAACTAAGATAGATAAATTTCAAAAGGATGTGGTCATAACTATCAGAAAGAACTACTCCTACTAGTCTCCCTGGGCAGGTCCTCCCGGGTCTCCCTGTCCACTCCTCGACGCGGCCCCCTCCGCGGCCTCTTGCGGAAGTCGGAGTATGTCAACTGTCCCGGCGGAATAATCATACGGCGGCCTCTACCTAGCAAGGGCACATCAGGCTGAGGGGTGGTAGGCTGGGTATCCTGCGTGGGTAGCGGTGGCGAAGACGGTGTAGGATACCCTAATCCCAACCCAGAACTGTCAGCGGGGTCGAACTGAGTGTTCAAGAAGTATCGAGACGGGCTGTCTGAACTTCCTCCTCCTTGTGACCTAGGAACAACAAAGCCTGTGGGAGACAATAGGTCATGATTGTGTGCACAAATGTTGAATCTATTACGGAGGCACGAAAATATTACGTGCCAGGTGTGGGAATCATGGATGGCATCTCGGTAGGTGTCCGAAAAGAGCTCGATGGCATGTCCCAGGGGAAGAGGTGACGGACCTCCTGTTGCGACGCCTGCCAGGACGACCCACCAGCCTGTGAAGGACCTGGGGGAGTAGGCTGCGTTGCCTGCCAGGACGACCCACCGGCCTGTGAAGGACCTGGGGGAGTGGGCTGCATCGCGGACGGCCTCCTTTGGAGGTGTGCTCCACGTCCTCTCTGCGGGTCGACCACATCTGACGTCTATGTGCAGGAAAGAGCGCGGAGCAAACTACGGCACAGCTCCTCCGCACGAGACCACGCAGTAGAGTCCTCTCTTGTCCTCGATCTTGTTAGTTCGGTCGTGATGTGGTCGTGAAGCTCACGTGCCATCTCAGTCTGCACGTACATAACATGTTGTTAGAAACGAAAAGAGTGTACAACACATATATCCAAACAAGTAGTACATCGTACCGCATTGGCCCTCAAACGTGCACTCTCCAGTGGGTACAAATCCGTGGTCCGTGCTGGCTGGATCTCCTCACGCTCCATGCGTGGTAGAAGGTACACGCGAGTCCGGGAAACATACCACTGGAGGTAAGCCCGATGGGCCTGAAGGTCGAAGGCCCTAGACTCCTCCCAACAGTCCGCCGTAGCCGCCTCCCAAGCCTGAATATAAGGGTGCAGGAGTTGTGTCCACTCCTGTGGCCTAACACACCCCCCTCTACAAGACCAGCTGCAGAATTACAAATTTCAAATGTTTTAGATACGTACATAATTTTGTTGAATCCAGAACACGAAGGTAAATTCGACGTACCCATGCGTGGCACGGTCCAGACAAAGTGCGTGTGCCGGTGGTCCGTCCTGGTGTAGCCCGAACTGTCGCATCACACGATGCACAGCGTAGTCCTCAACGAAGATGTCGAAGACCAACTTCTTCCTTGTCATCCAGTATGCTTCATCCCTAGTGCACAATGGAGAAAGGCCGTGTGGAGCACGATAGAGCCTCGCGTCCTCAGTGTAAGGCTCCCACGTGACCTTCTTGTGAGACAAGAAGTCGAACTGCTCCATGAACGCAAGGTAGCAGTTTCTCAACTGTGCAGACGCGAACTGAGGCTGTAAAACCAGAGTACAAGTACGTAAGTGTCAACAATCAAATGGATATAGCAAAAGCACGTATGATTGTAGGCACGAACTTACCCGACGCCGTGTCCAAAGCGAACCGAACGTAGGTCCCCCCAGTGGGTTGTTGTGGTACAACTCTACTCCGTAAGGCTCATCCGCGTTCACGAACGGTCTCCCTATAGGGAACCGCTCGTACGACCAAACCTGCAAAGTATGTAATGTAATAACCCTAACGTACTGTGTAATATTTGTAACATACTAGTACGAAGAACTAACTTGCAGCAGTAGGGGGCAGCCCAGTAACGACGGCTTCTTCGTAGTACTTGTGCAGGCGTCACATAGCGCGCGCGTAGTGGCCGACAGAACGGCCGATCCCCAACTCCTAGGTGAGACATTGCCGGGGTCCCGCGCGTCCGCTATCTGTCTTGCAATCTCGATGTGACGGGCATCGACCGTGTCGCCGTGAGAGTTCGTGAACATCACATAGCCAAAAAGCCACATGATGTACACCTCCAACGAACGAGTGACCTGGTGGTTCGTCAAATGCTCACTAGGCCAACCAAGCTCTGCTAGCTACACGAAACGCTCAATTGGTTCAAACTTTCAAACATAACAGCATGACCGAGATAGGTTATTCGCACTTACCTCAAACTGTCGGTACCACGCCCACTTCGGGCCGTGCTTCTGGTGCTCGTCGATAGGATGCAGGGGATCGTCGTGGGGACGAACACCTGCGAAGCGCTGAACGAGATCTACCCGCCAGGTGGGTGAAGCCTCCAAAGGTCCAACCGCTGTCCCCGCGATCGGGAGACCTAGCAGGTAAGACACGTCCTACAACGTCGGGGCCATCTCTCCCCAAGGAAAGTGAAAGGTATGGGTCTCCGGCCTCCATCGATCCACGAGGCACGTCAACAAAGCGCTGTCGAAAGGAAAACGTTTAGACCTGACCTCCATGTCATGAGGTTCCTCGTCCTCACCGAGCAGCTGGTAGTCCTCGTCCGTGCCCTCCACCATCCGTGCCAGGGATAGTAGACCCGCCCACTCCAACCTATAAAATTGAACGCATATTACATATCGCAATGACTGGTTTACATGGTTATCGCGTAGATATACCTATTGATCCACGTTGGGTGAATCCTCAACGCCACACGTGGGGTATGGGTCCTGAAAACCGGGCTGAACTCGTCGTCCGCAGTCTTCTTACCTCGGTGCTTACTGTCCACCCGCACATCGAGCAATTCGAGGTCCGTCATACCTGCAAGCATGTACGTAATGTAATGTCATATCGTACAACAACAAAATGTTCAAGTACATAATTGAATGGAACAAAGCAGGCACGTATTACAAGTTAACTACAATCATTACAAACATTTTGAAACACAGTACGAAAGTACAACGAAGAAGTTCAATTACATAATAGACCGGACAAAGCAAGCACATATTAGAAGTTTACTACAATCATTACAAACATTTTGAAACACAGTATAAAAGTACAACAAAGAAGTTCAATTACATAATAGACCGGACAAAGCAAGCACATATTAGAAGTTCACTACAATCATTACAAACATTTTGAAACACAGTACGAAAGTACAACGAAGAAGTTCAATTACATAATAGACCGGACAAAGCAAGCACATATTAGAAGTTCACTACGATTATTACACATATTTTTAAATTCGAACAGAGTACTACATTACATAATTGGACTAATACAAATCATTATGTAGGACGTATCATTACGAAGCCTTGTTCTCACTCCGCAAAGGCATTATGTCCCCGCCCTAGTCCAGTCCCAATAGAAGGGATTGCCGATGTACTTGCTGTTGGATCACCTCGCGCTTGGTCCTTTAACTTGGGATATTGTTTCTTCCGATGGCCATAAGCAGCACAATGCAAGCACTGTCTTGTAGGGCCCCCAACCTCTGACTCATCCATGTCGTTGTGAATTCGACGAACTCTACGCCGCCCCTTGGTGTCACGAAGTAGGTTCCAGTGCGGTATGTATTCCCTTTGCTCCTCTTCTACTGTGGTGAAGTTGTCGACAGCACGGAATCCAGTAATTTTACCGCTCCATGTTGCAAGGACGACCTCCTTTAAATAAAACGGTGACATGAAAGAGGTAGAGTCCATACCAATTAGCCCGCACGTGGCTAGCACATGTGAACACGGCTTGTGTAGAAGAAAAGACTTGTTGCATGTGCAGCTACAGGTTGGAATTTCTGCACAGCCGAACGCAACCTCGAACGTCTGAACCTCATTTGCGGTTCCAAAACCTGTTTTATCCCGTAGTCGAACTTCGTACCTATGTTGTAGGTTCCCAATCCGTATGACGGTGTGCATCTTCCCCTTTGCTATCTTCTGCTCCATGTATTGCATCATAGTAGCGCTGAAAGGCGTTTCCGTGTAGGTGCTCATGTGCAATGCAGCGGTCTGATACCTCTCTTGGAAGTACCGAATTGTCCCATGAAGTATGCTCTCCACTATAGCAACTAAGGGTAAACCGCGTTGTCCGCGAAGTACCCAATTGTACACCTCCGCCAGGTTGGTTGTCATGATACCGTACCTCGCACCGTGAGTGTCAAAGAGCAAGGACCATCTCTCCTTCGGCTCATTCTTGATCCACTCGGAGAAGGTCTTGATTCGTCCACCCTTCTTCCTCTTAACACCAGGCGGGTCAATACCAGGTAGAGCACAGAGTTCTTTCGGCTCGTCGTCCGCTGCTACTGTAACTGCCGCGTCTTTCTTCCTTTGCTGAGTTAACTCTGTTTTCGTGAATTCGTCTAGCTTAGCCCACAATTTGTAGAACTTCTTTTGCTGATTTTGCTTGCATAGCCTCTTGAAGAGATTCATAAGACGCTTATTTCTGAACTGCCGGTAGAAATTTGCCCCGAGATGGTGAATGCACCAGCGGCTTTGCATATCAGACCAGGGTTCAAACTCATCCGGTGTGGGGTTTGTAAGAGTCTTCACGGCCTTCAATATACCGGGATGCCTATCATGGAGCACGCACACGTTCGGTCGATTTTTGACGACACCTCGCTTCAGTCTTCTGAAGAACCATAGCCAGCTCGCGTAATTCTCGCCTTCAACAAATGCGAAAGCCAGTGGAAGAATTTGGTTGTTACCATCTACTCCAATAGCTGTAAGGATTTGCCCCCTATACTTGCCCGTCAAGAATGTACCATCAACACATAGCAAAGGTCGATAATGCTTAAATGCTTGAATGCAAGATCCGAAAGAGAAAAAAGCATGGTTTATCTCGTTATATCCTGGTGACTCGGATGACAAAGTATACTTGATGTCGACATACGTGCCCGGGTTCCTGCCTTGTAGTGTCCACAGCAGGTAGAGAAGGTTGTGATATGAATCTCTGAAATTCCCAAATCGCATCTCCATTGCTTTCTATTTAGCACGTCATGCCTTCCTGTAGCTGATTGAGAACTGGTACTTGTTTTTTGTTGCTACTTGAATATGTTTCGCTTCCATATCTTTCTTCTCCACTATCTCGGCGAACATCAATCTTGCAATTAGACTTGAAGTCATGTTACGATGCTCTGCAATGACGTTGGATCGAACACAGTTATGAGGCACTACTCTAGTAACAATCCAAGTCACTTCGTACTTGGGACGTGAGCATGCACAGAGTAAGGACAACCATTACTGTTGCACTTTGTAGTGTACTGGGTCGGGGTAGACACTTGAACATGAAATGTTCGTTGCATGGACATACCTCATAGAGCAACCGCATCTTTCAATTCGAGCTTGTTGCGATACATGGTGCCATGTTTTATCTCATTGCTTCTGAACTCCCACGATGACTCATGCCCATCTGTCACACGCATACCACCTAATAGTTCTTGGTCCCACCCGCTCGGAATTTGATGATCAGAAGGCTCCTCGTCCTCAGCACTGTCTTCATCATCATCCTCCTCCTCGTCATCTTGCGCAATGCCCGCTAGATCTTCCTGCTCCATAGCCTCCATCAACTCTTCGAATTCCTCAGCTTCGTCCGCCCGTCCAGTAGGACAATGGTTACGTCTCATTCCTCCAGGAATCACTGCTTCAGAATGATCTCTGGCTCCGTACTGTGTTTCCCCTTGCGCTGATGCACTTATGTGATTTTCTTCATATGCTGTACCAATATACCCGGTTGGATCTTTCGCAACAGCTTGCACCAAAGCAACAGGCTCATCCTTACGACCGCTGCAGACCCTAAGCCAAGAAGTCCACTCCTTCATTCTTTCAACGGACATCAAATCCCAGCGCGAGGAACTTAAGGACATTGTGAACACAGCTTGAATGCTAACGCTATACATGTCTGTATAAGACTAAAGCTATGGGTGAACCAGTCTTTAGCTTCTCTAATGTTCATCGACTCTGGATTTTGCAGGGACAATACAGTGTAACTGAATGCACTAAGATCAACTCTATTCGAGTTCGCCTTCACTTCTCCAGGACCATAGAAAATCTTGAATCTCACTATATCAGACATTCCTGTCATCCGCAACATCATTTCATAAAATTAACCTATGTTCATAACGCAGGAGACTCGTAATATATAGCTTGATATGTTGGACTGATCTATAATAACAAATTTAGGTTTACGACTTTTTCTTAACTACATAGTCTACTTCTTTTATTCAAAAATCGTACTCCACTTCTATTTCTTCCATATTTTGCTAGTTCTGTATAACTATTTCCTAGTATCGTTAACTGTATGATCAAATCGTGACATACGAGATCATAGATTAAATTCAATTTCTAAAACGCCACAAGTATATTATTCTAAAACGACTCAGGTACATAATATACCTAAGATATTATCTTAATTTCTACCCCAAATCTACCATGCTAATACTAAATTACACAACATAAAATTTTGTAATTAATAAACTAATTCTATAAATTTTATCGAAATTAGGGTATACCTGACCGACGAAAAAATCCGCAGCGCCTCCTCTTTTCTTCTTCTCTTCTCTTCCTCCCTCCTTTTCTTCTTCTCTTCTCTTCCTTCCTCTTCTCTTCTTCTCCTCCTTTTTCTCTTCTCTCCTATCTCTCTCCCACGCCGCGCCGCCGCCCCACGGCCTCGCCGCCGATCGTCGCGCTGCCTTCGCCGCCCGCCACCGCGCTGGCCTCGCCGCCGGTCTCCCCGCTCGGCTCAGCGTGCCCCCGCCGCCTCCCTCGCCTCGAAGCCGCGCTGCCGCCGCCGCTCAGCTGCGCACGTGTGCGTGTGCGGGTGCGCGTGTGAGCGGGGCGACCGAGTCGGGCCGGTAAATGCCGACTTGGCCCAAGTCGGCGAACGGTTTTGCCGATTTGAGCCAAGTCGGCATACGGTGTGCCGACCTGCAGCATGTCGGCAAACAGTGTGCCAACTTGCCTACAAAGTCGGCGTACGCTGTGCCGACTTGCCATTTTCGCACCCGGGTTGCCGACCTGCGCGGCAATCGTCAGATGCTTTGCCGATTTGCTCCTATTCGGCTTTTGGTTTGCTGACCAGAGCATACTATTGAAATTATTCCAATTCGTGTTATATTTCTGCGATTTACAGGAAAAAAATAATATTTAAAAAAACTCGTAAAGACGACATAAAAAATAAAAAGTAGAACTCACAAGTTAGAGCACTGTAAAGAAAAAGTACGCACGACATAATTTTTTTTCAATATTATTGCTCATTTTCTTATTTGATTTTTGAACTTAAGCAAACAAGTGTACAGTCACAAAACATGACTAAAAGGTTGTTTCCTTTGGACCAAAGTACAAAAATTGTGCAACCACTAAATTTAGAGGAAATTACAGAAACAACATGAATCTCTCCAAAGATCGACCTAAGCACATGTCAAACAAGACAATAACTGCCACCAAAAATCAACATGACTACATACATCAGAAGGAAAAAAAATTTGGAGCCAACGATACCAAATCATGCCAGAACAGATGCACCTTCCCGAATCGTCGAAGAAGACATGAAAGACAACGTGAAAAAAAAACATTGGCACTGGTCAGAACTAACAAACCCACCCTGATGTCGACTCCGCCGCTCCAGAGCTCCCTCAAGCTCACGGCCACTGGCTATTTACGGCTTCCTATGGTCGCCTCCACCAGATCTGGGCTCCCTGAGTACGTGATCTTTTAGTGATTTGACAAGTATAGACAGATCTAAAGGTGGCAGTCAGATTGCTCATCGAAGCGGTCATACCGGCTAGGATCATAAGACATACTGATGGTACAGGGCGTGTCGGCCGAAGTCAAGCAATTAGATCGGCAAGGTAGAGTGGTCAGACAATTGATGGTTGTGTAAATCAGTTAGGATGCGTTTGGTTGGAGGGCTCAACCTGGATGGGTTGAGGCCATCCCTGGTCTAGAGGAATATCCACCTGTTTGGTTGGATGGAGTAGAAAGGGTGGCCAAGCTAAGAGAATATTATTTAAATATGTTAGGATGACAAGAGCAGGTGAAAACGGTCGGATGGAGCCACCATCCTCGCTTAATCATGATCATTATCAAATGACTAGTGATAATTAACAAGTTATAATTAGCATGTTTTATTATTAATTAACATTCACAACAGTAAGATTTGTGCTAGTGTGTTGATTAATATATGATTAGTGGATTGATTAGTATATGATTAGTGAAGATAACATATTTTGTTGTTAATTAGTAAGTATTATGGCTAGTTTAGCACTGATAGGTACTTACTATGTTCATTAGTGTATAATTAATCACTATTAATAGAAACTAAGTAATATAATTAAGTTAAATTGGCTCATTTCATCAAAATTTTATCCCTTCGACCAAATAAAAGATTAGTTCATCCTACCCCATCCAACCAAACAAAAAAATGGCTCGTCCCATCCACAAGAAATTATAAAGCCCTAGCCGATCCATCCTTGCTCTCCAATCAAACGCATTTAGTTTGGAGGTCTTGTTCCGGTTGGATCTTCTAACTATAATATCATAAATAGTCATACTTTTTAACTAAATTTTATAGGTATATACTACACCCTAAAATGTATATGTATGGTTTTTAAATTTAGGTATGAGTTTTCTTTGTGTTTTTAATTTCGGTACATATATACCGATGTGTCAAAAATTTCATCTGGATATTCACGGCCACAGCTATCAGGAGAACGTTATTTTTTAAAACAACGGGGTACGTTATAATATGTTGATGCTAGGAGGCTTACATTGCAAGTAAAATACTATCTATGACCGCTTCAGCTGCACAAATTGTGGAACTATGCTAGCTTTAAAGAACTGGTCGCCTTATTTTGGAGGGTAGTGATGTTGGTTGTAGAAGGTTAGAGAGAGTGATTAGTTTGGGTTTTTTTATTCTGCCATGGAGCCCCTATTTGAATGTGAGTAAGAGGCTCAACATAAGAGAAGATAGGAACATTTAGCTCACGTATGACATGGCAGTGAGATGTTACCACTTAGGCTCTATTTGATTAGATTTTTCAGAATTTTTTACTAGAAAATGTTTCAGTCCAATCAAACGACTAGCTTTTCAATAACTTTTGTCAACAGTAACTGTGTACTTTATAGTGTAAATTTAGCTATTTTAAAAAAATCTTCTATCAATTTTGATTTTCTAAAATATTAATTAATCAAAAGCTACATGTTCATATTTCTACAGCCACAATAATTTTTCTAGATAGTTCACCAAATAGCAGTTTTATCAATAGAACCCAGCTAAATAGGCCTTAGCTCATCTCTTTGTATCTTGATGATCTTGTTGGAGTAGTTGTTTAGGAGCACTGGACTGAAGTAGACTCCCAGGAGCTATCTCCAGCTTCGAGGTTCGTGCCGTGCTCTTTATGCCTAGCAGAACCCGCACTCAATAAGCGACGTATACAAATGGCTGCACGTGGGTGGTACTCCACCCAAACAGGCAGGCCATGCATGTCCACCTGTTCGACGCCCCTCATCCCCTTCTTTTCACCGCAACGCCAACACGCCTCCGAGATTCGCAAAAACTGAGCGCGCAGCAGAGCCAGCACACCGACCGCGATGGCATCCTCGTTGTTATCCGGTAACTTCGAGGGCACTAACGCACCGACTTCCCTGCCACTACACTACATAGCCAGGCAGCCAGCAGCTAGCGCCCACTACCGGCCCACAACTCCAAGCATCATCACACCACTCCACTCCCCTGCGAACTGGATAGGCAGGCCTAGGCGCCGCCGACACTAGCTAGCGACCTCGATGGACGCGCGGCGGCTGGCCCTGGTCGCGCTGGCGCTCGCCGTGGCGGCGACGGCGACGGCGCCGGCGGAGGGGTACAACATCACCAAGATCCTCGCGGAGCAACCGGAGTACTCGCAGTTCAACAAGCTGCTGACGGAGACGCGGCTGGCCGGGGACATCAACAAGCGGCGGACCATCACGGTGCTGGTCGTGGCCAACGGCGACATGGGCAGCCTCGCCGGCGGCGGCCGCACGATGCAGACCATCCGCCACATCCTCGAGATGCACATCCTCGTCGACTACTACGGCGCCAAGAAGCTCCACCAGCTCCCGCGCGGCGACACCGCCTCCTCCACCATGTTCCAGGTACTAGGAATTAGATCTGTAGCACCATTAGACAGTTCAATGAAGCTTTGAGCCTCTCAAGCTGCGGTTCATCTCAGCTCCTCATATTTGCTTTGTCTTTAGCAACAATTTTTCTTTTTCTTAAAAAAAAACATCTTGAAGTATTATGTGCCAATATTTACGGGTTGGAGTGGAGAAAGAAGCCTTTTTTGGGGGGTTATTTGGCTACTTGTTCTTTTGCTGTTTGCAAAAGCTGCATTGCTCTGGAGCGCTGCTTCATCATTATTCGTAATAAAGTTGGGGGGGGGGTTCGGATATATAGAATACTGAAGCTTCCATGGTAGTGAGTGCCATGCCCCACCCACTAGGCCACTAGTAAAAGTTTAGAAGTGGTTTTGCTTCAAAAAAGAAAAGTTTAAAAGTGGTATATATACGAAACAAATATATTTGTAACGTCGCCCAAATGTGTGTCGAACGGTGCTTTTTTGGAAGAAAATGGAGTAATACATCCTTGTGAACGTTTTCCTTAAGAAATTTTTTTATTCGATATTGACATGACATGGGTCGCATTTGAAGCGAGGCCGGCAAGGTCGTGCACATGCACATGCACATGCTGGCCAGTCTTCTCACGATTTTATTGTGTGATTATGATGCTGTCGAGTATACACACGGTCACCATAAGTCAGTGACTTTTCTGTCCTCTTTTATTTTATAGTAGTAACCTAATGCGGCTCTTTTGGAAGTAATTGAATCCCTCGATTATCGGGTCATTTGAAAATTGAAACTCCCAAGGCAAGATCTCGGCGTTTAAAAAATTCTAAACCTTGGAGTGATTGCTGAACTTGCATGGAGAGCATCTATCACCAATTCGCCATTGAGTCAACGACGATCCACTAGTTACTCTTGTCTTTTAGGGAGCAAACTGCAACAATTTTCTGATTAGCCACCAAGCCGCTGATGGCCCTACTTATTGTAGTAGCTTCAGAATTGGTTAAGCGTTGTATTAATGGATCGCCATCAACACAAGCATGAATTGGCTGAGCTAAATTGAATTACATATGAATTTCCATCAATGCAAATGCTTATAAATCTTGTTAGTCGTACAATGAAAGTGTCTATTAATTGAAACCTACTCCTAACTTGGTGCAACTGAAATGAATTAATGGCCGGTTGTGCAGGAGTCCGGCTCGGCTCCCGGCATGACGGGGTACGTGAACATCACGCAACACCGCGGCGGCAAAGTGACGTTCACGGCAGAGGACGCGGCGGACAGCGCGGCGCCGTCCAGCTTCGTCAAGTCCGTCAAGGAGATCCCATACGACCTCGCAGTGCTCCAGGTCAGCAAGGTACTGTCCTCCCCGGAGGCCGAGGCGCCCGTTGCCGCGCCGGCGCCCGTCAACCTCACCGAGCTCCTCTCCAAGAAGTACTGCAAGAGCTTCGCCGGCCTCCTCGCCGCCAACGCCGATGCCTTCAGCAACATCAACGCCACCAAGGACAACGGCCTCACCATCTTCTGCCCCGTTGACACCGCCGTGGCCGCCTTCATGCCCAAGTTCAAGAACCTCACGGCCAAGGGGAAGACCGCCATTCTGCTCTACCACGCCGTGCCGGACTACTACTCCCTCCAGCTCCTCACGTCCAACAGCGGCAAGGTGAGCACGCTCGCCACGTCCAGCGTGGCCAAGAAGGACTACAGCTACGACGTCCAGAAGGACCGCGACACCGTCGTGCTCGACACCAAGGTCACCACGGCCTCCGTCACAGCCACCGTCAAGGACGACGACCCGCTCGCCGTCTACGCCATCTCCAAGTTCTTGCAGCCCAAGGAACTGTTCAAGGTCACCGAGGACCTCGCGCCCGCGCCCGCGCCTGCGGGGCCAAAGAAGAAGACCAAGAAGAAGCCTTCCACCACCTCCGCGGCCGCCGCGCCCTCCGACGACGACTCCGTGGCAGACTCGCCCGACGACTCCACGGCCGATGACGCTGCTGACAAAGCTGGCGCCGCGCCGGCCATGCTTGCCAGGTGGGTGACGACTGCCGCGACGGTGGCGGCGGCGTTGGCGTTGGCAGCCTAAGAAGGTGTGAATTAGTGTATTTTGTGCTGAGTTCTCCTTTTTCGTTTGTCAATTCGTGTCCCTTGTTAGTGCAAAAAATAAGAAGGGTTTTCCCGCAGAAAAAAAAGAAGGGCTATTTTATTTATATTTATTACTGCATTCAGAAAAAGAAGAAAACAAACTTTAACGGTTTGAATATTTGTTTATTGGGTTTTGTTTGTGATCATTTTGTAATTGTAGTGGTCAAGGGGATTGGAGTATGTGTTTATTATATATGAAAATATGAAAGAAGATATCATCGAGTTTAGAATGCCACACTTGTACTCCTTCCTTTTCGCCTTTTAAGCTGCCCATGCCTCCTCCTCCATGGAAAACTTTCCGAGTCACATGTTAATACACACACCCTATTTGTTCTGAACCTGGAGAAGTGGAAGGATGCAAAGTGGAGCTTGCCATGTGATTAGCTTTGCTTGTTCAGTTTGTAAAGGGAATGATGCCCACTTTGGCTTTCAGATTGCTAATGTTAAGTTTTGTTCGGGTGTTGGCTGGATATTGACTCACCTTGCTTTATATATTCCAAATTTCTAGATCTAAGAAAAATTGCTCTATAAGACATGTAGTATATAGAACAGGAAAGCAACAGTTCCTATGGGGTAATGACAGCCAACTCTACTATGCTTCTATCTGAATGAAACTTAACTGCACAACTGCAACCTGATCATTTCAGAACATCTTTTGCCAGCGAGCCAGCGACAGGCGAACTCCACATAGTGCCACGGTGGGATTCACCCAAATACTTGGAAAGATGCTTTATACTGCATATCACTACGCTAATGTGGAGTTGGAGATATAGCTTGAACAATGCATAGCTGCTAAGCTAAGCTAAGAATTTGGTCCACTTTAGGAGCCTTCCTAGTCCGTAAAATGAAATTCTCTAAACATTCCTAAATGCACAAGCCAAGTAGTTCTTATATTTACCCTTGCAAAATAAGATTTCATATTTGGGAATTCATACTCTTAATCGAACACTAGTTTCATTAATTGTTATTCCCATTCCATAAGATGACGCTTTTAGAAAACAGCCTTTGTACTAATGCTTAAAACAATATCTACAACAATCGAGATCCACATGTACTGGGTCAACCATAGTGTTCCAATTAGTTAGTTGTTTTTTTATACATATTTTAGAAATGTTAGAAGAAGGTGGAACGTGTTGATGAACTATAACCCCCATCCGCTCTCATTTATATAAGAAAATAGTAAAGAAAAAGATAGATTTCGATAGATACATAGCATGACCTCAAGATGAAAAGGCGTCATCTTCCTCCTCCTTTTCTCCCTCCTCCTTTTCTCCCTCTCTGCCCGCTCTTCGGCTCTGCCTCTAGCTCCGTCTCATTCCGTTATTTCCCCGATCGCTCTACACCGTGCTACTTTCAGTTTTGCCTCGCCGTTTTCTAATCTCTTACGTGGTTCACATCATTGGATGACGGTGCAATAAGTGCCTCTCCTCAATATCGATGACGAAAGGGACATACGGCATGGCAGCATTTGTTCCACCATATTTGGCAATGGTGATGATACTGGTGCGATATCCTCTCTTACCTTAAAGTTGCAAAACTATAGCAATAGCAATGGACTAGTTAGGACCCTGAGAAAATATAAATTAACCGGCGAGACATTAAGTTACAAGTACATTGTCAAATTTAATCATAACTTCTTAATTATCCGACATAAAAATGCTTGAATTAGCAAATAAACTAAAATATGGTAAAAAAAATCTAATTAGCGAAGTAATCTAGTTACCCAAGCTTTGCTCCGCGTCATGCTCATCGGAGGCTCAATTTAGATAATATATCTAACATGCGTAGAGTGTCTATCATGCCATGCAAAAGTGATTAAGGACAAAGATTGCAATTCATCAATGCATTGACGGAGAACAAAAGCAACATAATTTTCAACTAAGCATAGCCTAGAGCCATCGTCTATGACTTGTTAATGCATCAATTGTCGTAGACGCATAGATGACCTTCACGGCTGGAATTGCCAACCTGAGCAAGTATAGGCGAGTAGAATAGATATCTTATTTATAACAACACATAAATAAATTAAAACATCCCTCCTCCTTCAACAAAGCATGAGTCACCGCTGCATCCTCCGAACTAGAAAGAACCAATGTCAGGAATCTAAGCATCCATCTCGCTACCACAAAACGTCTCCATATCATCCAAATGGTGTCGAGGTTAGAGTGGCGGTGGTACTGAGCACGGTGCATGACATAGTGATAGGGTACACTACCTACCCACCGTTGACCAGGCTGCTCTTGCCTGACCACACCTATGCCGTATACGAGTCCCTATCTTCCACCTGCCTAGCACCGTGCATGCTCTCACGCATATGCAGATCAAGAATGAGAATAGATGTGAACGAGAGATGAGAGAGATGCAAATTAAGAAATACAACATATCTGTTGTGATCTATTAAATGAATTTGAGCACAAATAGGAGACTTGGAGGGATTGGTTGGAAAATTAAGAAATTACATGCGCTCACTAACGAATCGAACAAGCTGCTGGCCAACCTGCCGGCATCGTTTTTCCAGAGAAGAGAGCTTTTGGTGTGCGAGTTAGTTAGAGAGAAATATGTGAGTTAGTTAGAGAAGATAGTTTTTGGTGTATGAGTTAGTTAGAGAGAAGCGTGCGAGTTAGTTAGAGAAGAGAGCTTTTAATGTGCGAGTTAGATAGAGAAGAACGATATACCGTCACCATCACCACCAACTCATATTTAATAGATAGTAATAGACTTAATTTTATCACCCTCGATCATCCATATAATCAATCTCCATAGCAGTTAACTACTACACATGGATCTTGTAGTTGTCAGTGACTTAATTTAGATTTTGTTATCTAGGTCATCCAATATAATATCAGGTCAGACGTTAAGGCAATTTGATTTCACTACATTAGAAACAACACCTACAGGCGACCTAGTCCTGTACTATTTCCAAAACTGTAACCTCAACTAGTTTTCACAAAGTTTATGACCGCTGCAAGCTAAAGACATCATTTCTTCGAAAAAACGTAATTTCTACTTACCCGCCACAACAGTGCGTTCCGACCATGTTCTAGGCTCGTGTCTGTCGTGTGAGGTCCTATATGTCAAAGATCACATTTGGCTCACTTTACTTAGCATCAGTTTCCAAGGCACGTGTCAACACCGAGTAGAGGTGAGACAACATTTACACATTGACACTCTCGTCTAGCAAAGCAACAAATTTTAGTTTTCTTATATTTGATCAAATGAACATCACATTTGATAGTTTTGCATATAAATAAGCTTCTTATTTTACTTTCATGAATTATCATGAAATGTCACAACAAAAATAGAAATAATTTTATTTTCTTTGAGCAACATATTGCATAACTGAGAGATTTTTGAATTGAAAGCTCGAGGTGTTCAAGTAGGAATCTTATATTTTTGAGTTGAAAGCGGGACGTTTTCAACTAGGAAGCTCGTGGTATTTTTCATGAAAGGTCTAGCATTTTTCAGTGGAAAGCTCTAGGTTCGTAGTTGAAAGCATGATGCTTTTGAGTGGAAATTTTAATATTTTCGAGTGGAAAGCTCATGGTTCCTAAGTGAAAGCTTGACATTTTCGAGTGAGGAGTTTATTATTCCGAGTGGAAAGCTCTAGTTTTCTAGTTGAAGGCTTTAAATTTTTCAGCAGAAAGCTGGGTGTTTACGAATGGAAAGCTCTAGCTCTATAGTTTTTTTTTGTTTTTTTAAGGAGCCTCCCAATTGAAAACTCAAAGTTTACGAATGAAAAGTAAAAAACATAATTTACGGATTCATTCTTTTTATGAAATAATGTAAACAACACTTTTACATTGCATCTGCAAAAATTGAAAGCCTAACTTTCTTTTTCTTCGTTCCTAATTTAGGTGCTGAATAAATTTAACAAAGTCCAATCTTGTTCGGTTACGTAGTGGATAAAGAAAAAAACAGAAATGAACTGAGATTTGTCTGCATGTTAAGAAGAAAGAAAACGCAAAAACAAGAGTCAGGAGGTGTGATGTGGTTTATGTCGCAGAAAACAATGGTAACAAAACTATGTGTTGCTGTTATAGACATATTAAAAAGATTGTCTAACCGACTTGCCCACATAGAAGAAACAGAGCGCAAGAAGCTATGCCCGATTAGAGCTAACCGCTCGAGGTATGCGCGACAGTCAGTCACTAATTACCGTCCCCCTCGGTCCACACAGTTTCGTTGACCTAACGTGCTGGGAATCCTTGGGTAGCTCAATAGTGGGCACACATAGTTGTGTGATCAAGCACCCGGGTTCGAATCCTACCGTCTACTTATCAAATAAAATTTGGAGTAATAAAATTTCACAATGTATGAAGGAGTACGTAGTTTGAGCATACTTGGAAGGGTCTTTGGTAGTCTGCTCTGCAAGGCTATTGAAGTAGCATGTCGCTTCGATCTTTCTGAACTGCTGCTAGTGCAAGTTGAATGCGTAGCTGGCGTGTGCAGCGGCGGTGTTTGGCTGGAAGCACTCCCCGGCGGCTGGTTGGCATTGTACGTCCCGTTCCCCTTCTCGCACGCGTACGTCAGCGTTCGCCACCGCCGTCTCGTTCAGCTTCTTGCCGTGGGCGACCAGCACGCACCATATCGGCCGTTGTACAGTGAGGTCGATTTGTTACACCCCATTGCCGCTCAGTGCCGGTCCCGGGATTGAGGTTCTCGTTGTAGAGGGAGAAGACGAACACCGGCATTTTCGCGCCCGGTCGCGCCGGTGTGCCAGCGTTCTTGCCCATCCGTGCCGCGAGGTTCCTGTTGTAGATGGCGGCGTCGTGGACGTTGCCGCCGATTTGGCCGTAGTCGCCGCCGTTCGGCGACCCGGTCTACGCGATGGCGAGCGTCACGTCCCCGTACCCCAGTTCGGAGTCGAACATTTCGTCGAGCAGGTTGGTGTACGCTAGCGGCTGCCCGCGCCGCCGCCGGCCTGGACGAGCGCGTCGTCGAGCTGGATGGTCTTGTAGTTGCCAGCCCGGACGAAGTAGGGGTACGCGTCCACAAAGTGGTACGAGTTGGTCCCCGTGAGGAACCGGAGCAGCGGGCGCACGACGGCGTCGCCGATGTCGGGGCGGAACACGCCCCGGGACGGCGAGCGCGTGGCGAGCGTGGTCCAATCTTGACGCTGCTGACGCGGCGCGCTCGGAGGCTCCAGTGGAGGTTCTCCATCGCCGGAACGAGGCGCGGACAGATGGAGCTGGCGACGGAGTGGTCGGAGAGCACCTCGTTGCCGACGAGGTACTTGACCCGCGTCTCCGGGTAGGTGAATGGACGGCTACTCACCTATCCGCGGGGGCGGCGGACGCGGCGTGGTGCGTGATGACCTCTTTGGGCACGACGGTGGAGACCAGCATGTGCGTCCCCACGAGCGCGCGGAGGACGGCCGGGTTGGCATCGTAGATCTTGACTGACCCCGCGCCCGTTACGCGCAGCATCTCGACCGAGCGCCGAGGCGGCGGGATGTCGTAGCTGACGCGGAGGCCGTGGGGGGCTCCTGCTCCCGTCCACCCCCACCGCTGCAAGTGCAAGACACAGCACCGCGTCACGTACTAGCTCGGCTAAGCTGAGCTCCCCTGAGATTCTGCGAGCAAAACGTCTTACCGTGGCAAGAGAAGGCGGCGAACAGGAGGAGGAGGAGGAGCGGCCGGAGAGGGGAGACGGCCATGAACACAGTTCTGGTGGAGGCATTTTCGTCCCTGTGGAAATACGATATGAAATATACAACGTATTGCTTCCAAATGGCCTGTAATATCATATTTTGAAGTATGCAAACTTAGTGATGGAATATTTCGAAGGTTGGGAATAGTAATGGCATTTTTGGAAATCGGGAACTTAGAGCGGCATATATCTAATTCCCCCTTGCTTTTTCCCCCTAAGTAACCAAGTTGGTATCTTTCCCCTATTGGTGAAAAGGTCCAATCCTCTCCTTTTCCTCTGCCCACCAAACCGCACCAAACGACCTCACGGCTATGCTCCGGCGAATGTGATGCCCGGCCATAGCTGTCCCGCTGACGCTGCACATGTAGCTCCCTTCCACGCACATGAGTGCGATATGGAGGCTCGACGGCGCTGTCTATGTCAGTCACGGTGGTGTCGACGATCCCTTCCGGTGCTCGGCCTTGAATTTGCAAGGACTCGGGAGACACTCGGTCGGGAGAAGTGTTATATCTCTCGTCTAAGGAAACATTAAATCCTAAATTTCGTTCGGGGAGGCATTAAGTTCTCAAATCTTTAAAAAATACGCTATAATAATAAGGTGAGTAGTCGTCGCTAGACCGACTACAAAAGAAGAGATATAACACATGAAAAGAGTGAAATAAATTAGAATTTGAGACCTGGTCACATACCAATGAAAATATGATGGGTTTCCCACTCGATAGAAATACTAATTATCATTTGTGGATAAATAAATACACATTTGCAGAGTATATTGAAGTGTGTCATTATCACTCTCTGTTCTAGATATGAACTATTCGAATGCGGCGGGCTGAGCATAGAGAATTGTTTAACGTTAAAACCTAACTTTTATTTTAGAAAAATTGTTGAAAAGTCATTAATTCCTTGGGGATTGATGTCACTGTAGCAATAGTTCATATCAAATACTTGTTGCTATTCATGAACTTGTTGAGTACCATCTATATTCGTCCTCTACATAAAATATTCTTTATTATGATAAGGATACTGAACCCCCGCGGGAAAATGGAGAGTTGGACATGTCCGATGGTGTCGAAGGAATCGATCATTATATCAACCATCGAGAACATGATGATATTAAGCCAGATCAGTAAAAGTTTAGTGTAGAATAATCGAGATAACATAGCAATAATAAGATTATGTTTATATGGCTTTCAATTATCTATCATCTATCATCTATTCAGTCTTTATTATCTTCCGAACTTATCATATTGTACTTATTTCAAGTTAGACTCTCGGGTATACTTTTGGCTTGAAATAGTAAGTCTATATTGGACTATCACAATATTTTTGTTATACTATTCTAATTAACGTACTATTAACGAGACGTGATTTTATTAATATTATGAGTATCAGAGTTTAAACTGTGGTGAGTGTAACCATATCCACACCATCGAAAGATGGTTCTCTCGTCTGCTCCGGATGGCAACACAATTGATAATATATAAAATGCACAATATGATATTCACTTTAATCCATTATGCACAGTGAATTTCGTTGATCGAAGCAGGATGCATGATACAGACAAGCCGAAAGGAAAACAGCACCACGTACTTGGACAATCTCCCAAAAGGGGGTTTTCCTACCGATTATTGCCACTATAAACATGAGCACTAACGATATGTCCAAGTCCAAGTAGTGGGTCTTCCTCGTATGGCATTCCTGATTTCTTCGCGCGATCGCCTCTCAACCTTTTCGCCTCACAAAAGCTGGTACCGTGTCACTAGTTAATCTTGGGTGTGGTTGGACTAACTAATTAACGCTAACGCCAGGCGGGTGCCAATCGGTGGATGATGCACTAAGGCATGGCATCTTTGAGGCGTAGGCGTGTAGAAAAGGGAAATGCTATATATATATATCTATAGTCCGATTTTAATTTTTGGTAGGATAAGTTTTTATTATATAATTTTTTTATTTCAATCACATAAATTTTATTAGATGGTAACATCTTAAAAAAATATTACTATAGAATAGTACAATTCTTACATTATATGTGTAGAAAAACCGATCCTACTCTGTCCGTATAGAAAATTTGACTTCCATCGGACAGAGCTTGCACAATAACAATCAACAAGCGTTATTCCGTATTCTTGTTCGCCCAAGCAACTGGGTGAATTATCGCCCATGCACCATCCAGAATGCAGTAATTTCACAGAAAATTCGCAAAAAAATCACGACAAAAAACTTCGTTGAAATAAGATCGAAGAAAATTTCGTATTTCAAACGAGGCCTATGTGTCAGTGTTTGATATATATAAAGAGAGTATATCGCACGGAACTAAAATATTTTTATTTTCTAGTTGACTTATCACCCTTGGATCACCGCAGCATACCTCTTATCTCTAATCTCAAAGGAAATCACAACCGTGCATCAACAATTCTGAAGAAAAGAAAGTCTCGCTAAAAAGACGAACCCCTGTATGCTCCTTGTGAAAGTACGGAGCCACTACTACAGAATATGTCAATACTGACGGGCTAATGATGGGTTTTTGACCCGTCAGCAACTAAAAGTCAGTAATGACTCGTATTATCAGTGACGGGTAATTTATCCGTCATTGATAAAGGTCATCGGGTACATTTTTTACCCGTCGGTGATGACGTTTTCACAGGTGACGAAAAGTCATCACGGACGGGTAGAAAAATTACCCGTCAGTGATGACTCTACTATTATGGACGGGTAAATATTTAACCTATCAGTGATGAGAGTCATCACGGACGGATAAATATTTAACCCGTCAGTGATGATGTTTTTATAGGCGCAAAAAAAAGCTCTATCCGGACACTACCGGGTAGGGTTTCAGTAAAACAGCTATAAATTTTGCATACGGTGTCCGTTTTGGGTCCACGACCACTCAAAATGACAATATCGACGAGGCGCATCTAAAAAATCTACTCGTCTTTAGACCTGTGTAATTTTTCACCTCCAAATTTGGCCTCCAAGACTGACTTTTTCCCTTCCGAACGAAACATTGCCTCTTCTGACCCTCCGTTGAACTTCTTTCCGAGCTCCAAATGCAGTAATCTTTGCGGATTCTGAACCGTGAGGGAGTAGAGCTACTAGAAAAAAATACGAGAAAAAATTTTAAAAATAAAAAAATTTCACTCCAAATTCGACCTCTAAGACTCACTTTTGCCCCGAACGAATAATCGCCGCTACCGAACCCTCCGTTGAACTTCTTCTCGAGCTCTAAATGTAGTAATTTTTGTGGATTCCGAACCGTGAGGGAGTAGAGCTGCTACAAAAAAATACGAAAAATTTTAAAAATAAAAAATTTAGGCACTAGTAGAAATTAAGACTCGGGATGATCTTTCTTACCTTAAATCCAACTGAAACTCCTGTGTAAGCTCTATCATGTTCCTACAGGGATGGTGACGTGAAGAGGATATGCTCCCTTGTGACCGATTTGGACAAGAAGGATGAGAGGAGAGGAAGAGAGGAGGAGAGGAGGAGAAGGGTGGAAGGAAGGAGAGGAGGGTGAAAGGGAGAAGGAAAAAATCTGGATCTGGATCTGCACTGAGGGACACTGAAGTGAATTATATACCCCGCGGGATTCTAAAATTTTGGGTTTTGAAATTTCAGAGTTGGCGGGATTCACATCACGGACGGGTCTCTTTTTAACCCGTCAGTGATGAGTGGATCATCACTGACGGGTCAGAAAACTACCCATCCGTGATGACAAAATTTCGGGTTTTGAAATTTCAGAATTGGCGGGATTCATATCACGGACGGGTCTATTTTTAACCCGTCAGTGATGAGTTCCACACATTACTGACGGGTCAGAAAACTACCCGTCCGTGATGACAAAATTTAGGTTTTGAAATTTCAGATTCACATCACGGATGGGTAAATATTTAACCCGTCAGTGATAAGTTCCACACATCACTGACGGGTCAGAAAAATACCCGTCCGTGATGACAAAATTTCGGGTTTTGAAATTTCGGAGTTGGCGGGATTCACATCACGGACAGATCTTTTTATTACCTGTCAGTGATATGCTCGACATCACTGACGGGTATTTATTTTGTCCGTCTGTGATGATGTTTTCATCAAAACTCGTTACTGATGGTTTTTATCACTGACGGATATTTCTTACTCGTCAGTGATGATAGGGTTCCAGATGACGTTTTTTATAGTAATAAGCAAGTTGAATTGGTCAACCAGCTTGGTTAATAATAGGGTCTGGCAGTTAGCCATGTCTCGCAATCTAGCTGCAAGACATGCTGCTGGATGTGCAGACACACCGGTCTCTCACAGGCTCACACAATGCTAGAACAGGAAATTAACGCGTAATGGAAGCAAGCCGGAACGATAGGAACATGCATGCTACTAGACCAAACCAAGCCACGTGGTTAGACCAGCATCTATATCAATATAAAAGATATAAGATATGATATGATATTTTTAGTCTAAACTGGTTAAGATGTTTGATCTGATTTTATAATTTTGTATAAATGGTTATGGACAAAAATTTAAAACTCCTCTAATCACTCTTATATTTATCTGCTTCTGGATACACTTATTGCCTTTTAATTATTTTCAAATTTTAATTTATATGCATGATAATTGTTGTTTTTTATGCTTTAGAAAATTATTTGCTAACATGCTACTTTCTTACATAGTATTTTTCTTTCAAGTAGTTTTTCCTATGCGTGGATATATAATTCATATATATTGTGAAAAACTTATATTGCACGTACGCGGTTGCTAGTTAGGTTATATGCAATTGTACTTTTTGTAAGAAAGATTTTATTGATGCTTGGGCCTCTGTATTAAGCTAATACACACACACAACCTAAAAGCGCCGAACTAGTAAATAGTTTGCAAATTTAAATAAAAGAGCACCATCTCACGACAAACATCCGAATCAATAAATTGTGAAAAAAATACGATCTTAGTGATGGGAGGACTGCCATTGCCAAGTCGTCTCCGAGTATGCTAGCTGCTAGTAGCAAAGAGCTGTGCTGCCAAATACTCTAGCTTCATGCTCCCCTACACCATAGTGTGAACTTTAGCTTCTGCAGGGACGCCCAACATCTCAATAAACCTCCACTCTTGAAGATGACCTGATTGGGATGAGAAAATTTTTTGTTGTAAAATTAACATCATTACAACATCGTTAAATGGGCCAACACATGGTTATTGGCCCAACAAGAATTTATGAGTGTAACCCGTGTCTCATACCAGCTAACCAACGTCCTAACAAATGAGAAATGCTAGTAGGTGTTGTAGATTGAAAACAATATGAACTACTCTCCAAACAAAACGAGCAACCATACGGTTAAAAAATAGATGCTGAATAGCTTCATCTTGATTATAGAAACAACAAGATCTGCTCCCTCACCAATTTTGCTTAATTAAATTGTCTTTAGTAAGTATAACCCCTTTCCTAAGTACCAAAAGATTTTTATCTTAAGAGACAACTTGAGCTTCCATAGGTGTTTTCATAGGTGTTGATGCCGAAATCGGATGTGGGATATTTATTAAGTTTTTGTACATCGATTGGACTGAGAATTATCCATTCTGGTGTAAAGCCCACGAGAAGGTGTCATGTCCTGCTGTTGCTATCCGCGATACAAGATCGTGCCAGGCCATCAGCTTAGACTTAGCTCTAGCCCGTTGGAACGAAATATTTGGGACGGGAAGGGGAGGCAAGGCGTAGAGAGCACTTCTACCACCATGATATACTTTCTTATAGCAACATTATACAATATGGGATACTGAGATCTAAGTGAATTGTTTCCCAGCCATATATCCTCTCAAAACTTGGCTTGGCGGCCATCATGTAAGTTTAACCTTCCCAACTAGAAAAATAGGCCCTTCACTTTCATGAGCCATGCCCAGAATTGAGAGTCGCCATATCGATACTCAGCTTGTGTAAGGGTCATATATCGCAAGTACTTATTTTGTAGCAACTATTGCCCACATGCCATCTTCATTCAGTAGTTTGAACAACCACTTACTAAGCAGACACCTTTTTTTTTCTAGATTTGGATGCCTAGTCCCTCGGCATGTAATAGCCTATTTCATCAATCTATACTTGCATTTCTGATCATCGCTTTGCCAGAAGAAGCGAGATCGGTAATAGTCCAAACGCTTCCACACCCATTTTTGTGTCACAAAAAATAATAACATAAACATTGGTAAGCTAGATAAGATCGATTTATTAAAACTAATCTGCAACCAGCGAACAAATTATTTCCTTTCCTAATCAGCAAAAGGGAAAATGGGTCATATCAACTCAGGGCATGAGGGGAAGGAACTTTCTGCAAGTGGCGAAGAAGCACTTGCATGGCAGGCAGAGCAAATCAAGGTTTGGTCAATTTCTGGCCTAATGCCATTCGGTTGCAAGATTGTTCCAATCTTGAGCTTACCTGAGTCCATGGGGACGGACCAAACTTGTTGCTTAGTAACAGAATGTAACTGCAGCACTAGCTTCAAGGCAGTAGGTCAATTAAGTGTTCAAGTGCAAAGATTTCTGGACCATATGGCTAATTAACTGATTCATGGCTTGGTTGTAAATGCCATGATCTGATCCAAATAATCTAGTGACCTGGAGTGTGGAACAAGAAAGGATATGCCAAGAACTTTGACCCACACTTCATTGCACAATGCGGTAACAGCACTCACAAGATCTCGGGCCATAGATCCGAACTGCTTTCCTGCTATAGATGATTTTGATATGCTGAACAAGATCATCGGACTGTGTTACACGGACAGACGTCGTTTGTTCATCGAGATTCAGACTTTTAAGTACATGGCATCTGTAATTCTCTTAAGGCATATTTGTTGCTTTCTGCACAATTTATGAGATAGATTATCTCCAGTCCTACATACTAGCCGTGGTCGATGTCAGTAGCAGTATGTCATGAAATGCTATAACCATCCAGATGCCAACATATTCATGTTCTTTGAAATAAATAGGTCTATGGTTTTGGTTCATTGATGTATGCTGAAAATGCTAGTCAGAAAAGATTGTCTAATTTAGCCAAGAAATGCCATATCTGATATCTGGATGAGTGAACAAAACCCCAAGCCACAAAAGATGGCTTTCTTGCAATAAGCCGCAACCAATCAAAGATTCAGAAAGGAGAAACAAAGACACATGCTGAAAAGGCCAGATTTTTGCCTGAAGAAGATGCAGTTTTCACAGTGTACAATGATGTGTCCGATTCTTTTTTGGGGTATTCTATAGCACAAGTCAGCAGTATACAACAACACTGCATCACTGGAATCTGATGTCCCATGCAACGAAGAAGTTGTGGTGTAAAGGCAGGAGTGAACAAGAATCGTCCTGGAAAGCATCTCATGGACAGACATTGGCAGTGGGAATAAATTGGGCTTAGAGAGGATCCAAGGTTCAGCTTCTCTTCATCCTCAAATCATTGAATAATCGCATCATGTACTCCAAATTAGTGCTGGAATTAGCCATAGTTGCACACTTTGCAGTGTCTCTATCAACTGCCTACTATTAAATGTTTGTCAGTTTGTCACTCACCATAAGGTAAAATGATAGTTTGTCATTTCAGTCACTCTGATGGAAGAAGATACTACTTTGGTAACATCTTTGCAGAATTCCGTGCAACTGTAGGCTCGTGACATCGTGCCGACATTCTATTGGCGTGTAGCATCGCCCTCTCGGCTGTGAAGTCTCCAGACAAGCACAAAATCTCGCAACAGTGGCCGAACTGGCAGTCGCTAGTCTACCTTCCGAGACGGCAAGAACAGCAGCGGCTTTTACCAATGAGCTTATGCTATGTTGCGCACTAAAAGATGCTAATAGGAGCAGCGCACTGGACCATACTGAAGGAGTGATGACCCCCTCAACAACCAGCGCCATTACTTCGCCTGCTGCTGGATGAGTCAGAACCAGAAGAACACACAAGCGCACGCGCTAACTGCACTACTAGTAAAGATCCGTGGATCAAGAACTAGACCAAAATGTAGCAGCAGGGCCTGAATGAATCTATACAGCTATTTATATAGATGATGATGATAGTTAAAAATATATATAGATGATGATGATAGCAAGAAATGGCTAGCTTGGATTGGATTTTTGCGAACAATGGATGAGAATTCAGAAAACAATGTACAAGTAGAACTGCAATTCTTGCAGCAAGCTCTGTGTGTGTGTGTGTGTGGTGTGTATGGATTTGGATTCGTCCAGCAGACCAGCACAGCATCTTGATATGGTTCACATGAACAAATGAGCAAGAACAAAAGAAGTGATATTCATGCCAAAAACAGAGAAAAAACAATTTGATTGAAGGGAAGCCAGTGACTTCATCTTTCTTCTGTCCTGGCTCCTCTGTTTGCTCTTATCATCATCTATACCCCCGTCTTTATCTACCAATAGTTATTTGCAATTTTGCATCCTATCCCTTGCTGGTTTCCACCATTATTCACTAACTAAACGACTTGAGAACACTTACAAGGTTACAGACAAATTAATGCCTCAAAGAAATTAGCTAGCGAATACACACTTGGTGGTGTCGGTGGTGCTCCGTGTAGTACTGTGGCTGGCCAGCCGGGTGCGTGCTCACGACGACGCCGACATGGCCGCGGCCTTCCTCTTCGTAGGCTTCTTGTCGGTGCGGGCGCCCTTGGCGATCTTGGTGTCGAGCTTGTAGTAGTCCACGAACCAGTCGACGAAGTGCCGGAGGCCGGCCTCGAGGGAGGTGGTGGGGCGGTAGCCGAAGTCGTGCGCCGCGTGGCTGACGTTGGCGTGGGTGAATGGCACGTCGCCGTTGCTGGGCATGGCGATGACGCGCTTGTTGGCCTTCTTGCCGAGCAGCTTCTCGAGGATGGCGACCATGCGGGTGACGGGGACGGGGGAGGTGTTGCCGAGGTTGTAGACTCGGAGGGGGGCCGGGCCGGTCTTCTTGCCGGACCTGGACCCGGTGCTCCTGCCGGCGGTGTCGAGCGCGCCGAGGCAGCCCTTGACGACGTCGTCGATGTAGGTGAAGTCGCGGCGCGCGTCGGCGTAGAGCGTGATGGGCTCGCCGGCGACGATGTTGCGGGCGAAGAAGAAGTAGGCCATGTCGGGGCGTCCCCAGGGACCGTATACGGTGAAGAAGCGGAGCCCGGTGATGGAGAGGCCGTAGATGTGGTTGTAGGCGTGCGCGATGGCCTCACCGGCCTTCTTGGTCGCCGCGTACAGCGACGCCGGCCGGTCGGTGCGGTGCTCCTCGGAGAATGGCGCGTCGGTGTTGAGCCCGTACACCGACGACGACGATGCCCACACGATCGCCGGCTGTGGGTCGGCGCGCTTCGCCGCCACCTCGAACACGCTCACCAGCCCGGCCACGTTCGATGCCACGTACGTCTGCGGCGCCTCCATGGCGTACCTCACCCCGGCCTGCGCCGCCAGGTGCAGCACGTGCGTGAACGGAACCGCGTCGAAGAGTTTCTCCAGCAGCAGGGCGTCGTTGATGTCGGCGTCGAGCACCACGACGCCGCGCGTTGCCAGGAGCCCCTGCCGCCCGCGCTTGAGCGCCGGGTCGTAGTAGGAGTTGAAGTTGTCCAGCCCGAGCACGCCGTCGCCGCGGGCCCTGAGCGCGAGCGCGCAGTGCGCGCCGACGAACCCCGCTGCGCCCGTGACCAGCACGGAGATCCCCCCGTCGCGGCGCGGCTTGGCGCTCTGGCGTATCTCCTTCTCCCACTTCTCGCCCCCGTACGCCGCCGACGAGGACGAGGGCGACATGAGCAGGCTCCGGTGCGAGGCGTGCAGCGACGACGACGACGTCGCCGCGCCGGAGGACGAGGAGGAGCCGCCGGAGAGGCGGAAGGAGCGTGATAGGAGGGACGGGTAGTGCAGCGTGAAGAGGAAGACGAGCGCGAGCGTGGCGAGCACGGTGGCGCGGAAGAGCAGGTGCGACGACGCCGACACGAACTTGGCGCTCGCCGCCCGCCGCAGCAGCTGCGCGCCCCCGCTCGCGTACCGCTCCAGCTTCACCCCCTTCGCCGCCGCGTCTACGCTACCCGACGGCGCCATTGTGCGGTCCTTTCCTGGTACAGTGTTCGCGCTCGACTTCGACTTCGACCTGGGCTTGGCGCTCGCGGCGTCTCCAAGCTTGTGAGTGTGAGTTCAGCTAGAGGCGGGCTAGCTGAGGAGGGAGCGAGGGAAGTGAGTTGGATATAAAGAGGGGAGGTGGTGGGTCCACGCGGCTGGTTGTTTTTGGTTTCGGTTGGATGCCACTGGCTCGAGTGAGTTGAACTGAGCCTCACTTCCTAACTTGCTCGATCTCTGCTTTGGTAAACAAAGATGACTTGGGAAAATTTTGGTACGATCGCAGCAATGCTTTTGACTGCAGGTGGTCCCCCCATGGCAGGCGTGTGTATAGCTTGCGGTGAGTTCGTTATGAAGGGGACAAGTCAATGGCTGGCCAATCCAACTTGGAGCTTGGTTAGGTGCCATGGCATACGGTCCGTGCACCCACTGACGTACCCACGGTTAATTTATTGCACACCGACACATATAATACCCATGTAAGATGTAGAATGTCATGTCGAATGCATTGTACGCGACAAGCGAGGTGAATCAACTGAGCCCAGCCGGAGCGAGTTCTCTCTCGAGAAAATATTCGATAGAAACTTCTTTTTTCGAATTAAGGAGCTCATCGCTCCCAGTTTCATTTATCACAAAACTAATAACACGTCAGGTTTGTTGCAACATCCATGATCCAAGGACCCTGCCCCAGAGTCACTATTTAACACCTGCTACCAAGAAATATTTTTATTACAGCATCACCCCTCAAAAGAAACAACCGGAGCGCCTGACATGATCCGCCTATCTCCAATCCGCAACACCCCGTGGCTCCACCCTTGCCGACTGCGGAAGACGTCAGATGCCACCTGTAGCAACGATCGGGTCCGTCCGCGTTGCCTGTCTCGTAGCTTTGGCTTCTGAAGACCAGTCAAGTAGAGATCCAGTGAACCATTTGCATAATAAAGATCCCTTTAGATGGAAGGATTTTTAAAGAGATTTTATAGAATTCAAATATATAGAAAATTTTCCAGCAGAGGCTCTTTAGATCATAGGAATGAGGCTACATAAATCATATGAAATTTTTATGGAATGGCTCAATCTATAGAAATTTTGGAGGAATTTTAACATGACATTAGACCTCATAGAAAATTTCTTTATGTCTTACGGTACATGAACTTTCTCTCTCTTCAAATCCTTATAAAATTCCTGTGGAGCATCCAAAGAGCTAGTTTGCATAGTTCTATGTTTTCGTTTTCTGTAGAATTCTACAAACCATAACATTGTATTTCTATGTTTTTTCTATTCCTGTATTTTAAGATTCCTGTATTCTAAAGAGATCTTAATAAAAGTAGAATCAGGAACAAACTTATTCTTAAAACATGCATTATTCCTAATATTCTAGATAACCCAAAACAAATATGCTACTCCAGAAGCAATTACCTGCCTGTCGCCTACAGGAAACTTAAGAACCCAGCTACAAATTCCTTCTAACGCGTCAGGAAGAATACTTATAATAAAAGCACAGCTAATTACACTCCAAGCGTACTTAGCTAAACACTTTGAAAAAAGGTGATTAATACTTTCATGTTCGCTGCAGAACATACAAAACTACTACCGTTCCAACCCCTCTTCACCAAATTGTCTTTAGTTATGTTGTTCCTAAACATCAACCATAAAAATATTTTAATTTTTAAAGAAACCTTAATGAACAAATTTTTCTTAAATGGCACTTGACTTGTTTTTAGTCTCACATACATAGAGTGCACAGAGAAAATGTCATTTTTCTCCATAGAGTGCACAGAGAAAATGTCATTTTTCTCCAACAACCAAATACAGCTATCTTCTTTTTCTGTTAACTCACGTCTCTACACAGTTCCTGCAGTCCCCTCCCCCCTCCCCCCCGGCCCATATAGGACCCTTGGAAAACTAATAACACCCCACCCTTCTTCAAAAACTTTAGGCACTGTAATTGTTCTTTACCCATGAATCCTCCTAGAATCTAGTTCTTAAAACCGTTACCGACATGTTTCCAGTAAAATCTATAGAAAAACTTCTGAGCCTTCAATAGCCCATGCCAGGAATGTGATTGGAAAGGTCTAACAGTACATTGCGGCAGCGTCACCTTATGCATATACTTTTTCATTAGCAAAGACTGCCATACCTTCCTCATTCTCAAGTTTCCACAACCATTTACTTAAAAGGCACATATTCATGGTTTCTAAATCTACAATATCTAGTCCCCCAAACTCCTTTGGTTGGCATACAGCCTGCCAATTAACTAGGTGATATTTTCTAAACCCTTGATCCTCATGCCAGAATTTTATAAAGAAATCAATTCTACTATAAGATCGTTTTGGTACTTCATACACAAAAAGCATATAAAAAGAAACATTACTAAGACATGATCTAGTTAAAACTAATCTACCACCATAAGAGAGAAATTTACCCTGACATGTGCCTAACTTTTTATCTACTTTATCCTCAATATTCTTCCGGTCCTTATTAATAAGCTTCCTATAGAGAATAGGAACCCCTAAATATTTAAAAGGCACCTCACCCTCAATGCATGTGAAAATAGAAGTATATTCACTACTTCTAGATTTAGCATCACCAAAACAGTAAATCTCACTTTTAAGGAAATTAATCTTGAGACCAGATAAATGCTCAAACATACACAAAATATACTTTATATTCCTAGAACCTTCTAAACTATGCTCAAACATGAACACCCTATCATTTGCACACCGAAGCATCCGTAGACCATCTTCTACCAAGCGAGGCACTAAACCTGCTACTAGCCCTTGCTCTTTTGCTCTCATAATTAACACAGTCAATATATATCAATAGCTATGTTAAACAAAATAGGGGATAAAGGATCTCCATGGCTCAAACCTTTCTTGGTTTTAAGAATATGGCCCTAAGTGATCATTTACCATTAGTGCTGTCCTACCACCCTCAACTATCTCCCAGGAAATTCTTTCATAGCTAACACTTCTTTAAGAAAATACCAATTAATTCTATCATAAGATTTTTTTTTGAAATCTACTTTAAATAACAGAACAGAAGATTTAGATCTACCAATTTCATGTAAGGTTTCATGCAACAACACTACACCATCAGAATGTATCTACCTCTAATAAATGCAGTCTGAACAAAGGAAACAACCTTATCAGCTATTCTAATAGTCCTATTATTAATCACTTTAGTAAAAAATTGAACACGACATTAAGAAGTGGAAACTACATTACAGTGAAAACTCTGTAGAAACCACGTTTAAAAGTTTTTAAAATTGTCAAAAAGATATAGTATGTTGCAAGGTTGATGTTCTATAAACATGTAAAATTTCAAGTTCAAACTCACATTCATTTAGGAGGTACATAAAAACAAATTCTACATGAATAGTGGTGTACAATAAAACATCACTATTCATTGCTAAATTTGTTTTTTTAGAAAGAATTTGTTTTTTATACCTCTCAAATGGATTTGATTTTGAACCTTAAATTTTACATGTTTAAAGAACATCACTCCCCCAACATATTGTATTCTTTTAAGACTTTTTAAAAACTTTTAAACATGATTCCACATGGGTTTCACCGGTTTCCACCATAAGACGGTTTCCATTAGATATTTTCCCATTCTCTCTCCTACTCTCTGCCCCTCCGCGGTGGAAGTGTATCCTCTGCCTTAACATTTTGAAGGCAAACGCTGCCTTAAGAGAGATCTCAGCCCTTCAATCTTCTTAATTCCCATCCAACAACTCTGAGAGCAGCAGCTCCATCTCAACCCCTCCGTCGAACGGCGCTACAGGCGACATGTGACACTGTGCTGGACTTTTTGTGGAAACTTGTCCGCGTCTGATGAGGTCATAGTGCAGCATGTTCATCTTGAAGTAATTCCACCAATCCGCTGACCTCTGATAGATCGGACGTATCCTAATATCTCCATGGTCTCTAAGGATTATTTTTCAGATCCAAGGAGGATTTCTAAGGATTTGTGAAGAAGTTTGGGCATGTCATGCTTTATTTTTTCACCTTGCATGTGCTGTGGATTTGAAAAATTGAATGCCTAACATACAAAAATTTGGCCAGCATTGTTTTAGTCTACACTCAAATGTTTCCACTCCCAAATGAGCTTCCGTGAATTCATACATTCAGATGAAACATTCTCATCTCACAAAATTGTTTCAGATATTGAGATCCTTGATAGGATGTAATGAACTGTAAATATATTTCCTCCTTTACATATATGTATAACAAATCTTAGTTACATCAAACAACAACAAGCAAGAACTCAAATTCTCTTCTAACAAAACTACATCACACATGAAACTACTTTCTCACCTAGCAAGGATTTCGACTTGAGCAGAACGGGTGCCCAAAAACCGGCAGGTGTGATGACGCGGTTTTATTTATCCCTTGGCCTATTCTCCTTCCTCCTTGAGGCGGATGATGATGACACAGACGGCAAGCAAGGTCAACATGTCACTACTGCCAGCACTCACAAAGGCCTCGCATCCCTCCAGCCGCCACTGTCTGTCTCCTGAACTGCAGCCGCTCCTGCCATGGCCAAGTCGTGTCTCAATTAGGCCATTGCAGGTTTGTTGCTTTGAATCCATTAGACGGATCGACATAGATGGGAGCAGTTATGCTCAGCGCTATTGGATGGGAGCTAAGGAGATTGAAGGGTTGAACTTAAGGTAGCGTTTGCCTTGAAAACGGCAAGGCAGAGGATAGGCTTCTGCCTCTCCACCATACACAAGAAATCCCCCCAAATCAACCACCACTGGTCCCTCCCCTCTCCTCCTGGCCTTTTTCCGGTGATGAGTTGGGCGAGGTACCCATCCCCTTATACAACCTAGTAGTACAGCTTCTAGATCTATCCTTGTACAGAACAAGCTACTCCTCATCTCCCATTCTGCCTCTCAGATCTAATCAGGAGTAGAGCTCCTTGCTTGTCTGTGGTGCCTCCGTGCTCTTGGTCAACGCAAGCTAGGCAGATCGAGTCAGTTATGAGGGATTTGCAATTGCGGTAGTTGCTATTTCATCGCCAAGCAGCGTCATTTTCCCGGTTGCATAGGATATGGTGGTGATAGCCAACTTCCCCTCTACTAGGTATGAACAAAGTTCCGTTGTTTCTTTCGGTGTTGATCGCCTTGTGGCTGACCTGCCTAGCTAGGCATGCTTGTGTGTTATCCCCACTTTTTTCTCTTGGGGGGACAACAAGTTGGTATGAGGCTTCTTCCTTGCATCCAACACACAGTGATGACAGTTGCAACCAGAGTTAGAGGCCCCAAAATCACATGTCTCCGATGTGCTTTGAGACATGCTCAGGGCTGATCACCTGTTGCTCATCGGCTTTGTGTTCGAATCCCCAACGATTCTCTCTTCAACTTCCAAGTTAGGGAGGCCCCAATCCCCTTAATGCCCATGGTGGATACATGCGATGAGTCTATAGAGCATTGTCCCGAGCGTGAGGGCAAGGTGGTGCTCGTGGGTGGTGATGGTTCCATCAAATCTGATCAGGTCGGCATAGGCACATGGACTCGATTGTGTTTTCAGTATCTCATCCAAGTCTCTTGGTGCACAAAGGAAGGACTTGTGTGTATTTTCATATTTCCTTCAGTCTTTTTTGTAGTAATTGTGTTGTAATCACTTCTGCAATGTACTGTCTCCATACCACAAAATGTGGCATTTGGATATAGTTTGAATCAAACTTTTAAAACTTTGACTACACGAATCGTTTTAAATATTTAGATTGAATACTTAAAAATCATATGTATAAATTTGTCTTGAAAAATAATTTTATACGAGTACTATTGTAACTTTGTTGGGTTTTATACATATTTTAAAAACTACGTAAATATTCAAAACATCACTTTTTTTATATAGAGAGTAATACTAGCTTCGGAGTCCTTCGGACCCCCATCCATTAAAAGAAAGAATGCATTGTACGCAGAAAATAGTGACTGAGGAACATAGTTGTTCGGCTGGCGTTTGGGCCCGCCCTTGCTTGCTGTACTTTTGACATCCTGGTGTTCTGCTTCTGATGCCGTCCCGTACGTCCATGATCGATCTGTGGAATGTATGGGCACCGGCATGAGAAATCGCTACCGTGTGCATGTGGTGTTACGCATCGGCGGCGCGTTGGATGCGATCGTCTCCTGCTTTTCTCCCGCGGCATAACGCGTGTTTCCCTTCTCTAGCGGCAAAATCCATCGGAACCGCGGCCTCGGGCGATCGACTTGCGCCATTGGCCATTAGGAGTAGCTAGCTAGCAGTGAATGTGTCCACATGGATGAAGGAGCGTTGATCCACCCCAGGGAGCAGCTACTCGGCTCGAAAGGAGGTTGGCTGGATTTCCTTTCGGTCTTGTACACCGAATTGCTTGCGCGATTTGATACTAAAAATACGTATGCATGTTTTTCTCCCTTTGGGGTGAAGCCCTGTCTCGCATGACTTGCGATGCCTCTACATATACACTCTATTCGTCTTTAATTAATCCAAGGTGCTCCTGCTCGTTTCCGCGGTTGATCAAAATATCTTTACCTCGGTCACCTTCTAAATCTTTAGATTGTTATCTATCATTATCATCCTCATATCACTTCATATATAACATATAAATTAAAAATTACACTAATCTTTTAATAAAACCTCACTTTTAATACTGCAAGTTTAGGCTAAGTAATATATAATTTAGGTGACTGAGAGTTACAAAAAATTTAGATAACTAAAAATTCATAAATCTAAAGAAAAGAACCTGATACGAAAAATACACATACATGCTTATGTTCGTAAACATAGTTGTATTTGTTGTACAACTTTAGCAGTTAATTCCTACCCACGTCAAATTAATTAACATTGTTGTAATTTGAGCCCACCAAAATAAACAGTATGGAATGTACTTTCTATCATTTTTCCCCGACCAATGTGGATATTTTCTAGGCGTGAACATTACTGTGCTAAGATAATTTTGTTCGTGGTAGACTAGCTTCAACATTTGCACATATGCATCACATATCACATTGCAGCCTCCCCAGGGCATTGGTCAATGAGACTGCAGCTTGATGAATTCCTCGGGTGCTCTAACAACGCTAGTACAGAACGACACATAAACGACGGTTCATCTCAAACAGTTAACCATAGCCGTCTCGTTTGCCGCACATCCCAAACGGTTCTAATTTTATAGCCATTTGGGATAAGTCAGCCGAAAATGGACCGTTTGGGATGATATTACATCCGCGACGGTTAAAACTTTGAATCGTCTGCGATGTAATTCCAAACGGTTCATGTAACTGAGCCATTTGGGATGACTGTCTTATCCGGTACGGTTAAAAAGTTTAACCGTCTACGATGTAATCCCAAACGGATCGTGAAATAGAGCCGTTTGGGATGATGTACTTATCCATGACGGCTCTATTTTTTGATCCGTGATGAGCAAAGATCGAATGAACAAGTCACGACTTTCAGCTGCTTCCGATGACAACTACCAATCTCTTATGAATGGGAGGAACACAATAGAACATATATTTGTGATTTTTGGACAATAAGGCAGAGATCGAACATATATTTGAACATATATATATTACTAATTAATTATCTAATAAAGCCTACGCCTCTTCCAGCTGGGCAAGCCCGATCGTGCCGTCGTCTCCATGGAGGCCGCGTCGTCGTCGATGTCGTTACTGCCGTCGCCTCCGTCGTCGAAACCGTCGAGGTCGTCGTCATCCTCGTCGGTGTGCTCCCAGCAATCGTCCTCGTCATCGTGGGTGTGCTCCCAGCAGTCGTCGGTACACTAGCCCTTTCGGGCAGCGGTGGCACCGTGCTGCTCGTTGTCGTCGCTGCCGTCGTCCTCCTCGTTGTCATCGTCGTCGTTGTCCTCGTCCTCGTCCGCTGCGTCGTCCTCCTCGTTGTCATCATCGCTGTTGTCCTCGTCCTCGTCCGCTGCGTCGTCCGCCTCCTCCTCCTCATGGTTGGCCTCGTCGGCGTCGTCCTCCGCACCTAGCATCAAATCGTCGTCGGCCATCGAATCATCGTCGGAGGAGGTCGGTAGCATCCAATCGTCGTCGGAGGAGACCACCATTGGCGAGTCCTCGTCGGACGAGTAGTTGGTGGTGCTGGATGGCCAACTAATTGGCGACGGAGGACCTGCAGAGGGCGATGGGACGGACAGTGGCGCTGATGACGGCGGCAGACTGGCCATGGCGGAGGAGAAAAGCAGTAGGAGGGAATGGATTGGGCGGAAGCGGAGGCGGATCGAGTATCGATGCGGAGGGAGTGAAGCGGCGGGAAGATGAAGCGACAAAGAAGACGATCGAAGAGACGAATGGGCCACAGTCAGTTTACCGCCTAAATATATTATGCTAGAAATTCACATCCAAAACGGTTAATACATAAAAGCCGTTTGGCATGTGCGTCCCTTAAAATTTCACAACGAGAACATCATAAACGGTTCTAATTTTGTAGCTGTTTGGGATAAGTAGGCCGAAAGGGACGATGTTACATCCACGACGTTTAATATAGGGAAACCGTCTGCCCAAACGGTTCGTGAAACAAAGCCGTTTGGGATGACTTACTTGTCCGTGACGGCTCTATTTTATGAACCGTTTGGGATGATTAGCCCAATAAATATCTCGGCCAGCCAGACAGATTTGGATCTCCCGACATAAGTTTTGGCTGTCTAGTTGACGGGTGATTTGCTGGCGATTTGGGTGGCGAATTTAAGGCAACCGGACATTGGATACTTTTAGAAGACCTAGTTGTTGTTGGTTTTTAAAGGTTAGTAATTGCATTTCTATTGTTATATATGTTGTATTGTTTGGAACAAGTCAAGTTTTAATTACGTAGAGTGACAGATCACTCATTAATTCTTCATACGTGAACGTACGTAGATGAATCGAGGGTGGATGTACAACGAGAGCCGTGTTAGCGAAGCGTACATCCAAAGCATCGTTGGTTTCTTAAAGGCTGCCGTGGTGGATATGCACAATAAGGGGGAAGAGTGGATTTTTTGTCCATGTGTTGATTGCGATAATACTAGGCAGTGGCAGAACCCTAAGCAGATTGAAGCACGCTTATTCGAAGGGGTTTCAAGGAAGGATATACATGTTGGAGCAAGCACGGTGAAGAGACGATCACACATGAAGATAATAATAACATCGATGACACCGAATTGTACGATATGCCAAACACAGTCACTGATGATCAGCCAGATGTTGACGATTGTGCTTTCGATGATGTGATGTCGGATAACGTGGATACTATGCTTGATCTGGATGACATGCTGCGTGATGTAGAGGAGAACCATTATGACGGAGGGTATAAGCAATTCATTGGCATGTTAGAGGACTCTCAAAAACCTTTGTATTCGGGCTGCAAGGCAAAATACACCAGGTTGTCATCCGTACTTGAACTTCTGAAATTGAAGGCAAGTAGCAGATGATCCGACAAGAGCTTCATGGCAATGTTAGGTCTGTTCGCCGACATGCTACCAGAGGGTAATGAGTTGCCCAAAACAACGTACAAATGCAAGAAGGTTGTTTGTCCCTTGGAAATAGAGGTTGAAAGAATACACTTGTCGGAATGACTGTATCCTGTACCGCAAAGAGTATGCGGACTTGCTTTCATGTCCAGTCTGCAAAGCACCTCGATACAAGCATAAGGGTGGTCTGGACAAGAACGAGGAATGCGCTGAGGTGACGAAAGGAGTTCCTTACAAGGTTGCATGGTATCTACCTGTAATTCCTCGTTTGAAGAGGTTGTTTGTGAACCAGAAGGAGGCAAAGTTGATGCGTTGGCATGCCGAGGGTCGTAAGAGCGATGGAATGATGAGACACCCCACAGATGCGGCCCAGTGGAGAAACATCGATCAGAAGTACCCATCTTCAGTGCGGACCCGAGGAATGTAAGGTTTGGATTGAGTACCGATGGAATGAATCCGTTCGGTAGTATGAGCAGTAGAGATAGCACTTGGCCCGTTTTTCTGTGCACGTACAACCTTCCTCCTTGGTTGTATATGAAGCGGAAGTACATCATGATGGCCATACTTATCCAGGGGCCAAAGCAACCTGGAAACGACATCGATGTTTACTTTAGACTACTGATTAAAGAACTACAAACTCTCTGGAAGGACGAGGGGGTAAAGGTATGGGATGCGTATAGAAAAGAGTACTTCGATCTACGTGGGCTGTTGTTCCTTACCATCTACAATTATCCTGCATATGGTAACTGCTCAGGGCAGACTACAAAGGGAGCCAAAGCCTGCGTGGCATGCTTGGAAGACACCGCGAGCGTGTGGCTGAAGCACTCATGTAAAACCGTATACATGCGTCACCGAAGATTCCTGAGAAGGAATCACCCATACCGTAGCATGAAAAATCAATTCGACGGGAAGACAACACGATGTGAAACCAAGGCCTTTTACTGGGACAAAGGTCCATGACATGGTGAAGGACATCGAAGCTGTGCTTGGCAAGGGGCCTAAATCGAAAAAGCGGCCTGGTGAGAAGAGCATCTGGAAGAAGAGATCAATATTTTGGGAGCTACCTTATTGGAAGGATCAAGAAGTGCGTCACTGCATAGATGTCATGCACGTAGAGAAGAACGTATGTGACAGCGTGCTTGGTATGTTATTGAACATCCGTGACAAAACAAAGGATGGCGTCAAGGCACGAATAGACTTGGTCCATATGAGCATCAGACCTGATTTAGCACCAGTGAAGACAGATAAAGGCCGGACGTACCTTCCCCCTGCTTGCTACACTTTATCGAAGGACGAGAGAATTGAGTTGTGCAAGTTCTTGTGTACCGTTAAAGTTCCGTCCGGTTACTCGGCGAACATAAAGAATCTTGTTTCCATGGCAGACTTGAAGTTAATTGGCATGAAGTCGCATGATTGCCATGTCATGATGACACAGATGCTCCCAGTGGCTATCAGAAATATTCTACCGATTGATGTCCGAGAAGCACTAATGAGGTTGTGTCGTTTCTTTAACACAATATCTCGGAAGGTCATAGATCCCCTTTCACTAGGTGATCTGCAAGACGAAGTGGTCAAGACTCTTTGTCAACTTGAGATGTTCTTCCCGCCATCGTTCTTCGATATCATGGTCCATTTCATTACTCGCCTCGTGCACGAGATACAGATGTGCGGCCTGGTGTTTCTACGAAGCATGTATCCGTTCGAGCGTTTCATGGGAATTTTGAAATACTATGTTCAGAACAGAAATCGTCCAGAGGGCAGTATCGTCGAAGGTTATACTTCAGAGGAGATTGTCGAGTTCTGCATCAACTACATGGCTGAAGCACAGCCGATTGGTGTGCCTCGGTCTCACCATGAGGGGAGACTTGGCAGAATCGGGATCATAGGAAGGAAAGCAATCACTCCTGATGCGGAAGCACATGCTACAGCCCATTTCACCATCTTGCAACACATGACCTTAGTGTCCCCTTATATCGTAGAACATGTGGCAAAGCTAAGGGAGGAGTATCCGAAAGCGACAGATGCTTGGAGGATGAAAGAGCACAACAAGATATTTAACCAATGGATTAAGAAGCGAATCGTCGGGGGCTCCTCATCCGACACGCTGACCTGGTTGGCTAAAGGGCCTACATTTACAGTTCAAACTTGGCAAGGATACGATATAAATGGGTACACATTCTACACAAAGGCCCAAGATGCGAAGAGCATATACCAGAACAACTTTGTCTGCATAGAAGCCCGAGATACATCTGGGATCAAAAAATTCTATTACGGGATAATCGAGGAGATTTGGGAGCTTGATTATGTGTTTTTCAAGATTCCTTTGTTCTGGTGTCAATGGGTCAATCTGAAACATGTGAAGGTTGATAAGTACGGCGTCACGTACATCGACCTCAACCGAGCCGCATACAAAAGCGAACCCTTTGTACTTGCCACCCAAGTTACCCAAGTCTTCTACGTAAAAGACCTCGCACATAAGAAGCAGCACGTGGTGCTATGTGGGAAAAGGAAGATCGTCAGAGTTGAGAATGTGGTTGACGAGGATGAATACAACCAATTCGACGACTTGCCACCTATTGGAGACCGCATAAGGGTCGAGGAAGAACAACTTGAAGAAACATGCTACGTACGTGAACATCACTCTGAAGGGCTAGTGTTCAAAGGAAATAAGCTAGTGGAATGACTGATTAATCAACGAATGGTACATATGTAATTTCTGGAGTTAGGTTTATATTTGTGCAAATGAATCAATGCAGTACATATTTGTGGAAATGATTAAATATAGTATATATTTCTGGAAATGAATGAACTCAGTTGCTATGTGCTGGATGATCTGATGAAATATTATGGTCTGTACGATTTCTTGTGAAATTCTGATGCATATGTAGTCTGCTGGCCTAAAAAACAATCTTTAATCCTGCTGGAGATCACATCCCAAACGGTTAAGACATAAAAACTGTTTGGGATGTGTACACATCCCAAATGGTTAATACAAAAACACCGTTTGGGATGTGTTGTCTGTGATGTTATTTAACATGAACATCATTTCGATCACAGATCATATCACATTCAAATAAACCTCACATGCAGATCATGTCACATTCAAATCACATCATAGATAATATCACAAATATTTGAACCACCAACACATTTAAGCACATAGTTCGATATCTTAATAAACAAGGAAATTAAAGTTGCTCACAACCAAAAGTACTACCAACCCATAATATAACAAGAACATTAAAACAACTAGCTAATCTTCATCCTCACGTGGAAAGCTATCAGCCTTGAATTCACGAGCAGGATCTGGAATTGCATGAATCAGAGCGTCAATCTTCGTGATTCCGATCAAGCTAGCAGCAAATCTGAAGCCAATCAGAGTGACCTTCTCAACATCTTCGTCTTCGTCAAATGCAACTATAATACATCCAGGGACGTAGTGGTCAGCCACCCTGAAGTTGGAATGGCCAAGAAAGTCCCGAAGCGTCGACGCAACAATGAAAGATGGCAGGAATAGTGTAGGAACAATGGTAGCACGCACAACATTGTTAGTACGTCCAAATTGTACTTTCAGAGCATTCGCAGTAACTTCAGAGATTCTAAAAAACAACTTATTTGGCTTTTCTACGTCGTCTCCCTTGCTCTACAATATTCCAATGAAACACCAGATTAGAATTGTATTAACTTTGCATTCACGTACCATATTAAATCAGTTTTGGAAAAACAAAGCACTACTCATCGCACAATAAAATCTGGTTCAAAAGATGTTAACCTTCTTGGCTGATGAAGAGCCGCTTGTAGCTTCAGATCCGGACTCCATCTTACGTTTCTTGGATTCATCAAATGACTTGTCCATCTAAAAAATATATATGCAGTGACATTGTATAGATTATATGAGAGAGTAGGAAATCGATCTGGTGGAGGCGTGCGGCAGCTAGACGCCGGCCGACGTACGTACGTACCGTAGTCGATCGGAAGAGGAGAGGCCGGCGGCGACGTACGGTACGGAGGCTCCGTAGAACGGAAATGACGGACAACGGTTGAGAAGGAGAGGAGACGAGCGACGAAGGGCGCTATATAGGGCTCGGGGGTCGTGCGTGGTGAAGGAGATGCTGGTGGGGGCTCGAGAGTCGTGCGTGGTGAAGGAGATGATTGTGGGGGCTCGGGGGAGATGGACCGTCTAGGAAGAGACGAACGTGGGGTATCAGGGCAGATGAATCGTCAAGGAAGAGGAACGGGGAGATGAATCATCAAGGAAGAGGAACGCGGCTATATGACGTGGGGAGTCACCACATCCCAAACGGTTAATATAAAAAACCATTTGGGATGTGTCCCATATCCCAAATGGTTAATACATACGAACCGTTTCGGATGTGTCCCATATCCCAAACGGTTAATATACAAAAACCGTTTGGGATGTGCTTCCCTTAAAATTCCCCAGTGCGCGGCCCTCCCTCATATTCTGAGTATCCTATTCCCGACCCGAGCCCTAGCGCAACCGCCGCCTCCCCACCCGCACCGACGCCGGCCCCTCATCCCGAGCCCGACACACCTCGCCGACGCCTCCCGAGCCCAAACCCTAATCGGCGGCATTGCCCTCGCCGCCACCCCTACTGCGCGCGCCGCCTCCCAGGCCCGACGAAACCCGCACCCTACTTCAACGTCTTCAACATCTACCCCGGGCTCAAGCCGCCGGCCCCCTTGGAGCTCCTTCCCAGCGCACACCCCTAGGATCGACCGACCTCGCCGTCGTCGATCGCCCGCCCGTAGGATCGACCACCGTCGTCATCGTCTCCATTTCCGAGGACCGCCTCCCCCGCCCCGAGCACCGTCGACGTGAACGCCCTCCACTCCATCGCCACTGTCCCGGTAAGATGGTCAATGTGGGCTCATGAACAGCTCTACAGGTCGTACTGCTGGAATAGTTAATCTCGGTTATTAGGTATTATATGACTGATTGGAATCAGAGCAGTGGTATTATGGTTCATTAGGGTTTCCTGAGCTGCATAGCCATTTTTACTTTTATGACAGCATTTAAACATGTGGACTCCTGCATGTTTGATTCTAGCGGTATAGAATATGTGCTTATGGTTATTTTGGTCACTGCTGTTTTTTACATAACTTGATTCAATAGATGTCGTCCGATAATGTATCTCCGAGGAGGTCTGATGAGCAGACAGCGGCTGGAGGTCCTGCTGAACAGACGTCACCGAGAGCACCGTCTGACTCCTCGACAAAATCAGTGCACCGTCCTAGAAAACCCTCAATGAAGTCGAAGAGACGGTTCGAAGTGCAGGCCATCCACGAGGAATCTGGGGCTCCTACAGAACCAGAAAAAAACTATGAAAAATTTTAGGACCATATGGGGGTGGTCGCGAGGTGTCGGGTCAGCATCTTGTTAAGTGACTGAAAGCAAGTAACCAAGGACGAACGCAGATTATTAGTGGATGAGATAATGGAATCATTCATGGTGCCCGAGAGATGGGTCAATGATGTGCGACGAGCCGCGGAGCTGAAGGCTTGCGGTTCGTGGAAGAATTGGAAACATGTGTTGAACAAGAAATTGTCCAGGAACAAAAGCAGCCCTTTGGCCCTTACCCGATGATTACACCTGAAGACTGGGATAAATTTGTGGAGATGAATACGACATCTGAATTTCGTCGCACAAGTGAAGAACACAAGGCTTTAGTGGCAAAGAACAAACACCCGCACAGAATGGGCACGAAAGGATACTATTGCAAAAAGAGACAGTGGGAGAAGGAGGATGAAGAAGCACGCCTCTGGAGCACCGATCCACCATTTGCTGATGTCGAGACGGAGCGCGCTCGCTACTAGTGTAGAGGGAGGTCTACTACCAGCTCGTCGGGTCAAACAACCTTCCAAAACCCTACCGACCAAGAAGTTTACCAACACCTGGTATGATTGATAACCTATCATAAACCTGGTCATCCGAGTTAGTAGTATGTAAATTAATAATATAATGATTTCTTCCGTACCATCTGTTGCCCTATGCAGAAGGAGCTGAGTGTTCAAGCTTCCCAAGGCTCTTTCCACTCCGTTAGGGCTGATGACATTCTCATAGCCAGTTTGGGAACGAAGGAGCACCCGGGTCGTACTCGTGGTCAAGGGCTCCTAGTCAGACATAGTAAGGCATTCCCACTCGATGAACAGTCGAGACAAGAATGGAAAAGAGCCAAAGCGGATCGCAAAAGTGAGCGGATGAAATCCGAGCTCCGTCAAATACTTATGCCCGAGTTTGAACACATGCTCGAGGCTAGGTTGACACAGGAGAGGGCTGCCATGGAGGAAAGGTTGAGACCACAACAAGAAATAAGTCTTGGACACCCCAGCCCCGGTGCCCGTCGAAGTAGCTGCGCATCAACCGGCCCTGAATGTCTCGATGATACCAACGCAACGTGTGCAGTCGATGGCATTAGGGAGCCAAAGAAGTGCAAGCTCCAAGTGATTATAGTCCAATTGGGTTTTCCTTTAGAGGCTGCTTCCGGGATGGTGTATCCGCCCGCTCAAGGGGGTACAATACACGGAGTGGCGATGGCGGCAGGTTTTGCTAGGTGCACCATCGACAGTGCTGACCCAAAATTCAAGGGAGTCCCGCTATTCCATGCAAGGTTGGACGACGACATGCAGAGTTTGGGAGACGCAGTTGGGTCATTCATCCAGTCGCCCAAGAAGGACATAGTCTTGGAGGATGCAGTACTGGCGTCACTGAGGCTGCATGTCCAGCCAGCTGCCAACATCCAAGATCAGCTACAGCTGTCTGTACCCCTAGCGAGGCCTGATGAACCCTCTAGTATGCATGCCGAGCCACCTGCCAACATCCAAGATCAGCTGCAGCTATCAGCACTGCCACCGGCCAACATCCAAGATCAGATGCAAGTAGCAGCACAGCCACCGAGGACTGATGAACTCACTCTTGTGCATGTAGAGCCACATGCCAACATCAAAGAGCTGCTGCAGCTATCGGCACCACTAGTGCTACCTTCCAAGTTCACTCGCCAACTTGATCTACCGGCACCACCCCCCCCTCCCGGTGAGGGTTCCAGCCAAAAAGACCGATGCAGGGGCCTCGGTGAAGGGCAAAGGAAAGGGCAAAGCAAAATTGATTACCAAGGATCCGAACATGCTAACCGATGAGGAGTTCAACAAAATGTTCCCTCCCCTCGTCGAAGCCCCGAAATACGTGTGTGGCCAACCGTTGCTGGGACAAGAAGAACTCAAGCATGCAGGTTTGATTTGCCAGCAATTCCATAAGTACTACATGGACGTCTCCAATAAGGAGGGTGCCGCAAAACATGTTAGTATACCCGTGTATTTCAAGCCGGAGCACTTCCTCCACGGTGCAGGTGATTGCACGGTAGGCTTCGAGGACTTGTTCCTCCTCTCCAACCTTCGAGAAATCGACGCCTGCCTTATGGGATGCTATACATTGTAAGTATTTCAAGATCATTGTGTCCATTCAAGCATTATGCCGCTAGATGCATACATATTAACTCTTACTTTCAATACTTAGGCACTTGATCGATGAATGCAAAGTAAGGAAAGCCCCGGTGGGTTTCATCGACCCACAGTTGGTCTCTGCACAAAGCATCAAAGGTGACCCTAAGCTCATCCACGATTACCTGGTACATGCATTGACGACTCATCAGGACAAACACTTCATAATGCTTCCATATAATGAGTTGTAAGTTATACACTATACTTCACATATTTATACTTTATACGACATGGGCTGCATGAGTTGTGACTGGGGAGAATAACTTGGCAGCTTTCATTGGATCTTGATTGTCTTCATGCCGAAAGATAAAAAGGTAGCATACCTTGATACCTTGAAGGGTCATGACTACTCGTCAATGTGCTTATTCATCGACATGTGGTACACGACATTTCATTTCGTCCGTAATTAGTTATATTCTTTCTTCCTTGTGCTATTTGCTTAATTTTGTAATCACTTAGGGCACTCGACGACGCTGCTCGTGGAGGGAGATCAGTGCTAGGAGATGCCAAGACTTGGCGTCACGATTTTGAAATTAAGGTATTCCCTGATTAAGTATATAACTGTTCGATATCATCTAAGTTCCCAAAACATTCTATCCATTACTAATATGCGTGAGATTCGATTTTTCCAGGTTGGCCAGCAACCCGCAGGAACCTACCTTTGTGGCTATTATGTTTGCCACTACATGATGAAACTCATCACTATTTCGAAGAAGATCAAAAACGTTAAGGGGATAACGCAGGTTAATTTCTCTTAAGCTATTAGTATTTCTTGCCATTTTAGCTGTAGCCACGACATTAACTTACTAGTTGCAGCTTTTTCTCCAATGGGATCAAAGTCGATGAAGGAGCCCAACCTCGTGGAGATTCGAGGGCAATTCGCGTGCTTCTTTGAAACGAAAGTCTTATCTCCAAAAGGACCGTTCCACAGTCCTTAGATGATGTTAATTCATACTTTTTAATGGATTTTGTAATGTATTTTGGTACTTCTAATAGATTTCGCAGTTGATTCAAGTGTGGATCGATGCAGGGTTGTAATGCATATGTTTGGATGGTTGGTTATGTGAATAAAATGTGCAATTCTGGTATGTGCTGGATGATCTGATGAAATGTTATCCTATATATGAATTCTGCTCAAATTCTGATGCATATACAGGTTGCTGGCCAAAAAACAAATTTTTTTTCCTGCTGTAAATTCACATTCGAAACGGTTAATATATGAAAACCGTTTGGGATGACTACACATCCGAAACGATTCCCGTAAAAACATCCCACACGCTCAGAAGCGTGTGGGATGTGTACAACATCGCACACACTTCTTCTTTATTAACCGTTGGGATGTGTATAACATCGCACACGCTTCTGCTTTATTAACCGTTTGGGATGTGTGTAACATCCCACACGGTTAATACAGAAGAACCGTGTGGGATGTGTACAACATCGCACATGCTTCTTCTTTACTAACCGTTTGGGATGTTGAGGCAATCCCACACGATTCTTCTGTGTTGACCGTTTGGGATGTGTACAACATCGCACACGCTTCTTCTTCACTAACCATTTGGGATGTTGAGGACATCCCACACGGTTCTTCTCTATTGACCGTTTGGGATGTGCCTCTCTTCCTACACGGTTATAGAACCGCTTGGGATATGACCCCCTCATCCGCAACAGACAATTGGTGACAGTTCGTAAAACCGTTTTGGATGCAACATTTCAACCGTTTGGGATGGTTATTTTTGTACTAGTACAACCTCCCACAAAGTGTCCATCAAATTGAACTCGGTGGCTCATCAAGCTCACATGGCGTTCAAATGCAGTGGCAGCAGACTGCAACTCTCTTGTATTAACATCAGTCACCACTTGAGTGCTTGCTCGGTTCTGGCAGCACTTCACAACCACACGCCTGAACTCTTTCACGCTCCTCTATGTATAATGAATAGAACCTTCTACACTTGAAAAAAAGAGCGCCGGACATAGAGTACCAAAGAGAGAGGAGCAACGACGTGCGCCTTGACAGTTGACAGTGATAAGGGGGATATTAGCATTGCACATACTAGAAACACAAGTGGGGTTTTGTGGGGTTAGCGCGCATATGGGTGCCCCTCCTCCTCTTGCATAAATCCCGCGCATAAACCGTGCCATTTATGACGACGGAACTTGCACACCGGAATGAATTTGATCATTGACATGTTTGCTCATACGAGTCACACCCGGGAGGAAGCTAGCTAGGGCCGGCCTAGGGCGTGGTCCATTGCCTTCGGCTTCAGGAGGGCAAACGAGCCAAATGAAGAAAGAAAAAATAAACGGAGGGGCCCCATTTTATCCGTGTTACTTTGTCGATAACCAATCAAAGCCCAGTCTTAACTGTACTTAGCGCTAACCGTGACAGCAAACTGCGTTCTGCAAATCTGAACTCCGGCTCTGGTGAATGGATGAGTTATTTGGCAGTGGGCAGTGGGCAATGGTAGGCTCAGCTGAGAAATGTGCACCAGGGCGGTGACCGGTGAGGCGATCAGTGGAGAGCTGGAAGACGCGCAGAGCCACGCATGCATATATCCAGCCGAGCTGTCTGATGCGACGACTGCGAGGTGACCTAGAGCTAAAAATGTGAGCCATGCATGCAGAAGCAATGTAGCGGCTCGGATTCGACCGGCAGCATCGATCGCAGTCGCATCAGACGGGGGAATTAAGTCGGCAATGCTCCTTGCCTACGTGGCCGCTCGCATTTAGGACGCGTGGGCCCGACTGTGACGTGTGGCCCCACGCTGCAGTGGAATATCTGGAGGCGTGGGGGAGCGGTCGCTGCACCGTTCATGTTTCTCTTGTTTCCATTTGGGCTTTTTTTATTAAGTTTCCATTTGGGCTTTATTACAGCGGGAGAAGAGGTCGTACGTGTGTACGTACAGACACTGCTGGCCGTGTACGGCCAATTAAATCTGGTGTTGATTTCTGCAGCCGTTTATACGGCTATACGTGGATCACATCCGGGAAAATTAAGAAGCAGAACACTGTACGCTCACAAGCCGCAAGAAAAATTCCTGCTCTGGCTATCACAAAACTTGTACTACTACTTTGTTACCCTGTCTTCTACGTGCGAGCTAGACCGGCTCAACGATGGTTGGAGTACTACCTGTGATATCAGATCATATGATTGAGTGCGGGTAGTATAACGACGATTCCTACGACCATATGACCAATCGTCTCATTATCTATTGAAAACATGACCAATCGTCTAATTGTTTGTACGTGCATAGATTAGTCCAGCAGTAAACTAACAAAAACACGTACTACCGTCGTTTTGTGTGTGTCGGTGGCTGAGAGCATCGCCACATTTAGCAAGCTGATGACAGGTACCAACTGTCATACATGCCCGATAAAAAGTTCTTTCAAATACGTACTGCATGTCGGAATAACTGCTAGTCAAAACTTGCAAACTTTGTAATCCCTCCATCTACAAATGTAAGGCGTGCACAAAAGTTTAGGTTCAATATTGACCAAGAATTAAACTAATACTATTGAATTATATAATACAAAAGTGATACCATTTAAAAATATGTTTGAATATGAATCCAATGGTATTATTTTTATATTATATAATTTAATATTATTGATTTAATTCTTGATCAAAATTGAATGTTAAATTATGTACACGTCTTATATTTGTGTATAAAAAAAATCTCAAAATACGTCGACGCCTGTAGATAGCTAGCTAGTCCACATGCATCATGCAGCTCGATTAGTTAGACAAGACAAATCCTGAATACCCAATCCGAGGCATGCCATGGCCAATCAACATAAATGTGTGCAGCACAAATCACTAGCTAGTAGCCAGGGAACAGAAACATGCATGCCAGAGTGGCGCAGGGCTGATCGAGATCGAGCAACGTCTCGTCTCTGCTCGATCCGGTACGTTTAAATTCGATGCCCTTCCATCGATTGGTGCATGCATGCATGCATATGCATGGTGGCACTGAGCTGATCGTATGTTCGATTCGGTTCCTCTCCTCTAGCTGCATGGGTTCACGATGTCGACGGAGCGTGGAGCACTGTTCCACGGATCAACGCGTGCAGACAGGGCTACTGTGCATGTGTGGTGCAGATCTACTCTTGCTTTTCGTTAAAGTACTCAAACATTTTCGACCGCTTCATATTTGTTAGTTTATATGGTAGATTGGTGGTGAATTATGAAAAACAATGTAGATTAATTCTTGGCAATCCTTTTTTGCTTCGTACTTTCGTCTGATTGTGACCTGTGAGGTGTCACTTCATTTTTTTTCTTTTCTTTTGTGGGGAAGTGAGGTGTCACTTCGGCGACGTTTGAAATTAAAATCGACATGTTTCTCCACCAATTGGAACGTTTAATTTTCCATCCAATCAAGATTAATTCACGCCATTTTCCATAATTCCCAACGCGACCATGCCACTTTATGACAAACGTACGTAGCAGGAGGGTGTCGCAGGGGACCGGCCGTTTGATAATCTTTGAAGGTACCCACGTAGCCGCGCGCTAGCCCCTGTGGCCCAAAAGCTACAAAAACATCACACAAAAATGGGTGCGGTTGTTCGATTCATTTCTCCATTCTTTCCAGAATTGTACTGTTTGTTGTTCTAATTAAGCAAATGCATGGTGACATAAGAGCTTGGTGCATATTATCATGTACTAATTCATATCACTGAAACACAACCGATTCTAAGCTACTCCGGCCGACGTAACTTGGCATTAAGCCTGTACTTATATACACACGTTAAATGGTGGTCCAAGAACATCTCTGCCCAACCTATACGATGTGACGAATGAGCTCTCGAAAATACGATCTGATGAATGTCCGTTTAAAAGCATCGTGATTGGGCTGTTCTATCCAGAATTTACGTTCCACCAGTCATGGAAATTTCAGATTTATGGCGCCATCAAGAGGAGATGCACGGCATGGCAAAGATCTGCCATGTACACACACTCGTCGATTTGGACCAGCTTCTTCTTCATTGCAATGCATCCTTCCTCTGAATGCGACTATAAATTCCACACATACATGCATTGCACCGTTACATGCAATTCATGGTGGAGAGAACATGCAATTCATACTATAGAGCCAGTGAGTACATACTGGCAACACATGCTTGTCGATGCAATCTTCCTTTGTGTATATCGATTGTTCATCATATTGCCCTGACAAGTTAGCTTGAATTTTCAGTGTAATAAGCTGCTTCAGAAGTTCAGACTTCGCAGTTGGCTAGCACAAACGAGAACATATATATATCCACATGATAATTCTGCTAGCCATCGATCTCCTCTGTCATTTCACGCGAGCGTCATAATCCAATCCAGACAAGTCCAATCAGGTCCAATGCGCGCGGTGATCATCTGTTCCGATCAATGCCCTTAACTTCTCTCTCTTTGAGGTGGACTTCTTGACTTTTCAGAGTCCCTGGGGTCCTTGTTGCAGATAGTGTGCCACGATATCATGTGCCTGCATGCCCAAGAATTTTCAGTGAACTGTACTCTGAAGATAAGGGAAGAACAACATTGATCCAGTAGTACTCTGAGTACTACTTAGCAGCATTAACATTTTTTTTTGTGTGTGTCAACTTTGCAAGAATAATGTAACAGAGGTAAAACTGGATCGATCATACACACGAGGTCATATTAATGATCTTGATGAATGAGACAACACCTGTCGTTTTCTTGGATTCACAGGAGCTTTTCGCACCGATTCAGATCATCACAAAGTTAGATCGGATTGGGCAGCGCCGGTAAAGTGATCTTGCCTCGTGGACTGATTGGGCAGCACTGGTTGGTCCCGTGGACTGGTAGTTGAGGCGTCAATGTGCAGGTCATCCCCATCCCCCACCCTTTAATGAATTCTGGTATCATTCCATGATAGGTATTCATCGACGTAAGCCTGAATTATTATTGGCTGATCAAGAACGACGTACAATTGTACAAACCGACACTGTGGTACCTATCTATCCGAGAGCTGTACGTGTACAGCATGTTTATATGTTGTCAGGCTGTTTGTTCGTATGTATACGGGGTGTATACGTACGTGTGAACAGTCAAGAGGACAGCATGTGGGCATGTGCATGAAGCCATAGAGAGAGAGAGAGAGCAACGAACAAAGTTTGTTCTAAAATGGTCGGTGAGCCAGCTGACGAACTCTTATGGACGAACTTTTCTTTTACCATACACACATATCACGCCACACATCACATATGTGCGTGCGCATCCTCTCCCCAGGTTAAGGAGATATTGGAGCTGGCTCCACTAGCTAGTCTCACTAAAAATGTTGTCCCAATAAACACATACACGCACATGTACTTTAAAAAAAAATACGATCGACCGTTTCAAACCCTAAGGAAAATAACATTGCTCCCATAAATAGGCCAGTGTCCTTTTTTTAACCTCCTCCTCGAGAATCTTAATCGCAAGTTTTTTCCTTTTTACGCTTGTTTCCACTCTCCGAGCAGTACGTGTACTTGGCATTGGACAAAGTTGGGACAGCGTAAAAAGGGATGATGCACCGTGCAGACACATAAGCGTGTGTGTGGCCGTGGCACGAGTGAGGTGTGCGCGTGTAGAGTTTTTTTTTCAGCAATATGGACAGGAGTAATGCTTTCTGTTAAGAAGAAAAATAGGAACAAATTACATGATTATTTGTTTTTAGGAGATAAAGAAACAAAGAACCCAAACGCGTAGAGTTTGGGCACCAGTAATTAGCGGTGCACCGTTAGCACGGTTAATTCCAACATGTTTTCTGTAATTGTCTGAATCAAACTTTCAACTTGAAAATCAAAACAAAACAAGCTTCCAACTCTTTTATACGTCAACTTTTTATAAAAATAAAATAAATTTTCTATCAGCCAAATCAAACTTTCAACTTATTAGAATGCGGATCTCATAGGCTATATACATGTCGGAGTCAACCGTCCATTATGATTTTTGATAGAGTTTATGTCGAAGGTTTTTGAATTCGTAGAAAGTGGCTGCACAGTTCGCGTGCGGGCCATAATTCGGGCCTAGCACGCCTCAAACGGCCCGTATCTTTGAGCTTGGCCGAACCTCGGGAAGTCGCAATCCTGCTTGGGTGCCGTGCTCCCCCTTTTCTCCAAAACTCCGTGCTGGCAGAGGCTCCACCGCTCCGGCCGGCGAGACTCGCCGAAGTCACCGACCCAGGATGGCCGCTAACTTCTGGGCGTCGTCGCACTCGTAATGCTCCAGCTACCGATCTCGATCGATTTGGTTTTGTCTGAGATGGTGTGAATTCAACTGCTGATTTGGCTTTGATCCGCTGCGAGCAGCAAGCAGCTGCTGGACCCGGAGGAGGTCGACGTGGTGCCAGCGGCGGACCGGGAGCGGGGCATCACGACGGAGGAGTTTCGCCTGGTCAAGATCCACATGTCCTCCCGTGAGATCCTCCCGCACCTTGGGCCGCACCCTCCTCCCCATCCCTTTTTTCCTTCTAGTGTTTACGAACCGCAAATTAGTTTTCTTAACATTGGGGTAGTGTTTTCGGAATTTGGGGGGTACTGTTCTGCAGCATTAGAAGTTTGGATGCCTTTGACGAACTATAAAATTGATGGTAAGCTTGGCCTATGGTGATAGATGTTAAGAAAGGGAATTTTTTAGCTTGTGGCAAGTGTGGATTGGTTTGATCTTTCAAGTTTGGGAATTTCACTATCGTCGGTAACTGCAACGAATCAACGTGTTATATGACATGCAATTAACTATCCATGGGAGAACAGTGCCATGCATTGATGCGCCTTTGTTCCATGAAATTCACTGTAAAACACTAGCCTACTGTTTCTGTCAAATCAAGAGGAAAAATATTTTACAATCTTTGATCTATTTTCACTGACTTGCAAATAAAGTTTGTGTTCTCGTTTTGTTGTAGCAGCCTTTGGTGACCGTAAGTTGTGCAATTGTCTGTTTTCATTTATTGGCACAATTCTAGTCCATATTAGAAGTATAGGTACTAAAGTGTACTGCACCCCAGGCACATAATTCATTTCCTTCCAACTGTAGCACTCATAATATCTCACTTCGAATTGCTTGATTTGCATGTTGGATTAATATTATTTCTTACGGAGTAAAGCATTTGATGATTTCAGATATCTGGCGGTTGGCGCAGCAGGTGAAAGTTAGACAAAGGTTATACCTTATTTCCATTTCCTGACCTGTACCATTATTTATAACTGTGTAATGGCGTCTCTAGACTTTAATGAACAAGCAAACTTGTCTGTCTTGCTTTTAGACTATCCTGTAGTTACCAGCCTTTCCTTCTACACTTATATATGTTGTAGTTTACTTCTTCCAAAAAGCAGCCAAGGGAGACCTCCATAGTGCTTTTCAGTTGCCAAGAAAATGAAAACAGTGCTTGCTTATATTTGTAATAAAAATTTTCAGTTATTTTTCTCAAGTGGCTACATTTATCTACAGAATTTATACATATTAGCGTATAAATTGTTGGCTTATTACCTGAAACACACAAATGCTTGGTGATATTTATTCTTTAATTTCTCACTTCTCCAGCTTATGATATTCAGTCCATTTTCCATCAGACTTATCTGGGATTAACTCTTGACGCTAATGATCTTAGATCATTGTTATTTCAGAGTCATAGCTACTGCCATCACTTACTTCAGGCGTGTCTACACGAGGTATGATTCTCTACCTAAGAAGGATGCATGGAATATGTAATTACTTTCTGTTCATCACAGAGAAAGAGTGCCCTCTGGCCTCTAATTTCTTGTTTGAATTTGACTATTGTTTTAACTAGCTGGAGCAAGGAAACTATCATATTATTTTTTAGGATTTAAGGTGCTGTGTTCCACTAGGATGTAAGCTGATCTTATATATTGTGATTGTAAGATGTTTGGTGTTTCTTGACTTGTTTCAATGAGAACTTGTGTGCTTCAACCAGAACCCTGTAAAATTTCACCTTGCTTCAGTCAGAACTCGTGTGATTTTAGGTGTTGAGGTGTTTCTCAACTTGCTGCAACCAGAACTCTTGTGCTTCAACTAGAACTAGTACAATGGAACTAAAATCATATCTCCATAAATTTCAACTTTCAAAATTCTGAACTTCGAGCACCAAACTCATGTTTCTGTACTTTCTATGAGCAAAAGTTGGACATGAAGGTTCATATCTTTCGCTTGTTTCTACATATTTCCTTGAACATTTAATTATTATTTTTTTCTAATGGAACGTAAGCAGTCAGAATTTTGTCCTAATGCTTAATCTGTTTACAGAAAGAGCATGACTGAGTATGATCCTCGTTTGGTAGCACCGGCTTGTTTGTATTTGGCATCAAAGGTGGAGGAGAGCACAGTGCAAGCAAGACTTCTTGTCTTTTACATAAAAAAGATGTGTGGTAAGTCTCATCATTATATAGATAGACATGGTTTACCTGGAAGAGCTGCACCTAACCATTTAGTTTCTTTCCCCTGGATTGCAGGTTCTGATGATAAGTACCGATTTGAAATTAAGGATATTCTTGAAATGGAAATGAAGCTCCTGGAAGCACTAGACTATTATTTGGTTGTTTACCATCCATATCGTCCTCTTTTACAGTATGGTTCTGTTTCCCTTGACATCTGAGTAACAATGACATTTTTCACTGCAATTAGTGGAATGGCCCCTTTATAGTTTCTGCTCTCTTAACTTTGAAACCAGATCCTTTTCATTGAGTCTGCAATGGTATTGACTATTCAGAGATGTTCTGCTTTGCAGGTTATTGCAGGATGCTGGCATAACAGATCTGACACAAGTCGCCTGGTAAGCACTGCTTCATGAATGCAATGCAATGCAGCGTCAAATTGATTAGAGAATGCTTTTATTCTGCAATGGAACTTGTAGGCCTTTATAATTCAGCCACATATTGTCCTTTTATTCTGTTTGTGTAAGTTGTTTTGAGGCTTGAGCTTTCTATGCAAGAAAGCTGTTTTATATACTTTTAGTGACATTTGGTGTTTAAGGACTAAGACCTTTTTCGAAACATTTATTACACAAGCCATTGCTATTATGCTGATTAGCCATTGTTACTTGCAGGGGCCTTGTCAATGATACTTATAAGATGGATCTTATTCTCATATACCCTCCCTATATGATTGCATTGGCCTGCATATACATTGCAAGTGTTCTTAAAGATAAGGACACAACTTCATGGTTTGAAGAACTCCGTGTTGACATGAACATTGTAAGCGCCTTTTGTCGATATTTTTCCCATTGATTGATTCTCTCAACATTCATCCATTGACATTCATTTGCAATAATTAGGTTAAGAATATTTCAATGGAAATATTAGACTTCTATGACACCTACAAGGTTGACCCTCAAAGGGGACTCCCTGAGGAAAAGATCAGCCATGTGATGAACAAGTTGCCAGCAAAGGTTTAAGGCAGAGTTGGTGCCCATTCCCAGCTATTCAGTCTGGTCGTCTAACCACCTTACAACGTCCATAACTAGAGTTTGTGCGTCATATATCTGAGACTGACAAATTCGAAGACATGATATTGGAATTGCCCCAATCAATCCTATCATGATGCATCAACTTGATAGACGTAAACTATTTTCAGAATGAGCATCCCCGCGGTAGGGAATGTTTTGGATGTGCTTGTAGCAGTCATTAATGATTGACATTTGTAACTTTTGTATTGTACAAAAGTGAAGTGGAATTATTTCAATGTGTCTCTTCTGTTTGCGATGAATTGTTGGACCCACGTATTTGTCCTTTATAAGCATCTTTGTCCTTTATAAACTTAATTAACCCCTTGTTATGTACTCCCTCCGTCCCATAATTTAAGACGTATTTTGATTAGTTAAGATAAGACTTTGACTAACAATTATTTCATTAATATATGATTTATGTGACATAAAAATGATATAATTATATTCATATTCAAAAGTACTTATTTATGATTGTGACTTTTTATCATAAAATCATATGTTAATAGAGTAATTAATGGTTAAAGCCTTATTTTAATCAATTAAAATGCGTTTTACATTTTAGGATGAAGGGAGTACTTCTTAGTTCAGCACATATCTTCCTTTATGAGGGGCACAATTTGGTTAGCCACTATGATATGTTCCGGCTCGATTTGTATTGTTGTTTTGGTTGTGAGGTTGGAATTTTGAACTTCTTAGTTAAGTTATGTGATGGGCTATTATTTTGTACATACTTTTCTCACCATTTATATGTCTTCATAGCTCATCTCTACTCGAATACCATTATATTTTTGTACCTTATACTTTATGTTTCTTAGAGAACTACACGTAATTAGTTTCATCACTAGCTACTTCACAGAGTGCAATGACGCGTACTTCAGCGGCGCAGCGAAGCGCGCTAGTACAACAGTATACAAGAACATTCTGAAGTTATTGCAGACAATAATGAAATACTAGAAAAATATTTTCCACCCTAGGCAGAGGCTATCCAACCCCCTCATCAGGAAGTTGTCACAAGGCTCCTGCTGACGCCTTTGCATATATACATCTAAGTAATGGCACAATGTTCTTCAGCAAAATGATCCGTTGTTCATCCTGGTAGGACTTCAGACCCTAAAAATACATTTCACAGGTAAATGTTGCTACAAGTTTCTTTGTGGCATATATTTGATGAAACTGAAGTTCACAAGATTACCCTGAAAAACAAGCTAATAGATAGTTTGAAAGCGCTTACCTTAACCAACAGAGTTCGGAAGGTAAATACGATGAAAATTGTTCTTCAAGCTCTTCCGGCAAGTAGGACATTTCTTCTGGACCTGGATGGCTTGTTTGATGCAGTTCGTGCAGAAGATATGGCCACAAATTGTTGTGGAGGGCTCCTCCAACTTGTTCCAATTCCTTTGGAGCCAACTTAGCAGGCTCTTTGCTAGTTTTTGGCGCATTGTTTGACTGCCAAGAATGGAAACATGCAGTCAAGAGTTCAACACAAATCCCAAGGCAATAAGCCAATAGCAACTGGGTACAAGGATCGATCGAATGTATAGAGTAGATTTGTCAGTGGAAATATCGTCTAGCATATCAGTGCACGGCACCTACATTACAGAAGGCAAGATGATGCTTGAAATATAGCAATTGCTGAATTATCAGTGTAAACCAAGAATGCAAAAACTTGAACTATTAGTGTCTATCAAGAACAACCTGAACAGTTCTATATGATATCATCATAAAAAAAAAGAGTGTTCTTTACGAATTGAACAGACCAAGGTAACAATTTCAACTTTAAAATAATTGTTACTCTTTCGGTCCACAAAAGGGGCAACACAATTGACAACTCTATAGGAAGGACAAAGACAAGCATTATGTACCAGATACCAGCTGCTATTTACATAAAAGACAAAGTAGATATTGGCTAATCAGTAATCAAAACTGGGCCTTAAACCGAGAAAGTTTACTCCCTTCAAATTAAAAAAAAACCTGCAAGCTGGACCCTTCTCCCGTTTCTAGAGAGAGGTGTATTACAGGTGCAATCCTTTGACGTTTATTCCCTGTGTTGTGAAAAGACACAGTTGCATTATCATCATGAAACATTCCTGAATGAATCGATCATAAGGCAAACCAGGAGCCTTAAATGACATGAGAAAAGTGGAATTAGATAGCATATTGATGAACATTTTTACATATTCCGCTTATGGTTTCTAGAATCCAGATCCCATGTCAATATACAAGCAGTAACTTATAACAAGCAATTACAAATGGGAAACTAGAACAAGGTAAAACCATGAGTTTAATTTTCAGCACACCTATATGTCTGCTGCCACTAGAAAGTAAATTGATGTCCTCGTTGTATAATCAGCACTCGCAGTAGTTTTAGAAGCATGATATAGGGAATAACCCAAAAAAATGATGCGTCGTTTATGAATTGGACAGTTTCAGAAGGATCTATCAAGGCAGTTCGTGATAGAATGAAGAATTATCACTCAATTTTGTATTATTTAGAAGCCAAATCAATTGTACAAAATGGAATTTATGCAGTAAGGAACTAACCTTCCTGGCTAGCATCTACCTCCAAATCAATTACCATTACAGACTGTCTCCTAGGTCTCCGATTCCTCCTCTGCAAAATGCAAGATAATTCAATTTAAATGCCAGAAATGATGCATATTTAGAACAATGATCAAGTTATAGAAATCATCCTTAACATGGAAAGTTGGTATGCCTCGGAAGCATACCAAGTATAAGAGTACAATAAACCCTAGTAAAAGGTGCATATATGTACTCTGCTTCTCAAACTTCAGCAGGGACCCAATGACATAACAGTGACAATATACACAACGTTCTCGAAAAGCGAACTATTGAACCTGCTTGGATTGTAGCCAAAGTCTGGCTAGCCAACTTTTTGGCAAGCTTAATCAAATTGGCAGTTGATTGGTTGGAGTCCAATTATGGGCGCCAAAGTTGCATTGTCAAACATTGGCACCCAAAGAATTGTTAGCCCAAATTGATTTGCCAAAATTTGTCACGTCAATTTATTGCCAACCAATTGCTAGCCAAAGTTGCCAAATGTTGGCATGTTTTGATATTGCCAAAATTGGCTTGTCAAAACTTTGATGTTGGCAACTTGTGGCTCCAAACCAAGCAGCCCCATTAGATTCTTTCAATTCAAGATAACAAAACGAAATGTACCTGAGGAGGCACTTGAGAAGGCGATACAGCAAGCACTTCATCTGCGAGAGCTTCCAAGTCGATGGGTGAGCTGCGTGCGCCAGAAGAGGAGGTTGATACCCCACGACGGCTGCCCGCCACTGGGGAGCTTGCATCCAAGTTCACAACAACCTTATCAACGGACCCATCTTGCGATTGTCTTCTTGAGGCACGCTGTGAGCTGCTGACAGTACTCATGCTATGGTTGATGCTGGTACTCACCTTATCTCCCCACAGCTCCGGGATCGACCCCAAATTCAAGGGGATATAGTTCAACTGTTACCTACAGTTATGACAATAATGCGTCAACTATCAGCAACGTTTTTTAACCTGTGACCATCTTAAATCAGGTCAAAGACATCAACACTTGGATCAAACTTTCGACCATCTTGACAACACCATTTTGCAAATCTTTCTCCAGAGCGCCAGAAAGAAAAAGGCTGGTTCGCGATGAAATTTGAAAGAAAAAATCGCATTTCGGGAAGTAAAATCACAAACAGTAACGAAACTGGGACATAAACCAAGCGACTTGCTGAATCCAACAACCGGGATCGACATGAACTGACCAAGCAAGATATCCATAACAACCGTAGACGGGGCGAAGCTAGAGAATTATACGTAGAATGATCGAAATTTTGAAGAACAAAAATTTGAGCACGAACGAACTGATACTCCCAGCTCCCAATTCCCACGAGAAATGCACCGAATCAACCGGACCGGACGGCGGGAACTGCACGGCAACCGAATCGAATCAACACCTATCGCGACGACAATCCGGGCAAAAAGATACGAACAGAGAAAATTACGCATCAAGAGAGACCAAAAAAGATCTGCACTTACTCGAAAACCCCAACTCGATCGAGCGAGTAGAGGAGGCAGCCGCCACCAACCCGCGTAGTCAAAATTCTCACTCGACGCCTCCTCCCCCCTGCCTGTTCAAAAGGAAAGCGAAGGGCGAGAAGAACGCGATCCTTTCCTCCTATCGCTGGGCCTCGCTTGTCAGAGACTAGTAGGTGGACCTCCTCGTGGATTCAGTTCTAAAATTCGGAAGTGGAATTTTTGGTGGGAAAGGAAAAGTGAAGAGCAGCCATGGCGGCGGCGCGCGACCGGCGGCGGAGGGGCCGCCTTTCCGGGTTTGTCTCCACCGCAGCCGCGGACGACGACGGAGAGGAGCACCACCTCAACCCCTTTCTCTCTGACTCGCCCCCCTCCTCCTCGAGAGCCCAGTTCAGGTGCGTCCTCGTCTTGCGGTCTGTTTGTGTTGCTGGTGGGTGCGCTTCTGGATAGTTCATTGGGTGTATATGGCGTGGGCGCAGGAACGTGGCGTCGCGGGCGTGGTGGGTAGAGGAGACCGGCGCGGCGGAGGTGGTGGATAGTAAGGGGAAGCTCTGGCTGACCACCGGTGTGACCCGGGGCGGCAAGCTGTACTACAACGTCGAGGAGATCGGGTACGCCCGCCACCTGTTTGTTGAAATGCGGTAGCCATACAGCATCTCCCCGATTCCTCATATTTGATCGCACCTGTCTTTTAGCCATAGTTTGCATTAGTTACACAATGCCATACTCATGAAGTTCTGGACTCATTGCTTATGGGATTATGCATGAACCGCATGGCATACTTCGATTTGCAAGTTGAGGTTTGTTGGCTGATCAAACCATGCAGGTTCATGGCAGAAAGAAGGGTGCTGGTTCTTGTGGATAATGAAGGTGAAACGATAGGAATGGAGGGTATCTATGAAAAGATTGCTGGAGGAAATTATGGATGCTCATGGGATGCCTTCCAAGCTTACAAGCACTTGAAGTTGCTTGGCTATATTATCGGACGATATGGTGTTCCCTGGACAATGAAGCATAGTGGTGCTTATGCCATCACTGATTCCCCCAAGAGTATGGTCGACACTGATCAGAGCTTCGATAGAGCCAATGGTGCCTGCGATGACATATCTAAATTGCTCACAGAACTGCGCATAGATGGGATATATCCATCCTTTGAAGTGCATCTACCAAACAGCAAATTTAAAAAGTCATCCCCAGGAGTCCCTAGTTTCCTCCTATGCCTGTTAAGGTCATCTTACTTTTCCCATCACTTAAATATCATGCTTTCACGCTTATAAATTAGTGTGGTTTCGACTTACTTGAATGACTGATTTAATTATCTTTTGATACGAGTGCATGATTCTTTTGGTTGTGTTTTTAATATGATTTTAGTAATCTCTTCTTGTTTGAAAATGTATGTGAGTGCCCCTTGCACGTATATGGTCTGAAACTTTTGTATATTTAGGCATGCAGGATGTGTCTATGCGTGTGTTATATTATTTGACCGTCTGTGCACATGGATTCTCTTTTGTGTTATCATTTGTGCTGTGTGCACATAGATTTAATTTTTTGCTCTGTTATATCCACTTACAGTGGTTATCATGTTTGGGCTATATGAATGGAAGTAATTTCATATTACTACCAAAGCTGATGGGAAATTTGTGGTTTCTAAATGGATTTACAGTTAGTTGAACTCTTTCTTGCCATCAAACTTCACAATCAGTCATAATTTTTATATTTATATGCTTCTCATGTGTTCATCAGTTGCGACTTATCACAAGTTCTTTTCATTTTCTTGACTAACTTCTTCCGAAAGAAAGAAATAGCTGATTCAAAGCATATAATAGGTAATGATGAGATGTGTGAAGCCATAAATTAAATTGCAGAGAACAGAACTATCATAAGTTATAAAGTATGTAAGGAGATGCACAGAAGGTGAAATTATATGAATAAACTTCACAACAACATCAGGGTTTAGGCTTAGAGAGTTTATGGTTGGTTTCATATACTCTGTTGATTGACATTTTTATAGTAACTTTTTTGTTTATTCAATTTGGTGCAGAGACAAGCCACCCTCAAGGGATGAACTGGAAACCGTGAAAAACAAGTTTGAAGGCATTCCTCTAAAATTTTGCCATGTTGATAACGGACGTATCAGCTTTCTCTCCTTCGACAAAGTTACACTTCCTAGTTTGCCCTGATAGATAGCAGCAGGAATGTTTGTTAGTTTTCGCCTGTTTTGGTCCTGCAAGCTATTAGCTAAGTCTGCATCAGGACGTATATTTCTGTTCTGCTTGCAGTGAACTAATGGTTTCCAGCCAAAACATGTTAAAACACTTGTCCTTAGTACATGACATGTTTGCTTCTTGGCCTGAACTGGTTCCATGTTTGAACCATCAATTTTCTGGATGGTGTTATCTATTCTATGGTTTTTGCATGTACGGTGTCACAAAAACGATTGCTCTCGCACGTGATTTGCCTTTGAGAGCGCAACACGACTGACTTAACAGAAATAAGGTCGGGAAGAAACTCCGGTTCATGAATTGAGCCGAACTTCAACCCCCAGTCCTGACTTCTCACTATTGCGGCTTTCCGAGATAAGCAAGTACAAAATGGAGGAATGAATACACTATGTAAGAAAAAAGGAAGAGAAATAAGAGAATTGATAGTTCTACTGAACATTAGAATGTAAGGGGCAAAAAAGAGAAGTGCAGGATAGAACACCAGAACACCAAAAGGATAGTAACATGCCAACCCAAACACCAGTGAGACCTTCTATTCTTGATGCTTCCATAGAAAAGGCGGATTGAAGGGCACGTGTATGATCACTTCTTCGAGTGACCCAAGGTACCAATGAAGATCCATTTTGTGATAGCGCAAATTGAGAATTGGGTACTTAACAAGTTAAGGAGGCAAAAGAAATGATTGTGAGAAGCATGGATATGGAGTGTTTATTGATAATAACTACAAAAGAATTTCATAAATAACTAAAGATTGCATATGCAATATGACGAAAGTCAGGATCTTTATTCTTACTTCAAATTTTCCAATACTGGATCTACTCAGAAACACTAAGGCAAACATTGTTGGCCGATTCTTTACTTGCCTTTGAGGCTTTAGCCACTTTAATTTTAGCTAGCTAGAATCAAACAACTAAATTGGGAACAGTGAGCAAATATCAAGAAACACACCACCAGAGCGCAAGCACAAAAATGTGAGGCGCACTTCGGGATATGCAATAATTTAAGTGATAAATACCTGTCCAGGGCCATGATATGTCACCTCCCCACCACGGTCAATAGGATGAGTCTCAAAAGGAGCATCTTCTACATTGAAATGGAGGTACCCCCTTGATCAGTGGTCAGATCATAGTATTTTGCATTGCTAATTCGGTCCTTTTTGAATCATTTCATCACTTAATTGAGCTAGGAAAGCATACTAAAATACTGAAGTTTACCGAAATGAGCAATTACAGGCTTTTTACTTTCTTTTGCAGAAAAGTGCGAAAAGGCACTATAAACATCATCTTGGCGAGCTGGATTGTACATCTGTTCTTTTCACCTTTCGGTTGGGTTGATCAGTGAAGAAAGAAAGAAGGAAAAGGAGCAAGAAGTAAAAGAGTAAGAGATAAGATCAAGCCAATGCAGAAGCCAAAGTTTCCATTTCATCCTCTGACAAAAGTAAAAGTACAAGCTCATGACGTCTATAGTGATCCCTGAACCGAAGTGAACCAAAGTGTAAACTTTACAAGGTAAAAAAAAAGGGAGAAAGAAGGATCAACTTGCGCACTAAAGAGAAGATTACAAGGTCTGGAAAGTAAAAGAGATGATCATGCAAATTGCATGACCACCTACCACACCACACACGCCAAGAGGCCAGCCTTGCTTTATATGCATTTTTGCCTCCTCCTCCCAGAGGGGGGTGTTGGCTTGAGATCCAAGAAAGGAGGAGGGTTCTGGGCAGATCTGATCTGCTCACCGTGCTACATCAACGTCGTCAAGCCGGAGCTCTGCGTCCACTTCAACTCTATCCCAACCTGCTCCTCTACGTCCCCTGCTCTTGAAATCCGACCTCTCTCCCTGCCTTCTTCCTTGCTCCTCTTTGTTTTACTTGCTGTTGCCTGTAACAAGTGAACAATTCTGTAATCATTCCACTTGACGTGGTTGTGATGTTTGTGTAAGATCTGAGACAAAGTATTGATGTCTGAATTCTGTGGTGTTTTTACTCTGTCATTTACTGTTCATGTCATGTTCATTTCAGTTCAGCTCTTTTGTTCTGATGCCTGTGTTGTTATTTGTTAGTTTCATCCTTAACGAAAACAACAAAAACATAGGAGTAACTCTAGATCTATCCCAACTTTCTTCTCTGCTCCTTATTTCTTTGCCAAATATTATCAGTAGTTGCTGTTGCAAAACCAGTGATTAAATCAAAAGCATGTTCTGATTCAGTTGAGCTGCTAGAACCTGTTTAATTGTTGCTACTTTGATCCCTGAGAAGAACTTCGACAAAAACCTCTATATTTTACACTGATCACCCCTGTTGTCGGTGCCCAAGGTATAAACCGGTGGATGTTGCAGAGCGACTAAGGTGCCCGAGTTATCTTCATCTCTGCCTAACACTTTCCTCCTCGTAACAATGAATTGCTGCCAAGCCCATGATTCAGCAAAAGGAACTATCTGCTGATGGAGATCAAAGCATTCACACCTGTCAAATACAGGGAGCGTCATCAACATGATAAACGCCAAATGAGCAATAAAAATTCACTATATATGGTACTACAATGCTCATAGCTCCAATTCAGTAGGCACTTCTCGCAGCAAAGGAAACTCCCTTAAGACGGCAAACCTTTCACGGTAACATATGTTTTTCAGTTACTTTGTAAACGCAGAAGACTAAGTTTGGGCATGCAGAACTAATCTACTGAGGTATCAATTAAATACCACGAACAAGGAACAGTTTATCTGAAATTGTGCTCTCAACATCCACATGACAACAGACTAAAACAAAACCTGCAAAGCAAATCTTGTAGTTCAGAATGCTTTGTGAGTGTTACAGAAGAGAGAAGAAAACAGCCGCTGCTTCATAGACTATGTGAGAGCTCCTTCAGTACAACCTGTTCAACTCTTGTTTCACGCTGCACAAGCCCTTTCCTTGCTTCCTTGATATCGACTGTTCTTTTCACGTTAAAAATTGATGAATCATTTCAATGGACAGCAGCGCTTCTGACGAACTAAAATATCGACTTGTCTGCATTCTTATTTTTTAGGGAAAACGGGAGGGGGAGGGAGACCCTACCTAATTTTTTTGATTGTAAAATCTGAGAAAACCAAAAAGTAAATGCATCTTCATGCATATGACTCTAGAAAGACTATTAGCTGAGAAGAAAAGAAAGAAAAATTAAAATAAAAGATCACAACCGAACTTGTCTGCATTCTCAGGACCAAGTTGGCAAATAGGTCTTCAGGTTCTGCAGTGGTGTGTGGAATCATGTCCACTCTTTGCTTCTTGTTTACTACTGATGATGTTGTTTCGGGTGGTTTAACAGTAACTTTGGTTTTCCGACTGCGATGAGTGCCACTGTTTCTTGTCTCAGGCTTGAGGTCTGGGTGTGGAGTTGAACGCTCATGAGTAGCGAGCGTGTCAGGAAGAGAACCCGTATCGTTCTCATTTGGTAATTCTCCCACTATGAGAATCTCCATCATCGCTGCAATGGTGGTTTATCGGGTTGGTCTGCCAGAGAAGTATCTAGTTGCTTGCCTGGGGAGTTTGATCCATCTCTGCTATGTCACAAATGTAGCATTAGAATTTAACAAGAACTTTTTGAAGTATGACACCATAAAACCATAAATTAAGATGCATTCCTATTCCTATTAAATACATAGTAAACTCATGTCTGTTTAGTATTTTCGTTTGGTTCCCTAACATAACAGATGGCACTCAATCTCTAATTGGCATATGCAACCTATTAAGATGTTTCAAATTTTTAAAAGGGAACTAATCACGAGTCACACCAGAGTTGCAATTCACAACACATGTTGTATTTCAGTAAGCGCCATATCAGCTATCATTCAGCTAGGCTAGCTGATGTTTACTATTGTAACTCCTGTCTGTCAATCAGGTCATCTGCCATATCACTATATACATTTCACGATATCATGCTAAACACCAGTAGTCTACCGGTAAGTTACTGCAGCTAACCAGTGCCACGTATCCCAAATGGCGCACTCTCAAGTCTCGAGCGACTTGTCAACTACCATAAGTTGTATGGACTGATTTTATCAGAAAATACTTGAGTGGCATCAGAACTTCTGGGTAGTCAATTGGAGGTATGCTCTAAGAATGAAATAACACCAAGGTCCTTGATGTACACTCAAACTCAATTAACAGGAAATGCAACTAAAAACTCAAATGTTCGTATATTTATCATGAAGGAAAGAAGGTACAGAATTCCAACCTTCACTAACAGTCCAAACGTCTCGTACTGGATTGATGAATCAGGAGCGCATGACTTCTGATCCTCCTCTTGGGCATTCTGACAGCAACCTTTGGTTCTTACATAGATTTAATTTTTTGCTCTGTTATATCCACTCACAGTGGTTATCATGTTCGAGCTATATGAATGGAAGTAATTTCATATTACTATCAAAGCTGATGGGAAATTTGTGGTTTCTAAATGGATTTACAGTTAGTCGACTTCTTTCTTGCCATCAAACTTCACAATCAATTATGATTTTTATATTTATATGCTTATCATGTGTTCATCAGTTGCGACTTATCACAAGTTCTTTTCATTTTCTTGACCAACTTTTTCCTAATGAAAGAAATAGCTGATTCGAAGCATACAATAGGTAATGAGATGTGTGAAGCCATAAATTAAATAGCAGAGAACAGAACTATCATAAGTCATAAAAGTAGGTAAGGAGATGCACAGAAGGTGATATTATATGAATAAACTTCACAACATCAGGGTTTAGGCTTAGGGAGTTTATGGTTGGTTTCATATACTCAATTGATTGACATTTCTATAGTAACAGAGACAAGCCACCCTCAAGAGATGAACTGGAAACGGTGGAAAACAAGTTTGAAGGCATTACAGATCTTTTGGATCAAAGAGAAAGAATACACCAGTAAGACCATCAGTCTCAATTACAGAGGAAATTCCACGGGTGTTGCCAACGCTTCATCCATAGACAAGACCATCTCATCCAGCTTATCAGTAAGGTAGGCCAACGGCTTCTTCCCGAAGATGACCCTCTCCGTGAGGTGCTTGAGTCGATTCCCCAGCTTGTTGCAGAGCTTCTTCAGACCAAGTGTCCGAAGGTACTTCGCCAGCTTAATGATTCTGCGGGCGCGCCTCAGTACCTTGCGGAGAGCAGACGCATCTCCTGGGTTGTCGATGAGGTGCGGGAGAAGGCGCGCTAGGAGCTCCTCCAGCATGTTGGCCAGGCGAGAGAGACGCTTGAGGGACAATAGCTGGTCGCATTCCCACTTGTCCCCCATCTTCCCCATCTTGGGCCCGAGCAGTTTGAGGAACTCCGGCGCGACACCAATGGAGTCGATGGCGCCGATCTGTACTTGAAATGGGCCGGACGCAGTAGGGAGCTGGTCCTATATCTCCGCCAAGGTCTTGAAGCTGATCACCGGCAGGAGGGAGCGGGGAGGAGAGGGGTTGCCAGTTTGATCGACTTGCATTGGGGAGAGATCAGTAGTGGGAGCGGTGGCACCTGGGTGGCGTGGCATCGGGGGCGGGGACGGGGACGGGGACGGTGGCGCCTGGATGGTCGATGGCGGAGGGCGTGGCATGGAGGGCGAGGACGGTGGCGCCTGGATGGCCGATGGCGGAGGGCGTGGCATCGAGCGCGAGGACGGTGGCGCATGGGTGGTCGATGTCGGAGGGCATGGTGTTGGGCACGGGGCGGTGGTGCCTGGGTGGGAGGTAGAGACTGTCGATGGCGAACAACGCGGAACTGGGGGCGGGGAGATGTAAGGCAGCGGTAGCGCCGGGCTGCAGGTAGTAGACGTAACCGACAGCGAAGGGAGTGGCGCGCGGCGTGGGGAGGGCTGTGGGGTCGTCGGAATGGGAGTATAGGTAGGCGATAGCGTACGGGGTGGCATCCCGCACCGATGAGGAAGCGCAGGCCTGGGGTTGGGAGTATAGGTGCGCGACGGCGAAGGGGATGGGGTAGGGGATGGCGGCGGCGTGGAGGATGGCGGCGCCATTGCAGCGTGGTGGGTGGGGGATGGCCACGGGTTGGAGGATGTTGCCGCCATTTTTGGGGTTGCGGAGGGGAATGGGATCAGACGAATCGAGGAGTCCATTTTATAACTAATGCCTTGAGGAAAGAGGTGCGGAAACGAGGCATGGAAGTGAAGAGTTTTCTTGCGGAACACGAGCAGCGCGATCCGCTGATGTGAGGTTTCAGCCGTTGGATGGGAGATAGATGGTGAGAAGTGGAGGAAGCAGGGCGGTGCAGATCGATGATGTGGCTGATAGGGAGCGGGAGGTGTGCTTTTGCTGTGAGGATGTGGCAGGGGCGGTTATCCGAGCGAGGTGTGCATTTCTGGTGAGGACGCGGCGGGGAGCAGAAACCTGATCGAACTGTGGGTGTATGGCACATGTACCCCAATGATTTATCTAAGTAATTGAAAAATGTACTGGGTCTTTTTTTTAAGACCTTTAGGTGGACCCCATTGGTTTTGGATGCGCGGAGTGCTTAGCCGAATAATTAAAAAATGAATTGCGTTAACTTTTTTTAAGAATAGAAATGCACTGGGTCAGTGAGTTGAAGTCGGTGCGGGAAAGAGACCTGGCCTGCTATACTTACACTAGAAGTACGTGGCTTACTAAACAAACCATACTTACATAAAGAAACTCTTTTATTCACTAAGACAACTTGGATACACCACTTTTTAAGTGGTTATCATACCACTCTACTATGGCATTCACATGGTCATCTCTAAGACTCTCTCATACTTGGTAGCTTCTCTCTTGGTTAGTTACATGCGGGAGGAGGGGGGTGACACCCTTATTTATATTTGTAGAAGATCATTGGATTGGTGCCAAGTGGCGACCATTCAAATCCTATAATACAAAATATATCTACTCTAGAATTTTCCGTATAAACATGTAGGTCGAGATGTTTCTTGTATTTGCCATAAAGCATTTCTAAATAATCTATTCTAGAGCCTTCATAGCAAATATCTAGTCTCTAGATATTTCTTACTTTACCATGAAGATTACAAGATTATTTATTCTATCAAAATATCTTTTTTGTAATCTTTAAATATTTCTAGAATATTTTTTTTCTAGACGTTTCAATTATGCATCGATACTTATCAACAGAAAGCCTCTCCCTTTCCTCTTTATCTCGCTTTGAATTGTGATTTGCCTTGTTTAACATTCGATTGTCATTTGCAATTCAGCCGAGGCTGCGCTGTGAGTCCCAGATATTGACGTTTAGAGAGATGAGGAAGATGTCCCGTCAATTCGGCAATGCCTAAAGAAGTCTATTGAGTAGCAGTGATTGGTTGGTTCGTGTGTTTATCAAAATCCATCAAGTCTTTATCATGATAGTAAGCGTGCTCGTGCAACGTACATCTTAACTATTACAAATTGTAACCATATAATATTGTAAGTCATAATGGTCATAGTATAATTATATCAAAAAAATTAAAAGACAATAGTAATCAAACACGTACAATGTAGTCGTATTGTCCAATATATACCACACCAAATATAAGCTCTTTTCTAAATTCTGAAGTAATATCTACTATAACATAATCCCAAATTGTGGACTTATCTTTTGAGACGAATATATTTGTTTGTAACTAATATTCAGACTGTCCTAGATCAGCTTAAACCCGCTGCCAGCATTCACCGCATGATGTAGTGTCTGCAAATTCATTTACACTTAGAAAAGGCTACTAAACCAAAATAGCACTGGGCACAGCACATCCACTGAAATGTGAAACTACCTCAGGATAGAAATCACTGTCTACTTTCTGCATACGGTGAACAAGCTCCTTTGCCGTCTTTGGAAATTCTTTAAACCCTGCAACAGTAATAACAAGTTCAATTATGTAGCTGCTCTCTTAAAATAACATTGCTTTAAGAAATGAGATGAACAAAGATAATGATATCACTTGGAGATCCAGGATTAATTAAAAGATATACCTGAAAGGTGTCTACTTTGCAAAAACAGCGCACCCTAGCCCATAATTCAGATGAATGAATCCTACAAAAGAATTGAGCTAAGACATATCAAGATTTGCATAGCAAAACAATGGAGAATTTTTCCAAGCTTTCATTGACAGTTCCACCACAATAATCTCTTCTACTTGATCAAGAGAGTGAAGTGACACCTCCACATACTAATAAACCTGCTAACCAATAGCTTAACCAATTTTGTAGCCGGTAGCCTGCAACCTGCATCTCCAACCATAAAAACAACATACATGGCTACATGAGAACTTCTCTCATTCAATGCAGGATCCTGTAACATGTAACAAATTCACACTTCAATCAGCCAATAGTAACAAATACGTAGCAAACTGAATTGAGATAAAGAAAGATTTAAATTTGACTGCTCAGATCCGCAGAAAGGAAAGGGAAGACAAGCACAATCAAGTCCATCCAACCAAAAGCTAGGGTTACTTACCAAAGAATGAAGAAATCGTTCCAATTTTTAGATAAACGAAATTGGGCGACACGATTCCGTTGTGTAGCTGCTCTCTTAAAATAACAACATTGCTTTAAGAAATGAGATGAACAAAGATAATGATTTTGGAAGCTAGAGAGAAGTTGACACAAAGTTTGCACGATCAGACAAAGCTAGAGAGCAATGAAGACACGGTAGCTACACCTTTCAGTAATGTAGATGGTACTGTACCTAATTCTGTAGAGGTCGTGAGCGTATTAAAAGATCAAGATTCCACAAGGGCCACACCTTTTAGCAAAGTAAATTATGGTATACCTCAATCAATCAATTTGGAAGCACTATCAAAAGATACAGTCAATGATGCTGGAGCTATTTCTTCAGATAGCATCAGCAACAGCAGCAACAGTGTGTCTGTACAACTTTTGCTCGTATTGAATGGTGCCACTGAATTTTCACAATGTAGAATGGAAGAAAGCACACGTGATTTCTTTGCACAAGATGCCACTGAGTTTTCGCAATCTTGGATGGAAGAAAGCACACATGATATCTCTATGGAAGATACAGTCGCAAATGAATAGCATGTGACATTAATAGATAGTTCTCCACTAAAAGAAGATCAATGGAACAACCATCAATTGACCTCAGTGAGCAATCAAGAATTGTCATTCAGAAGGCTGATAACGATGACATCGACGACGATGGAGATGGGTGGTTGGAAGAGGAGGTAGGTCCCCCAGGAAGCACGTGTATTCCTATAGCACACGACGATGAAGATATATCTTTCAGCGATTTGGAGGAAGATGATGGCGCAACATGACATTTGATCATCCGCCTTTGTGCAAAATCATATCAAACTAATGCCAGCTACAAAATCATATAAAACTAATCAAGAAATAATAAATAAGACAAAGTGTAATGAGCCAAAGGACTCTTCATGGCTGTCACAAAAAAAAACGTGAGACAAATAGTTCAGATAGGTTGAATCATATATTCTTTGTTAATAATCAAATTATTTTGTTGACACCTTGTTTACTGCTTGCTTTTCTTATCCCGGAGGTTTGTTTTGTTGAGATATATCACAGACTGAGGCATACGATTTTGTTTGGTGAGTGATTCAGCAATTTGACAAATGAATAAAAGCAAATAATAAGGAGGAGCTAACATTTTAGTTCTAGCTGATTGTATTTCTCATTAGTAGTCTACTGATTGAGCTGACCCATCTTCCTTGTTATCTTAGGACACAAATAGAGAAGCCATCAAATGGAATGGACCGGACAATAAAAGGTTTAAAAGAATATATCAGCATCAATGTGTTTGTGCTACAGATATAGAAGCATAACTGCCATATATTTCTAATGTACACAAACAGAGAAGCCTGGACATTTTTGTCAGTTGTATCATCACAAACAAATAACGGTTGGAATCATAAGCAAATTGGAAAATACACCAACTACTCTAGAAAGTTCAATAATATTCACAATCACCACACAAATGGCTGGAGTTGTATCATAATACAGTATTAACTCATGTTGGGAATCAATTGCTAGAATATTATTTAAAAGAAACAAGCATTTGTAGAATTCAACTATGACAACATAGCTTCTTCAGTAATAGTTTAATACCGCTTATCTTTCAGCATTAAGCCCATTATACTCCTATGCTTTACGGTAAAAAAAAATATACTCCTATGCTTTATGTTCAAGAAAACAAGAATTGGTAGAATTCAACTGTGACGCATCTTTGAGTGCCACGGAGTGGGGGAATTGGCAGGGGTGAGAGGCATGGGCGGTGGCAGGGGCGATAGGGGCAGGAGCGAGCGGCAGCAGGGGCGATGGAGGCAGGACGAGCGGCGCCGATGGCGACAGAGGGCGATGGGGGCAGGGTGAGCGGCGCGGTGGCGGTGGCGGCAGGGGCGAGCGGCCGACTATCGTTGTTGGCAGCGGCGACGAAGGCACGTGCGAGGAGGGCAGGGCTATGAGGGTAGCACGCGAAACGGTTGCTATTTTTTGTTTTGATTGGGGAAGATTAAGAGATATGATCAGGGAAGATTAGGTGTTGATGTGATTAGTACATCATCTAAGAAATGTAGAACGTTAGATATAAAGGGTTAAGTGAAGATGGATGGTGTAGATTATTTGGATCTGACAAACTGGTGCTTTTAATATTTACTAGTAATTGTGCACGTGCAACGCACATCTTGACTAACATAAATTAAACGTGAAAAAATATATTCTAACATTTACAAACATAATTTCCTATCCATACATGCATTCTACCAACAATGATGTTTAAATGGCTAAAATAACTTACAAATAAAGATGGTGCAAAAAGAAAGTGGATATCATTGTTCCTCTGGAATACGAAAGAATGATCAATATATATTGTCAAAAAAATCGAATATAACCAATGACACAATACAAATGCTTGTCGCCCAATCATCGAATATAACCAATGACACAATACAAATGCTTGTCGCCCAATCTATCTTCTGGATCGCGGATTGTCCTGGATTACAGCAGCGAGGAGGACACACCGTCGGTGCCGAGGTCGGTGAGCAACGCGTCAATCTCGTTGACGTGGCACAGCTTCCACTGAGCTTTTTTGGTTGGTGGTGGTGGTGGGGCCGTGCGAGGAGGAGGAGATCACCGGCAGCGGCGGCATCACGCCCTCCGTTGCGCGGCTGTGTGCGCGAGATGGAGGCCCGCACGAGGGAGGTTAGTGTGGAGGAGGAGGCAGCGGAGATCGTCAGGTAGTAGGGGGAGGGCGGCGTGGTCCTCGATGGCGCCATGACGTCGGAACCTGAAAGTATACACGTGCAATGCAATATATACTGCATCGCATCGAAGGAGACAACGGCAGTGGCGCACGGGCACGGCCAAAGCGTGGCGTGGGCGCGGCGGCCACGCGTGGCGCATATTCGGGAGAAAGGGACGCTGGAGGGTATAGCAGTGGCAATGGTAGGTAATTACTATCAACTTTAAGTAAGGGTAATTGTGGGTAATTACTATCAACTTTAAGTGAATGGCATGGTGGGTAATTCTTAGGTGGCAGACCATCAAAGTAATATTAACCATTAGATTGGCAGACCATCAAACCCATAATAGCCTTTAGATGTGTTGGATTAGATGGATGTGAGAGATATGGGTACGATTTGTGGGGTGAAGTCAGAAAAAAAAACTCTCTCTTTTATAAGGTAGTATAGATATTTAATAGTGGTGTAAATGTAGATGGGCTGGGACAGCAGTTGCTGCCTTGCTGGATACTCTGAAATCTGAATTTGGTCATACAGCGATCAGATTGCCGGAGTCGGTGATGAACTCCGCTATCATCACGTTGCCTTGGCCGCATCCAGCGTAGATGGATTCCGGGACCTGTCTCGTCCGGCGTCGATGGAGTCCATGGCAAACAAGCAGCCATCATCGTTGCTTCCATCCATGAACTTTGCCAGCACCGTACTCGTGTTGTTCTCTTTGGTTGATTAGTTTTTAACTTGCCCTTATCTCCTGCGTGGATTGCTCCACGTCCAGCAACGAGCAAGAGGAGTACTAACTACTGTGATTTGCAGTGGTAATTATGGCATCGGAAGCTGAAGGACCGAGCAGAAGGGTAAGATTGGGAGACTGAGTATGTTTGATTGATTTGCGCCTAACAAACTGGGACATGGCTAAAACAAAAATGCGCCTAACAAATTTGAACGGAGGGAGTATATAGAGTGACAGTTTTTTTCAATTATCGTGAAAGCACTGACCGGAGGGAACAGGTGGATGGGCGAGGGAAACTCGGAACCCCTCGCATTTAACCCTCGCATTTAGAGAATTCCTTTTTAAAATAAAAATTATAGAATTTATTTGATTTATAGGATTGAAAATTATAGGAATTTTTTCTATGGACTATTTTACATGCAATAATAAAGAAAAAATTCCATTGATTCTATCATGTTGGAAAATTTGCTTTAGTCTTATGATAACTATGACATCTATCAAACCTTTTAAAAAATTATACGTTTTTCTTGTGATACAACCAAACAACTTCTAGTACTTCTTTATGTATTTTTCTATAAGATAAAACATGTCATGACATCAAATTCCTATATTTCTCCTATTCCCATGTTTTAAGAATCTTGTGAATCAAAGACCCTAAATCCCAAAAAAAAATAGTCCACACTTCTTTGGCCCCTCTCGGAAAAGTAAAATAGCACTTCACACTTCCTTTAGAAAACAACATGCACGCACTCATACGTCATCTGCTTAGGAGTTGTGAGGCATGAAGGTTGACAAGTAATCAGAGACACTTTGTTATTGAGGACGAGCACATCATCTCCACTAAAACAAAATATCATATTAGTGAGAGACATAAAGAGCAAATATGTGATTTAATTTCTGGCGAATAGAAGGTACAACAACCTCCACTTAATGGTAAAAACTAGTATATGTGTTAACTAGTATTCATATCCGGAAAAACACGAACTTTAAGCAAAATCAGCAGACAAATTAATTTAGCGATATATATAAATTCAAATGGGTCACTACAAATGCGAGTAATATGCTGATTTTGACTCAAATTTGTTTAGACTCTGTAACTTTCTCACCCTACCTCCAATTCGGGCAAAGTAGACATGCGTTTGGATTGCCTCGCAAAGCGATGCTAAAGTGGCCTCCAATTTTCAATGAAAGACGAGGCGGACGTCAAAGTGACCTTCAATTTTTGATTTATGTTCATTTTGTATATTTTCTAAGGAAGTTGAAGGATGTTCACATTCAGCCAGATTTAGCATATATTTGATCCCAATAAGTATTCGAACAACATCGAATTCGTATTCACATTTGTATTCATGTTTGTATCGGACGTAAAAGTATGGAAGGTCACTATCTGATCTATATCGGAACTGTCTACCTGCACTAACTATCTAAGAACCGGCTTGGTTCTCACTTCATCTAGAATGATAGTCCCAATAGAGTCAAAAAGAATTAGATCTTGGCTTAAAGAATACTTAAAAGTTCAAATTAATTAAAAACAAAATAAAGACTTTTTAACCAATGTTTGATTCTCTCTCAAATTTTGGCACGGCCGTGAAATTTTGGTGACGCCGAATGAATTGTAGGAAGGTGAGTGATGGAGTAGAGCACTCTCTAGTGCTACAAATAATGTATAGAATCTCGTATGTTTGTTTGGTGACCTGAAATGTTAGGCGGCATGAAGTAGAGAGGGGGGAATTTGTTGAGATGATGCATTCTCAGATGATTGACGATTGACGAGGGGAGCCCATCCGGGTAGGCCCAGCACAGCGAGTCGGCCCAACAGACTTGGAGAGCTCTTTGGAGGCCCACTCGGACGAAGGCCCAAGAAAGGCCTACAACAGTACAACGTCCGGGTGCCATCAAGACAGGCGTTACGACTCATCAAGACGTGCGTTTCCACCAACATGAAGGCTGGCGTTACTCGGACGGTTACACGATGTAAATACCTTATTTAATTTAGGCAGTTACTGTAGCCCAGCCGACTGGCCGAGTCGGCTGATGTACAAGCCTATATAAGGCACCCCATGCAGAAGGGGCAGGAGAGATCGGTCAGCTCTAGCTTCATCTTCAACCTCTTGTACTCTCTTTTTCACGCAAGACCAGTAATTCATACAGCAGGAGTAGGGTATTACCTCTGCCATTGGAGGGCCTGAGCCTGGGTAAAAGTTCTTGTGTGCACCGCCTGAATCTTCCATACACGTCCCCCCATAACCTACTACAAATGAATATTGCCGCGAAATCCCCGCGACAGTTGGCGCGCCAGGTAGGGGCGGCGTGCATTGGAGTCACGATCCAGGCGGGATCTTCTCCAATCACCGGCGGCAAGCTGATCGCCGGTGATGCACCATTCATGGCACACCCTGAAGGCTCGGAGTTCATCTTCGGCAGCCTTCATTTCGTGGCCGACGTTTTCGGCCAGCTGCGTCTTCAAGACTCGCGTCCTTGCCCCGCGGCGGAGATGAATCCTGAGCTTCGGCTCGGATCTCCTTCTGCTCCGGGCAACGATGCGGAGCGCTCCCAGTTTGTCGCTATGGTGGGCGCTGAATCACTCCTTCACGTCTTTAATTCCGAATCTGACGGGGATGAGAGCTCGTACAGCCACACCGCCTCGGCAGAGGTGTACGTGGTTGGGCCCGGCGAGACGGACGACGCGGGTACGTCTGCCGCAGCGATCAGGGCGGCACACGAGCACTTGCTGACGCCCATCGACGGACAGTCGGAGGCCGAGAAGGCCTTTGAGGCCTCTCGGCGAGCCCTCCTTGCTGAACGAGAGCGCCTCGATCAAGAGCGGGCGGCCCTCGAACAGCGAGAACGGCAACGAGATGAGCCTCACCGTTCGCGCAGTCACGCGAATCGGCGAGCTTTTTCAGCCCCCCCGGAGGAGTCGGGCTACTCGGGCCCCGCTTTTCGAACGAGAACAGGATGGTGTCCCCATCTACCAGACACTAGCCCAAAATCTCTTTGCGGCTGCCGCGTTGGCCGACTCACTGCCGCCCTCGGCAGATGGCCCCGCGGCAGAAATCCACCGCCGAGTCGTCACCCTGATGAAGACGGCGGTGGAACAGCAACAAGAGGCCGGGTCGGTCAGCAACCGACTGGCCTCCCAAGCAACTCGGAGCCGGCCTTCGGCGACTCCGAGTCGCCCCATTACTGTTGGCTCGTCGCAGCCGAGTCGATCCACGAATCAGCCTGACGCACGCCAGGAGATCAACCGACTCCAGGCGGAGCGGCGACAAGCCGGCTCCCTCCGAGCAAACGATGCCCCGTGATGCTCGGGACGACATTGAGGGGCGACGAGCGGCCATGTTGCGGGCCGAGCGACGCGTCGGGGAAGTCAACTAGCCGGGTGGCTCTGCCTCCACCGGTCCGCTTTGCTTCAGCAGGCGGATTCGGTCCGAGCCGTTCCCAGACCGGTTCCGGATCGCTAGTGGCGTAGACAAGTATGACGGCACAGCCAAGCCGGAAACTTGGCTTGCCGACTACTTGGTCGCCTGCAACATAGGAGGAGGCAACGAGCGTGTCGTCCTCCGAAGCTTACCCCTTATGCTGGAAGGGTTGGCTCGGGCATGGCTTAACAGCCTGCCCGAAGATAGCATCTACGACTGGAGGGACCTCCAAGAGGCCTTCGTCAAGAACTTTGAGGGCACGTATAAACGCCCTGGGAACGCCCAAGACCTGTGGCTCTGCGTCTAGGAAAAGGGCGAGTCGGTCTGCGACTACATTCAGCGTTGGACTCGGCTGCGTAACTCGATCGAGGACGTCACCGAGACGCAGACCATTCAGGCCTTTTCCCAGGGAGTCAAATACGAGCTCCTCAAGCATAAGTTGGCCCGGTCTAACATTCAGACCATGGACCGACTCATGGAAGTCGCCAGCAAGTACGCGACGGGTGAGGAAGCGATGCGGTACGAAGACAAAGGTAAGGCAAAAGCCGAGTCTTCGAGCCGGAAAGTCCCCCGCCGACTCAGGTCGAAAGCGTACGGACAGTCGGCCCCCGAAGCGGAAGGCTGGCAGTGGAGATGGAGTCAGTGGAGCCGACTTGGTCGCGGCCGCTGAACGTGGCCCCCAGCGCGGTGATGCTGGCCAAAAGAAAGAGCGCCCTTGGCAACAACGCAAGGCGCCGAAACTCACCTTCGAGGAAATCCTCGACAGGCCATGCTCATTCCACAGCACCGCCAACTATCAGGCGGGGCACTCGACCCGGGAGTGCAGCTTCCTGAAACGCCTCCGGGAGGAAAAGCAGCCCGAGCCAGAAGACGGCGGAGAAGGAGACTCTGCTGCAGGCGGTGGTGCTGCGCAGTATCCCCCTCAAAGGGGGGTACTCATGATCTTTCAGGGATCCGAATCCAAAAGGGGACGGAAGTTGCGCTGTCGTGAAGTCAATGCGACGGTGCCGGCTGTCCCTCAATGGTTGGACTGGTCTGAGGTGCCAGTCGGATTCAGCCGACTGGACCACCCGGACCGGGTCCCTCAACCTGGCAAGCATCCCTTGGTGGTGGATCCGCAAGTCGGTGGGTTCAAGCTACGCAAGGTCTTGATGGATGGAGGCTCCAGCATCAACATAATCTTCATGGACACCCTGAAGAAGATGCAGGTCTCGAAGACCCAGCTTCGCCCCAGTAACACTTCCTTCCACGGAATAGTGTCTGGGAAGTGCGCCAAGCCTCTGGGTCAGATCTCCCTGGAAGTTGTGTTCGGCGAGCCGAACAACTTCCGGGTCGAGACATTGACCTTCGAAGTAGTCGGCTTCAAGAGTGCATACCATGCGATCTTTGGCCGGCCGGCTTATGCCAAATTCATGGTTAGGCCATGCTACACGTACCTGAAGCTGAAGATGCTGGGTCCAAAGAGCGTCATCACAATCACTGGCAACTTTGAGCGCTCCAACGAATGCGACCTCGCCAGTGCGGACATAGCCGAGTCCTTGATTGCGGCTCAGGAGCTGGAGAACATCCAGGCGTCTGTCGATTCAGACCAAGCTCCACCCTGCAAGGTGGCGGCAACCGAATCTGCCTTCCAGTCGGCCAAGGACACTAAGCGTGTCCAGGTCCATCCTGAGGATCCGTCCAAGACGGTCCAAATCGGGACCGACCTCGAGGCCAAATAGGAAGGCGCGCTCGTCGACTTCCTTCGTGAGAATTGGAACATCTTCGCATGGAAGCCAGCTGACATGCCGGGTGTTCCAAGGAAGTTCGCCGAGCACTCCCTCGACGTCGCCAAAGATGCAAAGCCGGTGAAGCAATCTCTCCGCCGCTTCGCTGAGGACCGGCGCAAAGCAATCGGAGAGGAAATCGTCCGACTCCTCGCAGCCGGGTTCATCAAGGAAGTTCTTCACCCGGACTGGTTGGCAAACCCGGTCCTGGTTCTTAAGAAGAATAAAACTTAACGCATGTGTGTGGACTACACGTCCTTAAATAAAGCATGCCCCAAGGACCCGTTCGCCTTACCCCGAGTGGATCAAGTCGTCGACTCCACAGCCGGTTGCGAACGATTGTGTTTTCTAGATGCCTATTCAGGCTACCACCAGATCAAAATGTAAGAATCAGATCAAATAAAAACTTCTTTCATTACCCCGTTTGGGGCTTTTTGTTACATCACCATGCCTTTCGGTTTGAAAAATACTGGCACTACATATCAACGTTGTATGCAAAAGTGTTTGCACGACCAGATAGGCAGAAATGTCCAGGCTTACGTCGACGACATTGTGATAAAGACAAAGAAGACCGCCGACCTCTTGACCGACTTGGCCGAAACTTTCGCCAATCTCAGGAGGTTCGACATGAAGCTCAACCCGAAGAAGTGCGTCTTCGGAGTTCCGGCTGGCAAGCTACTTGGCTTCATCGTTTCCGAGCGAGGAATCGAAGCGAACCCGAAAAAGCTTGACGCCACCATCAAGATGGAAAAGCCGAAGGATCTGAAGTCTGTTCAGCGCTTAACCGGGTGTGTTGCCGCTCTAAGTCGGTTCATTGCCCGACTCGGTGAGAGGGCCTTGCCTTTTTACCGACTTCTCAAAAAGTCTGACTCCTTCGAGTGGACGAATGAAGCTCAGCAAGCCTTCGAAGATCTCAAGCGTCTTCTGTCAACACCTCCAATTCTCGCTGCACCAATGGAGGGTGAGCCGATGCTGCTGTACATCGCGGCCACGAATCAAGTGGTTAGCGTTGTTCTAGTGGTGGAGCGTGCAGAAGAAGGCCGAGTCCAGAAGGTACAGCGACCCGTCTACTACGTCAGCGAAGTCCTTTCCGAGTCGAAGCAGCGCTACCCGCACTACCAGAAGCTCGTCTATGGCGTGTTTCTGGCGACTCGGAAGTTGGTGCATTATTTTCAAGCCCACTCGGTCACCGTGGTTAGTCATGCCCCTTTGTCTGATATCATCAACAATCGGGATGCCACGGGCCGAGTCGCTAAGTGGGCGATAGAGCTTATGCCGCATGACATCAGCTACGAGCCCCGCAAGGCAATCAAGTCACAGGCCCTCGCAGACTTCATCGTCGAGTGGACTGAAAGCCAGTCCCTTCTGACTCAGGTGCACCTGGAGCACTGGGTCATGTACTTCGACGGCTCGAAGATGCTTGCGGGCACGGGGGCTGGAGTCGTGTTGATCTCCCCCAAGGGCGACAAGCTGAATTACGTGCTGCAGATCCATTTCGCCGCCTCCAACAACGTTGCAGAATATGAGGCGTTACTGCATAGCTTGCGCATTGCAGTTTCACTCGGCATTCGCCGACTCCTTTGTCACGGCGACTCGGATCTGGTGGTGCAGCAGGTAATGAAGGCTTGGGACGCCAAGGACCCTACCATGGCGGCATACTGTGCCGCTGTGCGCTGGCTGGAAGGACACTTCGATGGCCTCGAACTTCACCACGTTCGTCAAGCAGATAAGCAAGCAGCCGACTCCCTTGCCAGGATCGGCTCTGCTCGGGAAAAAGTCCCACCCGGAGTGTTCCTTTAGCAGCTATACCAACTATCCGTCAAATTGGAGTCGGCAACCGAGTCGTCTGAAGCCGGGTCGTCACACTCAGAACCGGCTCAACCGGCCCAAGAAGACGTCTTAGCAGTCATTCCCCTCTGGACTCAGCCGTTCCTTGTGTACCTCTTGCGCAAGGAGCTACTTGAAGATCCGACTGAGACACGCCGCATTGTGTGCCGCGCCCGAGCTTACACCATCATCAATGGTGAACTCTACAAGCGCAGCACTACTGGAATCTTCCAGCGTTGAATTTCGCCGGAAGAAGGCCGAATGCTGCTTGAGGAAATCCACTCGGGACTCTGTGGCCACCATGTTTCGTCACGGGCCTTGGTCGCCAAAGCCTTTCGACACGGTTTCTTCTGGCTCAGCGCACATGCTGATGCCGAGGAACTCGTCCGAACTTGCGAAGGTTGTCAGAGGTATGCTCGCCAAATACACATGCCAGCTACCGCGCTCAAGACCATTCCGATCACATGGCCATTCGCTGTGTGGGGACTCGACATGGTGGGACCGTTTAAAACAGCCTGGGGAGGTTTCACTCATCTCCTTGTGGCTGTGGACAAGTTCACAAAGTGGATCGAAGCCAAGCCAATCATGAAGCTTGATGGTCCGACTACCGTCAACTTCATGAAGGGAGTCATCTTCCGATTCGGAGTTCCTCACAGCATCATTATCGACAACGGAAAGAACTTCACTGCTGAGGTTTTCTGCCACTTTTTCTGGGATCATGGGATCCGGATCGACTATGCCTCCGTGGCTCATCTGCAGTCCAACGGCCAAGTTGAGCGTTCCAACGCTCTAATTCTCCAAGGCATCAAGCCCCGGTTGTTAGTCCCGTTGCAACGGGCCGCCGGCTCCTGGATCGATGAGCTTCCATCTATCCTTTGGAGCTTAAGGACGACTCCAAACCGGTCGACTGGCTACACGCCGTTCTTCATGGTTTACGGAGCTGAAGCCGTCCTGCCGAGTGACATCCTCCACGACTCCCCGCGAGTCGCAGCATACGTGGAAAAGGATGCCGAGTCGGCACGACAAGATGACCTTGATCTTCTGGAAGAAGCGCGGGAACTCGCCCTCTCGCGTTCGGCCATCTATCAACAGAACTTGCACCGCTACCACAGTCGGCAGGTTCGGGGCCGAGTCTCCAACAAGGGTGATCTGGTCCTCCGGCTGATCCAAGACAAGATGGGCATGCACAAATTGTCTCCGCCTTGGGAAGGTCCGTTCATCGTCAACCAAGTGCTGCATAACGGCGCGTACCGACTGGAGGACTCGGCAACCGGCGCAATCACCGAACGAACTTGGAATATCGCACAGTTGCGTCCCTTTTACACTTAAACTTTGTACTTCAAACAGTTCGTTGTTTCATTATGAATAAAATTCGTTTCCTTCGAGCGGCACTCGGGAAGCATTTTATTCATCTATCTTTCATTTTCCGACTATGTTCCCTTTGGGCAATCCCCGGGGACTACGTCTAATAAAACCGAGTGGCTTCACTTCGGGCAATACCCGGAAGTCACCACAAACCCACTGGGTGATTTATCACTTGGCGCAAGTTATTTCGAATCTCCTAACTTTGTTTCTACACGAGCGTCTAAGTAAACATGTACGGTTCCTAAGGCCCACTCTTCGTCCCCAACTACAGTCGCAACTCGGCTGTCCGGTTGGCAAGAGCAAAAGCTAAAGGTCGGCCTGCACGCGAAAGGATCCGACTCGGCGGAAAAAACAAACTCGGACGGCTCAAATAACTTGCGCAAATTAACTTGTGCAAAACTCAGAATGAATTGAAAAGCATTTTCATTCATAGTAAAAGTCTTTACATTTTTTCTACTTGGCATACCGAGAGATATTACATGATAATTTTTATTCTTCTGGAGTTGCTTCTACGCGCTCCTCCAGGTCGGTGAAGCTGGCGATCCGGCTGGCGGCGGCGCGGACTCGGGGAAGGAGCTCCAGAGGATCCACCGACTGACCCTCCTTGTCGACGGGGGCACCAGCGGAGATGTTGTCGACATCCGCGTCGGGATGGTGTGCCAACACCATTGCTAGCGCCATGCCGGCTCCCGAGCGGGCTGCCGACTCCTTCCACTCCTCAACTTCCGCTGGGCCCTGCGAGAGCTTGTCGGCGAGGGCGAAGATGCTGGAACCCGGTTCTTCACCGGGCCAGAGCTTGGCGCAGAGGCCTTGGGCAGCCGAGTTCAAGTTTTGCACTAAGCTCTTGACTTGGAGGAGTCGGTCCTCCATAGTCACGACGCAGTCGGACATCAGCTCTGGTGTCCAAAGTGCGTCGAGAGCTGACCTCGCCGGTTCAGATAGTGAGCGAAGTCGGAGTGCTGCCTGCCTTGTTCGCTCCTCCAGTTCTGGGCAAGCATCTGGGTACAAATTATTGCAAAGGAAATGAACAAAGAAGCGTGCAAAAATAAAGAAGCAAAGGACTCGGGGGCTTATCGAGTAGAGTTTCATTAGCCTTCTTGAGTTAGCTTATGAGCTCTGCCTCGCGTTTCTCCCAGTCAGCGATGGCTGCGGCGTGTCGCTTATCCGACTCGTCCATCTTCTTAGCGAAGTCGTCGATGGACGCCTGCAGTTCCTTATTCGCGGCGTGCGCCTGCTCGTATTGCTTCACCAGCTTCTCGTGCTCCGACTTCAGCTTGGTGGCGGCTTGCATTTGATCCTGAGCTTTGCGTAGTTTGTCTTCATACTCGACCACTTGGCGTCGAGCATTTCAGAGGCTTTGAACATCGGGATCATTAACTTCATTTCTTTTTGAAGTCGGGCGTTTTCAGCTTCGATGTCTGCCGACTCAATAAAGTCAGTACTACAAAAAATTCAAGGGCAAAGGAGCTGAAGACTCGGACACTTACTCTTGAGGGCGGCGAGCTTTTCTTCAAGCCGCCGACTCTTGGCCTTCTCTTCGGCCAGCGCCTTCTCCAAGGCGGCATTCTTCTCCATGAGCACCGGGCCGTTTCCGCCCAGTCGGATTGCAGCCTGGACAAGAAAGAAATTTGTCAGTACCCGAATTCATAAGTTTCCAACCGACTCAATCAGTCGGTAGGAGACTCGGGGGCTACACCCACTGGGTGCACTGAACGTGCTCCCAGTGTTAAGAAAAAGAAAAAAACAAACAAAGTTCGAAGACAACTCACCCCGACGGAGGACTCGAGGACCTCGGCCGAGTCTGCTAGGGACTTGGCCGCGTCGGCGAAGTCCCTAAGCTTGGAGCTAAGGACAGCGATGCGGTTGGCGGCTTCTTCTGCGACCGCCAAGTCCCCCGTGCTGCAACTCGGCAGCAGCAGCACGGGGACGAGGCTTCTCGACGAAGCTGGCGCCGGCTCTTCAGTCGCGGGAGTCGGAGCCGGGGCCTGGCTTTGCTCGGCCACTGGAGGCGACTCGGTGATAAGCTGGCCTCCGGCTCCGCTCGCTGGCTCGGAGGAGTCGGCACCGGCCGCCGCCGCCGGCTCCGTCGTCTCCTCGCTGGCAGGAGTTTCGCTGAGGCTGCGGGTCATCAGCCGGAGCTTCGGTTGACCCGGTGCCCATATCCGACTCTGGCACCTCGACGGATGCGGCAGGCTGAGGCGCGGACTCGGCGTCCCACATCCGACTCCGGCACCTCAACAGGTGCAGTAGGCTGCGGCGTAGGAGCGGCCGGCTGTGGTGCGCTTGGTGCAGTCGCAGCCGGAGGCGCAGCCGCAGTCGGAGTCATGGTAGGCGTGGCGCCCACGGCCGACTCCGTTGCCATGGCGGGGACGGCTGGCGTCGGAGCGCTGGGCTCTGTTGTAGTCGGAGTCGGGGGAGCCGACTCTGGCGGCGGGACTGGAGTCGGAGCCGCCGGTGCGCCGGCTGAAGAGCCTCCTTTGTCGGAGAGCTTCTTCTGAACTCTACAAAGCAAAAAACACAAACCGACTTCAGTATCTTCACCAACCTACTTCGACTGAGGCATAGGGGCTCGTACCTGGTAGTTGTAGGGATTATCTTCTTCTTCGGTTTCCCCGGGGCGGTCGGACCCCCGGAGGAACCGGCAAGGGTCGGCTGAGGCGCACTCGGCTTGGCAGCAGGAGTTGGAACCTGTGCCACGCAGCCGGCAGGTGCGGCTCGTGCAGGAGCCGGAGCCTGTGCGTCAGGGCCGGCAGGTGTTGCTCGGGCCCGCTTGACAGCCGGTTCCGCTGGAGCCGGTTCCGCTCCTACTTGCGGGACCTTGGATCTGGATGCGTCATCGTCATGACTCCGTTTGATGACTTGGAATCCGGACCCTCCTGACTCGGTATCCGAGTCGATCTGGATGCCACTCTCGGGGGCTTCCTCGTTGACTTCGGCGTTATCCAACGCCGCTGGAGCCGAGTTCTCCTCGGGGAGAGGCGGCATGGAGTTGAAGTCGAGGTAGTTCTGCAGCATCGAAAGACTTGGTGTTAGGAAAAGCAAGTAAACAATAAAATTCAAGAGTCCGACTCAGGATATAAGTCACTTACAGTCGGTGGGGGGGTTGGCAACCGAATAGGGAATCACACGGGGCGCCCGAGTGAGCTCGGTTCGTTCTTTCGTCAAGTTCTTGAAGAGTTCCAGGAACATGTCGTCCGAAAGATCCTCGGTTGACACCCTCGTGGAGTCGTGCGAGCCCGAGTACTCCCACATCGGGTGCGCCCGGGCTTGAAGAGGCTGGATGCGTCAAGTCAGCCAAGTGGCGATGAGGTCGGGGCCCGTGAGTCCTTTCTCCTGGAGTCTTGCGATCCTCTTCAGGAGTCGGTCGACTTCGGGTATCTCTTCGCTGGAAGGCTTGGTGCTCCAACGCTTCAGCCATTCGGGAGGACCTTCAGCGTACGGGGGAAGCCCTTCGTGGCCAGTCAGCGTGCGTTCATCCGGGCAGTAGAACCACCCGTCCTGCCACCTCCGAACGGTATCTGGAAGCTGCAACTTGAAGTACTTGGCGCCGGCTTTGACCTGGATGCCAGCTCCCCCGCAAATGGACAGTCGGTCACCGGCCTTGATTGGTTGAGCCTTCACCATGAAGATCTTTTTCCATAATCCCCAATGAGGCCGAGTCCCCAAGTAGCATTCGCACAGCGTGATAAAACACGCAATGTGCAGAACGCCATTGGGGCTCAGGTGGTGGAGTTGGAGGTCGTAGAAGAAGAGGAGGCCGCGCAAGAAGTCGTGCGGCGGCAGCTTCAAACCCCGCTCCATGAACGGGACGAGCATCACGCGCTCATGCTCGTGCGGAACGAGCTTCACCTCCTAGTATGGCGCCCTCTAGTTGCCGATGGTGCGGGGTGGCAGCAAGCCGACGCTGGCGAACCCGATGAGGAGTTGGTCGGTGACGACCGACGGGACCCAATCCCCTTTCTTCCACCCGTCGGCGGCGGTGGAGGAGGAGGAAGCATCGGTCTTCTTACCCTTGCTGGCGCGAGACATGGTCGGAGGTTGATGAAGAACGGTGGCGAGCGCGTTGTTTCTCTCGGGAAGAAGTGCGCGGTGGCGGAGCTCTGGGGGCGAAGAGTTTGCGCGCGAGGAAGACGAAGGCAGATGGGAACCCGGAAGCCCTAAACCTCCTTTTTATAAGCCAAGGGAGTCCAACCGCCGGCAGTCGTGCGTCCGACGTGGCGGGAATCTGCTGTGGCAACTGCCGTCCTGCGCGCGCGAACCCGCGGGATTCGGGCGCTTTTTTCGCCATGGCGCGGCACCCTAGGCGACGTAACCGGCAGACATTACGTCAGCCTCCGTCCCGCGTGCGCCGCCCGCTTGATTCGGGTGCAGTCATGATGGGCCGTCACCTTGGACGACACGTGAAATCAGAGCAGTGGCAGCGGATGTCTCGGGCATGCTTCATGCGCGACTCGAGGCGAAATCATTGTGCTACGGGCACTCTGTCCAACCGACTGCGCGTATTAAATGCTGATGCGACGTTACAGTCAAGACGATACCGTGATTCCAGTCGGCTTCGACCGGGTTCGATTCAGTCCGAGTCGAGTCGCGCTCAGGCACCGAATCAACAGTCGGCTGGGCCCACTGGGACACGTCACGGATTATACCGACTCCATCAAACAATTCCGAGGCGCACAAGCCGCCAAACTCGGAAGCAGACTGGATCTGCGAAAGGGTGCTGATGACCGACCCAACAGGGTCTGCAGGTCACTCGGCAACACCCAAGCTAAGGACGAACTCGGCATCCACAGCGGAGCAACATGATTCTTGAATCAGAGCCGAATGCCACAACGGCGCGAAATGGCTCACTGATTCAGAATTCAATGCCGGAGTTCGAGGACTCGGTTTCGAAGCTGAAGATCGAAGGCGTCCCCCCTGCGGGCACAAGATGGCAACCATCCATTCGGATAGGCCAGACGCTATTCCGGATTCACTGAAATTTATGATACGCCTCCCGGAAGGCCACAAGCCGACTTTCCCAGCCGGAAAGCATGGGTATCACCGAACTCCTAATACTTGGCACAAATCTAACTTTTTTTCAGGTATCATGGGAGTCCATCAAGGTCTCTCCATCAGCGACTCGGGCACGCACAGCCTGCTCCTCAGTCGACATCCGTGTCGAGACCTCGAAGCACTCGGGGGCTACTAACGAGGGGAGCCCATCCGGGTAGGCCCAGCACAGCGAGTCGGCCCAACAGACTCGGAGAGCTCTTTGGAGGCCCACTCGGACGAAGGCCCAAGAAAGGCCTACAACAGTACAACGTCCGGGTGCCATCAAGACAGGCGTTACGACTCATCAAGACGTGCGTTTCCACCAACATGAAGGCTGGCGTTACTCAGACGGTTACAAGATGTAAATACCTTATTTAATTTAGGCAGTTACTGTAGCCCAGCCGACTGGCCGAGTCGGCTGATGTACAAGCTTATATAAGGCACCCCATGCAGAAGGGGCAGGAGAGATCGGTCAGCTCTAACTTCATCTTCAACCTCTTGTACTTTCTTTTTCACGCAAGACCAGTAATTCATACAGCAGGAGTAGGGTATTACCTCCGCTATTGGAGAGCCTGAACCTGGGTAAAAGTTCTTGTGTGCACCGCCTGAATCTTCCATACACGTCCCCCCATAACCTACTACAAATGAATATTGCCGCGAAATCCCCACGACAACGATCAAGGAGCGCGGTATTTTTTGAGATGATGTATTTTTTATGGTAAAAAGTAGAAGAAATGCTGTTACCTGCTATATAATCTGATGCTTTTTCTCGCTAGTTTTTGTCACGTGATGTTGCTAGTTCCTCCATGGATCTGTGTCACTGTTGCTTTTTGCTTTGTCACTAGGTAGAAGAAAGAGGAAGAACAGGACAAAACAGATGAGTTGGTAGAGATGTAGATCAGATCCAATCTTAAGGCAACGTGATTTTTATGGCGGGCCAGTTTGAATTTCCAAGACGAAACAGGCTGTGGGAACAATTAGACCAAGCCCGTCTCGCACTCGTGCAGCAACCCGCGCCTGTGCTTGGTGATGGGCCCATCTCACGCTCGGTGGGGTGGCGTTGGCCGCCACATCATAACCATATGTGGTGCATGGTCGCTGCAGAGTCACGCCTATTAACTTTCACCATAGATCAGGCCATATAACTAAAGCACATATGGACTTTGATGGTCTAAATGTACATGATATTTCTTGAATATTCTTTAAGAGGCCCCTGTACACAAAGCATCCAGAAAAGTGTAGATGTTTTGTTGTTAACATATATGGTCTATTTATCCCTTAATATATTATTTGTGCAAATGCAAAGTCATTCTAAACTTTATTTGTAATGACAGATACATCAACCAAAAACAAAGATATATACATGAACAACCACAAAAATATCAGGTTCAATCAATGACATATCTCATGGGTTAGAACACCAACCCTAGTACCTTATTGGAAGCTCTCTGAGCATGTAATGCACGATGTGACCCAAACTTGAGTGCAAAAATACTCTCAAGAAACCCTGAAGCAAAGCATCCAAAAAGAAAAAAAGATTACTTCAAATGGAGACCATGGAGGAGGCAGGAAGGAAAGGAACAAAAAAATGTAACTGACCTCAGAGCCCACTGCTGGACCAACGGTGGTGGAGCGCAAGGCCATGCGTATTGGCCGCTTGCCGAACTACAACAACTTCAGAGGCTCAAGATGGTTTATGGATTTGGGAATTCAGAGAGGTGAGAGGGTAAGAGGCATATAGAGCTCCATTTTTTCCAAGCGTGGCAGGACCAACTCACTATTGATGGCGTCGGAGACGATGGAGCATGGTGGCAAGGGTATGGGCTGCAACGCCATCCTACAACAGGTCTGACAGCTCAAGATGGCGTTAGGGTTTTGGGGATTAAGAGAGGAGAGGGGAGGAAGAGTCATACATAGCTCCACTTTTGATCTTCACCATCAGCACCGTGATGTACCTTCCATGTCGCCCCACCTCCCTCCTCTTGCATGGCCTTCGCTGTAGCAACCACCTCTGTGGTCATTGGCGAGATCTTGAGTCACCATCGATGTGGGAAACACAATGGAGGTGGAGAGAGCAACTAGAGGAGGTGACAGAAGCGGCGGCAGACAGAGGAGGAGGTGGTGACTGGCAAGCGTGGGCTGCCAGAGGGGGCTCCTTGGTGGCTGCTAGAGGGGACAGTGGTGGAGTAGGATCAGCAGGGAGGCGGGGCTGCATGGGGATCGATCGACAGAGCTGCAGGAGGAGGAGGAACCACACCATGTAGAAAAGGAGACATTATGTGCTTTCAACGCACCATGAAACTATTGTCTAGTACCCACCGGCAAATCCCCGGAGGCCAGAGGCGTAAGACGGTGTCAGAACCGAAGGAAAACCATGCGGAATTCTACTAATACCACTCAAGCAATTGAACAAACTGCGGACACCTGCCACCGCACTCTCTCCCTCCATGGATCCCATGGCCGAGCAGGAATAGGCGGCAGTAGCTGAAGCGTGGGCCCAAACTACACCGGGTCCCAACGCCAGGCGCATGAGGTAGCGCAGGCCTGGTGAGATAAGAAGATCATGAGCTAGCCTCACCCACCGGCGGGAACAGATGACTGGGATGAATAGCAGCGCGGACCGAACGGCCGAAACTCTCAAAGCCCTGAGGAGCGACCCTTTCTTGCACTAATTACTCTCTTAAATACTCTTTTGTATACCGACAATCCGCAGGCCGCACGAAGCCGGGATATCATTGCAGCGCCAGGGCATTGGAGCATCATATCAGAGCCGGAGCTTCAACTTTTCTTTCAACCAAACGCAGTTTCTTTCTCACTCAATCCATGATATTAGCAGGGACCTCAATACCATGGCGCACAGGTTGGCGCAAAGAGCTGTCAATGAAACCGTCAACTCCACTTGTAACTTCTCTTGTAGTAGCTCTGCTCATTCTACTGAAGTATATGTCCCGTCAAGGCTGCTATTCGCGCTTTCAGCGTGAACACATTCACGCACATCACATTACGTACTATATATCAAATCAATAAATCGTATGGGTTCCAAAGAGAAAACAGAAGAAGCTGAAATGCCCTGGGGCTCAAATGTGCCAAACAGAAGTCATTGTTCTGTGTTGCCTTCATATTCGGGCACAGCATGCATGAATAACACATGTAGGTTGTTGAATTGTTGCTAAGGAAAATATCATGCTTAAGAGATGATTGCCGCCTCTGGTCGCTTGTAGCATGCCGTCGCCTTCATGTAAGCTGTCGTTGATGGCAAAGACAAACGACGGCTAAAGAGATAACTTTGCCGGTCCCGCATCGATCTGATGTGAACACATCGTTAATTTCTTTTCGATAGAAAGGAGTTCATCCCTGATTTCATTAACGAAGAACACATCGTTAATTAGATGATTGCATGATTGCATCCATGTTTTGACCATTGCATATAGTGAATGGGCCGGCATGAACTGGTCCCATGTGCGAAACATCATTTTTTTTCTTTTGGACTCTGTCTGTCCGTCATGTGTTTTACGGTTTCTGAATGCATGTGTGAAAAAAACCGAGCGCTTCGATATGCAATTTGCCTCTGAAAGCGCAAGAAGATTGACTGGCAAGAAAGGTTATGAACTGGCCCGATCTTTTTCCCGTTTTCTGAGTTCTCCTGGCCAGAATGGCGCGTGCCACGTGTTCACGCACACGCAGAATGCGCAAATGACGAATCCGCAAAATGGGAAATAAGTACCGCTACCGAAGCAAGGTTGGTATCAAATCAACGAATGCATGCATCAATCTAGTAAGCTATTGATGGATATTTCAACGTTACAAAGCAGGTTCGGCGGTGCTGACCACTCTTTGCTTCTTGCATAGTATTGGTGATCTTGTTTCGGGTGGTGTGACAGTAACTTTTGGTTTTCCCACTGCGATGAATGCCACTCTCTTCCTTGTATCAGGCTTCACATCTACGTGTTGAGTTGAATGCACAGGAGCAGCGACCGTGTCAGGAAGAGAACCCGTAGTGTTTTCATTTGGTAATTGCCTCCCACTATGAGAATCTCCAGCATCGCCACAACGGATTGTTTTATCTGGTTGGTCTGCCAGAGAAGCATCTTGTTGCTTGGCTGGGGAGTTTGATCCATCGCGGTTTTCCATCTCTGATATATCACAAACGCGGCATTATAATTTAACAAGAACATTTTAGAGTATGACACCATTAAACTATAAATAAAGGAGCATTCCTATTCTATTACATTCATAACAATTGGCAATGGAAAGTGTAGCATTTTCGTTTAGTTCCCTAAAACAACAGATGCAGTTTAATTTCTAATTGGGGCATGCAAAGTACAAGATGATTAAATTTTAAAAAAGGAACTAATCACGAATCACACAACGGTTGCAGCTCACAAAACATGTCGTATAGCAAGCGCTATAGTCAGCTATCATTCAGCTAGGCTAGCTGATGTTAGTATTGTAACATCTGTCAGTCAGGTCATCTCCGATATCACAATATCACCCTAAACAGCAGAAGGCTACCAACTACCGGTAAGTTACTGTAGCCGATGTCACATATCCCAAATGGCATACTCTCGAGTGACTTGGCAACTACCTACCATAAGAGGCATGGAAACGTTATCAGAAAATACTCAAGTCACATCAGAACTTCTGGATAGTCAATTGGGGGTATGCTCTACGAATGTAATACACCACCAAGGTGACTGGTGTCCACTCGAACTCAGTTAACCCCATTTCCTACTACTCCATTAATTAATATTTACATAACTTCAAATTACTTAACATAAAATAAATTTCTATTGCGTGCTTCCAGGATACAACGGCATCGATTTAGTATTAGCAGGCTGGCATCAAACATTGCCATCGGCATGTATAAATATTGCAGAAAATCTAAAAATGCAACTAAGAACTCAAAATGTTCATATATATCAGGAAGAAAAGAAGGTAAAGCATTTCAACCTTCACTAACAAGTCTAAGAGTCTCGTACTGGATTGATGAATCAGGAGCACATGATCTCTGATCCTCATCTTGCGCTTTCTGACAGATATCTTTGGTCCTTTCATGCAAAACAAATTTATCTCTCACCCATACACACTCCAGGATAGTACGGGGATCATTGTTTGAGGGGTAGTACTCTCTGAAAGCCTGTGGAAATAACACAAAAGTGAGGCAAAAGCAAGGATTTATGTAGTGAAATAAGTATAACTTCCAGCCAGTCCATTTTGTGTAAAAACATGATTTTAGGTAGCACAGTTTCTTCATGATTGACAAGACAGAATGCTAGTGGGGAAGAAAAACACACCTGTACTCCATCAATACTGATCTTAATAACCTGCTTCCTATCCGTAAGATCAGTAACCTTATTGTATACTGATACAACATCTAGTAACATCTGTGAACATAGTATCAGAGGGTCAGTGTCTAAAGCAAATCTCTACAGTAAAGAGAAAAAGAAGCTTATTAGTCAGCCTATGCTTCCAAGTTGACATTTCTTAGATTTTCAGAATAACACACATAACAGTTGGGCTTTCGAGTTACTTGTTATATATGTCAGCAATTTAATATTTGAATTTTCTTGATACAATCATTATTTCCTTCTCCTGCTTGATACAATCATAGTCATTCCTGTCAACTATGCCGCTCACCTGTTGGATCAGGACCCTCACTCGTGCAAGCAAAGCAAGCACTGCTGTGCAAAGATCTACGAAAAATGATCTAGCAAGTAAAAATATGATCTGACTGTAGCATAGATTAAGGAACTTTGGATAGCTCAAAACCAAATCGATAATGAAATATATATATATATATATATATATATATGTGGGCTATATGAAAGTTAAAAATATGGATATCTTTTTCCATTTTGGTAAATTAGCAGATGTTAAGGTACTAAGGTGAGACATGCCCCACCTAAGCAAGCCAGTGCAGATGTACAACTCGTTTTATTTCTGTGCATAAGAAAATAACAGAAAGAAGGTAACAAAAAACAAAGGATACACTGCTCCCTTCATGACAGGTTCAGCCATCTGCACAGAATAGAGAAAACATAGGTGTTTCTTTTCTTCTGAAGATGTAAAGATCCAAGTTAGCTAGTCCTGTCTCGAAGGTCAATAGACATGCAACATACCTGAGATAACAAGCGAGCAACACCCAAAAGCCTCTTATGGTGACTATGGTTTGCACCAGGCTTCCTCTTACCCTGCCTATAAAAGAAAACATTAAGCAATAAATCGACTAGCCGACCTAATCAAATAATAGCATCATCTCAAATAGAATAAAATCAAATGAAATAATGTGAACTGCCAAGCAATTAGGCGCTTTGTGCTGCGCATGGCACATACAAATGCAAACTTCTAGCTACAGAGCAGGCCACCAAGCTCACTTTTTTTTTCTGCACATCCTATGATCAATATAAGGACCAGAAACTTATCATGAGTTCATGACAAAACCACATGTTCCCAACACGAAAAAATGTCTAAGGACATAACTTTTGCCACTATGTTGGATACACACAATGTCATAAAGTGGGAGAGTGCAGCATCGCCGCGGATGCGTAGCCTGACGGACCTGTTGGGGACAAGGATCGTGTTGGCCGGCTTGCGGCAGGCGAGGACGGGGAACGCGGCGTTCACAACCTCCACCAGATTGGCGCCGAGCAGCAGCTTCAGGTCCCTCCTCACCTGCGCGCCCAAACACACACAAATACACACTCATCAGTTGCAGAACCGCTCGCCGGGACGCGGTGTGGTGAACGAACAGCTCGAAGTATCAGTAGACCTTGAGGAGGTACTGGAAGTAGGCGGCGCCGCGGTGTTGGTTCCGGTGCTTGTACACGAGGCGCTCCAGGACCCCCGCCTCCGCCTGCAGGTGCCGCAGCACCGCCCGCAGCCTCTGCTCCTCCCCCTCCTCCCCTGGACTGTCCTGACGCTGCGCCATGACGGCCGCCCCCGGCTTGGTCGTGGCCGTGTCTAGGCCGTGGATGGATGCGGCGGAGATGTCGTTGATTGGTGAAGGGATGTGGTGGGCGAATGGCGATGGGAGTTGAGAGTACAAAAGGACGCCTTTCGGGCCGCTAGTGACGCGGGGGCGTCGGCTCGGGGCGTCGGCGGACGGCGGGCGGCGGCGCGGCGAGGTCGAGCTATGGAGCGAACAGACCAACGAGCGAACGGGGCTGAGGAGCGGCTGCCGCCTACGATTTCGGCCCTTTCTTATGTGGGCCACGAAGGAATGGCGGGATTTGAACACTTATTTTTGAGGCCCGGAACGCTAAACCGGGCTGGGCTGATATTGGCTGAAAGAGTGGGGTACCACTGGATACCTCATTTTCCATTAATTTCATTACGGAAACAAAAAGTTCAACTATATTCAAAAAAAAGTTCAACAGAAAAAAATAGATATTGAGCTCGGTGCATTGAAAGAAACCCGCTAGTGAAACCTAGCCTCAGATCTCACCTACGGGACAACCGAGGCTACGACCGTTGCCCGCGCAGCCGCCGTTTTCACAACAGAGCAGATGATTTCACAACTAGCTTCAGAGAGAGAGAGAGAGAGAGAGAGCGCGAGGAGAGCTTGTGCTCCAGAACTAATGAATACAAGAGGCATTAGATACTGAGACAACAAATTTCTCTAAATGTTCTTCTACCGTTATTTTTGAAACCGGAGCAAATATTGCCTCAATCTATTTGATTAAACCAAAAAAAGTTGTTTAGTTAATTAAAGGAAAGGTCTATTTAATCTACCGTTAATGGTATATTGGTACGTTACATGCCTTTACGCATGGCGGTATCCTCCCCCCACTTTAGCTGAAATGCGATTCCTAAAGATGGTGTAACGCACGTGTAATTATACCTTGCTCACTCATGTAATCGTCAAGTGTTACTTCAAAAGTTGAAGCACGTGAAAGCTTCACAACACTACTTGCATCCCTCAACACTTGTGAGTGTGAGATACTCGAAACAGAAAGGCAAAAGACTTCTTTCCTGTTCAACCTCCCAAACAGATCTTGCCCTCAACCTCCTAGATCGATGTATCGTCCAAATGACAGGACTTGACAGGACCGTTTCCGTTAATTAATCCCCGGTACTCCGGTATAGTATGGAGCCGCCATCTTTTTGAGACTTGCGTGGACCATGGTTCACAATACGGTCGATAGCTATCAGCTGTCAGATGAGTTATCCTCACTCGTCTCATGCATGGTAGCTTCTTGCAACATCTCGAGAGTCGAGACTAGCTGTCTGCTTGTCATGAGCTGTTGATGATCGAGATGTGCGGGGAGCCATGCATGGTGGGTGGCAAGGTCAACGATGGGGATCAAACTAACGAATTTTTTTTAAATAATATATTTTTTAGAAATTTTAGAAATAATATTACGTTTCAAAAAATTTCAAAAATAGCCTCAATCGCCACCACCCGTGGCGGTAGGCTCCTAATCGCCATGGCCGGTGGCGGTAGCCCGCTAATCGCCACGGCCCATGGTGATTTCGAGTTATCGTCAGCCCATTTGTCGATTCATTATGCAATCGGGGCCCGCGTGGCGACTTTCCCGCAATCGCCAGGACTTGTGGCGATTAGTCCTAATAGCCAGGATCCGTGGCGATTTCTGGTAATCGCCAGGACCAGTGGCGATTTCCCGTAATCGGCAGGACCAGTGGCGATTTCCCCTCGATTCTCCCCGCCGACCAGGCAGTGTCTATTATGGAATCGCCAGACGCCATGGCGATTTGTCAGTAATCGCCACGACCAGCCTCCCATCCCCTTCTGCTATTTAACCGGGTGAGCAGACGCTCCCACCACATATTGTTCTTTCGGAAAATTGTTGGTATCTCGGAGCAGATTATTTAGATTTGGGAGGAGAAGAAGAAGTAGTTCACAGATAGATAGCGACGATAGAGGTAAGTCTTGTAATAATTTTCGTCCTCATATGCGTTGGAACATTAGATCTACAATTTCTGTTATGAGGAATAATAAATTTTCGTGTAAATTACTAGATGGCGGTGATGTTGTCTAGAACCCGAGAATGGACTACGAACTTCTTACTGGTGCGGGAATGAGGAGGTAGAGTTGTAGAATTATGTGTTCGCAGATCTTTGAGGAGGTTCATACACGTGCTCTTGCCGAGGTGTTAGCGAGAAGGGGTTTCCCTGGAATTACATACAAGTAGGTGTGCAAGCGTTTGAGAGAGTTCCACAAGATGTGGGAGAGGGTGAACGAGCTTAGACAACTACCTGGGACGAAGTACACAAGAGGCGAATTTTGCGAAGGAACGATAAGTATCCCGCAATCTCGGTACAATAAGCACATAAGGGTTAGTACAATTCCTTTGTTCTTGGTTCGTAAGCATTTCAATAATCGTTTTCGTTTGATACATCACATTCTCTGTTTATAGGCACATCCGGAGGATGTAGGGTTGCTGAACTGCGAGATCCGAAGCTTCGGGCATGCGGACCGATTATGGGAGACCCATTTGCTAATAGAAGACACCTAACGAAGATAACATATAAAGAAGAGGAGCGCAAAATTGCTGGACTCCCCCCTCTGACAAAACATGGGCGCACATCTAAAAAAGATGTTCGATCATCAAAGGATAAATGCGCATGCAGTTCATCGAAAAAGGCATGTACCGAGTACTCATCGAGTGATGAGGACTTCTCGAAACTGTTTTGCTTCAAAGGCCCCGCTCCAGGGCCCCAAGCAAGCGATAGCGAAGATGATTTCATGTAGTCGCATTAGAAGTGGTAGCGAATAATTGCTTGTTCTACGTACGATATGTGTAGCCAACTATTAATGTGCCAGTGTAACGTGGCTCTGTAACCTATGCTTATGTAATCGGATTTAGATGTTAATTCGATATGGTTCGTCGATCATTAAGTAGTAACACGTAGCAGTGAATACAGGCGTACTAAATCATATAGTATGAAATGCTGATAGAATATAATATAATACAGTACGAAAGTCATGGACGCCTATATCTCAAAAAAAAAGTCATGGACGCCTAGCCTCGTCGTCCCCTCTTCCTGATCAGCGACAGTGAGTACCTCGGCCTAGGTTGTCCCGCTCCTACTCTAGGAGCCCTGCCCACCGGTAGTGTCAGGTCATCCTCCTCGTGAACCTGTGTATCCTGCGTGGGCAACGGTGGCTGAGTCTGCTGCATCGTGCTGAACTGCCCAGGTGGAGTCAACTTGTCCGCCTCGTTGTGAAAGTTGAAGCCATGAGTGTCAGGGCTATTGAGGAGGTTGTCAAACGGACTAGCTGGCACCTAAGGCGGCACGCGATTTGTATATAACCAAAATTGGTCAGCACAATAATGTAAGGAAAAATGGCTTGTGCAATATGATAATTGTTCTACCTGGTCGACTCATGGAGAGTGGGGACGCACTCTGCTGCCACGCAGAACCACCCGCCTTTGTGGGCCCCGGCGGCTGAGAGGTACGAGGTTGACGGTGCCTCGTCTGTGAAGGACGCGGTGGTCTCTGTGCTCCCTGGCTTGAGCTAGCCCCGGCAACGACGTCATCCCTGCGCGTGCACCTTAATATGTCCATGATCCTCCTAGTTAACTCCGTAGCCCTAGACAAGCCTGTGTGGTCCTCGGTGCTAGGTGGGGCACGCTGAAGAACTCTCGTGACCACCGTGTTCGCCTCTGTTGCCCACTGTCCCTGAAGAGTGAGAATCACAGGTACGCACGTAAGTAATAAACAAATAAACATGGAGAAGCGAAGCACGAAATCCACTAACCGCCAAATCTAGAGTCTCAGCCGCGAGGATCAGGTACATGTCTGTCGTCTGTGCCGCCGCCTCGTCAGGAGCCTCCTCGCTTCCACGAATAAGGTGGACGCGCGTACGTGGCAAATACCACTGCAAGTAGGCCTCGAACTCGGCGTAGCGAAATGGCCGCTACTCAAGCAGGACGTTGTTCAGAGCAGTGTCCTACTGGGCAACGAAAGGGGCCATCCGTGATGCCCACTGTGTCTCTTTAGTACTCCCTCCCTTGTGACTCTACCTATTTACGTAATGAATTTGTATCTCGTAAAAGCAATATACATTCTTAGTCTATAGGAGTTTCTGACACTTGACTTACGTGTGTGCATTTGGCTCGACGAGTGGTACGTGTGGAGGCGGGTACTCCTGGTACAAGCCAAACTGCCTCATCACATGGTGTGGTGAGTAGTCCTCCACAAAGATGTCGAAGACAATCTTCGAAGTGGTCCTCCAGTAGCCCTCGTCCCGCTGGCACAGTGAAGACATCCTCTGGTGCGGTGCACGTCGCGCCAACGCATCATGGGAATACGGCTCCCATATGACACTCTGCGCAGGGAGGTGCTGGAACTGCTCCGTAAAAGAGAGGTAACAGTCTCGTACCTGTGCCCTCGCCCACTGAGGCTGAAAAAGTACGTAAGAAAGTGCCATAGTCAATCAACTTACGAACTGATATGGAAATCTTCTCCGTATGTCGTACCAACTGGAATCTTCTAGCAAATCTTTCCCCTCCCGAGTCTTCGCTACTCCTTGCTGCAGATGGCGAATTGCTAGCAGCAGCCCGGCATGTTGGTCGTGAATAACACACACATTTGGTCGATCCTTCACAAGACCTTTCTTCAAACACACGAGGAACCACAGCCAGTTATCGTAGCTCTCGTAGTGTCACGCCCTGATTTTCTAATCCCGCATTTTAGCATAAAACCCTGCATGATAGGCATATCTTAATCATCACATGCATTTTATCCTTAATCTCACTCCTCTCGCAACCCTCCGATCTAAATCCTAATCCGGAAATCTACCCCATCTCTTCACTTGAGCGATATCCAGTGATACACTCGCGGCACCTTACCGCCAAATGTTCTTGAGTATCGTGACGAAGCCCTGAAGACATCCCAATCCATCTCCCCACCTTGCCACACTCCGGAACCCCAGTTCCGACCCTCGACACCCCTTCCGTCCTATTTAATCTTTTCTTCCCAAAACCCTAATCGCGAAGTCTACCACTTCGCGATCTCTCCAAAAATCCCGAATAAAATCATGAAGCACCCTAATAATATCTCTAACCAAAATACAACATAAAATATAAGTGATCAATGTAAAAATATTGAGATATAAAAATATTAAATCTTAGGGCAATAATGGGCGTTGTACTGCAACCCCTATAATTATCTCTCGGAAAATTTTGATAAATTTCCACAACACTCCCCACACCTCCAGGAGTCCCAATATTTAAAAGTATGGGCAGGTCACATGCAGAAAACAAGAAAGGCAAGCACCAAACACCTTCGTTCCGAATGGCATCTCGCATGAAATCACAGTAATTTCTCTGCCAGGACTACTCAAATTTATTGAGCGGTCATTCCACACTGCCCTCACCTTTCTCAATCTCATTTAACCCCGTTGGCCACTCATGTCTTATCTCTCGATTTCACTTCAAGTCACGTCTATCTTGGGCATTCACGTCTTGGCATCCAAAGGGCTGTAAATCTCGGTGTCAACCTACTTCATTTAATAGGACTAGTCCCCTCCAATCCCTGTGGCAAGGTTTAATGTGTTGGCCACGTCACAAAACTCCAGGACACGACCACGCCACCCTCGTGCACGTCTGGCCGCGCCCTGGACACGCTCCAGTGCCGGCCCGGCAGCCGTGCCACGCCTCCCGCCGCCCTTGCAGCGCTACCACGTGCCACGGCCGTCCTCCCCTCCCCTGTGGCCACAGCACCGCCTCCGACAGGTCCCATCACCGAGCTAAGCACCAACAATGGCAGCCAATCGGTATCGTCCCCCCTGCAATCAACCGTCTCATCACCGGCTTGTAGAAGAGCAGCGGCCACCACGTGCCTCAGTTCACCGCCGGCTATTTAAGGGACCCCGAGCACCCTTCCCTCAACCAGAGCAACAGCTCGGCCTTTCCCCTTAGCTTCAGCCCCTCCCCAAACTCCACCCCGAGCACACGCCTCACCTGAGCAAGCTCCACCCCCGACCTCGAGCACCCGAGCTCTCCTTTTTCCTTCCCCAAGCTGAGCACTGTCACCTTCTTGAGCCGAGCGCCTCGCCAAGAACTCGCTGAAGCCTTAGAGCTCCCGACCGCCCTAACCGTCGCCAAGCGCTAACCCTAGCTCCACGGCCACCAACTACCTCAACCGCCCACCGCCGCTTTTGCTCCCCTGTCCGAACGACCGATCGGGGATGGTCGGATCCACACCAGCGCCGCGACAGGTAAAGTAGGTAGGCATGGGCCGACCGGCCTCGGCCCAAGAGTTTGGCCTGGACTTCTCACCAGCTGGCCGCGCTATTACCCATTTCTTAAGTTAGAAAGCGTAGTCCTTGGTTGTACTGAAAGCGTAAAAGCTCCAGGAAAAACCGGTCCAGAGCCGGTTTTGACCCTATTTCGACCGGTTTAACACCTTCCCGACCGGTTCTCCAGCACCTGAAACCGGTTCTGGAATCCTTGATTTAACTCCAATCTTTTGATTCAAATGAAATTTCAAAATTCAAAACTTTATGAATAGGAATAGTTAAGATTAGAATTAGGGTTATTCTTTAAACATTATAAATCCACATATGCAAAGTATATACACATGTATATCCTCTAAATCAGCCCTAAGTTAAAACTTCTATTCCATTTAGTGGAACTAAAATATCAGTAACATTCTGAAGCTCGTTTGAACAAAAGTTTTAAATTTAAAAGCTTAACAAGAGTGTTTTCCCCATCTAATTAGATCGTCATTTTATGTGACAACCTTCGCATATACCTGCTGCCAAAAGCATTCTTTGTCCCCGTAAACCTATACCCTAAAACCCTGGAACATAATCTCCGACCTAAGCTCAGGTATATACATCTCCCTTTCTTAATCGCCGTCCGAAACTCTAAAACCTAGCTCGATCGTTCCAGGGCAAACGCCCTTCTTAGTTCATCGGATTATCCCTGATTTCTTTTATCATGCATTGCTTGATTTTATTTGAAGTGTTGGATTGTCCTTATTCGTTGTTTTCTTTCGACGCGTAGTTCGCGGAGTGAAAAACGTGCGATAGGGCGAACCGGAATCACCCCCGCATCAGGAACAAGAGCAGGAACTGCCAGGCAAGCAATTTCCCACTTTGACCATGTTGAATCCTATATTTGCAAAGTATATTTATTCTGATTATGAAACATGCATGCTATGTTTATCAACGATATTTTATGTAGATTTAGCTATACCCGATAGATGCATTTGAACTAGGGTTGAATATCCGATTCCTTGTAACCCTAATCGATTCGTCGATTGGTTTCCAACCGATAAAATACTAAGGTTATAGGCAGTAGCCATTGCTTAGCCCCACTATAGTAAGACTAAAATTTTGTTCGGTTGATACCAACCTTCGGGTATGGGAAATTAAACCCGCGGATAGCGTATGTTATCCGCGGTGACTTTTAAAAGAAATGTTGCCAAAATCCAAAATAAAGTTGGAGATGATTTTGATTCGGGTATGAAGATAAGGTGGTATGAAGGAAGATGAAGTAGCGGAAGGCTACCCGGTGAATGATGATAAACTGGAGTCTTACTCGAATCAGTTAAGGACCGAGCCCACGTGCCGCTAAACCAGTTCCCCCACCGTACGTCCACATGTCCTTTATGGAAAGGACTTGACTCGGTAACCCGACTAATATTAGGGTTCGGACCTGTGGGAAGTAAGAAGAAAGTGCTAGGAAGGACATGGATTCCTATAGAATCTCCACGGTGCTACATGGAAAGAGATTCTTAGTGAGCTCCATTTAGACGTGGGTAAAGATTCGACACAAAGGTGAGCGTTTCTCCAGATTGTGGTGTCAGGCTGCCTGGGCACAATCGGGATTGAGGTAAGTCTCATTTAGTGGGTCCGGCTCTAGTATTAACACAGTCAAAAGGTTTTGTTGTAATATCCCTGCCAATACGCCTCATCAGGTGTATTAGTTAGTACTCGGCATAAAAGGGTATTATTACATCTTGTGGATAAAGCCGTACAACCTCTGCAGAGTGTTAAAAACTATTCGAATAGCCGCGTCGTCGGTCATGGACATGAACTGGCGCAGCCACACACTGGTTAGGCTAAGTTTCATTTGCAAAAGATGGGCATTGGGATTAAGGACGTGGGCATGACGTGTCCATAGTGGGCAATTTTAGGTCACGCGTCGGTGGTAAGGAAATTGCCGAAGTAAAGAAATTCACCGTATTGCCTGAAGTGGATGGAATACGGTCTAGTGATAGAAAACCTAGTTATCGGATATGTGGAAACTACCGTTCGATGGATGGTGCCATGGACGGTGAGTGGAACTATCGGTAATAGGTTATGAGCTGATTAGCGGTGTTTAACGCGTGAGATGAGATAAGATGAGACGAGATGGAATGTGATGAGATGCTAATTGATTTACCATTAGTTTTCAAAATACTTTTACAATCTACTATTCAGTATTTCAAATTCAGAACTTACATTTTCGCACAACCAGCAACATAGGTTAGAGCTGCCCTTTTGAAATACTCCTGCATGAAATATAGCTGTATAATCCTCCTGCGGGGATTGCTTGCGAGTACATTCAATGTACTCACCTGGCTTGTTGATATGGCCAGAGAACGAAGGAGATTTCGATTTTGAAGGGGTTGACAGCGATTTCGAGGGTTAGGACGTTTCTCCCCAGTCAGCTGCCTGTTGGTTTGGCATGTCGATGGGTTATCCACTACGCTATGTTTTATTTCCGCTGCTGTTTTATTCGGCCAATAGGCCTGGTGTTGAACCTCAACCATAAAGGTCTATCTGTGTAATAAGAACTCGATATTGTATGTGTATGTTATCAAGTGTTTGTGTGTACTGGCTACTGATCCAGGGACCAGTACAGTAATCACAAAGGACGTATCCGGCCTTAAAACCGGGTACGCCACACGCAGTCAGCGAAGCCCATTGCCAGTGACACTAACTGATCATTTCCGTCTACCTCAATTGCGGTAAACAGTGTCCCCTTCATCTGGCCTGTCATGAATGTCCCATCAATACAAATGACCGGCCGATAATGTCTGAACGCTTCTGCGCATGGGCCAAAGCACCAGAAAGCACCATTCAACATAATTTTTCCAGGCATGTCCGCAGAGGGCAATAAGAGACGGCTAACAAATGTCCCATCGTTCCTCTGGCCCAGTGTGTCCAGAAGGTATGGCAAATTGTGGTATGAATCGATGAATGTCCCAAACCACCGCTCCAGTGCGATCTGCTTAGCCCTCCATGCCATGGCATAACTTATGCTATACTGGTATTTGCTCTCTATAGATGTCTGTATGAACTGTGCTGGAATGCAGACATTCTTCACTATCTCGTGATACATCAACCCAGCCACGAGTTCAGCACTGATATTTCGATGGGTGTCAGGAACACCGTTTATCACACATGTGTGCGGCACCACCCTTCGTATGACCCACTGCACTTCATACTTCCTCAGGGACGCATGCACGTAGCCCTCGCACCCAGCAGACTTACACTTCACTGAGTACTAATCCCTGCAACTTTTCTGCACTCCAAATGTCCTCTGTGTCGACATCGCCCAAAGTTTCACCGCCTCTTTCACCTCTTTCTTCGTGCTATAGAATGTGTCTTGGACAATCTCGTTCGGTTTGTACGCATACCTAGCATCACTTGCACCCTCAATATTCATTATGGTGGACATGTCAAGATTCCACATACTAGGAATCGGATCGTCCCCTCCTTCTTCATCCTCAGCTTCGTCCTCTTCGCTACTACCGTCTTCGACATTCTTCTGTTCTTCTCTAGCAATGGCATCATCATGCTCCATGATCTGCACTAGTTCCTGACGTATCTCCCCCTCGTCCACCGAACCGCTGAGGTATTCGGTAGCTCCTGTCGCGGAAGGTCCAGCAGAAGGTCCACCGACTTCCACTACAGTGCCTTCTTCGCCAACAATTTCCTCTGCCGTTGGGCTGTTCTGTCCAACTCCATTACCTCCGCCTCCGCCTCCACCTCCGCCTTCTTCACATGACACCTCCTTAGCTACTATCTGGACCAACAGATAATGGGAACCCTTGCGTGCCTTACTTGCCCTCAACCAAGCATGCCAGTCTTTTGTCAGATTTAACGGGAACAAATCCCACCGGACATGCTTGCAAGACTTGCTAAAATACGCCTGCAAGGTTACACTTGCGACCTCCGGATCAAGACCAAAGGCCTGTGTGAACTATTCTTTAATATCATTGATATGGTATTTGTCTAGATTTTACATACTTAGTCTCGTTTGTTGGAAGCTACTAAGATCGACGGACCCAGAGTCATCTATACGAATGGTACCAATACCATAGTAAACTACAAATTCGACTAGTTCTGACTTCCTGCCATCCAAAACGTAATATTTTAGTCTATACAGTCTAAGATTCGGCCATGCTCCAAAAATTGTTCTCCTCGATTTCTAAGTACAGTACGAGTGGGTGCAATTTATTCTAAACTAATCTACCCTAAATTAAATCTTGCTACAAATCTACCCTAAATTTACTACTGATTCTAGATCTACTATTATATCTAAATACTATGAATAAATCTAACCTAAATTATATCTTCCTACAATGAGATCTAAATAAATCTACCCTAAATTATATCTTGCTACAAATCTACCCTAAATTTACCTCTAGTTCTAGATCTACTATTATATCTAAATACTACGAATAAATCTAACATAAATTATATCTTGCTACAATAAACAGTGAAAGATTCTAAAACTTACCTCCAAATCGCTGCAGAAAAACCCCACACTTTCTCCCACAGAAAAACCCTCTCTATCTCCTCTCTATTTCCCTTTCTCCCTCTCTACCCGAACTCTCATTTTCTCTCCACCCGCAGCGCCTGGCTCCAAACCCTCCCACCACGCTCTCGGGTGGCGATTGCTGGTCTTTATATAGGCCAGGGGGTAATCGCCACCACCCCTGGCGATTGCGTTGTAATCGCCACCACCCATGGCGATTGCGCCAGGTGGCTTGGCGGTTGGCGGTTTCCGCGCGGAATTAACTCCCAATCACCACCGCTCGTGGCGGTTATGCATTTATCGCCACCTGCCGTGGCGGTTGCCTTAAATATCGTAACGGCTCGCAGCGATAACCAGAAATCGCCACCACCCGTGGCGATTAGTCCCTACCGCCGCCACCCGTGGCGATTGAGGCCATTTTTGAAAAAATTTCAAACGTCATATTACTTCTGAAATTTTTGAAAAAAATATTATTTCAAAAAAAATCTCAAACTAACTATGCAAATGCTGGTTTTTCTTTCCGCAAAAGCTATATATATCTCCATCCGAGCAGGGGACACAGTGCTGTGGATGTATGCATGGCCCATAGACGGCTGGCTATGTAGCTCAACTGCCATGATTTTAGGAGTATGGTTGCATGTTTACTTCCCTAAGCTCATGCCAAAAAAATGGCTTTGTTCTACAGTGGTACATACTACGTCTCCAGGAAAAAATAACAATAATTTGGCACGCCAAGTTACTCATTTTAATTAGGTCGCATATATTTACAAAGGTCAGTACACTCGAGATGCCCCAGGGCTCAAAGGCTCCAATAATAAGAGCACTGTTCTGCTGCCTTCATACTTGGGCAGCATGCATGTATGCATGAGCATGACAGCATGACACCATTATATATGGACCAGAATAAAACACGTGTACGTAGGTCGTTGAATTGCTGCTAAGAAAACCGGTCATGCTTGCGGATCCTAACCCATGCAAACAAAACCATTGATTAGATAAACAAGATTTATCTGTACAATCATCCTCCCCACCATGGGCACAGTACACTGGCACCGTTATTGCAACAGAGCCGTCGTTACAGGTCATGCCCCCTTGTGTTTGTGTTCTTGTGTGCTAAACGGCAGTTCTCCCCAGCTATGCGTTTGCCTACCCCAGCAACTCTCCAACAGATTCCTTTTTCCTTCGCTGCCGCAGCCTGCAGTTAAGCGTCCATCCATCCACCCACCCAACCCCTTCCTTCTCTGGCCGCCTGTCGCTGGCCGTCGCCGTCACGCGCGCTGTCTTTGTCCGCAGAGACAAACGCCGGCTAAAGAGATAAGTTCGCCGGTCCCCGGATCGATCGATGTGAACACACAGTGCTACATGATTGCATCCATATTTTGACCGTTGTGTAGAGTAAAGGGCATATGACATGACCGTGTGAGCAGTGAATGGGCATGCATGATGGTGTGAAGTTAGCTTTACCCAACAAGATCTAATCGAAGTACACTGTAGCAGTGGGCAGTGCGTGCATGCATGGTGTGTCCAATAGTGTAGGAGCATATGGCGCATATGGCTTTTATCACGATGTCCCGGTGGAAACGATAGGTTTTCACCCATCCCATTCCCAGCCCACACTTTCTCTCTCCCATTTCACTTACAAGTGGGCCCGTTTTCTTCTCCTCGAGCTAGCAACGATGCAAAAAAGATACATGGATTGTAAAAGGAAAGAAAAAGAATAGCTAGCATCCCTCACTGCTGATAGGTAGCATCGAAAACAATAATGAATGAGCACATGCTACACTACTAGAGAATCCCCCTGTGTCCCAAGTTGTTTAGAATCTGCATTGTAGGTGGTTTTCTAAACTGTTTGAAGACATGAGTCTATGATAACCATGTCTCATCACAGGTGATTCTGAAAACCATTGTGATGGGACAAGCATTGCAAGCAGTGGTTTTCATAACCATCTATGATTTGGTTTTTCAAACGAGAAAAAAATGCATCACATGAACACATCAAAATTAGAATTCAACAAATTTGGTTTTTCAAGCTCGACACTTCTCGAAATCAGAAATCAACATATGAAACAACACATGAACACATCAAATCAAAATTCAACGGATCTGGATTTGGAGGAGGGAGAGGGGAGGGAGTCGCCGGTGGAGCTCGATCTGCAGGAGGGAGGGTCGGGTTGCGGCCAGATCTGGTCACTAGTGGAGCTCGATTTGTAGAGGGAAAAGAGCGAGGACGCGGTTGGATCTGGAGGGTGGGGGCATAGATCTGCTAGTCGTCCGCCAGGTATACGAGGGTCCAAGAGCGGCCGGATCCGAAGTCAGGAGCGTGGATTCGGGCCAAAAAACCGTCTGTAATATATTATAAATGGTTTTTTATATAAAATTATTTATGATTAATCTAATTACGGACGATTTTATATACACCACCTGTCAGATAAGAAGTCCTAAGTGACCTATTCTGTAACGGTGTTAGCATTGGGCTCGTACAACACTTTGTGCTAAGAAAGTAGTAACAATACTGTTCGGGCGAGTCAACATCAACCGAACGTACCAGGTCGGCAAGAGCAGATGGCCTGCGGCTCAACTCATCCCTATCTAACTTCTCCGGCCGTCCCATCACTGCTACCATTAGAATTTTCAGATGTGTTGGTTGAACCATTAGAATTTTTCCGATGCGTTGCACCGAGGAAACGGGTAGAGTTGCACGAACCAGATCCGGCGCATACTGTACCGTACCATCACGCGATCGAATTGATTCCCAGCATTTACAATCTAATATGGATGAGTAGATGACCATGTTGTGTTCTGTTGAATGTTTTTCGGTTCCAAGGAAAAAGAAACAGGACATCAAGAAAGCGGAGATTTATCTACATCGAATGCTGTCTCGAATCGACAGAACGGGTGGACTACAGCTTCGAATCAAGCAATTGACCACCAATCGACGGGGCTATGGTGGCAAGATTGGTTCCTGAACGGAGAATCACCGTCAGAAGAGGTTGAGGACCTCGTGGATGGCGGCGTTGCAGAGTGGGCAGCGGCCGCGGCCGGCGCGGAGCTCGCGGGCGCAGGCGCGGCAGAAGGTGTGGCCGCAGGGGATGAAGGCCGCGCCCTTCCCGCGTGCCATGCACACGCAGCACCGCCCTCCCACGCTGCTGCCACCCTTCCCCCTCTCCTCCTCCGACGCCGCGTGCTCCTCCACTCGCCTCCACTCCCCCCCGCCGCCGCCGGCCGTCGTCGTCCACTGCCGCTCCGCCTGCTGCAGCAGGGCCATCAGCGACACCCTCCTCTCCCCCTCCGAGGCCGACGCTCCAGCCACGGGCGCCGTCGCGGACGCGCCGCGTCGCGTGGAGCCGGACGAGGAGGACGAGGTGGTAGCCGGAGCCCTGTCGTCGGCGCCACGGATGACGTCGAGGAGCGTGCGGCGCCTCCTCGCCGCGGCGAGTTGCCCGTAGTCGCCGTCGTCGTCGTCGCGGAGCTTGAGGAGGTCGCGGAGGTTGGAGGACGCGGCGAGCTGCTCGCCGAGCGTGACGCCGCGCCGCAGCGGCGGCAGCACCACCCTCGGCCCCTCCATTTTCCCTGCGCGAAGTCGGGCGGAGCAGCGTGTCAGCCTACGCCTGTGTCATATGGACGCGGACACCACCGTAAGAAGAGCAAAAGGTGCCTAAATACTAGTACTGCTGCTACTCGTCGTAATAGACTAGTACTAGTATCCAGTTACCCTCTCCTGATTGGCTTGGACTCGGCTCAGGTTTGGCTTCTCGTCCCGTCAAGAGCACGAATTGTTTTTTTGTGGCAATGTCTGATGCGGTTGGAGTGAGCAAGCGCGTTGTGGTTTTGTGTTCAGCTGGGCGCGCGCCACATGGCGACCGGCGACCGTGCGCGGGGGCGGCGTCGGCCGGCGATTTCCGCCACTTTCCAGCGTTCGGCTGTGCGGGCTTTTGCGGGGCGCGGGAGCAGCGGTGACCGCGAGCTTGCGGTCCCGCGCCGCCGTTTTCTGGCCGTGTCAGGGTCGGGAAGTTCCTGCCGAGCGTTTTAGTCGCCGGGTCTTATGGTTTGGGCTTGGCGCGGCGCTACGACCGAGCGGGTGGCGTGGTCGCCGGATCGATGAGGAAGCATTTGTCAAACGGACGCACACATGCCGTGAGAGGGACATCATCATGTGGATTCTGGAAGTGCAACGGCTATGTGTGACCTTTGCTTTCCCATGTAGATCACAGGCTCGTCGCAGTGATCTGGTTTGCCGGATGCGATCCAGTTTGCAGCTATTGGCAGGAAGAGTCGTGTCACATTTTTACCGTGGTTTTTACGGCTCTGTGCTTGCTGGCAGTAAGAAACGTGCTCAATCAGTAAGTGGCAGGTTTATGCCAACAGGAGATCACCATCAATCTTTACGTAATCTGCGGAAAATCACACTTTGCTTGGCCCCGTTGCAAGCCAATCAAGCTGTACACTTAATTTCCAAGAAAATAGATTACACTCTAGTGGCTACTCACGCTAGCTGGTTTCCAGCAGCAGCAGCAGCAGTACCTCTTGGGTGCAGGGTAGAATCAAAACGTTCCTTTAAAGAAGAGGTCACTCGTGCCGTAAAGGAGAAAGGCAAAATCCAAAGCCTGATGCTGAATGCAGTTAGCTCAGCACCGATTCTGGCAGAAACAGCCTATTTACCAGCCGGTACTGCAACTTATTTGTGCTATCTTGCCTCCTAGTCCTAGGTAAATGCTGATTACCCGTAGTAATATACGGCAGCCATCCTAAGCGACAAATGTTCAGAATTAAGTTTCCATTGCTTCTGTCCTGACATGATCTCACTGCTTAACTATATATCTGCTCCTATACGGTTGGTTGAACGCAGTTATGCACATGAGTTGCAGATACGTGATCTGTCATATGTGTTTCTTGACTTCACTGACTTTTTTTCATTGGTGAGATCATGCTGGAGAGTGAAGAAACTGTAGTATGCATAAATGGATGTGTTCTTTGGTGGTGTTTGCGGTGCATAATCCTGTGTCATATCTCCAATTCCCATACACGAGCTGAAGGACGCACATATTATTCTTACATAAAACACGAGTTACCTCGGAGATGAGCCGCTGAGGCAGCGCCCCGCATCATCGCCTACCAAATTTCTCCATCCCAAAAATGAAATCGTCGACCTCGCCTCCTCACCTGCACCTCTCCCTCTCACTCGCCAGACAAACCCTACGCTCACAATCAAACAATACTGTATCTTGAAACAGCTCATGTACACTCACACATATCCAAAACACAGTAAATAGACCGTACACACAAAATCTGTCAGCCCTCTTAACTCAGGATGCTTGGTGGGGCGTGGAGAATGGAAAGAGGAAAATGCATTGGAGATCTTGGGAATGGCTCCCCTCATCCAAATCTCTTGGGGGCATGGGTTTCCGAGATCTACGTCTTTTTAACAAAACTATGTTGGGTCGTCAGTGCTGGCGATTGCTAACGGTGCCGGACTCTCTATGTGCTAGGGTTTCAAGGTATTTCCGGTGATTTCTGGGATGCAGTCTGTCCCCGATCGGCTTCCTACACCTGGCGGAGCATCATGTTCGGGAAGGCCTTCAGAAGGGTGTCAGGCGAGGCGTGGGTGATGGTCGTCATATCAAGATCATCTCCGATAACTGGATCCCAGGTTGGCGTCCGAGTTTGCTTCAGCCGCTGTTTCCTATTCCTGCATCTGTGACTGTCGGTTCCTTACTAGCTGAGGATATGAATCATTTGGAGGAGGACAGTGTGCGGGCTTCCTTTCCTGCTGAGGACATGTACAATGCTAGGTGTTTATATAAGAGTGTTTAAAGAGAGAGAACATAGCCACATCATCAAACATCATGTAAATTTTATGTACCCAATGCAAACTTCTCTTTAAGAGTGCTTAGATTATTTATTATGTATTAATTAGTACTAATTAAATACATAAGAATCTCTTAAGCATGAGTACCTAATTAAGCATTCATGCCATATAAGCATCAATGATAGTCTATGTGACAAAAATACCGGTTTATTTTGCTAAGTATCTTTCCAAAAACTTGCACTGTACGTGCTCTGATGTGGCCGAGGTCATCCTCAAGATACCATTAGCAGACTTGGTGCAGAAGCGCATGTTGAGGCGCATAATCGCTCTTGTCGCGGTGCAGTCTCTGACTCTAGTTTCCAGGAGAAAAGCTGGAAGAAGCTCTGGCCTATTAATGCCCTAACAAGATGAAAATCATTCTTTGGCTTGTGGCGCTTGATTGTTTGCCCACAGGTTTCCAGCTACAGCGTCGACATTTTCCGGCGTCTGATGCATGCATCTTCTGCCTGGTGAAGAGAGCCTGGATCATCTCTTCCTCAACTGTCCATACACACAGGAAATCTGGCGTGAAATCAAGGTGGCTTTTGGTATTCACCTCTGTCGACGGACCTTTATTGGCATGCGACAGTGGCTTTTTGATCTGCTGGACCGGTCTTCGGAGTTTCAGCGCTCGGCCATTGCAATTGCATTCTGGCAGACTTGGGAAGCCCGTAATGATGCTCGAAATGAGGTGGGCATGATCCATCCCCGACGTGTTGCTGAAAAGATCAAGGCTTATTGCCCAGCCCCACTACCAGGCGTGAACCCAACCCCGCCAAGGTTACTTGGCTTCCACCGCCGGCTCTGGCTTTAGGTTCTGCCTCGGGACTGCATGGGCTTTGGTGCGGTGATCCGGAACCACAACGGCGAGTTCCTAGCTGCTTTCAGTGGGCACATCCCAGGCGTAACTGAACCGGAGCATGCTGAGGCGGAGGCTGTGCATCGTGCTTTACTCTTAGCTCGGGGCGAACACTTCACTGACATGATGGTGGCTTCCGATTGCCTGCCGTTGGTACAGCGCCTGACGTCCTCGGTGCGTGATCGATACTTCCTGGGCACGTAGTCCTCGATATCAAATCCCCGGTACCAAGTTTCATCCGCATCAGTCGTGTGACGAACGTCGCGGCACACCCCCTAGCAAGGGCAAGTGAACTCTCAGGTCTTGTAGTTTTTCGTGGTGTAGCTCCGGACCTTATCCATGAAACTCTTTGTAATGATGTTTTGAATTAATAAAGTGACGATTGTTCTCAAAATAGGCACATAGTAGGTGTGTGACATGCGCCACCCCTGCTCGCCAGCGTGATACGTCACCTCAACCCATGCCAGTACACCAACAGGTGCGTGTCGATGCACTGAGGTCCTCTGGACCATCGGCACCATGATTTGTGCGCCAACAGCAATGAATCACCCCTCGAGCCGAAACACCGCCGTCTGTCCCTCGGTCAATTCCGGCGACCTCGGCCCTCTTTATCCCCTATTGACTGCATGGATAAGCTAACTGCCTCACTTTTTCTTACCACATGATTCTCACCCATCTCTCTCTCTCTCTCTCTCTCTCTCTCTCTCTCTCTCTCTCTCTTTCTCCACTTGAACACAAGCGACACCCGAAACCCCGACGAGCGTCGTTGAGCTACGGCACTGTGGTCGGAAGCCTCCTCACTGTGCACCACCTTGCCGAGGCAGATCGCCATCACCAGAAGCAATCTCCACCGAAGGAGTCATCCTGAAGTACCCAGAATCGTCGGCTTAGACTTCATCTTCTTCCTCTCCGGCCACCATCCACCACCACCATCTTCCTGAGCTTCTCCGACCTTTTCAGCTTCGCTCTGATTCACCAAAATCCTTAGGGTGGGGTTCTAGCATGTTTGTGCACTTTTTCCCCCTCTCTCGAGCCTTAGGCCCGGATTTGGCCGAGCTCTGGCTAGATCTACTACCTTGGGTCACCGTCGATGATGCTCCGCTGACCCTCGGGCCCTCAAACCACCACTATTGGACTCAACGTGGTCCCAGGAACCGAACGAGCACATATGTTGGTCTTGGAACCCGCTGAGGTGTGAATGTGCATCTCACCGATATGCACGTGTGAACTCACCAGCGGCGAGCCGCTGGCTGAGTTACTGACCGGTGGGACCCATTAGTTAGAACAGTTTAATCGTTAAGCCGACAGGTTTAAACCCTAATGAGTCACTGACATGTTGGCCCAACCTGTTAAACAAAATGAACCGGTAACTTAATCACCGACATGTGGACCCAACCTTTTAAACACGTGCTTAATTAACTTAAGTGACTCTGAGTCACTAACATATGGGTCTAGTGACCATTTTGACCAGTCAGAGACGACCTGGTCTCGTTTGATCTTTGGCCCCACCTGTTATTGACTATGGCTGATATGTCAATGAGTAATCAAAATATTTTTGTTTTATTGAAATCTATTATCCATAATTAAATGTTTTAATCTTAGATACTCTCTCCGTCCGAAAGTCTTGTTCGTATTCCCCTTGGGCACTAAGACCAAGAGATCAATCACTAAACGCGCTGGGTAACTAAAAGAGAGCTAAACCGTCTCTTTGCTAACCGCGTCGGGGCCACTCTGCAGGCCGCACGCTGTGGCCATTTTCTCCCGTGCTGCATGCCGCGCTCGCAGCGCTCCGCGCGCATGAATCACCCTCTGCATGCAGTGCTCGCGTCAGCTGCATGCCTTTTGCCTGCATGCAGCTGCCCGCTCTCCCTCATCTGCATGCAGTAGCAGGAACAAAAATTCAAGACAAAATCAGCGGGAACAAAATTGTAGCGCACGCCTGGAACATAAGCAGAAGGAGCGAAAATTAAAATTTGAATCCTACAAAGCTTGCCCGTCATCTCTTCCTATAGGAAGTCACCCTTCATCTTCATCCAGCAAACACCCAATCCAATTTTCTTCTCGCTTCTTCTCTTTTCTATCAATGGATGATCCACATGCCCATCTAGGGTTTGATGTAAACCAGCCGGCTAATCTAGATGAGGGCTATGAGGGTTTAGCTTTTGATCTAAATGAATATGGATGGAGGCTTCGATTTTGATCTCAATGAGCCAGTGAATTGGGAGGAGGTAGAAGAAGATGTGTTCGACCTCAATGATCCCTTGTTCTGGGAAGTGATGGAAGAAGGTACTCCACTGATCCATTTTTTCCATTTTTTCGCAACCATGGGTCAGATCAAGATGTAACCTTCATGTTGTGTTTGCAGATGAAGAAGATGGAGGTAGTGCATATGAAGGAGATGGAGGTAGTGGAGATGAAGCTCAAGAAGGTGTATCGGCTGGGGAAGGTCACAATGGAAACACGATTATAGATTTGGCAACAGATGACCATGAGAATTCTGATTTTATTAACAGTAAGTTTGTATTTCCTGACTTACTTTCTCCTTTGTTCATTAACGAATTTGTTATGACTAACTTGTTTGTACACTAACAGCTCAAGATGATGAACTTTTTGAATATGGTGATCATGGCACACAAGAGGAAGGCAATGTTGAAATTATTGTGCATGCAGATGTGGCTGGCAATGGTCGTAAGAGAAGGAAGTGGTTAACCGATGATCAACGGATAGCCATCTACACTATGCTTGTTGAGAGGGCTGCCACCAGCGAAATGAATCATGGTGTGTCCTTTTTCGTACATTTAGACACCGGTGTAAACTTGCGAGTGATTCAGCGCATATGGAAGAAAGGACGGGATGGAGGGGGAGCTCATGCAGTTATAAGTAAGAGGGCTAAGAACTGTGGTCGTAAGAGAGTGGCCTTCAGCCCCGATAACGTTGCTGCAATCCCTCTAGGCCAGCGCACTACTATTCGCTCTTTGGCAGCAGCTTTGGACATGCCAAAGAGCACATTGTTTGATCGGCTGAAGGAAGGTAAAATTAGAAGGCATACAAATGATATAAAATTCACCTTAACAGATGAAAACAAGTTAGCCCGTGTGAGGTTTTGCCTGTCGATGCTTCAACGCCAAAGCTTACCTCATCAGCCATCATTTGTTGGGTTGTACAATATCGTCTTCATAGACGAAAAATGGTTCTATAGGACAAAGAGGAATCAAGCATTCTACTTGGCCCCGAATGAGGAGAGACCACAAAGAACAACGAAGAACAAGAACTTTATTGAAAAGGTCATGTTCTTGGCTGCTGTAGCTAGACCAAGATTTGACGACGAAGGTAATGAAATATTTTCCGGTAAGATTGGTATCTTTCCCTTCACATTTACAGAACCGGCCAAGAGGAGTAGTGCTAATAGACCTAGAGGAACACTAATCACTAAAGCAATGACTTCTGTTACGAAGGAGGTTAGCAAAACATCTCATCGAGAAGGTGTTGCCTACCATTAAGGAAAAGTGGCCATCACATGAAGTTGGAAGTGCAATCTTCATTCAGCAGGATAATGCAAAAACTCGTATTGCAATTGATGATGCTGATTTTTGTAGGGTGGCACATTAGGATGCATATTGTCGGCGGAATGGGGCCCAGGGTACCCCTAACCGCCGGCGGAGGCCAACCAGATGCCGCAGAGGGTGACGCGTGGCGCTCCGGTCGCTGGGGCCTTGGGCCCCACCCGGATCGTCGTACGGAGCCCGCGGCCAATCCCAAGGAATCAGGGGTCTCCTCCAGAGGCTGCATCCGCAAACCAGAAGGGATCGTGGGCCTCCGGGAGTCCACGGCCCATGCGCTGAGCGAGCAGTCGGGGTCCGTCCCCGAGTGCTCGGCGTCCCAGAAGGCGAAGGGCGCGCTCGGGGTCCCCTCCCGAGCGCTCAGCATCTTGGCAGATGTGGGGCCCAGGGGAGCGCTCGGGGTCCGCCCCCCGAGCACTCTCCCTCGGGCTCCCCCTTCAAGGCGCCCCGAGCGGCCCCCCAGCGGGTGCTCCCCGAGCGCTCGGGGTTGCTCAGGGGCGCGCAGAAGACAACTGGCGCCCCTCCTAGCGAAGGAGGTCGCTCGGGACCGAGTGCCCGGGGGATGACGTATCCTCTGGTGGGGCCCTCGTCCATGCACGTCGTCCAGCGCCAAGCTTCTCCAGCAAGCCTCCGCCCTGGCGGAGGCATTTAATGCCTGTCATTCCGACGGGGAACCCAAAAGCCCTGTGAGGGCATGATGACGGTCAGGCCGGGTCCCACCGGTGCAGGCGATAAGCTCTGTTAGCTATCCCTCTCTTTCTCTCTGAGGGGTGGGTCCGGGCTGACAGATTCTTTGACCGACCAAGCGCGCCGCCCCGCACGCCCTGTCGCTGTCAACCTTTTCACCCCATGGGGGACGCCGCCGCGCGACCAATTGCGCGGCATGAGAGGCTGACCTATGGGGCCCGCGAGAGGACGTCTTACCAACCCAGTCAGAAGAAACCCCGTAAGTCTCCGCCTGCGGGGCCCGCCGAAGGCAAAGGTGTCAGAGCCCCTGCTCCGGCACACCGCGAGGCGACGGCCCGGCCGAAAGTCTCAAGTGGGCATTAAATGAAGGTGTGGGCGCTTCCAGTAGCGCCCACGTCGTCTACAGCACAAGTACAGCTCGTGTTTTCCTTTGCTGACCTATGTGGTATTCCCCCGAGTATATAAGGGGAGGGCCTGGTCCATGCAAAGGGTTGACTCATTTTTCCTAGTTCGATTCTCATTAGGTTAGATCTCTCTAAGTTTACTCCTTATCAAAGAAGCACCGTTCTTCCCCCAGGCTAGAGCTAGAAGAAGAACAGTGCATACCTCTGTAACTCATCATACTTGCCATATACACACATATATACAAAAACAAGCAGGACGTAGGGTATTACGCCTTCCGGGGCGGCCTGAACCTGGGTAAATCCTTGCGTCATTACATCCTTAGCCACCGGGTTTACTCGCTAAACTCCAATCCCCACCGGGGTTCGCAAGGAACTCAATACTCCCCTGGGCCGAATTCCAAAGGGGGTCCCTCCGGACCACCGCTAGAGGCGTCTCTACGCCGACAGCTGGCGCGCCAGGTAGGGGGAGTTTTAGGGTTTCTTCCAACCTGCATCATCCATGTCGGGCAACGGGGAGCTTTCCCCCTCGAAGCGCGACGATCCGCTTAAGAATCCGAACAAGGCTGGCGGCCCCTCTGCGGTCGACCCCGGGCTTCGGCATGAGTCTCTGGCGGACGAGGGCGCGGGAGGCGCCCATCGGCCTGCCGGCGGTGCCATCCCACCAGTTCGCCGCCAGCTGAATTTCGATCATGCCGGGGAAGCAAGCACGCTCCAGGCGGTCCAAGTCCTTCTCCGGCATCCTCCTGTCCCAGTAGGTGGCGCGTCCCCAATGGGCCCTCGGCTCCAGGACGTGGCCGCCCTGGTCGACACCGCCCGCCATCAGGCTGCGGCCCGGAGTTCCTACACCTCCTCGGGGCGCGGGAACTCCCGCATCACTCCTTCAGCGGCCGCACCGCCGTACCCTCCACGTGACGATGCGCGGGGTCGTCGCGGCAAATCACCCCAGTCGGTCGCCTCCCCCTCTCAGGGGGGCGCTCAGGATCTTCGTCATCACCTTAACAGGCAGAGGGAAAATGAAGATGCTCGCGTCGTCATCGAGCGCCAGCGCGAGGTCAGGGCCGAGGAAGGCCAATCTTCCTCCGCTCCTGTCGCCAACCGTGCACGCTCCGTGGCACGCGCCGTCGCCCATCCGGGCGCGAAGCCTACCACCCCACTCTACGGAGCGGGCTGCCAGGCCTTCACCGCAGATCTGCGTCGCGTCACCTGGCCGACTAAGTTTCGGCCGGAGTTGCCGCAGAAGTACGACGGCTCCTTCCACCCGGAGGAGTTTCTGCAGATCTACACCACGGCCGTCCAGGCCGCAAATGGAGACGAGAGGGTCATGGCCAACTGGTTCCCTATGGCCTTGAAGGGCTCCGCCCGTTCTTGGCTCATGAACCTCCCTCACGGCTCCATCCGCTCCTGGGACGACCTCTGCCACCAGTTCGTGGCAAACTTCCAGGGCACTTTCGAGCGTCCTGGCATGGAGAGTGATCTCCACGCTGTCAAACAGCGCAAGGGGGAGACGTTGCGCCAATTCATCCGGCGCTTCAGTCAAGTGCGCAACACCATCCCCAGGATTTCTCCTCAAGCGGTCATCATCGCCTTCACTCAGGGGGTTCGCGATGAAAAGATGCTTGAGAAGCTGGGCACCCGCGAGGTCCAGTCCATGGCCGAGTTGTTCGCTATCGCGGACAAATGCGCCAAGGCGGCCGAGGCGCGTGCCCGTCACCACCCGCGCTCCGACCAATCGGCGGTCGTCGGCGCCGGCTCTTCGCGTCCCTCTGGCAAGGGGGACAAGAAGAGCAAGAAGCGTAAGTCCGAGCCCGTCGCGGCGGCGGAGGCCAAGCCTCGCAAGCCGCCACGTGGCGGGGCCGACGGCGGCAGGAAGCCACCCCGGGCTCCCCCGAGAGGCCCCGGCGTGTGGTGCCCAATCCACGAGTCCAACCTGCACGACCTCTCCGAGTGCAGGTCGGTGAAGTTCCTCGCCGAGAGGAACAAGAAGCAGAGGGAGGAGCGCCAGCGCGACGCCGGCGAAGAACCCAGCGGAGGAGGTGACGATCTCGGTTTCCAGGAGCCCGAGGCCATCGCGTGCATCAACGGGGGCGCCTTCACGCCCACCTCGCGCCACCAGTTCAAGCTGTTGGCGCGCGAGGTGTGCTCGGCAACCCCGAGCGCCAGCGCCCTGCGGCCCCTCAAGTGGTCGGAGATCCCGCTCACCTTCGACCGTTCGGACCACCCTGAGAGCATCTCGGGCGTGGGCCGCTTCCCGCTCGTGGTCTCCCCCACCATCTGCAATATCAAGGTAACCCGCATGCTCATCGACGGGGGCGCGGGGCTCAATCTCCTGTCCCCCGAGGTGTTCAATAAAATGCAGGTTCCCCGGGCGGAGCTGCAGCCGACGCTTCCCTTCTTCGGCGTCTCCCCTGGCTACACCACGCCTTTGGGCCAGGTGCCCTTGATGGTCACCTTTGGCACCAAGGACAATTTCCGAACCGAGCGCATCATCTTCGATGTCTCTGAGTTCGAGCTACCCTACAACGGCATCTTGGGGCGCCCAGCGCTCGCCAAGTTCATGATGGCATGCCATTATGCTTACTTGATAGTCAAGATGCCGGGCTCCAGCGGCGCCATCACGGTGCCGGCTGATGTCCGGGGCTCCGTCGCCTGCGCCGAGCAGCTTTTCTCCAAAGTCGCTGCCGCGGGGACATCCCCGAGCTGCCCAAGTCCCCGGGTCCGCCCCCGAGCAAGGTCAGAGTTGTCCCCGATAATTCTGTCCCTATCAAGGAAGTGGCCCTGGGAGAAGACGCGTCCAAGACCGTCAAGATCGGCGGCCGTCTGGCCGCCAAATAGGAAGGCGCGCTCGTCACTTTCCTCCGGGCAAACGCTGACGTGTTTGCATGGCAACCGTCCGATATGCCCGGGGTCCCTAGGGAAGTGATTGAGCACCGCCTCGCCGTGCGTCCCGACGCTCGGCCCTTCCGGCAGAAGGTGCGCCGTCAAGCGCCAGAAAGGCAGGAGTTCGTCCGGGCCGAAGTCGCCAGGCTCCTCGCAGCCGGCTTCATCCGAGAATTCCTCCACCCCGAGTGGCTCGCCAACCCTGTTGTCGTGCCCAAATCCAACGGCAAGCTGAGGATGTGCGTGGACTACACCGACCTCAATAAGGCTTGTCCGAAAGACCCTTTTCCTTTACCCCGCATCGATCAGATTGTTGATTCCACCGCAGGGTGTGATCTTCTCTGTTTTTTAGATGCCTACTCTGGGTATCACCAGATTAGTATGGCTGTAAAGGATGAGGAAAAAACTTCCTTCACAACCCCTGCGGGAACTTTTTGTTATGTCCGCATGCCTTTTGGGTTAAAAAACGCTGGCCCGACCTATCAGCGGGCCATGCGTATAACTTTGCAGCCGCAGCTAGGTCGCAACATTGAGGCCTACATCGACGATCTCGTCGTCAAGTCAAGGCGCGAGGAAACGCTCATCGAGGACCTTGCCGAGACTTTCGACAGTCTCCGGGGCACTCGCATGAAACTGAACCCCGAGAAGTGCGTCTTCGGGGTTCCATCCGGCAAGCTTCTCGGCTTCTTAATCTCAAGCAGAGGCATAGAAGCCAACCCCGAGAAGGTCCGGGCCATCGACCAGATGCGCCCGCCGGCTCGTCTCAAGGACGTACAGCGCCTAACGGGCTGCATGGCCGCCTTGGGGCGCTTTATCTCCAAGCTCGGGGAGCGGGGCCTCCCTTTGTTCAAGCTTCTCAAGAAGTCGGGCCACTTCGAGTGGACCCCCGACGCCGAGCAGGCCCTCGAGGGCCTCAAGAAATATCTCACCTCACCTCCGGTCTTGGTCGCACCGAGACCCGAGGAGCCCTTGCTCCTTTACCTCTCGGTGACGCCCCGGGTGGTGAGTGCAGTCCTCGTGGTCGAGCGGGAGGTCGGGTCCGAGCTCCCGGCATCCCCCGGCCAAGTGAAGGCGCTCGGGTCCAAGCTCCCGAGCGGTAATCCCGAGCAGCCTGATGAAGCGCTCGGGTCCAAGCTCCCGAGCGAGGCTCTCGGGGACATAAAGGGAGCGCTCGGGTCCGAGCTCCCGAGCGGTTCTGCCCCCGAAGTTACCTTAGGGCCCCGAGCCCCGAGCGACCCCGAGCAACCCGCCTTGCTCGGGAACGGAGATAGTCGCTCGGGGGCTGGCCCCGGGGAGTCTTCGTCCCGGGTGCGTGTTCAGCAGCGTCCCGTGTACTTCGTTAGTGAAGTACTGCGCGACGCCAAGACGCGTTACCCTCAAGCCCAGAAGCTACTCTATGCGGTGCTCGTCGCATCGAGGAAGCTTCGGCACTATTTCCAAGCGCACGAGGTCTTGGTTGTTACGGCTTACCCCCTCGAGCGCATCCTCCGCAACCGAGAAGCCACTGGACGAGTTGTCGAGTGGGCCATCGAGCTCGGGGAGTTCAACCTGCGTTTCGTCAGCAGCCACGCAATCAAAAGCAGAGCTCTGGCCGACTTTGTCGCCGAATGGACGCCGGTGCCAGAAGACGAAGGCGAACAACTCCCCTCCGACCCGGGTCGGGGAGGGACCGAGCACTGGACTCTGTACTTCGACGGTTCCCTCACGCTCAAGGGCGCGGGGGCTGGAGTAGTTCTCACCGCTCCGACCGGTGAGACCCTCCAGTACGCCGTACAGCTGCTCTTCCGCGCCACCAACAACATGGCCGAGTACGAAGGCCTCCTTGCGGGGTTGCGCGCCGCCGCATCCCTCGGGGTCCGCCGTCTGCTCGTCAAAGGCGACTCCCAGTTAGTCGTAAATCAGGTATCAAAGGAATACCAGTGTTCGGATCCTCAAATGGCAGCATACCTGAGCGAAGTCAGGAGGTTGGAACGGCGTTTCGATGGTCTGGAGCTCCAGCACATCCCTCGCCGCTTCAACGACGCCGCCGACGTTTTATCGCGACTGGCCTCCTCTCGGGAGCCGGTCCCGGCTGGGACCTTTGAAGAAAAGCTCTCTCGGCCGTCCGTCGAGGCCGCCGACCGAGACGAAGGGGGAACCTCGCGCCCAGGCGAGTCTACCCAGGCGGCGCCTTCAGTGGGAGATTCTCCCGTCAGGCCGCCGCCGGGTGAGCACCTCGTGCTCACCATCTGTCCTCAGGTCGTCCCTTGGATCTCCGAGATCCGAGCATACCTGAAAGAAAATATCCTTCCCGAAGACGAAGCCGTTGCAGAAAGAGTAGCGCGGCAGTCAGCAAGGTACGCGCTCGTGGATGGGGACCTCTACAGGCGCGGCACCAACGGCATCCTCATGAAATGCATCTCTCGGAAGAAGGTCACGACATGCTCGTGGACATCCACGAGGGCGAGTGCGGTAGCCATTCATCATCCCGCACGATGGTCGGTAAAGCCTTTCGGCAAGGATTTTACTGGCCAACAGCGCTCGAGGACGCCTTCGAGCTGGTTCGACGCTGCGAGGCGTGTCAATTCCACGCCAAGCAGATCCATCAACCGGCTCAGGCCCTTCACACCATCCCCCTCTCATGGCCCTTCGCGGTCTGGGGGCTGGATATTCTAGGTCCGTTCCCCCGAGCGGTCGGGGGCTACGAGTACCTCTACGTCGCCATCGACAAGTTCACTAAGTGGACAGAAGCTGAAGCCGTCACCAAGATCAACAAGCAGTCGGCGATCAAGTTCATCCGAGGCATCATGAGCCGTTTCGGGGTGCCCAACCGCATCATCACCGACAACGGCACGCAGTTCACGAGCGACGCGTTCCTCGAGTACTGCCAAGCCCTCGGGACGGAAGTCTGCTTCGCCTCCGTCGTGCACCCTCGGGCCAACGGGCAAGTTGAGCGTGCCAATGCTCAAGTCCTCCGAGGGCTCAAGACAAGATCCTTCGACAGGCTCAAGAAGTGCGGCGCCGGTTGGATAGAAGAGCTCCCGGCCATCCTTTGGTCGATCCGGACGTCCCCCAGTAGGGCGACCGGTGAAACCCCCTTCTTCCTCGTGTACGGGGCAGAAGCCGTTCTTCCCTCCGAGCTCGCCTTCCGGTCCCCTCGGGTCGCGGCGTACTCGGAGGGAGACCAAGACCAGCGCAGGCTCGACGACGTCAACCTCCTCGAAGAGCACCGATGCCGAGCGGCCCTCCGCGCCGCCCGGTATCAGCAAAGCCTCCGGCGGTATCATCAGCGCCGCGTCCGGCCTCGATCGCTCGAAGTCGGAGACCTCGTTCTTCGGCGCGTCCAGACCCGGGAAGGAAGGAATAAGCTCTCTCCCATGTGGGAGGGCCCATACCGAGTGACCCGAGTCACTCGGCCAGGCTCGGTGAGGCTCGCCGCTGAAGACGGGATGCCGCTCCCCAACGCGTGGAACATCGAGCTCCTGCGAAAGTTCTACCCGTGAATGGCCCGGGTAAGTTTTTCTTTTAGGGTCAGCTCCCCGAGTGCCGAAAGTGAGTCTCGGGAAGTTTCGGGTTTGCCACCTAAGCCCTGGTCGCTCGGTCGGGTTCCTCAACCCCGAGCGCCAGTCCGGCCAAAGGTCGCCCGAGCATCCCTCGCGCTCGCACCTACACTCGGGGGCTCCCTTGTATCCCAAGCTATGTGAATAGCAGTATGATCGATATAAAGATGAATTCCCTCTATAAGAGTACCCTGTGCAGTATTGAATTCTCTTTTCAACATCAACATTCCGTTGCTAGCTGTCAAAAGAGTTCCTTTTCCGGCGGGTGTCAAGGTCCCGAACCCCCGCTCAGCAAGTAGGCCCCACCGATCCTAGTGCGAGCGTTTGAGCTAGCCCAATGACCGTCCGCGGGTTGTAAGACGTTTGGGCAGTTAGCTGCACCCCGAGCACGTCCGAGTCAGGGCCAATAAGCCCCTGACCACTCGCGCTCGGCCGGTCAGCAACCCCGAGCGCTACCCAACGTCGGGTCACTCGGCTAGCATCACTCCTCGTGCTCGAGACTGGTAGGTAGACTCGAAAGCTTGTGGGGCCCACAAACGGGCAAGTCTTGAGAGAGCCTGTGGAAAAACACCTCTTTTGCTAGTCAAGCTATATAATCGCTCATGAAGTGAACAGGTTCATAAAGGCGAAACCTCCGGGTACCGCCCACATCATCGAGGCCGAGTTCCAAGATTCCGATAAATCATGGAGCTTAATCCATAAGCTAAGCTCCCGGTCGCTTATCTCCATTTTTTTTAAAAAAAAGAGCTTCCAAGCACTATATTCGCAAATAGTTTTTGCTCGGCAATATTTCCAAGTGCTTCTGAGGTCATGATGGATTTACCTGAAGGTATCGGCGTAAGTCGCGGAAAGTACTTCGGGTTGTCCGCTCAAAAGCCCTGGCACCCTGCCTGGTTTCTTAACCCTGGGCGCCAGCCTGGCAAATGAGCCGCCCAAGTGCCGTACACGCTTGCGCACGCGCCCGGCGGTTCCCCTTGAGATGCTTGGGAGGTATGAGGAAATATTGCCGCGTAAAAATGAAAGCCATCAAAAAGAAACAAAGTTATGCAACTCTATCAGTCTTCGGTAGAGCGTTTGCTAACAATTAACGGTGTCAATAATCGTCTTTGCACAAAGTCTTGGATGAATTTGCAGGAAAAATTCGAAGTCCGGAGCTCGTCCTCTGGACCCCTGCGGCCCCGAGCCCTAGTCTCAGCCCTCCGAGCGCTCGGGGGCTGGGGGCCTCACGCCAAAGAGGAGCGCTCGGGGGCTGATCCCGAGCTCGGGCAGGAGTCCTTCCAAGTAGCGGCACGTCTAGCTCTCGGGGGCTGGGGGCCTCGAATCCGTCCCGAGCGCCGTCCTCGGCTGTCCGCGAGCAAGAGCCAGACACGCCACACAAGTCCAAGACGCGGCACGTCTAGCTCTCGGGGGCTGGGGGCCTCGGGTCCGTCCCGAGCGCCGTCCTCGGCTGTCCGCGAGCAAGAGCCAGATGCGCCACCAAAGACGAAGATGGAAACCGTTCGGAACTATGTTCGAACGAAAAAAGTTGTGAAAGTAAGGCGTCGGAGGCCAAGTCCACGCCCGAAATTACAACTAAAGCGAAGTGTTCGGAGCCAAGTCTGAGCATAAACTTTGCAAAAAGTAAGATGCTCGGAGCCTAGTCCGCATCAGAAATTGCGCGGAATCTTTCCCGGAGCCAAGTCTGGGCGAAGAACCCGCAAAGACAAAAGCAAAACGCTGCTGGAGCCAAGTCCAGTACAAATGCAATGAAAGGAAAGCAAGGAGCAAAAGGCCTTCCGGACAGCAGTTCTTGCACTACAAAAAATCGCCAATAAAGCACAAGTTCTTACAAAGGGGTTTCTATCCCCCGGACTAAGGACGACAAAATATAAAACAAAGAAGGAGCTACCCCGAGCGGTCGCCGTCATCGTCGCCGGCATCCACCTCGCGGACGAAGCGCTGGGCGATCTGGTCGGCCACCTTTCGAATCTCCTTCCGAATTTCGTCGTCGGCGACCTCGTCGTTCCCCTGCGCGGCGGGCTCCAAGGAGAAGCTCGGGTCGCGGCTGTGGTAGCACGCCAAGGTGTGCTCCGCCACCGCGAGCGCCAGCTCCTGGCCTTCTTCTTCAAGCCGGCGGGTCATGGCGTCCCCAAGTCCAGCAAGCCGCTCCGCGACCTGTTGGAAGCCCAAGGCGACGCCCCCGGGGGTGTCGGCTTTGAGCCCTTCCGGCAAGTTGACGTCCCCGAGCCCGGCGTTTCGAACGGCCCTCCGAGCCTGAGAGAAGATGTTCCTCATCAGGCGCGTATGCTCCGCGCGTTCGCCAAGCAGCCCGAGGCGGGCCTCCTCCACCTTTTGCCATGCAGCGGCGGCCTCCGAGCTTTCGCGCTTCCTCGCCTCCTCCACCTCCTGGATCTTGGTTTGGAGGGTGCGTTCGGAAGTGCGCGAGTCCTCAAGCCGCCCCTCGAGGTCTCGGATGCGGGTGCGGAGATCCGCCATCTCCTTGGCAAGCTCTTCACGGGCAGCATCGACGCGGCCCTAGACTTCGGCGTTCAGGTTGTCGGTCGCCTTCTCCAGGTCCCCTTCGCGCTTGGCGAGCACCGCCTCCTTCGTTTCAGTCTCCTTTTCGCGAAGGGCGAGTTGCTCTTCGCGTCGCTGAACGTCGGCGGTCCGCGCTTTCAAGCTTTCCTCGCGCGAAGCCAGCCGGTCTTCGATGTTACCTTCGCGAAGGGTGAGTTGTTCGTCGCGTCGGTCCGCGTCGGCGATGCGCTTCTCCAGCCGCGCCTCCGCGTCAGCGACGTCCTTCTCCCGCTGCTTCAGGCCTTGCTCGCGCGAGGTTACCTTGGCTTCGATCCGAATGAGGCGGGAGGTTCGCTCATTAAGGAGGTTTTCCTTCTCGATGAGCTCCCTCTTCAGCTCGTGCATGGCTTCCCGCAGGCGGTCGACTTCGGCCATGCCCTCCTCGTACTCCCGCTTGGCGATGCGGGAGCGAGCCAAGAAGGACTCCGCCGCCTCCACAAGCAAGGCCTCCCTCTCGTCAAGCGAGCCCTCCCGCTCCTCCAGCGAGGCCTCCTTGTCTGCCAAAGCCACCTCCTTGGCCGCGAAATCCTCCTGAAATTTGTTGATGGCGGCGCGCGCGGCGTCGAACGCGTCGGGAGGGATCACCCGGGGTGCTTCGTCGCGCCGCGCAGCGCGCTGCACCCGCGGCAGCAAAGTCAAGGTGGAGCACCCGAGCACCTCCTCCTGAGGCTCGGGGTACTCCACCACAATAGAGCCGCCGGCCCCCCTTCTCGGGCCGAAAGCTCTCGGCTCCCTCCATGGGAACCGTCTCCTGCTCGGGCTCCGCTGCCCGCTCCTCAGCTCCGGCGGCGCCCAGCTCCTGCTCGGCCTCCGCCGCCCGCTCCTCAGCTCCGGCGGCGCTCGGCTCCTGCTCACATGGCGCCACCCGGCCCTCAGGCGCGGCGGCTCGCGGCTCCTGCCCAAGTGCCGCCGCCTGTTCCTCGGGCCCGGTAGCACTTGGCCCCTGCTCTTCCTTCGGATCGGCGCCCGGCGCCTCTGCGTCGGCTCGCGCAGCCTCCGGCGGCGCCTGCGCCTTTCCCTGCGCGGCCGTTTCCGCGCTCGGGGCAGCTTCTTCCCGCGAGACCGCCTCGGCTCTCGGGGCTGGCTCCTCGCTCGGGGTCGGAGTTGCGCTCGGGGCCGGCGGTGCGCTCGGGTTCGGCGCCGCAGAACCGCTCGGGACAGAGGTCCCGCTCAAGGCCGAGGGTTCGCGCGCGGCCGCCTGCGTGCTCGGGGCCGCCCCCGCTCTCGCGTCCCCACCCGCGCTCGGAGCAACCGGAGCGCTCGGGACCGAAGAAGGGTTCGGGGACGTTTTGGATTTTTTCGCCCTGAAAAGCCAACAAAGCCAAGCTCGGGGTCAATTCCCGAGCACAATACTCAAGCAAAATAAGGCAAATGTGAGGTTTATTCTTACCGCCACTTGCCCTTCGGGACAACCGAGTCCGGGTCGGAGGACCCCGGCGGGTTTTTCCTCTTCTGTCCGGTGGCGGCGTCCGCGCCTGCCGCCGGCAAGCTTCCAGCCGGCGCGGTCCCAGTGGCTCCTCGCCCCGAGCCGCCGCCTCCATTCCCCGGCGCCTGAGGGCCCGCGGGTGGAGGGGGCGGCGGAGGCGGCGCAGAGGGCCACCGCCCGAACTTGAGGTCGGCATGGGCAGAGCTTCCCTGCCCGACATCTCCCACCACGGTCGGCTTCGGCGTCTTTTTCTTCTTCGCCGCCGGCGCCTGCGGTGGTGGAGACGGAGGTGGCGGGGCTAGCCCCTTGCCCTTCGGGTCGGCGGGGTCGGCAGCAACATCTGCCGCCGGGGCGCTCGCGGCTCTGGCCGCCCACGCCTGCACCTCGTCTTCATCTGAGAAGATTCGAATGCCCCCAGCCGGCGCGCGCGGGCCAGCTCTCGACGCGGACACGAAGCCATGCGCATCGCACACCGGCATCATGTCCAGGATACTCTGCCGGTCCGCATGCACGCAGAGTGGCAGGTCCGGCCGGGCGAGCTCGGCCTGCGAAGGGTCTTGCTCCCCGAGCAGCACCTTCAGCAACATCGCCTCCATGGCAGGGGTCAGGTTCTTGCCAGCGCCGACCTCCGTCCGGCAGAAGTCATCGTCGCCGGTGTACATCCACGCCGGTCGCGCGCGCTCCCGTAGCGGCGCCAGCCGGCGTCGGAGGAAATCGCCGACGACCATGGTGGCCGTCAGCCCCAGCTCCTGAAGTTGGGTGATGCGCGCCACCGCCAAAAACAGCTCCTTGTCGTTCGGGTCCATGTACTCCCATGCCTTCGTGTGCTCCGCCGGCGCCTCCGGGATCAGCAGTTCCGTCGCCGGGTCGGTATTGACATAGCACCACTGCTGGCGCCAATCGTCCCATTTATTCCGCAATTTCTGCGGAATGTAAGGATCGGCCTCCTTCCCTCCCCGGAGCTGGAAGTTGGCGCTGCCGGTGACCTCCGCTCGGCCGGAGCCCCGCGTCCTCCCGACCGATCGAAGGACGAAGTAATGCCGAAGGAGCGCCACTAACGGCATCACCCCAACGAACATCTCGCAGAGGTGGGCGAAGATCGCCAGCACTACCACGGAGTTGGGGGTGAGATGGAGAAGGTGGACCCCATAATCCTTGAGGACCTCCATGAAGAACGCCGAGAATGGCGGCAGAAGTCCCGCCCCCAGGAAGCTCGTGAAGATCACCGTTTCGTTCGCCCGCGGGTTCGGCGGGTACGTCGCCGCCCGCACCACCGTCGGGTTCGGGCGGCCCTCCGGCACCACGATGCCCCGGACCTTGTCCATCGCCTCCTCGTTAAGGAGGCGGGACTTCTGGAGCACGCTAGGCGAGCTCGGCGTCGGGGAGCCGCTCTGCCGGGTCTTGCGGCGAGTCATTATGGTGGCGATTTGGTGGCGGAGAAGGCTTTCGGGAGGCGAAAATGGCGGCGGCGGGAGGAAGAAAACGAAGAAAGCGCAAGTACTTTGGGAGACAGAGCGTTTGCGCAAGGAGGCGAAAAGTTCAAAAGTGAGAAGTGGTTTTCTTTTCAAAAAGAAAACCGCAGATGATCAACCGCGAGACGGTTTCCAAAAACAATGATGGGCTGTCAATTTACTGCCGTTGGCAGTGAATTTGCAGTCGCGCGAAATCCGGGGCACGCAACCGTCCGGAGCAGCGTGTTTTTCCCGCGCGGGCGCAACCCGAAGCGCCGCGGCCAGGTGGCGCGTGCGGATTGGGCGTCGCTCCTGCTCCGCGCGCGGCACGTTAAAAGCGCCCCTCCGCAGGGCGCATCAGTATGGGCCGGCATCTTTTGCTTGGCCCAAGAAGGAAAGGCCTTATCCCCAGTCGCAGCCCTTCGGGCTGTTGCTGGGAGATAAGGCCGGGGGCTACTGTCGGCGGAATGGGGCCCAGGGTACCCCTAACCGCCGGCGGAGGCCAACCAGATGCCGCAGAGGGTGACGCGTGGCGCTCCGGTCGCTGGGGCCTTGGGCCCCACCCGGATCGTCGTACGGAGCCCGCGGCCAATCCCAAGGAATCAGGGGTCTCCTCCAGAGGCTGCATCCGCAAACCAGAAGGGATCGTGGGCCTCCGGGAGTCCACGGCCCATGCGCTGAGCGAGCACTCGGGGTCCGTCCCCGAGCGCTCGGCGTCCCAGAAGGCGAAGGGCGCGCTCGGGGTCCCCTCCCGAGCGCTCAGCATCTTGGCAGATGTGGGGCCCAGGGGAGCGCTCGGGGTCCGCCCCCCGAGCACTCTCCCTCGGGCTCCCCCTTCAAGGCGCCCCGAGCGGCCCCCCAGCGGGTGCTCCCCGAGCGCTCGGGGTTGCTCAGGGGCGCGTAGAAGACAACTAGCACCCCTCCTAGCGAAGGAGGTCGCTCGGGACCGAGTGCCCGGGGATGACGTGTCCTCTGGTGGGGCCCTCGTCCATGCACGTCGTCCAGCGCCAAGCTTCTCCAGCAAGCCTCCGCCCTGGCGGAGGCATTTAATGCCTGTCATTCCGACGGGGAACCCAAAAGCCCTGTGAGGGCATGATGACGGTCAGGCCGGGTCCCACCGGTGCAGGCGATAAGCTCTGTTAGCTATCCCTCTCTTTCTCTCTGAGGGGTGGGTCCGGGCTGACAGATTCTTTGACCGACCAAGCGCGCCGCCCCGCACGCCCTGTCGCTGTCAACCTTTTCACCCCATGGGGGACGCCGCCGCGCGACCAATTGCGCGGCATGAGAGGCTGACCTATGGGGCCCGCGAGAGGACGTCTTACCAACCCAGTCAGAAGAAACCCCGTAAGTCTCCGCCTGCGGGGCCCGCCGAAGGCAAAGGTGTCAGAGCCCCTGCTCCGGCACACCGCGAGGCGACGGCCCGGCCGAAAGTCTCAAGTGGGCATTAAATGAAGGTGTGGGCGCTTCCAGTAGCGCCCACGTCGTCTACAGCACAAGTACAGCTCGTGTTTTCCTTTGCTGACCTATGTGGTATTCCCCCGAGTATATAAGGGGAGGGCCTGGTCCATGCAAAGGGTTGGCTCATTTTTCCTAGTTCGATTCTCATTAGGTTAGATCTCTCTAAATTTACTCCTTATCAAAGAAGCACCGTTCTTCCCCCAGGCTAGAGCTAGAAGAAGAACAGTGCATACCTCTGTAACTCATCATACTTGCCATATACACACATATATACAAAAACAAGCAGGACGTAGGGTATTACGCCTTCCGGGGCGGCCTGAACCTGGGTAAATCCTTGCGTCATTACATCCTTAGCCACCGGGTTTACTCGCTAAACTCCAATCCCCACCGGGGTTCGCAAGGAACTCAATACTCCCCTGGGCCGAATTCCAAAGGGGGTCCCTCCGGACCACCGCTAGAGGCGTCTCTACGCCGACACATATGATATACGTTTGTTCTGCCAACCTCCTAATTCTCCTGATCTAGATGTGTTAGATCTATGTTTCTTTGCAGCTATCCAGTCTATGTTTCAGAGAGGTTGTCCAAACGATATTGAAGAAATTGTATCTAAGGTGACCACAACCTTTGAAGAATATCCTACTGCCCGGTCAAACCGGGTGTTTCTCACACAGCAAGCCTGCATGCGGGAGATCATGCGAGTAAAAGGAGGGCAACACTATGCAATCCCGCACATGAAGAAGGAAACTTTAGAGAGGCTTGGAGAACTCCCGGTAACTTTGCCATGTGATCAGCAGATCATTGCAAAAGCTATAGATTTCGTGAATGAGTAGAATTTGAGACGATTTAATCTTTGAACTTGTTTTAGTTGAACTCAACGTGAGATTTCGCTGATTGAACGAGAGCAGCTTCTTCTTCCTGGATATCTTCATGAACAAGAGCAGCTTCTTCTTCCTCAACGGCGTCGTCAACGAGAACAGCTTCATCAGCTAGGCTATCCGGAACAAAGCTAACACAGGCCATAGAATCCATTAGAAAAGGTTCATCGGAGATGATCAAGTTGTCGCTGTGGTCAAGCATGTCGCCGCGGCCGCACAGTTCGTCGTGGTCACACAAGATGTCACCGTTGCCGCGCATGTCGACGAGCTTGCTCTCCATGTCATCGTGGTCATGCAAGTCGACGAGCTCACGCTTTAGGTCGCCGCTACCGCGCAGTTCGTCGTGGTCGCACAGGATGTCGCCGTTGCCGCGCATGTCGACGAGCTCGCTCTCCATGTCACCATGGTCGCGCAGGTCGACGAGTTCATGCTTCAGGTCGCCGCTGTCGCACAGTTCGCCATGGCCACACGGATCACACTCGATATCGCTATGGCAGCGCAGGTCGCCCGCGTCGTTGCCGTGATCGTGCACGGCGTCGGAAACGACCTCGTCACTGTTGTCTGAGTACCACTCGAAGCTGTCGACGGAGTCCGGCGCCCATGTCACGCCCCTCCCAGGCCGTTCACGCCGGGTTCGCCGGACACCATTGGCAAATTCTACAGGGCCGGCCGGCGGCCGGTGTCGACTATCACTTTTTGCCGGACGGCGGAGCCCTTACGTGGGGGACGCATCTTCTCACTGAGCTTTTGGTACAGTGTGTTCGAGAGCAGAAGAAAACGGCAACATGCAAGCCAGGAGAGTAGAGAAGGAAACGGCAGCATGCAAGACGTCTTGACTCGTGCAGGAACCTAGGCGTCATGCATGGTATGAATGCAAAACCATTGGAAAGATGCGCAGACGACCTAGATCACCGGACAAATATCAAATGCTAATACGACTAAGACTTCCGGACGGAGGGAGTAATTCATAACTAATTCATATTAAGTCAGAAAAATATGAATAATATACTAAATTGTTCAGAAAAATGAAACTACCTAATTATGCTATGTTCATACATGCTTCCATAATACGAAAAATCAAAATGACTAAAAAGGTGAATATAGTTATTTCCCTCTCGGTCGAGATTCTTCAGAATGCTATATCTTAAGCATCCGAGCTCTGATTAATTTGATTCCACTTGTATTAGTCCTCATTTTGAGAGTATTATGCCATATTATGCATTTCATATCATAATTGTACCGATGAATTTTTAGTGATAGTACTTATCATTATTGTTTTTTCAGTGTTCTGCTTCTTCTCGATAGCACCGAAAAGTCACTGAGTAAGTGACCAAGAATACGAGCATTAACCTGCTTCCAATCAGCAAGGCAAGCAGTCCCCTTTGACCATGTTGATAAAGTATTAATTTCAAAACTTATTATTGTATTCAACTCAATATTGCATACCTTCAACTGCTACTTATCGATAGTTAGTTAAATTCATATTCTATGTATGTAACTGCCTTGTAACTTCGATATCATGTCAATCCTTTCTAATCTAACATGATTAAGAATTAGTCGAGTCTTTAGCAACCAGTTATCATATTATCACATACTTAGTCATGCTTAGACTTGTCGAGTCATGATTCTTCGAATGGTCTGTTGAATCAATATATCATAGGTAAATTACATGTGATGTTATTTATAGACTACTAGGGTGTAATTAAAGAACTTGACCAATGATCATTAGACTTAGACGAGAGGCCATGGTTGAGAACATGGTGAGTTGTCTTATATTCCCGCAAGGCCAGTTTTAATGTACATTAACCCAAGATTTGCATACTTCTACACAAGTGATATATTAGAATCACTCATAACTAAATAATTTGCATATGATTACTATATGAGTTGCTTTAGTTTACCGTTTCTATTTGCCATGTGGATGAAAAATGATATGATGAGACATCTTAATATGAGGGTGAGATAGACACATAATCTTGGAAAGACTAGAGATGTAATGCATTTATTACTACTTCGATGTAAGCCTTGCGAAATACTTTTGTACTCATCTTGCATCGTTGATATTTTTGTGCAGAGGATGATTTATTTATAGAGATCGAGTCAACGACAAGTAATCACTATGGGTCTCATGCAGTGATCTGGACCAGGGTTTGGCAATCCCCTTTTGCTTTGTTCTATTGCCACTTTTGGCTTCACTACCTTATGGCTTCCTTATCCACCTATAAACTTTCTTGTGTTTGATACTTGGTCATGTGACCATGTCTTTACTCCTATAAAGGTGTTAATCGGTAGCTGCGATCTGTATATTTTTTTCTCCCCCTCCTTACTGTGGGACCATCTTGAAACTTTGGCAAAATCTATATACCCATATTGAAATCTCAATAGATGTCCTCCTCATCAACCAACTCCAAATTCAAATTTTCAAATTTACCCAAGGTGTTACTCCTTACAAACAGCTTCCAGTTCTACCTGAGCCGAAACTCAACCAAAAGTTAAAACGAAATCGAGGAAGTGACATGGAGCGCAACAACAATAATTTGACATGCTCAGTAGTCTAGTTCGTTTATCCACGAACGGGTATTTGGCTAGTGTGTGAATAAGTTGTTAAAACTTACTCATTTAAGAGTTGTATGTATTCTTGCAGTTTCTGTCATAAAATTACCGTTGTGATACATGTTTGTTGCAACATACCTCATGACCTCAGCATATGGAATATGTATGATTTTGGAATTCATAGTATAGAATTGTCAAACGTGATCATCACTGTGAAGTTCACTAAGAGTTTAAAAATTATATCATCCTACTCCATCCATGTATTAAGTTGTTGAAACAAATTTAGGGTTGACATTCTAACTCAGTTAGAAACAGTGAGAAGATTATATCACTCTATTCAAGCTGACACATTTAATTACAAACTTTAAGGTTGGAGTTGATATCTCGAACTGTTCAATACCATATCACTCTATTCCTATCGAGATATTTATATCTCAATAGTTAAGGTCAATATTGACATCTTGATTTATGTGATGATTCTATTTGAGATTTTATATTGTAAATTTTGAGTCCCGTAAAAATGACATCTCGACATAAAGTGTGTTACAATATATGCCCCCATCACTCAAAATTTAGGGGCACCCTCAACATATCGAAAAAATCATGTACTAAGCTGTATGATTGGTAAACTGTGACTCTTCAACAAAGCCCGCTCTTGCCCAGGTGTGTATGAACCAGCCACCAGACATATGATGTTACTCTCCCACCCTTTCGTAAAAAAGAATGTACGCCTCGCAGTTAAGAACTTCCGCCAGAGAGGCTTCTCTGACTTGTGCATCGCTTGCATAAAACCAAGACTTGGAGGCCCCGCTCTGCTGCTGCCGACCCCCTATCTTGCCAGATCTTACATACGCAACATAATGCCCTCCTGTCATGGTTCCCAGGTGCTCGACAACGGCAACTAGACGATAATTGGTGTTGTCATTCTCCTTAGATCTGCATATTAAAGGAAACAGTGATTTTCAAAGTCCAGACCAATATTAAGGGTGTAAATTACTCCTACCATAAATCTATGAAGATTCCAAATTCAAAACAACAAATACAAATTGTTGAGCAAAGTGCACAATCGGTCGTAAACTTGTGCGAGCATGTCACTTGGGTTCCTAAACTTGAGAATTACACATTTACGCCCCTAAACTAGAATACACATTTAGGCACCTAAACTTGTATACGTGTGTCAGTAGAGGTCAAACGTCATACAGCACATTTACTATAAACTGTGGAATGCTCAGAAGTTAGAACAACTACGATGATATTCACTATATATGCTCACGCATAACAATACTGCTTAAAACCAGTTTGGGTCACTAGTGTAAAAACAAATTGTGGTAAGCAGTCAGCACATCTTACTGTATATGCCTTGAAATCTAAATCATGTATATCCCACTGTGTGAGTTGGAATAGAAAAAACGGTGCTACTAATTTAACCATATCCTCCAGATTTACATTGATTATGAAAAGTTTTCACACGTTCCTCTTTCTTTCAGGATAAGGACATGGAGGACTTCAATGAGAGAATGTGATTGCAAACACTTTGCAAAAAATATAAATCCTAGAATACAACAGCCCATGAATCAGCATCATATAATATTTATCATTTCAGTTCTCTAGTTTTCTAGCACCTTCCAATATAAGAAAAATCCAAAAGAACATTCTGTTCTATCGAATCCATTCTTTAAAGAAAGATCCGCCAAACCAACAAGTGGAGGAACGGAGTAGTGTTGTTTTTTATCTTCTCAGATCATAGTGGCACAGTGCTACATGGCCAATGAGTAAACCATAGACAGACAGTGGTGTCTCCTCGTAGTTACTAGGAATTAACTAGCAACAAACGGCTGCAGGTAAGCAGAAAACTGTTGGGTTGATAAAGAAAAATCGGTAATTTCATCTGAGTTAAAAAAAAATCAGTACCTTGGGTCCATGAATGGCCGTACATCAAGCGTCTCCTTAAAGCGCACATGCCCTTTCAATTTCTTGAACTGACCATGGGAGTCTTGGCTGAATCTGTTCAAGGTTATCGTCAATACAGGTGGTGCCTTGCTGATAAGAATTCTTCTCATTGCAGCTCTGAAAACCTTTGTTTCATCCTCTTTCTGTTTATTTTGGTTATCTTGCCCTTGGTGTGCCTTGCCAATCATCTTGATTCGCTTCCTCCTGCCCTGATTCCTCGTGATCACATCTTCATTATCTTTGACACTCGGTAAGATTCTTTGTGTCTCAGATGGAAGGCTACTATTCACAACTTCTTCAGCATTGGCACCAGATTCAACCTTTTTGTCGCTAGTAGTACTGCAAGAGGCAGAGTCATTATCACCACAACTCACTGGCGCACTTGCTTCTTCAGTGGCTACATCCACATTAGTATGCCCATCTTTATGCTGGGCAGAGTCATGTGGTTGCTTACTTGAAGATGTAAATTCCACTGCTGAGCTGTTCAAATCCCTACACTCCTGGTGGTATGTTTTATTATCTGACTGTTCAGTCTTGTCAAAGGTAAACATTACACCTGTTTCTAGTAAAGTAGTATTTCCAGTGTCTGGAGAATTACCATCAGAGGTGTTTTCAGGATCAACCAAAGGAGAATTTGCACACACCCCTTCCTTACAGCGCATGTCAGGATTTACATTGTTAGAGCAACCATCAGTTGCCATAATCTGATCAATGTCCTCCATCTTGCTGCAGCTTGCGATAGCCTTATGAACATCTTGTCTTTCATCACCACTTGCCATCATCTCCTCACTGTCCTTTTTGTCGTTGGCACTAGCCACCATCTCCTCACCCTCTTTTCCTCCATTGGTGTTTGGGCATGCAACAGCGCTAGAACAATGCTCACAGTGCCATGATTCAGATAGCAGCTCTGGCTCAGTATACAAAGCCAAGCAGCCCTCAACTGATACAGGAGCATTGCTATCATCCACCTCATCATCAGCACTATTGCTACTCCAAGCCATCACATCAATATCTCCAGCTGTACTAGTTTCCCTCTTAGCTTCAGAAGTTACTTCAGGCTCATTGAACATATCACCAAGACCCACATATTCATCTTGCTCTGCATCTCCACCAGATGCAGGTTGTGCATTATCTTCTGTTACTGGAGAAATGGCTGGAGGAGGAGCACCATCTTTAGGATTTTGTGTGTTTTCTGCAGTTCCATCCATTTCATCGGAAGGGATACCAAATTCTTTGTAAGGAAGCAAGATAACAGGCTGTAAACAAGCTGCATCATCAATGTTATCACCTGAGTGCTCAGAATTCAAGCTCTGCTCTTTGGGCAAGGCATCATCTCGAGTGTGAAACGAATCATGCATGACACCCTTGCTGTCCCAGATCTGTCCCGCTTGAGTAGAACATGCAGAATCAAGAATCTCAGACTTTGTTTCATCTGCATCAGCAACATAATCCAACCAGGAAATGTCATCCTCCACATTTGAACCGGCCTTCAGTTCTTGGTTGGGAACAGAAGCACATGATTCACTGTACTCAGAGGACTCAGGCTCTTTCTCACTGACAACCTGTCCCAATTCTGAACCCGGAATCTGGGAATCGTTGCATTCAGCAACCGTTTGAACTTTTTCTTTGCTACTCTCCACTATTGTAGGAGATACTCGGGTAGTAATCTTCCCATATCTGCGATTTCTGTTCCTATCTCGTATGGACTGCTTGGTCCTCTTGGCTGGTGGTGATGAAACACTCTTGGCTGGAGGCCTCCTTGATGGAACTGGTAGCGAGAGATCAAGGAATTGGTCATGTTTAACAGAACTGTGTGTGCATTCTGTGCTAGAAACAGTACTAGACAGCTGACCCCCAAAGATGGAGTCAACAATTGTAGGAACCCCTGGGGAAGCATCCTCCACTAGCTTCCGGGCTTCAGTTTCCTCCGTGTGTAAACCATCAAGAAAACAGCGGAGTAACTCATGGCTGTCCTGCATCTGGTAGCCTCTGAACTGCGGATACTTTGAGCAAATACTTGAGAAGAGGCTCTTTGGGCTCAGTGCACCTCCTGCATCATTTGAAGCATTAGTTTCCATAAAGAGCTTCTTCAGTGACATAGCAAGGGCTCCTGTTGGAACATCTGGTCCTAACATCTTGCTACGCAACCTATCTAGCGCAAGGAGGCTCTGCATCACTGCATTGAAGAAGCATGTATTTCCAAGATTTGGCAGCCCTCTAATCACATTACCATGCCAATTAGTCAAAACCAACACATCACTATCGACTGCACCAATCACCTTATCATCCGCTGCCGCTGCCACAACTGTCTCTACTCTGGGCATCTCAATAGACACCTCATTTTCACAAGACAAACAATACGTGACTGTTGGTTCATCATACCGTGCAGCCCACCAATGCCTGTCCTGCTTGGCATGCCTTCTGGCATGACCATATGGCTTGGTCTCAGACACCGCACCACCACAGAAATGTCGACCGCAGTCCAAGCAGACCCAGATATCACTCGTCTCCACCTTTGCCTGCGACTTGGCAGCAGCGCCTTTCGGGCCACCTCCACCAACTTTCTTCTTCTGCTGCTTACCACCCTTCTCCTTGCCACCCCCACCGCCTTTCTTCCTCGGGGCGTCCTCCCGGCAATGCTCACACGACGCGAGATGCTTGGAAGACATGATCTCCCGGAGGACCTTGTCCAGGTGGGGACTGTCACGGCTGTAGTGGCCGCACTGCTCCCTGCCGCTGGCCGACACAGCCGCTTCCTCCGTGGAATTGCCCGCGTCCTCCTGCGACGCCGCATCTCCGGATCCAGCATCGGAGGATGCGGCCGCCGGTTCCCGTTGCTGCGTTTTCTTGGCTTTGGCCTTCACTTTCTTCCCCATCCCTTCTGAAAGGCAAGAATCAGGGATGAAAACGAGCACACGGATCCAATAAAACCTAAAGAACAAGACCAATCAAGAACTGTCCACGGCCAAATCAAGAGAGCTAGAGAAAACCAAGAACTACACGGAATCCCCGGACAAAACCAAAACACCCGTCCTGGTCCAAGAAAACGACTCGCGGATTCGGGAGACCAGGGCTAGCAAAGCAACCAAGCGAGAGAGCTAAGGACAAAGAGACGAGCAGAGGAATGCGCGAGCTTTACCTCCCGGGAGAGGTCGGGGAACGAGTTGGGCGCTGTCCGGCGTCTCGGCGAGGGGTCTGGTCTTGGAGTGGATTTTGCGGAGCCGCCGCCTTGGAGGAAGGTGTTGCGGCGAGGCCAGATGCCGCAGAAAAGAGGGGGAGAAGTGGGGAAGAAGGGTTTTTATCAGGGAGCGCCCGCTGCCATAGGTGGGGATGGGAACTGGAAAGGGAAGAGGAACACGAACTGGGCTCTGGTTGGGTTCGGCTTCGGCTTAGGGTGCGCCGGATGTTTAGATTGGGGTAGAGTGGTGGAAACATGTGTATGAATATTGAATAGACCAAACCACATGTGTATTTGTATTTTCGAAACGAATCTGATCAAATATACTCGAAGATGAATAGAATGCCGTAACGGAAATGATTTTGGATCAACTACCTGCTCAATTTGGTCGGATTTGGATATTTTACACAATGTAACAGTAAGATATCCACGCGGTACATATGGACTCGTGTGCGTTTGTTTGCAAAGTTGAATATGAATACAGATGCGAATAAAGAAATAATTGCCAATCTGATAGGAAATCGAAAACATATTCATATTGTAATGACCCCTGATGTATGTATGTGTACCTAACTTTAGAACTCTACTCGAAGGAAAAATAAAGTTGTTGCACCTTGCCGTCATATAGGTTAGCTTCTTTTGCATACCCCGGAAACATTGAACACCAGGTAAAACAATGCCAAAAAGGATAAACTACTAATTGAGGAAATATTGATTACCCGACTTTTACAAGAATTTCAACCAAATTCTAAATATCTTCCTAAACTCCTAATAATATTCATAGAGATTTTAGACAACATTTGGTATAACTATACTTCTAGGCTGTATTGAATCATATATGGAATTTAATCAAAATAAGTGATATATTCATTTTAATTTGTACCACAAACACACTAGTGGTGAAATCTCTTTTAAAAGCCTTGCTGTTATTTGTATATAATTGAAGCCTTGTTTGAATCAATTTGCAAAGCTAGATTTAATCCAGTAATTTAAAAACTAGAAAAAAGGGAAAAGAGATTTTCCCTCCTAATCGGAGCAGGCCAATCGAAGTCAGCCCGCTCCTCCTCCTCCGAATGGGCCGAAGCCCAATTTTCTCCCCGCCTCACCCTCCGTCCTCTCCCTCCACTCTCTGTCTCCACGGGTCCACCCGTCGGCTGCTCCCCGCGCCGCTCTCTCGGTCTCCGCCCTTCCTCTTCCCTCTCTTCTCTCGCTGACGCGCCTGGCCCACGAGCTGGTCTCCCCGCCACGTGGCGCTTCTCCTCTGCCAAGCGCACTCCCGAGCACCTAGTTTTCCTCCTCCAGAGCATCGCCGGTGCACTGACTCCCCTCCCTTTTTTCTCGGTTTCTCCTCCCATTTTTCCCCACCATCCTTGCTGAACCCGCTACTTGCTCCGCCACCTTCCTCCCAACGAACGCCTGAACCCGCGACGAGCCAAACCGTCGGACGGCATCGGCATTGGGACGCCGTCCAGCTCATCACCGTCGGCATTGCTCCGCCCCCGTGTGCGCCGAGGCTTCCTTCTTCGCCTAACGCGCGCATGGGTATCTTTTTCTCACGGCGGACTCATTCCCGTCCCCACCTTGTGTAGGTTCGCCTCGGAACCACCTAGCCAAGGTCATCTTACTCGAGTCCGGCGAGCACACATCAACGTCAACCCTGCCCTGGTCCGGTGAGACCGTTCCTCCTCTCGTTCTTTGTCAAAAAGATTCCTCATCACTCCGCGGACTCACTCCTCACGTTAATCACTTTCTCCCGCAGTGAGGCCCCCGGAATCCTCTTTCTCGTCGCCACCGGTTGCTTTGCCGCCAACGAGGAATTCCCTATTCCCGGTAAGTCTCCTCCCCGATCGACCACTATTTCAGTTTTCCCCCGATCGCTCTCTCTCTCCTTGAACCCTCGCTTCTTCTCTTGGTGCTCAGGGACTCCCCGTCGCCGACACCACCTCATCACCGCCTACCATTGTCGCCGCCTCGGTTCCGCCTCTGTTTGCTCTCGGCGACCACCAAAACGGGACCGCGGTGAGCTCCTGGACTCAATGCCATGGTAATTCCTCCCTTTCCCTCGCTATAAGACACGCACGCATGCTCACCTCCGCTCGGGTGAACGGCGTTGAACCGGGAGAGCGAATCATCACAACGCGGCGTGTCCGGAAACAAAACCCGGAAGGCCCAGTCGGATTTTTTGACCCGCCCGGAGACAGAATCCGGAGGCTCCGGTCGGACATGTCGAACCGTCCGGAGAGAAAGTCCGGATTCCAGGTCAGACACTCCGGACTGCCCAGAGGCAGAGCCCAGAGGCTCCGGTCGGATGTACCGGGCTGCCCAGAGAAATCCGAAGTCCGGGTGGACACTCCGACCCGTCCGGAGCCTCCGGTCGGACATTCCGACCTTTATATCCGAACCCCAGCCAATTAGGAAAAATTGATAAAACTTCAAAGATTTATATCTTTTGCATATGAGCTCCAATTTGAATGATTCTTTATTTTGTTATTCTCAATGTAATCTGTAGAGTATTATGGCACATTTATTATTCATGTTACATTGCTGAAAAATGATGAAATGTCCAAAATACCCTCAATTGCCTAATACGAACTATATTCCTTAGGAATTCTTTTTCAAGTATAAAAAAATAGCAAACTTTATACCAATTGGGAACTTAACTAGTATTTCATGCCTTGAAAACCTAACACCTCTCATATATCACCTCATGCTATTTAATTCGATGCATAACTCAATAAAACCCTAACATCCATATACCCATCTTCGAAAAATCATAACTTTAACCCTAGAACTCCAATTTCGACGAAACCCATTGCGTTAGTTGCATATAGTGATTATCTACATGTTGGATGGCATATCATGCATTCTTGGATTTCTGTACTTGCTGGTTTTAATTGAAGTCCCTTCCGTTGCTTTATATCGGTATTCCGAGATTCGATTTTGGATAGAACCGAGCAACGAGGAGTATTCCGAGGTGGAATATTATTGTGATCCAGATCAAACCCAACAAGGCAAGCTCACAAAATGCTCGATAAGATTCCTTGAATTCATATCATGTCTTGCTATTGGTCTGAGATGAAATGCTATGTTGCATGTTGGTTGATATGAACATGTGTTGTGATGACGATATCACTAGCATGGTTAGGTGATTTGGTTCTAAGATCAGTGTGGATCTTTTAATCGGACTAATGAATTACGAAACCTTATTTGGTGAGCTGTGAGAGTCGGGGTTCTGTCACCTACTAATGGGTCGCTGAATAGGGTGAGCGTAAGCACCGCAGCTATTCAGTCGATGCCGGTGTCGTAGGGCTTTACCCTTCACCCAGCAGGGAGACTTAGCGAGATGACCGGGTAGTAGGGGTCGGCCAACCTCGGACTAACGGCTTCTCGGAAGTACTCCCTTGGTCAAACTTTGTGGTTTGCTCAGAACACTTGATAAAACTTTTGTGAGCTATTATTAAATCATCAAGCTTGGTTGTCTTGTGATGACTTGTGGATTTGTGTGGTTGTTTCCCATGCTTATTCAGATCTGAAATTGAAGGTGTACATATGAAATGTGCATGTAAATGTGGTCATGTTGGCATCTTGTTGGTATTGTTTATATCTAGTATGCGCATGCCATGTTGACATGAATGTTGATATGTAATATTAGTGTCTTATCTTGGTTAATAGCTTGCTGAAATTGAATTGGGATGGGCTATAAATGTGACTTGCAAGTACAAAAGTACTTACGGAATTCAATTCTGAGTTTGTTGCAGGTGGTCCAAGCATCGGTGAGTTCTACGATAGTGAGAATGTCGATGCCGACGTTTAGCGTAGTGCTTCTTCCTTTACGGTCATTTTGTTGTGGGTTGTTTCATCAAATGGAGGTGGCATGGGTTGCTACCTTAGGGTTTTACCTTTTGTTCCGCTCTGGTTCTGAAGTTTCAAGACATTTAAATGACCTTCGGGTCATGGTTTGTGTGTAAAGTAACCTTCCTCGGGTAAGAGGTAACTTATGTACCCCGTTAACTCCTTCTCAGTAGAGTTTGAACTATGATATGAAGTTGTTAATTGTGGTCGTTCCATATACGATGTGTGTATGATTGAAGTATATGGAATTGATCGTAAAGGAATGATGTCTTCTCTTAGTGTTCACTCCGTGAAATGTTCTCGGTTGAGTGACCCGCTAGCTGAGATGCAGTGCCGGCTAGGCAGGGTGTGGACAGTCGTACCAGGCTTTCGAGCGACCACTAGTCTTTAGGCTAGGTTAGGGTGTGGGTGCGACTGTCGGGCTCCTCCGACTTCATTTTGTGTAGTGAGCTTAAGAGCAGCATCAAGCCTTTACCGGATCAGGGAATTGTATGTGGTTTTGGAAAGTTTAATCGCTTCTGGCCGGCTTGACCAACGGTGAAGGCATACGACATTGGTAAGCGTATGGTGCGTTGGTCAGGTGTCGGACCAGTCCGCCTCGGTGTGCACGGTGCAGGTACCGTGCCACCAGGTCGACTAGTTTTTCGGTCCTTGACGATTATTCGTTCCCCTACTCATATATAATTTCGGAGTCCGTGACACATATGTTCACAAAGAAATTTTGTAGCCTATCAAATATGGTAGTCAGATAATATAGACAATTTGAATCCATTTGACATCTATACTCTCGAGGAAGAATTTAGTGAACAAAATGGCTATGCAACATGAATTATGAAGTTACCTAAGCTCTATCGATTCCACCATAGAGCGCTTGTATGTTAGTGATTCAACACTATTAGAGATTGGATACGTTTCTTCGTAGCACTATTATGTTTTTCATATGGTTATCAAAATAGGCAAAGAGGGCCACATTTGTCGGCCTCGCTTCCCTGGAGGTGAGGGAGAGACTAGATTTGATGGCTTCACTGATCAGAGGTGGGAAAATACTTAGATCCGACATCTTACAGGTAGAAGGAATAGGAGAGGGAGAGATCTAACGGCCTTGCTAGCCAAAGGAGATGGAGAGGTCCAGACCCGACGCCTTACCACCTAGTGTTGGTTTGGTGTTGCGGTGGTCCCTGGCCTCTACTTGTCGGCAATCACTTCCACTATTACTGCATCCGTCATCATCATAGGGGAGAAAAGAGGGAGACATGACAAAATGAGAGAGGTAGAGATATAAGAGATTGAGTTGACCAAGAGTATTCGGCAGGATAGCATATAGTATGTGATGGGACATAATGAGTGTATTTCCTTTTGTAATGGATTTTGAAGCCACCGACGAACTATCTTGGCTGCATGTGCACCCAATTGCACAAAGCAACTCTTATCTTGTATACAATAGATCATGTGGCAGTGCAATAATCAACATGTCACTAAAAATTATCAAAGGATAACTTTCCACTGGACCCATGCGAAGAAATACTTTGCATCCATGAAATGACAGAACCCTTACCAAGGGCAATCGACGCAAATAGGTGGATTCCAGCTTTTCCCTAATTTAGGTTACGAGCTCTGTCATTCGCTGTTAGAAGAAAATGAAGTACTTCGATGTTCCATCCTTTGATCGAACTTGTACAGATGGTGTGCATAGACACAACCTTTACCAACCGGCCGTATGAGAACCCTAGTTTTAGACCTAGTCGGAGGAGATGTGAGACGGAAGTTGATTTAACTCGTGTTGCTGAGTTGGCCAATTTATGTCGTATCGGGTTGTTGACTAGACTAGATGGGGAAAACTTATTTTGCGCATTCATATCATACACATCATACATGTCATTCATCGCATATTTCTTACATGCACATATATACATTTGAAAATTTGATTTCATTCAATTGAAAGGTGAAATTACATGATGCACAGTATATGAAAATAAGTACAAAAGAAAAGAATAACAATAGAGAAAAGATTATAACTAAAGTAACTACAAGTATTTCCATATAAAATTGTTACGAGAATAAGTAAAGAAGAAAATAAAGAAAATTACATTAAATGAAAATCTACCTATACATAAATATCTAAACCTAACCTTCAAATCTTGAGCTGCAGAAGACCGAGTATGGAGGAGGTAGCCTTCGAAAATATTTGCAGCATCCGAGGTTGTCGATTATATGCACTCGAGACTGTTAGGATCACGCAAATTGCTATAGGAGGCAACCAGTTTTGAAAATTGGTTTTTGAAATAAAGATGGTTCCGCGGGCACATTTTCGCCTAAATCCGCAAGGTTAGTTGCGAGGGCAAAACTAGAACCTAGATAGTTTTATTTTCAAAAATAAGTTTAATAAAACATTTTTGTTTGAAAATGTCCAAGGACCACGTGGCTAAGACCCTTATCGGACTAATCTAATATATGTATATATATTTAGAGAAGAGAGGTAGAGTAGTAAAATAATTTTATTTTTACATATACTATTTTGCCTCCAATAGGTTTTTCTTTGTGTTTGAAAAAGAATTTTTGAAAACCAAAAATGATTGGAGATAAGGCACCATTTAGTCGAGTAAATATCCAGAAGCCTATAACATTTTGACCAAGGTCAAATGTTTAACCTAGAAATTGGCTCTTTTTCTCTTCTCTAGCAGAAATATCTGCTGTAAATATCCAGCAGAGAGCATTAGTAAAGATCAGCACAACCGACCTAGGCAGCAGGAGGTGGTGAGTTTTCCACCAAAGAGACCTAGAAAGGGTTATTATAAATTGAGTCAAGGCAACTAAGTGAACCAGCATGTAGCAACAACACCATCACAATCGAGACATTATTCCCATCCTCACAAGAACCAGCCTCAGGAACCGTAACCACCACAGAAGAGAGCAAGATCCAGGGAGCAACAGAATAGGAGAAAACAAAAGTATCACCAGATCATTTAGGAGTCAAGCTCCAGGAGACAAGACCTCCAAGAACAACAGGAATTAGAGAAAGGAGATCAGCAGTAGACTAAGAGGAACAAGGACAAGAGTCCAGGAAGCCAAATCCCTGCCACTGCTAGATTTGAACAAGTTAGAGTTTCATCCAAAGGCAACATAACTTGGCATATGCATAGATGAAAAATTGTTAAATAGAGAAGAACCCTCAGATTTATACTCATCACAAGACATAAGGCTGCTAGTGTGGTATATTTGTTCTCGTAAGATTCTACTTTTCCCTAATCTTTTTCGCAAATAAAATCATCACATAAATAAACAATTAATCTAGGCAACTAGTATAGAATCTCTATTTTTTCAGTTTAATAAACTGATATATAGGTAGAGAATGCCATCCAAATGACTAGGTGTATCAATAATAATATCAAGATCCACAAGCACACCAGCCCACGTTGCAGATCAGTGCAAAAGAGCAATAAGTAATCACTTATCAACTCATAGGAAGGCAACAGTGTTTCTTTTAGCATGTATATAGCATATTTTAGCATCCTAGAATGCCCAGCAAGAATCAAGTGAGATATCTATTCTTATTAGTCTTTAAAGCACTTATAGCAAGCACACATATAACCGTACATAGTTTGCTTCAGATGCTAAGCATCATCAGTAGTTAGCTGAGACCAAGTGTGTCATCTGTTCTTTTGGTGTAACAATCTGACATAGTTGAAGAATTCAATTTTCATGACTAAATCCCTCATTACCACGATAAGGCGGGATCACGAGGAGTAAGCATTAGGGCACGACAGGGTCACGTAGACATGAGCAAGTAGTAGAGCAAATGGAATTAGGATTAGACCCTAGGACCAGATTTTTAGCTATAGCATGTTGCTCAGGAAATACTAACAAATCTGAGCATGGCACGAAAACAAGCACACGAATTAAGCATATCGGCCATCACCAAGTCATGAACCAACATATATGTTGATAATAATAGCAACCCCTAGTACAGGAAAATGAAGGAGTTGAGGCCGTAAGAGCTGGTGCCAAATCCACTATCGTCCAGCGGTGGCGGCGTTGAGTGGAGTGATGAAGGGAATTGATGAAGAGGAAGCCGAGCTGAGGCGACGTGGACCTCGACGAGGGACAAGCCCGTGGACCCCACGGACGCGGCGGTGGCACAGGCAGCTGAGACTCGTGCGATGGGGCTGGGAGGGACCGTCCCAGGGTGAGGCACTCCCCGAGCGGGAGGATGGCGCAGCAGGGGGAGCGAGGTGGAGATCCCCAACGTGAAGGAGCGCACCATTGGGGGATGTAGTGCCATGACTGCCAAGGCAGACTGAAGCACAGGGTTGCCGGCGACGAACCCTTATTCTAGGGCTAGGCCACGGGAAAAATCAGGGAGACCGACAAAAAGATAGGGCAGCTTAACATGGGGGATAGTCGAAAGCGAAGGAAAGGGTGCGGCGGCACCGTCCTCGGCTGCGGACCGAGAGGGGGAGCAACAAGAAGCAGCGACAGGGGCGCATGTTTGGGGGAGCCAGGGGGTAAGCACGGGAAGAAGGGGATGGAGCGGCGCAATGATATAGAGAGTGAGGGGTTAGGGCTTAGGAGGCTCAGGGTGGCCCAAGTGGGTAGGCTAGAAGTGAAACCGGCCGAGCCCCAATTGGACCCGGTTCGAATGGGCCGAATGGGCCAATCAACTGGCAGTTCAGCCAGGGCCTACCAGAAGTAAAACAGACCAGCCCAATCAAATCCTTTTTATTTATATTTATATAAGAAATAAAGTCCAAAATAGATTATTTCTCTTTTCTCTAAAAATAGAAAAATAAATATGTGAAATTGTAGGTTGTTTACTTAAATGAAAATATTTTATCCTTTTTCTTTAAAAAGGAAAGAGATAATTAAGATAAATATTTAAATTTCAAATTTGAAGTTAAACACTAAGGTTAACTACTTAAGTAGTTTGAAACATGTGATGAATAATGATATTAATCTCAAGTTAAAATAAAATAAGTGTTAATAAATAAATAATGTAGGTAATATTTTAATGGAAGCTTTAAATTTTTTGAAAAGCTTGTTTGTTCATTTAAATAACAAAAAATCGCACATAAGATATTCAAGAAAATTGTGTATATTAGTTCTTGCATTTTAAAACGTATTTTCTCATGCATGCAAGATGTTGACATCTGCATCCACGTTGGATTTTTCTAGAAGAAGTCTTTATCGGACTTTATCGCTTTCTTTGCCGGAAGTCAGAGCTCAGCAAGCAGACTCATTAAACTTCACTACTTATCCGTTATCAGGCAAGTTCAGTCTCTTATGAATGTCCGTTGAGAATGTTTTATTATTTTTTTATCTCTTCTTTAACTTGCATAAAATGAAAACATATTTTCTAAAGTGAATGAACTGAGGTACTGATCCCAGTTTTTGGGCATGATCATGACTGGTGGTGAAATCCTAGAAAGGTGTTGTGATGCACATTGGAAGGTGGGTTTCATCACATGTGTTTTCATATAAGGTTAAATAACCAATTATTGTGTTTAAGCGTCGTAGCGACCGTGCTTACCACATACCATGTGTGGGCGGGGCTGAGCTAAAGTATCCTTGTCCTATGTCATACACCCTTGGGAAGGCAAGGGCTCAGTTGTTGGATTTGGAGTATCAACTACTCGGAAGGTAGACTTGACCGTTAGTGTCAGTTACCGTTGAATTTTTAGTATCATCGTGAGACCGGTAGTCCTGGCCTCTTGTGTAGGATTACAACGCGGAGTATGATAGAAGGACGAGAAACGACTCTGATCATGGGAATGTGATTTAGGGCTGATCATCTTAGATACATGACTATGATCGTTTATGGGTAAAGTTTTGCACCTCTGCAGAGTGTAATAAAATATGGCATTGTCACTCTATGTTCCTAGTTCGAACTACGAACGTGGCGATAGGAAAGAAGCCCACATGAGACTCTAGCAGCCTGTAAGACAAGACATTATAACTCTCTAAAATAAAATTTGACTATCTTTCCTCACAAATTGCATTATTTTTGGAAAACATTGTTATTCTTAGTAGAGATAGTACATCAAATACCTTTTTGCTATTTTCTGGACTTGTTGAGTACCTTTTATACTCATTCCTCTATTATAATTCATTTCATTAGATTGTGAGCCGACGATGGATCACAAGTTCGTCTACATCGAGGTTGAGGAAGAAGTTTTCAAGGAGCAGACATCGACGAAAGAAGACGAAGGAGTCGACCACTATTTCGACTACCATGACAAAACACTATAGTGTAGAAGTATAGGTCGTGTGAAATGAGAGATGTAGTATATGGCTTGTGCTAAACCAATTGGAAATATCTTTAAATTTTTCGTACTTTTAGAAATAAGTTGTACAACTTTACTTTGTTATTTGGATGTAATATATGAACCACTATAATATTTCTGCTGTACAACTTTGAGTGACATTTTATGAATGAGACGATACTATGTCTACAAGATATTAAAGATCGGTATATTAATTTGAAATGGTAATATGTGGATCATGATAAGAAGAAATGACCGAAGCTTCTTAACGTGGAAGTCTCTCTCTCAACTGTGAGTAAAAAGAAAAGGACGATGATATTCTTTTGAAACTAGAAGATGACTTTTTGTTGATCGAAAGAACAAGATTGGAATGGCGCGATTTCGATTTCAGCTCAGCCTCTTCTGTCACTGACCCGGCGGCCCCACCGAGCAGTCTCCCTCGGTTAGCATCCCCCTTGGAAACTACCCTTCGCGGGCGCGCTCCTCCACAGGGTTTTGTTTTGTCGAACACCTCGCACGCGCGCTGCGAGAGCGGTGACCTCCGACGTGCGCGAGCTCAGTGAGGGCTCGAGCGCTCGCGCATGGAGGGATCGAGCAACGCGACGGCGGCGGCGGGGACGCGAGGGAGTCAGCGGCGAGAGGAACTCGGGTCAGCCGCAGCTTTCCCTCGCCGCCCGCGTGAGTCACGACGAACACGCGACGCGGCGCTCTTAATTAGGAAAGAGAAGAAGCTTCCTTGCGGGCGTTGCCATTTAGGGTTCAACCACGGGCAGCGCATAATGCGACAATCAAAAGATGAAACGGAAGAAGAAAAAGGCAAGAAAAATTGGATTTAAATGATTTGGGAGGGGGGAGGGGGAGCAGTGCAGCGGAGGCGAGAGGGGAATCGATCGAGGGTTCGTTCGAGACAGATCTGGGGGGAGGCCTCTCTCCTCTTCATCCCCATTTTGCTCGCTCTCACCGGCGGCGGAAGCTCATCCCGGCCGGCCGGCGATCCAGCGTCGTCGTCTTCGTGGTCTTGGTGCTCCCCAAACGAACCGGGAGCTCGGTTGCTTCCTTTGCTTGGAAAAGTATTTTTCTGTGCTCTTCTTTTAGCTATTGCTTGATGTGCTGTTTCTTTGCTTTGCTAGATCTAAGCGAAATGGTTTTTTTTGCCGGTGTTGAAGTGTGTGTATCTGCATATATCATGGGTGATGGAGTTTTAGATCTTGTGATAAGTTCTAAATAGAAATAGGTCTGTTGTAATTCGAAGTCTTGAGGATTAGTTAACCAGAATAAAATAGACTATGGAGAGCAACAAGATGGAGCATAATTTCATATGTTCCTCCTTGCAAGGACACGATGTCGATTGAGCATATTTAGTTCTGGACTTTTTGTTACAACTTACTTGTTGATGTAGTCCCGATGGAAGTACTCAACTTAGAATCGCATCCATTGTGATGTTCGAATGAGAAAGATTCTTTGGATTAGTTTGAGATATGGTGGTAAATGGCGCCCTCTTTACTATCAAGATCATGAACTGAGATAGAAGAGTAATGGGATGGTTATACAGAATTTCTTTGATCATTTTTTTAGTGCACCGATGTGTCTGATAAGGTGTATTTTCTGAGTAAAGTGATGAAGCTATTTGATTATTTATAAACTTGATCTCTGCCGATTTTGTCCAACGATGGATGCTGGAAAGTTTAGGTAACTATTTATAGTTGAGTGCACATCAAAGCAGCTTTAGCGTTGGTGGTACTTGATAAACACTAATTTGTATCATTTTCTTGGGCTAATTCAGTTGTTTATCGTCATCAATCTTGATTGCTTTAGGCTCAAATCTTGTTATTTAAGAGCAAAAGATCTTCACATGGACACTTTTACTGGCTGCACAACAATTTTGCAGATAAGCGCGACTAGGCGCACAATTCCTCGACAAGGAACAGCAAACAGGAGGCTCTAAAGCATTTGAAGCAGAAGCTGCCAACCAGCTGTGTCACAGCCAGTTGACACAGCCACGCAAGAGGTGCTCCAAACCAGCTGCTTCGATCACCTGTGTCACAGCCAGTTGACACAGGCATGCTTCAGGTCACCAGCTGTGTCGATCACCTGTGTCACAGCCAGTTGACACAAGCATGCTCTAGATCGCCAAGCTTACAACTTTTTTAACCACCTGTGTCACAGGCAGGTGACACAGGCCTTCAATGGAAAGAAAAGAGCCTGAAGGGGTAAAGTGCAAAGTTCTCAGGATATAAAAGGAGGACTCCAGATCAAAGAAAAGGTGTGTGCGTCGGTTTTAGAGAGAGTCCTGCCACAGGGTAGGGGAGGAGAAAAGGAGAGAAGGAAACTTGGCTAGAAACAGCTCTTCCCCGTCCATCATCTTGCTTCATCCTGCTGATTGCTGCTGATCTTCGTCTACTCTTCCCCAACTGTTGCTGTAACTTGAGAACATCTTTCCCATTCTACTTCCTTGCTTCTTATGCTGTGATCTGTAATCTGTGAACAACTCTTTCCAGTCTATTTCCCTGCTTGCTTTGCTTTGTAATGCAACCTGAGAATTACTCTTTCCCAATCTTATTTCCTTGCTTGCTTGTGTTGGTCCTTGTGTTGTGAAGAGAGTTTTAGCAAATGGTGCAGTTGAGGTATTAAGTTCTGCACAAGGATTGTTCATAGTCAATGGGCAGCGTCTGAAACACTACATTAATGGAGAACCAATCTCTGAGGAAGACTCTGAACCAATTCAGGAGGAGGAGAAGAGAGTCGGCACAACCCTTGCTTCAAGCCCAACCTAGTCCACACAGGAGGGTCGAGCTAAAGACCTAAAACAAGCGCTCCCAGGAGGCAACCTGGAAAATAAATTAATTTCTCCTTTTATTTTGTTTAGGTGTGTTTTATGTTTGTTTTCTTTTCTTTGTTTCTGTAGGAATAAAATGATCAAGGCAAAACAGCAAGGACAAGGAAGATGGAGAATCTTCAGCTGTGCCAGCCCCTGTGACACAGCTACTCCTACAACAATCACACCAAGTGTCCACCGGTGTCACAGCTGGCACACTACCCAGTCACACAGCCAAGCTAATATCTGTGACATGATTGCTTGAGGATAGCACTCCACACAAAGCCAGGTGAATTAATTCCAGTCTCTACGTCCTGACGTTTATATCTCATGAGTTAGAATATTTCATTACCGTCTCGTTCCTAATGGTTACATTTTGGCTGAGTGAGTTGTGTTGCAATTCTTCAATTAGCATCTTTTAGTCAGCTTGCCTATTATGAAATACTTCAACCTTATACAAGTAAATTCTGTTATTCTTGATGCTCTGCAATATAAAAGTATAATTGGGTACTGCTTGTCTGAAATAGTTTAGGCTGGATGTCAAATTGCAATAATCTAAGGTTTACTTCAGATTACTTCTATTCTGCTTAATCAAATGCTGATCTGTGTAGCTAGTCCAATATTGAGCTAATTAACTAAAACCATCAAATAGGGTACCATGATCCTGGGATCGGTGGTAGCTGAAATAAAAATGGCTTTGGTTATAGGTTCAAGCTATCAATAAGTGGCATTGCCACAGTTGTTTTCAATTCCCTAAATAAGTGATTTACGTCACAGTCCTCAATAAGTGGCACTGCCACATTGGTTTGGAAACTGTCTAAATAAGTGACCTTGTCATATTGCCTAATAAGTGGTACAAATACCACAGTGCTTTAATATTTCTCTTTACAAATTTAATAAAGCAGAACCTAAGCTCATTACTGGGTTCTTTACATAAATCTCATTTGATAACGTAGAATGTTTGGAATCTTCAGTAAACCCTATATTGGTGCAATAATGACATTCAGCAGATCCTTGTTGAAGACAAGCATGGTTCAATTACGTCGTTATAATGCAGAGGAAATCAGAATTGCAGGATGATCTTGCTAGTTAAGTTGTCAGAATACACGATGCATATTTCTTTTACTTGAGGACAAGCAAAAATCTAAGTGTGGGGGTGTGATAAACACTAATTTGTATTATTTTCTTGGGCTAATTCAGTTGTTTATCGTCATCAATCTTGATTGCTTTAGGCTCAAATCTTGTTATTTAAGAGCAAAAGATCTTCACATGGACACTTTTACTGGCTGCACAACAATTTTGCAGATAAGCGCGACTAGACGCACAATTCTTCGACAAGGAACAGCAAACAGGAGGCTCTAAAGCATTTGAAGCAGAAGCTGCCAACCAGCTGTGTCACAGCCAGTTGACACAGCCACGCAAGAGGTGCTCCAAACCAGCTGCTTCGATCACCTGTGTCACAGCCAGTTGACATAGGCATGCTTCAGGTCACCAGCTGTGTCGATCACCTGTGTCACAGCCAGTTGACACAGGCATGCTCTAGATCGCCAAGCTTTCAACTTTTTCAACCACCTGTGTCACAGGCAGGTGACACAGGCCTTCAATGGAAAGAAAAGAGCCTGAAGGGGTAAAGTGCAAAGTTCTCAGGATATAAAAGGAGGACTCCAGATCAAAGAAAAGGTGTGTGCGTCGGTTTTAGAGAGAGTCCTGCCACAGGGTAGGGGAGGAGAAAAGGAGAGAAGAAAACTTGGCCAGAAACAGGTCTTCCCCGTCCATCATCTTGCTTCATCCTGCTGATTGCTGCTGATCTTCGTCTACTCTTCCGCACTGTTGCTGTAACTTGAGAACATCTTTCCCATTCTACTTCCTTGCTTCTTATGCTGTGATCTGTAATCTGTGAACAACTCTTCCCAGTCTATTTCCCTGCTTGCTTTGCTTTGTAATGCAACCTGAGAATTACTCTTTCCCAATCTTATTTCCTTGCTTGCTTGTTGCGATATGTCTCTTTCCCATTCTTGTTACTTGCTGTGATATGAGATCGGAGAACACATCTTTCCCAGTCTTAATACCTTGCTTTCCTTGCTGAATCATGCTTCTTTCCCAGTCTTAGTTATATTGCTTGGTGCACTGTCAGATTCATAAACAAGCCTAGAAAATACCAACAGAACCATCTTGTTAGCTTAGCTTTGAGAACTTGTTCGACAACAATACTTCAATCCCTGTGGAGAGAACGACACTGCTATACAGCAAGAGATCATTACTTGGACCGATTCATGATATAATCTACTTAAAGATTTATCATCAGGGTGATAATAGTTTGCTGATGAAATAAATAAAACAGCATCCAGTGTAACTGCTAGGTTTATAGGCTATTTATTGTATTCCGTGAGTCCAATAAATAGCCTATAAAGCTGCTAGGTTTATTGGCCATCTTGATGCTCGTAGGGTATGACTGCTTTCAAATTGCAGAAAGTTCCACGTAGTGTATTTTAGTCTTTCCTTTCACTACTACAGAAATCATTTGTATAGACGGTTCGGAACCCCCGTGCGGGATAGTTTTTCGAACCGTCTGTACGGAAGAGTCTGTACAAATCAGGTTTGTACAGACGGTTCAAAAAACCGTCTATTTGTACAGACGGTTTCAAATTGGAGCCGTCTGTACTGTAGCTCCGAATGCTAGTTTTATAGTCTAGATCCAACCCTAGTTTGAGAGGTTTTAGTAAAACAGCCATAACTTTCTCGTACGAAGTCCGTTTTGGGTCCATGACTACCCAAATCAAAGCTAACAACGAGGCGTATCTGATAAAAATACACGTGTATATACTTGTACCCATCTTGACCCTCAAAATTTGGCTTCTAGGTTGGACTTTTTCGCTCCGGAAGTTTTTCCGTTACTTTTTTGATCTTGCGGAGGGCATATCTCCTCCACCCGGACTCCGAATTGGGTGATTCTTATTTCTCTGGTTAACTTGAGTTGAGGACTTGCTTTCCACCTTGATCCCAGCTCCTGCCGAGCACTTTTGTCGAGGTGTCGTTTTAAAATTTTTGATTTCGGGCCGGGATTTCCACTAGTCGTTTCGTCGACTTTCTCGGAATTGGCTCAAAATTTCTAGAGATGTAGAGTTTGGCCTCCCACTCACAGCCGTGAAAACCGTTCGACAATCGGAGCTGTCAAACTCCCTCCCCGACGCTGCCACTTTCCTACCGCGGCAAGGAAATCTGTAGTTTTTGCTGCCGCGACAGCAGCATATCAACCAGTATTGCTTCATCTATTTGTATAGACGGTTCAAACTTTGAACCGTCTGTACTATTTGATTTATACAGGCGGTTCTAAACTTGAACCGTCTGTACTGTGTACTGTTTACATATTTGTACAGACGGTTCCACGTTTAGAACCGTCTGTACTATTCGATTTGTACAGACGGTTCCACGCTTAGAACCGTCTGTACTATTCTATTTGTATAGACGGTTCCAAGTTTAGAACCGTTTGTACTGTTTACAGATTTGTACAGACGGTTCCGTACTTAGAACCGTCTATACTGTTTATAGATTTGTACAGACGGTTTCGAACTTAGAATCATCTGTACTGTTCGATTTGTACAGACGGTTCCAATTTGGACCCGTCTGTGCTTGTACAGACGGTTCTAATTTGGAACCGTCTGTACTGTAGCGTCCCGTTCGTTGGGAACCGCTTGTACTCATTTTCTCAGACGGTTTTCTTTTGGAACCGTCCGTGATACTATTTGTACAGACGGCTTCAAAACTCCGTCTATACAGGGGCGTCCTGTTAAATGGAATCTGTAGTAGTGTTTCTTCATGCCAATTAAGTTTGTCTTGTATCAATACAATAACACTTCTGTTGGGGGAAGTGTCCCCATGCTACCCCGAACCGACGGACTTCTCCTTGACAACGTCAAGATCCCCCTCCCCGAATCGACATGTTTCGCCTGGCGTCGACAGGCTCCACAGGCATCACCAACAACGTCGAGGAACGCTCCGTCCCGGCGGATGCCAAGGCCGACGCTTCTTCCCGCGGATGTTGAGACGACGCTCCGTCCTGACGGGGTCGCGACACGACGAGGTTGCGTCACGAACGTCAAGGCCAACACGTCGTCATAGCAGTGTGTACTAGAATACTAGAGTGTTAGACTATCCCCCGAGATTCGTTGTAAAAGACCAAAATACCCCTCTTAGCGTGTTGTAACTCGAGGGGTAGAGTTGTAATTTTCCATCCCCATTCTCATTCTCTATAAATAGTACCCCAAGGGTAGAGAGAGGGGGAGGGATTTTCTGAGATGTAAAACCATAAACTCCGAAATATATATGAGAGTTTTCACTTTGCCTCAACACGAGAGTTTCTACTTTCTCCTGACCGGAGTGTTTCACGTTCCGCCCCGTCGGACACCGCTCCCGCGCGCTCCTCCTCGACGGACACTATACTTGCTCGTACTCCTCCGGTACTCTCGGAGGTCGACGTAACCGATTGGGGATGCCTAAAGTACACTGTCTAGTCCCGTAGCTACGACAGTTGGCGCCGTCTGTGGGAATCGGGCAAAAAATCATGTCAACTAGGATTCCGTCGGGGAACTGTGATGCGCATAACCTCTACCTTGTTTGTGTGCTTGCTCTTCTATGACAACGCACACAAGCATAGGGGCTTGTCGTCGATGTCGCCATCGCGCACTCTCGGACTTGGCGTCCTCTGTGCCCCCCTTGGTGACACCAGGGGCTCGTCGTTAACATTGCCCTCTATTGCCATGTGATGCTGTGTCGAGACAATTTTATCTCACCCACGGCGTCGAGAACACTCCACCGCGGCATTGAGCATCCCTTCACCGCCACGCGAGCAACGTCTCCGTCGCCGTGTCGGGACAATTTTATCTCACCCGCGGCGTCGAGCACGCTCCACCGCGGAATTGAGCATCCCGTCATCGCCATGCGAGCAACGTCTCCGTCGCCGTGTCGGGACAATTTTATCTCACCCGCGGCGTCGAGCATGCTCCACCGCGGCATTGAGCATCCCGTCACCGCCAAGCGAACAACGTCTCTGTCGCCGTGTCGGGATAGGTCTTTCTGACTATCTCGCCCATGACGTCAACCTAAACGCCCTGTTCGGAGCAAAACGCTCCTTCCCGGCGGACGTCGTCCGTCCCGACGGATGTCGTCCGTCCTGACGGACGTCGAGGCCACGCTCCATCCCGGTGGACATCGAGGCAACGCTCCGTCCCGACGGACGTCGAGGCAACGCTAGGAGCGTCCCGGCGGACGTCGAGGCAACGCTCCGTCCCGGTGGACGTCGAGGCAACGCTCCGTCCCGGCGGACGTCGAGGCAACACTCCGTCTCGGCGGACGTCGAGGCAACACTCCGTCCCGGCGGACATCGTGGACGTCGAGGCAACGCTTCGTCCCGGCGGACGTCGAGGCAACACTCCGTCCCGGCGGACATCGCGGATGTCGAGGGAACGCTCCGTCCCGGCGGACGTCGAGGCAACGTTTCGTCCCAGCGGACGTCGAGGCAACGCTCCATCCCAGCGGACGTCGGGCCAACGCGACCTTGCGAGCCTGCGCTCCCGCGACCTCGCGAGGGGGGGTGGAGGCCGAGGTATTTATAGACCCTGGGCCGAATCTGAGTAAAAAAAAAGGGGAAAAATAAAAAAAGGAAGAAAAAAAGTAAAAAAAGGAAAAAATAAAAAGAGGAAGAAAGCGAAAAAAGGGAAGAAGAAAAAAGAAAAAAAGAGAAGGAAGAAAAAAAGCGAAGAAGAAAAAAAAAGAAAAAAGCGAAGAAGAAAAAAAGAAAATAAAATAAAAAAATAAAAAAGAGAAAAAAAAGGAGAGGGATCGGAGAAGTAAGGCTAGCCTTGCTGACGCAACTTGGTCATTCACATCGGTGCGAACATAGTGGTTTCAGGCAAGCATCAAGGTGTACAGGGAAGTCATCGGTCCAGCATGCGCTAACCCCTCGAAATTGGTGCGCCGGCTCAAACGGGCGTCACTCGACCGCCCAAACCAACAAGGGGCTACTGTGGGGGGGAAGGGTCCCCACACTATCCCGAACCGACGGACTTCTCCTTGACAACGTCAAAATCCCTCTTCCCGAATCGACATGTTTCGCTTGGTGTCGACAGGCTCCGCAGGCATCACCGACAACGTCGAGGCAACGCTCCGTCCCGGCGGATGCCAAGGCCGACGCTTCTCCCCGCGGATGTTGAGGCGACGCTCCGTCCTGACGGGGTCGTGATGCGACGAGGTTGCGTCACGAACGTCAAGGCCAACACATCGTCATAGCAGCGTGTATTAGAATACTAGAGTGTTAGACTATCCCCCGAGATTCCTTATAAAAGACCAAAATACCCCTCTTAGCGTGTTGTAACCCGAGGGGTAGAGTTGTAATTTCTCATCCCTATTCTCATTCTCTATAAATAGTACCCCAATGGTAGAGAGAGGGAGAGGGATTTTCTGAGATGTAAAACCATAAACTCCGAAATATATACGAGAGTTTTCACTTCGCCTCAACACGAGGGTTTCTACTTTCTCCCGACCGGTGTGTTTCACGTTCCGCCCCGTCAGACACCGCTCCCGCGCGCTCCTCTTCGACGGACACTATACTTGCTTGTACTTCTCTGGTACTCCCGGAGGTCGACGTAACTGATCGGGGGTGCTTAAAGTACACTGCCTAGTCTCGTAGCTACGACAACTTCTATGTATAGTTAAAGTTATATGCGGAGTGGTGAGCTTCATCGATATTATATTGATATTTCCTTTGCTTAAAGTAGGCATTCTGATATTTTCCATGAGGTAGGTGAGATGAGCATATGACCTACAAAGGCATGCCGGATTTTCAAACGCATTCATCATTTCCCATTTTAATGGTCAATGCACACCATCGTAATTGGCAGTATAGCCATCCGCTAAACAATGCAACACACCAACATGTGGTCAGATCCATGGAGCTACAAGCAACACGATATTCTTGCTGTCTAAGAAGTACTGGTAAATTTGTATCGATACATCTTCATCAATAGAACTGATAAAATACAATAACAAATGAACTTATGTTCTGTCTGAAGACTTCTAAATTGACTGAGAAGGTTAGCTTCTTTTCCAGGATTATTTTATGCGTAATCTCTTATCCTCTATATTTATTATCTTTTGTGGCAGGAATCTGATGTGAAGAAAATAAAATAACCGATATAGCACCATTGTCTCGTGCACTAGGCAATACTTCTCTGAACGCTTCTCTTTTTATTGCATGAATGTGTTTTGTTCGGCACATCATAATCTTGATTGTATGGGATGAGATTTTATAATTTATTTTTGCTATTCTGCTAGTAGTGATACAACTAGCTGTATTTTCACAAATCTCCCTCATTTACTTTTTAGAAGAAACTGAAAGCAGTTGCACTTGTGTTCTACTACTACCAGGAGTACTGGAGATGTCAGCCGAGAATGCTAGTATGGCGTCTGCTAATGGTGATGGTGAGGATGCAGGATTTGCAAAGCTTCAAGGTGAAGATTTTGATTTCTTCATGCAAGCTTATGAAATCATCTTGGGTCACAATACAAAGAGAGGAAAGGTAGACTCAGATCTCTGTCGTTGGCGGAGGCATGGATATATCCCGCCGTCATGCACGCATACTCTATGATTTTCAACACAACTGGTTTGCCCTTGAAGTCCTTGGCAAAAATGGATGCATCGTTGAGGGGAGTCCTTGAGGTGATGATCCTGTTAAACTGAAGTCCCAGGATCTCATTCAGATTGGAGAGACAAAAATTTTACTTTCTCCTACCAACTCGCTCTATCTTTGCCACCTTTGCTGCCCGGCGCACTCATATTCCATCACAACCCCTATCTTCATCCTTTATGCGTCCTGCCTACCCTCATTCATCTAATTTTCGTTGCCACTCCTATGGTATTTGTTTTGCCACCACTTCTGCTCGGCACACTCATATTCCATCACAACCCATGTCTTCATCCTTTAAGCGGCCTGTCTATCTTCATTTTTCTGATTTTCGTGGCCATTCCTATGGCAATGGTCATGGCTGGGGCAATGGTGACTATGGGATTAGAGTTGGCACTGAAACTCAAGGAATGTTTATGAAGCAAAGCAAGAGGTTTGAACTGGACATCTATACCAGACCTATCAATGTTGAACCAATTGGAATACTTGGTGAACGTGATACTTATGCTACATCCATTTCTCACATACTTATGCTAGATCCATTTTTCATATAGTTATGCTTGATCCATTTCTCACATACTTATGCTAGATCCATTTCTCACATACTTATGCTATACCCATTTCTGACATAGTTATGCTAGATCCATTTCTCTCCTGTACTTTTTCCTTTTTGATATACTAACATAAAATAGATAGCATATTACTTGGTAGTAATTCTATCACTCCTTTCCCCCATACTGATTTGTACGTTACAACTATTTGGACACTCCAGAACAGGATGACTATTAGGATTTAGGACACATAATTGCAAAAATTAATGGTTAAAGCTAACTTTTCGAGCTCCGCAAGTCCAGTTCCAATAGGTGCCCATGCTTGGGTGTGAGTGTGTGTGTCTGTATGTGGTGTGCGTCTACAGGTTGTACCATGTATTTTTAAAAGAAAAGATAACCAAATATTACATGTTTATACACTAACTGCTCAAGACCACTTTATCGATGCTGTATCTGTGCATCCCTGATGTTTCAATTGTCATAATATGTAAACTTGTATTGTGATATGCATTGTTATCATGAAATCCTCTCTTGATTCTGATCTCTTGTAACAAATTAAAATTTTCACTACATGTTTTCTTTTTAATATAGATACAAACTGCTCAAGAACTAACTACATGTTATTTTCAATATAGATACAAACCCGCTCAAGAACGAATAATGAATAAATAAAGGCAGAGGCATCCTTATTGCTGAAAATTGTGGATGTACTAACATTTTTTCGAAACTAAATACAATGTCAATGGTGTTTCCTGTATCATTTCTTGTTAGCAATAGCATTATGCTCTTCAAAAAAATAAAAACTCAGTATTTCTCACATCTCGCTTATTTTAAACATGCAGTCAATAAGTAGAAATTAGAATGGCAGACAAGCATGCAGACAATCAACAGCTCCTGCTACAATAATATCATTTGTTGCAAACCTGGTATCAAACTACTGTGGTCCTAGAGAATGGATGCCTGCCGCAAAACTCCATTCAGAGGTTTGTTATGCAAGACTATTCATTTTTGTCCAGTTTCTGGAATTCTAAAAACTAATATGCCCACCTTGATTAACACTAATATGGTTTAGAGAAAGCATATGTGTTGGGCTATACAATTGGTAGCACTTTAATTTTCAATTAGTGCACTATTAATTTATGAGAAATTACAGGCTATTAATTAATAGAGGGATTCCTTAGCATCCTTAAATAAAACAGCAATCCTTTCATTTGAAGAGCTTTACACGTTATACCATGGCAAGACTAATAACTCGCTTAGTTGCGTTTGCGTTAGTTTTGCACTCAAATTCCTGCAAAGTATTTGGGTTCACTGAGGAACTGCATTCATGAAGAAGATTTTGGTGGTAAAATGAATATGTAATATCATTAAGAATCACATGATCCTCCAGTAACCTTGTTCGGTAAGTTCTGTAATAAGCTTGCAGTTATTTAGAAATGCCCTAAATCCTAAGCCCTTACTGTACCATGGTAATTAATATGTCAGCTTCAGCTGTTGTCATGCATGTGGACAACCCCACCTTAAAGTCAATATTGTCCCCGTTCATTGTTTGACATGCTGTTATTTACTTGGTATGTCCTTGATCCTATGATCCTTACAGTAACATGTCAGAGAAATCATGAAGTAAGCTCGCAACCTTTTGGAAATGTCGATATCTCCCTTTTCTGATAGAATGTATTCATTTGTCAGCTTTAACTCACCAAGTGGTCTGAAGTCCAAAAATTATGACCTTCCACTTGCTATTATTGACTATCGATCATTTTCCCATAAATGATTTACTAAATTCAAGACTTGCCTTTGTCTCGTAGAATCCCTTCAACAGATTACAAGTCACATAATACCTCATCACCTCGTTGTTTCATAGTTACTTTCTTCTTAATTAGTTAGATGTCTTATCATTTATCAGTAGCAACCTTATCAAACCGCTGTTACAACATTGTGATCATATATTTCTTTTGCATATTATTGCTGCACTTTTGGACCTGCTATAGCTTGTGCACATGCTGTGAATTTGTTTGGCATGCAAACTAATTATTGATTATTCACAGCTTATTGAACACTTCAATAAGATACGGCCCCGTAGCAAGGTCCAAAAGTACCTGACACCAGAGGATGGCTCGTCAGCTGGAACAGCAGGCAAGCCATGGCACAGCCTGTTGGAGCTGCTCAGGAAGTACCCAGAGCATTTTGTCATCAGTACAATATATAGAGGGACAGCAAGATCAGAGTTTGTTTCGCTGGTCTCTTGCTGGCCTAGGAGAATGAATTGCGAACCATACAATGTGTCAGACTGACTGTTTTTGCAGTTCTGAGGTTGCTCAGGTCATCACCAGAGGTTCAAAACCAAGAAGTTGGAGACTTCTTGTTTGTATCCCCAGCTGTTGTAGTAGGAGTATCATGCTATGTTATACACCTTTCTTTTTTGAGCGAATGCTATGTTGTTCACCTGTACACCTTTGTGGGTACCTTTTAGGCTTTTCTGTACTTCTATGGTACTATTTGCTGTTCAGAAAAGTCTGGATTTGGAACTAATTATCGGTGCATTTCCTTTGATGTTATTTGTACTTTGTTTCTGAAAATTGCTGTTATTTGTATTTGTTCCACGAGTTAAGATGCAGTGAGCAAAGTTGCATCGTTAGATGTTTTGCAAATTTACACGAATGCTTCTGATAGCACTCGTTTTGTGAAACAATGGAGCAAGGGTTGTCAATTGGTAGCTGAATAGAAGGCTTTAGCATCTGAAGAGTAACTTCTCTGCCGTGTGTGTTTTTGTTCTGCAAAAAGAGGACTGAAGTCACTATGAAAGTTTGATGAAGATGCTTTCTCCATTTCTTGCGGATATGTTTCGTTTCGTGTGTCCTTTTATTTGAACCCATCATAAGGGCAACTCACAGGAGTTGAAACCTAGAAGCAACCATATAACCAGCACATGTGAATCGAGTGAGCTATCCCATGCTGAAGACATGAAGTGGTAAATTATGAGACCAACCTCAGTGCTCTATGTGGTTAACCAGAAATAAGACCAGCATTAAGCAATATGCCCATGTGATGGACCCTTGATGTAACGATATAATTGCTGTAACCATGAAACGGACCAAAATTAGGATTCAATATTTTGGGCGGGAATACAGTTGCATACTACATATCTGCTTACTCCAAAATGAACGACAGCTAACCACCCAAAAGTCCAGCTGAGGTCCAACAAATGTCACAAACCGCATTGTTACACAAGGTTGCGAACGTAACAATTCATCACAAAATTTGTGGTACAATCGATTCTCTGATGATGCTATGCCAGCCACACAATGCAAAACGGTGAAACAAATGGAAGAGCGGAATAAATTTGAGCAAAACATATTATCTAGCTAGTTTCCTCCACACAGTGCGGCCACGGTTGATCTCATCCCCAGCCCCAGCAAATCTCAAACAGTGCAAGAACTGACGCTGCTCTTCTGGGTACGGTGCTGCAAACGCAGATCCATTCATACTTTTCTCCTCTCCTTCCTCAATATAAGTAAGCGAATCAACTATGTCATCATGCTGGCATTCTCTTCTGTAGTCAAGAGTGATTGTTTGCAACTCGTGTGTATCAATAATATCCTGAGGTATGCTCTGCAATTAGGAGGGAAAAAGAAAGAGATATCAGACACTATCACAGATCAACAAGGATGATACTTTTCATGATTCCATCGAGGAAATGATGATAGTAAGGAATAAGTGATTGTGAACTACTCAAAATATATAGCCCTGGACAAAGAAAAGGCTCAAAACAGGGTAAGAGGCGCTAGAGGTTTTATCACATATCAACTGATAGTTGCAGTTAAAAAGGCTGGTGCATAACTTACTTCGAGGACCCAACCAATGTAAGTAACATTGTTGACATGTTGGTTCATGTCCAGATCAGCTCTTCTTGGCTGCAATTCAGAAATTAATGTCTGTCAGCACTACAGTTACTGAAGTGCAGACATACCACTGTTCATGAAGTGGAGAAGAACTAACCACTAGCCCCAGCCTTGAGTGATGTGCAGGTTCCATAAGAATTGGAATCTTCTTCAAACTACCATTATTTTCCTCAGGGAATGCTAATCTGCACAACGCAACCGTTATGCCTACCACAACGATCATGTGAAGCCACATGTAAAATCTCCACAACTACCAAACAATTATATGTGACTGACTACAAGGGGAAAAAGATATTCTAGCAATTTTGAAGTAAGTCAACAGTGAATATTTATCCAATGAACTACAGCTAAGAAAGTAAAGCCCAATTGAATTGTAAAAAGGGAATATGAGCTCAATTGAAGCCTAAAATACAGGGCCATTGAACAACTTCATTGCATGAGCTGTATGAATGGGGATTTCAAGCAGAGAAGAAGTATATGCTTATGCAGAATCAAGAAAACAAAATGAGCATCAATTTTACCTTAGAGTCTTCGGACAGTGGACAAAAACTTCATCCCTGACTTCATCACTGACTCTTTGAAGTCTGCGTGTATTTTGGTTCATCATGACCCATTTGCTGGACAAACAAGTGATATGACTTTGTTACTTGTACTGTACGCAGTGAGAAAAGATCCACCACCTTCCAGCAGAACACAGAGAAAGAAACAGACAATCTCAGTACTAACGACTAAACTCCAGGTCTGTGAACATATATTGCTCTACTAAAGAAAGCCCCATTAATTGATCCCCCTTCTTAAGCACGTATGATTAAGTCTGATATCAGTTGCAGGTCAACAAACAACAAATATGCACAGTGTATCCATTAAGTCAAGTATACAGAAAGTACCATTACAAGGAAGGAACATTAGGCATAAGTCTACCCATTTTGATTCTTGACAAATATTTTCCTTTGATATTGCTAAAAGTAGTACCTGTAGGCAGATCTCCTGCCCATTCGTTAAAAAAGAAAATCTAGTACCTTATTTTTACCTATATCATAACACTTGATTTGCGATTTGCTTGGAGAAAGGGAGGTGTGGTAACAAGAAGATGGGGATGAAATTTTAAAAGGTGGGAGATGGTATGAAATAACAAAGTTGTGCCCTTTTTTGTTCCCGGTACACACAAATAAGGTTCAAAATATGAATGCAAGTATGATCACTACTTCCAATAGAAAAATATTCTTAACTCTTTATACTTGAGGAGTAAGTACCTGGTAGCTCTTCCAATAACTTCACCATTAGCCAAATCCTTGAGAACCCAATCACGCCGAGTACCGATCCTTCCATCAGCTTGGCACCAAGTTTCAATCTCAACAACATCACCCCTAAATCGTAGTAGAATTGCCAATTAGGTTTAATCTTGCTAAAAGTGGAACAAGGGTGGGAACAAAGTCAAACGTGATCCTGCAAATTTACCAAGCTGGGTACTTGTAGATCTCAATGTGCATTCGGTTCGTTACCCAAATGAGTCCAAGTTTTCTCATTGTCGTCGTTGTGGCAAAACCATCGGTGGAGAACCCAACACTTTGTGCATGGTTACACCCTACCTCCTGCATTTGCAAGACATTTATCATGAACAAGTCATACAGACAGCAAAATATAAGACCCTTATCGAGAATATTCCTTGATATGAATAAAACTAATGCTGATACGTGATAACTAATGACCGAGTTAATAGAAGTGGAAACATTAGTCATGACTATTGGTTCCGAATGTATGGGGAACATCCACTTCAAATCCAATGAGCTGAACGAGTTGAGAAGTTTTTGGAAGTAAAAATTGTTCAATTGGTGGAGCCCTGATTTTTAACTGAAGATTGCAAATCAGAGGATGAGGTTGCACTAAATCCACCAAATTCCACCGGAGCTATCTCCAGGAGATCCATTACCCAATTAGAATTCCATTTGTATCCCACCACTTAATGGCCTGATTAGATACCAAAGCAAGCACATTCACAAGATTTGGCAACAGGTAATTACTTAAACTGACTTGGTCCACAGTGCACATCAGCACTCCCTATCAGATCTTGAAGCATAGGATTTCAAGATTTCTGGCTATACTTATCATAGTTTTTTCGAATGCACTTTCTATTAGAAGAAAAAGGAAACGGGAACCAAAGTTCCTTACAAGTACCGATCTCAGGAGACAAGGCGTCTGAGAAACCCTAAAGGCCATCCTAACAACAGGAACTAGCCATTGCCGTCATGTACAGCATTAGTTAGCAACAATGCCAATTTGGTGCCATTTGTGTGCACCTGCACACCAGGAGCAAAATTCTGTAGGCTATGTCATGGGCACATGATTTCCACAATATCCACGCAGATTCCTCACTTGCAGCAACATATAAAACACAGGCAAAAAGACACAAACTAGAATAAGACTAGGACGATGAACTTTTTCAAGCTCGAGCTCAACTTATGCAAAAGGCAACCCGCACAGGTCTGAGCAAATTAGCTACAAACTCCTTTTCCTAAATCTAGTCGCGGCACGGCAGAGGAGCTCGGAATCTACCACAAGTTCGGATCTTCCTAAATTCAGATCCAAATCCCGGAATCCAACCACCAAAGCCTGGGAGACGGCGTCCATTTCGCAGTCCAACAGGAGGCCGCCTCAAATCGAGCCCCGGATCTCGGGAGCCCGGAGAATTCACCGTGGGCGTACGCGTACCTGAAGCAGGTTGGCGATGGTCTCGACGGTGGCCGTCTTGTTGATGCCCACCTCGTAGCACCGCACGATGAAGCTCTCCTTGTACGACAGCCCGTCTTCCAGGAGGCTCCCCATCCGCAGCCGCTCCGCCAGGCCCCTCCGCTCCCCTCCCCCGCCACCGCACCCCTCCGCCGTCGCCACCGCCGCAACCTGCGCCGCCGACAGCGGCTGCGGCCGCGGCAGGGGCGAGCCCCGCGCGCAGTGCACCGCCGCCCGGGGCAGCCCGCGGCGGCCGAGCGGGGCCGGGCGGCATTGCGGCGAAGTGTGGCAGCGCAGCATGGAGCGGATGGAGGTTCGTTCGGTCGGGGCCGGGCCGCCGACGAGTGTGGGTGGGGATGGCGTTTATATGGACGGCGTGGGTTGGTGGCGCGGCGGTGGCCGCTAATGATATGCAGGAGGCGGTGGTGGACCGGGCGCACGGCGCGGGCGATAGGAACGAGGAAGACGCGCTGGTGACCGCCGCTAGATGGAGGATTGGAGATGGAGTCCCTCCCTGGAGGGCCTGGAGGCTGCAGCGTATCTAGCGTTGAAATTGCTGTGTCCTGTTCGTTGCTCTCTACCGTACAGTACAGATGTTGCGTCCGTCTTGTCTTCTTAAATTTTAGATAATAAAAGTTTTTATTGATTCTTTATGACGTATGCACCGCTGAAAAATTTAAGTCTACATCGAGAATACACACAACTAAATTATTACATTTGTTTAAAAAGATCTGAGGACATATCCCAATAAAGAACCATATAAAAACTATCAAATAATAAAGAAGTGAAAATCTTAAGGAAACGCTAGTAGAGATGTAGGGGCATCAGACATGACGATGTTGAACAGGAACCTCTCAAGTCCGCACGCACCACCTCTAATGCGCGCCTTTGGTCCAGTGCCACGACCAGCCCTGCAATACGCCATGGGGCTGAGCAGACCTTCCACGTAGGATCTTGATCGGGAGAGAGAAGGTAGTGCCGCTTGTCACATTGATTAGGAGACATGCGCCGGGGGATCAGGGTTAGGCCCATGACACCAATTATGGCAAAAGAAGCATCAATGCTTTAGGCGCCCATGTGGAAGGTTCGGATCAGCAGGGGTTGGGTGTGGGCTCCCTCGGCAGGCAGATTTGAAATCCTCGCAGATTCTGCTTGAGAAATCGCCTTCACCGTTGGCGTGACCACCAAACGTGACACTGGTGGCTCGCCTTGCCGGCCAGACATCGATAGGAAGTCACCGAGCACCACCACAGGTGGCGGTCAAGGGCGGTGTAGAGGCCCACGCCATGGACGCATGATTTGGAGCTAGCTATGGCCCCGACCGTACGACCGCACTGACATTTGTCGCAGGGCACACGCAGCCGCTGGTGAGGAAGGTGACGAGGCATTCTCTTCCCCTGTGATGAGTCCTGATGTGTAGTGCCGGATACAGCTTCACTTTAAAATGAAGGTGTTAGAGCTAAAACACCCTTATCTTTAGCGATCACTTCGTCGGATTCCCCGTCGAAATTGTTGTTGCCATCCTCCTAGAACCGAGACCTTTGATTTGGGAAGTCGAGACCTTCACAACTCCATGGTCAGAAGTACGAGCCACTGTCGAGGGAGTTGGCGCCTCGTCGTCATAGCCCGTTGCCAAGACCTCCCACACAATATGTGGTTGTGAGGCCTTGTTGAAGAAGTTAGTCTCGTCCTCCTTCACTCTCCGCGTCCAGCAAGCACGAGAAGCAGGATCCACTAGTCAGAGAGGAGGGCCACGACGCCAACGTGGGTCACCAGCCGCCTGGATCGCCTCTCCCAACAGCTACTTCCATTTTTTTATCTTCCTAGAATCGATGATGCTAATTCACTATTGGCTAAGTTTAAGTTGTCTTTTGTTCTTAATTAGACGTGAACACACGCGTGTCACCACACTTGCTCGTATCCACGCCTATATGAGACCGGACACAATGAGCACGAATACCGACGAGGTCATAGGCACCTCGCTATCCATAGATACACTGCTTACCACTGAAAGTAAGTTATGGTATGTTTTTTCAAGAAACTAGCAAAAGTGCTGTGTTTTAATTAAGAAAAAATAGAAATTTTAATTACAGAAAAACATGTTTTAAGGAGAAATATGCTAGAACCCCTAGGTAGACTACATGCAGACTACTCCCCAATTGAAATAAAACTCATGTTACGGAGCTTAATGTCCTCAAGAACCCTCGCACCCACCTCTCGGTAAATCGGACGACACTTAGTGAAGATCCATTGATTTCTCTGGTTCCAGAAGTTTCGATTTGATGAAACACATAACGAGCAAATATTGAGCAGGGGATACAACCAACTTCAGAGAGTAATGGACTCGGGCAGAGTTTGGTACCGTGTTGTGGACCTACGGTTATATTGTTTTTATACGTTTTGCCGTTTGATTAGTCGTTGTGTCTTAGAGGTCAGTAAAATCATAATCCAGATTGATAAACCCGGTGTTAACTTTTGTGCTGCCACTTTTACACGATAGCCTGTAACGTTCAAGCTAAGCTTCAGCATCCTCCACACGTATATGCATTTACTACGCATGCGAGGAATTTTATAGTGGCGTTTCTTTGCGATTATTTATACTGGCTTTTCGATCGTCACATAATGCATACACGCCTTTTACACTTAACGCACACACATGCTCTGATCTTGTCAGTCCCAAGTATCCAAGCTAGGTGGGTGGCCCCTCCTAATTGTCGTGTATTTTGATTGCGGGCCATATCATAAATGTTCGCTGTGTGGATGCAGCAGCAGCACAGCTCAGTTTTTCATGTTGAGAATTTTGCACCCAAAAAGACGAAACCACCGGATAATAGTACTGTATAAGAGCAACTCTAGTAGATTCTTTAAATCCCCGTAGTCTTTAAAAAACTGCTATTATAAAGAATAAAAGGTAAAATCTCGCTCTAGCAGATTCCCTAAATCTCTCTTTGTCCCTAAAATTTTTTAAGTGCACTTTAAAAACTAGAGTCTAGCCTTTATATTTAGAGGAAGGGGGAGGAAATATACAGTGCACTGTATCCACGACATTTTTGGCGCCACAGACATTTCAGGACGCGCCCGAGCTCCCGCCGCTGCGCCGCCACCATTTCCGGCCTCCTTCGGCCGCCGGACCGCCGCCATCTGGCACTGCTCGCTGCCGCGGACCCATTCCCGCTGTCGCCACACCTCGCCGCCGCCCCGCGCGAGCTTCCCGCTGCCCGCCCGACCACCACAATGGCCGCTCCGCCGCGCCGCCGGCTACCCCGCGCGCTGCTGCCCCTGCACGGGCGCACCCACGAACGCACGCCCGAGCCGCGCCACCGGCCGCTCCCGCACGAGCGCGCGGGCGTCGTCCCCACCCCTGCCAGCCCGGCCGGAGCACCGTGGGGGCGCCGCGCGGCCCCTGCTCCCTTCTCCCCCCGCCGACTGACCTCTCCCGGCCTCCCCTCGCCTATTCGGCCAACGACGAGCTCGACGCCCTCAAGGTGTTCGATGAATTGCCCGAAGTACTGAGCAGTGAGAAAAAATTATAAAGGCTGAAGTTTTAGGGAATCTGACTTTGCACACTTGCTCTGGAGCCTTTAAAATTTTTTAAAGAGCACTTTAAAATTATTTTAAAAGCTCCCTTTTTAGGGAATCTGCTAGAGTTGCTCTAACATGTTTACTGGGTACTGTCCGGCTTTCAGTGCTAACACTGGTTAATTGGCTCCCCTACAAAACCTAGCAAAGAAACTAACCTTATTAATTCACCAGGGCTTTCCAAGCGGTTTGAAGCAACTTGGACTATATATTGTCAACAGATTTACTACCCATCCTAAACTAGTAATCAGAGTGGCCAAAATTTACTGTCAAAAAAAATCTCCAAAGGTTTATAATTTTTCTTCAAAGGAAAAAAAATGTGTGCTAACCTGATGCAATTCGAGCACTCGAAAAACATGCTCGCCGTGCATGGGACAGATGGACGATGCACATCCACCTGTCCTGCTGAGTGAGACATGTCTCTAAGAAAAATACAGTGATTGCTAGCCCATTTTAGGCTGTGTTTGTTTGGGCTGCAGCTTTTTGATAAGCAACTAAGCTGGTCTATCCTGAGAGCAGCTGGTAGAAGCAGCTGATGGAGAAGCAGCTAAGCTGTTTGGGAAGGGTGCTTTTAGGTGCATTTGATAGCTGGAGCTGTTGGTTGAAAGTCTAAAATGTCTAAAATACCCCTGATTACTGAAAATATTGTCTAAGTGTTGAGTAAGCCTAATTTAGTACTATATGACGTGATTTCCACACAAATAACATGTTTACGAGCTATTTTATTCGACATTGCAATATATGATTAAAGTCTAATTTGGTCTAAAATATAATACAACAATACAATCCAAAAGATAATCATGTCTACTTCTAGAAGGTATCTATCCTCTTGCCGCCATCAAAGCACAAGCAATATTTTCACAAGTGGTGTTCATGTCTACATCATCACCTCCTAAAACATTGCCACCATTGCTCCTAGATATTGGCACCACATGCCCCGGAGGAATGTAGTTTTCGTCATGATCACACCTATAGAAGTGTAGATCGAACAACTGACTATCCCTAATGTAGTTATGGAGCGCCATACATGCAACAATAATCCGTGTTTGCTTCTCCATTGGGTAACTTGGCACGCCACGTAATATGCGCCATTTTTGCTTCAACACGCCAAAGGAACGTTCGATGACATTGCGAATAGATGAATGAGCATGATTGGAGATTTCTTTTTTCCTAGTAAGCTATCGACCTTGTCGAAACTCTGATAGATGGTATTTCTGGCCTCTATATGGTGCTAGGTATCCAATTTGATTGGGATAACCTAAATCAACTAGATAATATTTTCTGAAATAATACATGTGTTAGTAAAAGAGAATGAAAACAATGACATAAATTGGTTTGAGAAAGTAAATGATATACCTGCAGGAGGATGAGGAAACCTCTCTGCGTACTTATCCAATGTGTCCTTAAATATTCTAGTGTCATGTACTGATCCTGGCCATCCAGCAACTATAGAAGTGAATCTTATATCGAAGTCGCAAACAGCCATAACATTCTGTGTTGGATATCCGTGGCGACTGACATGGTTAGCCATCTCAATAGATGGCACAACAACTGGTACATGGATCCCATCAATTGCACCTATGAAATTATTGAAATGAGTTGAAAATCTAGAGTCATGTAGTCTCTCATGCACATTGCTAAAATGTGGATCTGCAGGTATAATGATATCTCCAGCTAAGTCATTCACACATTGCAATACCTCTTCAAACCTCCTAATGATTGTCTCCGTAGATCTCTTGAAGCGATTCTGTACTTGACTTATAGACTGAGGTCTCCAACTATCCACAGAAACATCCCAAGGGCCTCTTCTGAACACAGGTCCCTTGTTCCCTTCAATCTATAGTTTTCTACCAAAGTATCATGCAATGCATCAAAACAAGGTCTATGCATTCTAAACATCTTGTAACAATCTTTTGAATCACCCAAATTCTCAAAGACCCATTGTTGTCTGGTAAGTAGTGGTTTCTTCATTTCCTTCTTCATGAGGTATTTTTCACCATAGTTGATAGCAACATATGCAGTGTACATGTCCCTTTGCAATCTACTCCTTGAATTGTTTATTGTTGAGCTAGACCCAATATCAGCATCACTTTCGACATCATTCTCACTTGTTGTACTCATATAAAAGAATAACATGGAGTAAGTGACAGATAACACATTCACATATACTTGAAGTATATGAAATCAATAAATATGAATAGCACATCCATATAACAAATACGAAAAGCACATGCATAAACTGTTAATTATTCTGACAATAAAATAATTGAAGGGTTACATAATCATAGTTCACAAACTAGTTCGAATTATAAGGTCTAACACATGCAAAGTTTAAAATAGTAGGGTACATCACATAGGAAAAGGATACTCGCAAAGTTCTAGTTTCTACACCTATCCTCATACTGTCTCTTCAGCCAATTCAGCCTTCCCTCACTTGTCTTCATAGCATAAAAGAAACAACGATTCTCAAGTTTACCAAATAACTTAGTTGCAATATAATACTCATCACTACCCTTAGGTGCTCCACATTGCACAACTTGTTCCATTATGGCTTCAATGTCATTACTCACAGTGACATTACTAGTAGATGTCACAGAATGATCTTCACTAATGCAATGGTCAACCCATCGCTTGAAGTCACGTTGCACAGGATTCTTCTTCATCTTCTTTGGATTAGAAGCAATTCTAGCAGCCCCACGCTTTGCAGGTGTAGGAGCAACCTCCTCGTCATCATCAATATGAAGCAAATCTTCAGGTACCTGTTGAACTTCCACACCAGGCATCACCGAAGATGACCCATCAACATGAGCTTTCTCGAACATTGCCTCTAGCAACTCCAAGTTATCCGGGGGCCCTTTGTGAAAGGTTTCAACAAGCTTGTTTACCTGTAAAGTAAACAACCAAGTTATGAGTACTAAGTATGGATTGATGGCTAAAACAAGTGTTCGAAATATACCTTTATCATTTCCGCCCACTGAGTCTCGTCTGCTGTTATAGTTCTCTTCTCAGGATCCCAACCAAGTCCAGTTGCTTTGCCATTGTAATAAATCCATGCTCCGTACACAACCTTCATTGCGTCCCATCTATTCTTGAATTGTTTTTTGGTATAGTTTTTACCGGTCCTACTAAAAAACTCTCTCCCTAAGTTCCTGTATCCTTCTGCACTCAAGAAAGCGGTAGGCCTATTTCTAGCCTTTGTCTCATCTGCACATATTTCACAAAATACTCTCCCCGAAAATGCATCCCAATTGGCTTTAGGAGTCTTATCATGATCCATCTATATATGGTATGAAGTATATTAACTCAACAACAATTATGCATTATTTTACACATGCACAACCAAAGGTATACAATAGAGTTAGGTTGCTTATTTTCGAACCTTATGCATCATGATCAAACCTTATTAATAGAACATTACCATGTTTTTGTAAGAATACTCTCAGATTAGTATATATGGGAGCATACTCTCAGATTAGTATATTGCATGCTGACAACAACTAGTAATCATGTAGGGTTGAGTACTGGGCATGAGTATGTATGTGTACATAAGCTAAGCAACCAAAGTAGTAAACTAAGCAATAAAAATGACATATCATCCATTCATCATTAACAATTCACAAATGCACACTTCACCATTGTTCAGTAGCAAATGGATCGGTATACTTCAGTAGCATGCACAGATTGACCATGTTTTAGCATATTTCAGTACACTTCAGTAGCATGCATGTTCAAAATCTGCAAAAAAAAACAACCTGTGCTCACCTTGGCGTCTCTACGAGGGTGGGGGGCGGCGGGTCTTGGGGGCCGACGTGTCACATCCTGGTTTTCCGAAACCTGAGAATCAGGGCTTACAAAAATGTTTTGCGCTAATAATAGTGTTTTCTTAAATTGAGCTAACTAAAACGTTATCGTCTCTCTCGTAACATGATCGTCGCCTGGTAAAATAGCCTGGTGATCTCTTTCCCTCTCGACACCTGTGTTCAAACTTCCATCACGTCTATCTCTTCACCGGTTCCCACCCTGCGTCTCTCGACACAGGGCGACCTCCTCCCATCCTCTACCCTGTCGGGTTATTCACAAGTCGGTATATGCAAACCTGTGAATTTCCACATGCATATACCCATGTATATGCGTGTGTCCCCTACGTCTGGTCATTCTTACGTATGTGCGCTATTCAATTGTGTGCACACATATGGGTATATATATATATATATATATATATATATATTTCTCTCGGCACCTTGCCACCTTTTCTCTCTCCTGAGAAGTTTACCCCTAATCCGTCTCTCTACCGCCCTCCGGCCATTTTCTTCCTCCTCACCCTTGAGATTTAGTTCCTTTGCATCTTGCTCTTATGGCATGTCTCCTGGAACAAATCTTCTCGTATGGTATCATCGGCAAGGTCACTTATGCGGGCGCATAAAAGCATGTATGTGGAATTAATCCATCCCACCTGCCATGCCTGCCACGTAATCAGCTCTCTAATTTATTGGGGAACATGCATACACATGTACACGATTATATATATATATACACTGCATGTGTAGGTGCAGGTACGGGGACTCTAATTTCTTTCCAGCTAGACCAAGCCAAGTGAAATCAATTCCGGCATGGTTAGCGCACCATTTTTCTCCCTGTGCTAAACACATACTTGTATTGCTTCCCTGCCACCAGTACGTACCCATTTCAGTGCCGCCTTTCCCCATGCAATAGTAGTCGGTGCCCAACTCTTCTGAGCTCCTACAGCACCCGCATTTACCCCTCCTACTGCCATTACTTTTTCCCCAGTGTCCTCTTCTACCTTTTCTTCTTGTCTCTTCTCAGCAACACAGGCCAGTGTTCCCTTTTTCCTCCGCTGCGGCCAGGCCCCTACTTTCCCTGCCCTATTCCACAGCTAAGTCGTGCCATCTGACTTTCCTCAACAGAAAAACAGTACCAAATTAAAACTATGCCTCAACAGCACTTACCATGCACTCCTTTTTCTCCCTCTATTCATTCCGTGGTGAGCTGCTGCAAGACTTTAAAACCAGTACTACCTCCATAGCAGCCAGCCTACTTCCTTCCTTACTCCATCTCAGCCAAGCCGCTTCTCTTCGTCCTTTTCCCCAAGCTTCCCTCTCTGCTCCATTACTTTTCCTCTGGTCTTCACCCGAGCAGCTGCATCTCTTTGCTTGAGCTCTTCACTCCCTCTGTTGCTCTATATAAGGAGCAGCCTGAGCTCCCCTATGAGGACCCTAGTTTCGGGATAGTCATAAGAGGCATGAGGTGAAGGTCAGGTCAACTCGCACTGCTGAGCTGACCTGAATTCTATCGAGCTACGTCTAGAATAGGTTGAGAGAGGGGGGAAATTGTTGTGCATTTGCATTATTCATGGCATTCATCTCGAATATATCATACACATGTTCATGAAATGAAAATTTAAAACTTTATTGAATAGATGAATAATACAAGTGTTATAATACAACATTGTTACAATAAATGAAAGAGGAAGAAAGAAAAATTACATGTCGGAATTCTACCTATACAAAATCTAAACCTAATCTTCAAATCTTCCGAGTCTTCGAGTCTTGAGTTGTAATGTGGAAGCGCCGAGAGTCGGAGAGGGGAAGATTCTTCAGAAATGTAGGCGACATCCGAGGTCGTCGAGTATATGCACTCGAGACCGTTGGATTTTCGCCGTTGCTGTAGGAGGCAGGTTTTCAAAAACGGAGTTTTGAAATACAAGTGGCCACCGGCACATTTCTGCCGACATCCGCAGATTTAACTGCGGGGGCAAAATAGTGCCGATGACCTAAATAGTTTTAGTTTTGAAAAATAGTTTTTTGAAAACATTTTTGTTTTTGAAAATATCCAAGGGCCACATGGCTAAGACCCTCATCGGACAAATCTAATACTTTGTATAGGGATAAAAGAGGTGAGAGGTAATAAAAATAGTTTTATTTTTCCTAATCTAAAATGCCTCCATAAATTGGTTTTGAAAAGAATTTATAAAAATCAAATCATGAGACAAACCTCAATTCCAAAGCCATCTATCGGTATTTGCAATTTGGACTTTAGCCAAATCTTTCTTAGCTTATAAGGCAACAAAAATCCACCAAGTGGAAAATTTCCACTGCTACACATAATTGACCAAGGCCAATTTTTAGCAGCCCGAGAATTTGGTGAATCAGCCATGTATCAAATAGGCGACATGAGGTGGCTAAAAATTTCTGCCATAACCAAAAAGGCTATATAGGTACCTCGATAGAAGCGGGAATGAGATAAACCAGCAACAAAGCACTATTGCATAGTAGCAATAACCATCTTCTTGAGACCTCCGTTTCCTTAGGGAACAGGGAGTAGAAAGGAAGAGATCACCAAACCTTAGAGCAAGGGTCAAGTTCCAAGAGGCGAACCAGGGGTTCAGTCAAAAAGGAGTAAAGGGAGCAAGCTATCGAGACCAGGAAACAGCAAGGTGTGCTTGGTAGAAGATCACCAGGAACAACTTAAGGAGTAGAGACCATCAGGATCAGTAGAGAGGCAAGCGAGCTTACGAGGCCTAAGCTCATCCTGACCCAAACCCACATAAGGTAAAGACTATCTCAGGCATCATAACCCTTATACATGCATTTTAAACATGTTAGAAGGGACCCTCAGAGTATAGTCTCATCATCGGGTTTTTACTTTAGGCAGCTTGTATAGCAAATCTGTTCTTATCAGATTTATTATCACCTTTTCCCTCAACTTTTCAGAAAAACATCACAGTATATTTATCAAGGCAACTAGGCAACATGAGTAGTATTTGTTCTTATCTTAGTGATACCCATTTCTCAAGTTCTCTCAGGGAAGCATCGTCACAATCTTAAGGCAACAAAAAGGCAACCTTGTAGTGTATCTTTTCTTATCAGATATTATCTTTTCCCTTACGATTTTTCCTCAAAAATAGTTATTCCAGTAATAACTAAGGCATGGTAGCATTTCAGTCTTATCAGTTCTTGCATATGTAAGAATATGCAATTCACCTCAGATGTTAACATCAACACTAGTTAAGCTAACAACCAAATATAGCATCTGATCTTTCTCAGTTCAAATAAACTGATGTACACATAAAAGGCAGGTAATAGCTAAGGACAAGCTAATGTTGTTCATCAATACCTAGCCAAAAGCAAGGAGTAGTATCCATTCTCATCAGATTTTAGTGATATTCTCAATAAGGGGGGAAAACAGAGGGAGTATTCATGGCATGTATACCATGGCATCATGTTATTAGAGTATGATGTTCATTAGATCAGCACCACACTTGTCTAGGTTCAACACCAACTCGTAGGGAGTTCTAAGAGGTTTTTGGGAAATTCGAGCTCATGCACTTAAGCATAACAATACTCAGCTAGATATTAAATTAGTAATTGTCCGTGTCCAGTATACTATATCAAAGCTTTGAGGAACATCAACATTAGCTAACCGAGGTTTAGCATGACAACAGAAATCACTCAAACCTCAACTCATGAGTAGTAATGCTCTTCTGAGAGCCACAATTTCTAGAGTAAAGCATAGAATAGCAAGAGCTAAGAAATCATCACATCAAGTACCGTATCATTGCGCAAGTATCACACCAAACCTAGCAGTCGGTTTAATTAGAGCAAATTCAACCTTTCGGAAGAAACCCTAGAACAAATTTGGGGGAAAAAGGAGAAGGGAAGTGAAGCGAGAGTACTTACCCGTGATGGACGGCACCAAGCACAGCGACATGCCACCAGCAGGAGGCGGGCCAGCGGAGCTCTGGTAGCGGGGCTGCGATGTCGGCCTCAGCCATCCCATGCGGCGGCCAAGGCGGAGGCACCAAGGCGATGGCATCGGCACCCCGAGCTCGGTGAAGGGGCTGGCCGAATCCGAGCCATAGGCCCATGGCGGCGGTGTTCTGAGCCACGAGGCGACGGTGTTCGAGGCCAAGGGGAGAGGCGGCGGGATCCCAAGCAAGGCCAGCGGAATACCGCCCGAGGCAGCGGCATGCTCCAGGAAGAGAGAGAGAGAGAGAGAGACTGTAGGGAGAAAAAGAGGAGGCGGTCTAGGTAGAGGAGAGAAGCCGGCGTCGGCGGCGACATGGATGCGGGCGGCGGCGAGTCAAGAAGGAGGGGATTCGGTCCGGGAGCATGCGAGAGAGAAGATCGAGCGAGGTCGAGTGCACTGAGGGGGAAAGCCGAGTGAGCTTAAAGGCCCACTAAAAGAACCGAGCGGATCAATTAACTTAAATAAAACTTTATTTAAAGAAATAAAAGCAAAAATAAGAAATTCAATTAACCTGATTCCTTTAAAAGGAAACTTTATCCATATACATGAATCTATTAAAAAGCAAGAAAAGTCAAAAGAATTTTTAACCTATCACTTAAGTCAATTATTTCACTTTTTTCATTTAGAAGAAAGATGAAATAGAGTAAATACCTAAACCACATGTTCAATTGAAAATTTCAAAATTACTCACTTAAGCAATTTTAAGTATAGTTCGTGGTAGTTTGGCCCCCTAGCTAAAGTAGGAATTAAATCAATTAGTATTTCTTTTGATCGCGACTACAAACATTAAGGAAAATCAAAGTTCATATATATATGCATATATAATATATATATATATATATATATATATATATATATATATATATATATCTTCAAGCTTAAGCTGGTATCAGAGCCATCTGGCCCTGACCGTCCCAAGCCATCTTCTCCGAGAGAGAGGGGTGTGATAGTAGGCCGAGTCACGGAGATCCCTCAGGTATTGTTGGTAAGCCGAGTTGCGGAGATCCTTGATCCTCTAGGGCGTGTACCCCGAAGACGCCTGGCCATTGTTAGCCGAGGAAAGGCATTTGTCTGGCAGAAATCGTTGTCTGGGGACTTGTTTATGAGGTGAAGGTTGATCTTAATTGTGGGATTTGCCCTGCCGTTGTCTAGAAACTACCTATTTCTTACTCCTTTATTCGTATAAGATGTCTTGGTTAGTCGGGTCTCCAGGTGTAACTGATCGTGCTGTAGCCTCCTGCAGTAACGATAGGTTTGTTAAAACAATATCTGTTAAGAATGCTTCATCTATATGCTTTGAAGACATTGAAAAAAGTATTGCAAATTGGAAGGTACCTAAAGTAAATATTAAAGATGTATATCATGTTGGTACATTTTCCCTACGTTCTGATTACTTTATAAAAACTATTGAAAAAAAATCTTTCTATTAGTTCTTTGCATGAGACTTTACATCTTCTTTCTGAAAAAGAAATTGATATGATAAGATGAAAACCCCAGTATCACTATCTACACTTTGGTTTGGTCCAAATTGCTATTCGGTCTTTAACAAGAAAAGGCTTAAATGTATCTGTATTGGCTTGTCTAAGGGATTGTAGAAATAAAAGATTTAAAGATTCTTTACTAGGAATGGTTGAAGCCAGTCTTAGTAACGGTCCAGTATTCTTTAACACTTTCCCAAATTTCTCAGTATCTCTTTCAGACACGAACATCCACAGGGTCTTAACCTTAAACTTGCAAACATCTGGCTATGATCTTGAACCAGGAAGCGAGAACATTTCCGTAACATATAGGATCTATTACAAAGCCATGACAACACTAGCACCTTGTGCAAAACAAAATACACCAAAGGGTTAACCACCCTTCTCCAAGCCAACCCTAGAAATCATGTCTTAACTCCTAGAACCTTAAAATGGGACGAGATAATTCTTCCTGAGAAGTGGACGCTCTTCCAAGCTGTTGAGCCAAAGGCCACACAACAAACCGAGGTTGAGTCCATGACTGAAACACCAGAAGGGGATGTTGAAGTAACATTCTCCTCGAAGAGAAAGATTTTCATCCAGTCTAGACCATCTGTTAGCTGTGATAGTAGACCTCGAGATAAACCACAAAATATCATCTATGCAACTTATGAAGATAATTCGTATGAACCCTCAATTTCAGATTTTGATTTTAATGTCATTGAATTAGAAGATGACTATTATGAAACTGATTCTGATTATGAGAGTGATGATGACTATCCCTATACTTATGTTAATAATTATGATTATGATTTCGAATATGATTCTGATTTTAAAAAAAAATTGTTGTTGCCATTGAGGAACCTGAATTTGAAATTAACAAAGAACTTCTTAGGCTTGAAGTTGTGCTTCCTAAAAATAAAGATAAGGTAGAAAACTATTTAAAACTAGACCGTTCTTTTAGGATGAAAATTAGGGAAGTTTGGTACAATGAAATGAAGCAACAAAGGAAAAATATCTTCTTTTTTGATTGGTATGAAAATAGCCAAATTAGGCATTTTGAGGAATTCGTTAGGCCAGAAATCCAGCCTAAGCTTGAAGATAATGGTCAGCAAGAAATCAGAAACCGAAACAAACTTGCAGCTAAAAGTAACTATGAATCGAATGCAGAAATCAATAGTGAATTAGAATCAATGATAAAAGCTAATAGTGAAGATGAAATGAACAATCTTGCTATCATTAAAAAGGCATCAACAGAGTGGACAACCTCTAGTGGAAAGACTATAGAAGCCATTCATCCTCCTTTTGAGTCCATTCAACTAGGTGGTAATACAAAGGGTGAAAATATTAAAACTAGTCCACTCAAAAGTATTGCTAGGAGCACTTACCATGAACCTATAAAGGTGGAACATATAGGCCACCTGGTAGAACAATAAAACTTTGCAAACATTTCCTTACATACTCTTGGGCAGCAAATCGATCGTATTGAGAACATCCTCTTGGAGGGAAACAAGCCGAGCAAAGGTGAAGTTAAGGTAAACTATCCTCCAAACTCCCAATATGAGTCATCTAGTTCTCAGCAAGTTACTCTGTTATTTGTTCCTCACATGTTAAATTCCACCATAAAACTTGGAAAACAAAAGGCTATGGGTTCAGCTCTATCTGAAGAATTAGTCAATTAATTAGCAAATAAATTGAGTAGTTTAAAAGTTAACAAAAATATCAATCAAATTTTTGACGGAGAAAGTAGTGATATGATCAATAAAATATTTAAACCTGCTACTCTAACATCAAGAACTCGAAATTATTATCCTATGCCAACGTATGCAGATTTACAATTTGAAGAAACCCCACAAATAACTAATATGGCATACTTTAATGGGAAAAAAATTGTAGAATGGAATTTAGATGGGTTTACAGAATATCAAATCTTTACACTATGCCACCAAATGATTATGTATGCCAATGCTTGCATTGCAAGTGGTAATAAAGAAAAAGAAGCAGCCTTAATGATCATTGTTGGGTTCTTCGGTCAACTGAGAGGCTGGTGGGATCACTATTTGGAAGAAGAGCAAAGAGAAGCTATTATAAATGCAGTAAAACTATATGGTAATAGAATCCCCATTGTTGCCTAGCTATGATAAAGAAGGAAACCCTAAAGGTAATATTTCAGATGCCATGACCACTTTACTTTACAATATAGTTTATCATTTTGCTGGAAATTATCAAGATATTTATAAAAAAAATAGAGAGCAATTGATAAACCTTAGATGCAAAACCATGTCAGACTTTAGATGGTATAAAGACACATTCTTATCCAAATTATATACCCTACCTGATCCGAATCAAGATTTTTGGAAAGAAAAATATATATCTGGTTTACCTCCTTTATTTGCTGAAAAGGTTAGGAACTCCTTGAGAAAGGAAAAGGAGGAGAGAATATAAACTATCAATGCCTAGACATAGAAAAGATTACCCAAAAAATACAACTGGTAGGAGTTGAATTGTGTAATGATCTTAAAATTAAGGATCAGCTCAAGAAACAAAAAATTATTACGAAACGTGAAATGGGAGACTTCTGTTATCAGTTTGGTTTCCAAGACCCCTATGAAAAAGCTAAGAGAAAGCCTCCTAAACATATCAAAAAATATTCTGACAGTCATAAGAAAGAAAGATTTCCCACCAAAAGAAGGAAACCAAAGCCCTTTTGGCATAAAGAGATTAATACCAAACTCTATAGAAATAATACAAAGAAACCCGTGTGTTACAAATGTGGTGTTGAAGGTCACATAGCTAGTAGATGCTTAAAGTCTAAAGTTAAAAAGGAAATTTAAGCACTACTAGAATCAGACAATGAAGACATAAAAGGTAGATTGGGAGAAATTCTGAACCACATTGATAATGACAAATCTAGTTCAGAGAGCCAAAGCTATTCAGATATTAACTGTTGTGAAAATAGTGAGTGTTCTTGTTATGAGCAAAATCCCTTTGAAGAAGACTCTGATGAGAACCTCCTGGTCCTTACAGATATAGAACAATTCGTTCTAGACACCTTTGACACGGTTCGTGACCCAATAGAGAAGGAAGTCATTCTAGAAAAATTCTTATCAAGAATAAAAACTAATAAAGACAAAGTTGTAAAGGATATTCAAAATAAAAAATATTTGTCAGTAGACGAAGTGTTCAATAGGGTCGAAGATTACAAAAAGAAAAATAAACATTTGGATTTGAATGACCTCTTCAGAGAAAAAAATGTGCTCAAAGAAGAATGAAGAAATCTCAAATTGAGAATGGAGATGATAGAGCTACGAGCAAATATTGATCAAGATAAACAAGATGAAGGAACGTCTATGAAAAGGGAACATTCTGAAGAAATTGTCAATTCAATGGAGAAATACATCAAGCAAAAATGGTATGCCGAAATCCTATACAAGGTTGGTAAAAGTTTGCAATTCAAATATAAAACTCTGATTGATTTAGGAGCAGATGTCAATTGTATTAGAGAGGGGATTATTCCAATAAAATATTTTGAGAAAACTACTCATAGAGTTCACACTTTGCGCCAACAATGTTTGTATAAACATTCCCTTCTTACTTGTCAAAAATCTAAAACAAGGAATTATATTAGGGACACCATTCTTATCTTTAATTCATCCATTTTGTGTAACTGAAGAAGGTATCCAATTCAAAATTAAAGGAGAAGAAGCAGAAATAAAATTTAATTACAGACCTGAAGAAATCTTTTTGAATTATATTAATGTTCCTTATAAGCATTTTATTAGTGAACTATCATGTTCAAAAATCAATCAAAAGGCTATAAGTGGGACCAACAGTCTTAATAGTTTTAGGAGAAAGTCATATATACGACATAATTATAGCAGTAACCTACCTATGTTACTTTGGGACAATAATATGAAGACACTAGCTAAAAGAGTACATGACACTAAAGGTAGTCCACTTCTAAAAGTGCAGCATGCTGATAGAAATGATCTAATGAGAGAAAAGTGTGCAGCCATTAAAACCCCTTTAGCCCATGAAAGACCAGAAACAAGAGAAAAAGGTTTGGCATGACATATCTCACCTCTCGTGCAAGGCCAAAAGGAGAAACTTTTGCCACACATAGATGCTGCACCAAATTCCTAAAAAGATAGCATACCATAATAGGACTAACAACCACTTTAGTAAGTGGGCATTCCATCATCACTTTCTACCAGATAAATCTATCAAAACAAGCACACAAAAGCAGGTTACAAGATTTCAGCATCCTACAAAGGATGGCTATAAAAAAGGACTAGAAAGATGTTTTCTACTAATCAAATTCTTTGTGTGCCTAATAAATTTATAGGGAGATGGCTCCACAAAACAGGAATGATGCTCCGCATATAAGATACGAGTGGCTCACGAGCATGAGTTCATGGAGATTACCACAATTAAATGCTAGAAGCCCAAATCGTTTCAACCATAACTTTCCAGCAACAGAGATGCAACAGGGTTTGCTAAACTTGCTTTGGCAAACCAAAAATAGAAAAGAAAAAGCATATGCATTAAATGAGCTAGCATATTATTTCAATTTTATGCCCAGAGATTCCAAAAAGATGCCCAAAGATTCCAAAGAAAAAGGGGCTAGATCATCTGACAATCAAAGTCATTCTTTCAAAACAGGAGACAAAAGAATAACTATAGATGGTTTTTTGGCACAAGAAGAAAAATTATTTGATCTAGATACTAGATCACTGAATATCTATCCAACAGGAGAAGGGCCTTCCTACTTATTAAATCAAGATATTGGGTCATCAAATATTCTTCCCAATAAAGAAGATGAAGACAGATCATCAAATCAAGGTGGCATCACCACCACGAGTATCCAAGATAACCTTGCTTATGGACAGAATAGGACTCATTACACTACCTGCAAAAAAGCAATCCCAAAAATTTATTTCATCCCACTAGTACACCTTATGAGTACCTTATTCCTAGAGTGAGCTTCAAAACAGAACAAACACTATCCTATTTGTCACAAGATATTCAAAATATCATTTGGGACAAATATAAACAAAGACAAATGTCAATATTCCTTTCCTTCTAAGATTATTTCCTCGACTTATATGAGGGAAAAGAGGTCAACCCAGGCATTAGAGTGAATGTCCAAACATTTCCAAACCTCCACTTAGATGATAAGAGTTTTATTCAACCATACCATAGATATACAATATTGAGAGCCAACATAGATCTCAAAAATTTCAAGAACCTTGAAACCGAAGGCCATGAATTCCTTTCACTCCAAACCATTTTAGACCATGGTCTACTATATGAAGTATACGGCACGTTAGATCAGATTCTTCAGTCTGATCTTGGAATTGCAATCAAAGAAGTCTGCAAGAAAATGGCACACTTCAAAGGAAATTTCAAAATTACCTTCTACTCTAATCCTCCAAAGTTCATAGTGCCAACAAGACCTGCAATACATGATGTCTTCATTACCAAAGGAAACTCCCGTTTTCCTCTAATGAAGATAGGATATTTATCTGGAGAAATAAAGGAGTTATTCCTTAAAGAGACAAATCATGATAACTGGCGATGGTTCAGAGAAGCCATGGAGCTTGAAGACAGTATCTTCCTTGATCCAAACTATCATATGGTCTTCCAGAACAAAATCATGAAGATCTTTGCAGGAGGACCTCCTGAGGTACCATATTGAATATCCGGCAAAGGTGCCGGACGAATTGTAAAATCTGATTATGGTGAAGACTCCTCAATTAGAAAGGATTACCGCAAGCTAGTGGCCTGGTATGAAACTTACCAGCCAGATGAGATTGATGCAATATGATCACAGATGAAGGGATCGGATGGAATAAACTTTATCACTGCTACAAATAGGGTCGGCAATCAAGATACTATTGCAGAAAGAATCTGCACTATGCCTGATGGAATAAACTTTATCAAGTTACTATTGTCAGCACTACACAAGACTGCAAGTGAAGACTGAAAGTGACGTCCATGCTTATCACCAACCTGAAGGTGGCAAGCATCTATAAAAGGAGGACAAGAGGAGCTCAGGAGGACATCACTTCACAGACCACTCCACTCCACTCCACTCCATTCCACTCCACTCCACTCCATCAAGTGTAGCCTAATTGTGTAGTAGTAAGAGTCTTATGTATCCTAAATAAGACTTGATCTTACGAGTCAAGTGTGAGAGTCAGTCAGTGTGTAGCTAATCATGAGAGCCTGTGTAGCTAATCATTTGTTGCACTGAGATGTTGGTTCCACATTCCACCAAATTGATTATCTGTTAACTAAGGTGTAAAGCTTGTTAATACGACGTGCAAGCCATTCTAATTAGTAGATCAAATCAATTAATGAAGCAAAGTCATGGTCTCAACTAATTATGATATTGGGTCGCTGAACCGTATGCACCACATATACAATCCTAAGCGGATTAAGACTATGATGAGTGGGTCCCGTGGATACGGCTGAAACCTTCCGACCCCTAAGTAGTGACCTTTCGTTGCTAACCATGTGTTGATACCAAAACAAGAACTATAGCCCTTGTCAATAGCTCTGTCTCGAGTACTCGTTTACCTATTTCCGACAAACGGCTTGTGTGATAATGCCAAAATACCTCCGCTGTCCAGATTTGGTTAATTTGAATTTATGCAACTTCAATTCATGCAAAAGATAGTGATGATGCAGTAATTGAATCACAATTGTTAAACTTGAACCATGTTGTAGGCATATTGTAGAAATTGGAGAAGTTGATTCATGATGTAAATAATAACATTCTAATATCCTATTGTACATGCAGTTGGTATATAAATCATAATGAACCTGTCATTTCAATTTAGTAGTAGAACACCTTATTAAAATCTGTTAAGTCATAATTAGCGTCATAAATTGGAGAATCTATCTCATGTATGATATTATTATGGGAATCCAAATTCTACTAAGATAAGCTAATAGTACTCGATCAAACTTGCATATTTAACCTCACTTATAGAGTTTTCACCTCCATCTTAGCTGCATATCTTAACACTCGAATACATCCATGCTAATTGCATCCATGCATCCTTGCCATTTTCAAATTAGTTCCTTAGGTTTGCTCTTCTCTTTTGGAGGTTAACTGCTTCTTACCGGTGTTCCCACACATTCTGGATTTCTTACAAATGATCACCAGAATATTATACTTCTCCCAGCAATGAGGCAAGTTCACAAAATGCTCAACAAGATTCCCTTAATTCATATCATGCATTGCTATTGATTTGAGATGAAATGCTATGTTGTATGTTGGTTGATATGAACATGTTTTGTGATGGCGATATCACTAGCATGGTTAGGTCATTGGATTCTAAGATCAACGTGGATCTTTTAATCAGACTAATGAATTATGAAACCTTTAATGGTGAGCTGTGAGAGCCGGGGTTCTGTCACCTACTGCTGGGTCGATGAATAGGGTGATCGTAAGCACCGCAGCTATTCAGTCGATGCCGGTGTCGTAGGGCTTTACCCTTCACCCACGTAGGAAGAGCTTGCGACATATCTGGGTAGTAGGGGTTGGTCGGCCCCTAGCTAACGGCATTTTGGAAGCACCTTCCTTGGTCGAACTTTGTGGTTTGCTCAGAACACTTGATATAGCTTTTGTGAGCTATATTTAAATCACCCAAGCTTGGTTGTCTTGTTGTTATAACTTGTGGATTTGTATGGTTGCTTCCCGTACTTATTCAGATCTGAAATTGAATGTGTACATGTGAAATGTGCAAGTAAATATGGTTATGTTGATATCATATTGGTATTGGTTATATCAAGTATGTGCATGCCATGTTTATATTGATGTTAATATGCAACCTTAGCATTTTATCTGGGCTAATAGCTTGCTGAAATTGAATTGGGATGAGCTATAAATGTGGTTTGCAAGTACGAAAGTACTTACGGAATTCAATTCCGAACTTGTTGCAGGTGGGACTAGAATAGCAAACTTCTACAATGCTGATTTTGTAAAAGTTGATGACTGTTTGCAAATTGTCCTTCGCGGTCACACGTGTGGGTTACGTGTTTCTCAGGAAGATGGTCGGGTTGCCATCTCAAGGACTTTTCGATTTCTTTCCGCTGCTGTTCTTCCAGGTTTAGAGTTGTAAACGGCCTTCGAGTCGTTATTTATGTAATGTGAAACCTCTCTTGGGTAAGAGGTGATCTATATATTTTCCAAATAGCTCTTGTCTTCTAGAGTTTGACCTGTGATATTAAGTTGTTCATTGTGATTGTTCCATATACAGTGCGTGTATGAATGAAGTATATGGAATTGATCGTAAAGAAGTAATGCCTCTCTTAGTATTCACTCCGTGAAGTGTTTTCAGTTGAGTGACCCACCAGCTGAGATGCGTTGGCTGGCTGGGTAGGGTGTGGGTAATGGTACCAGGCCTTCGGGTGACTCACCAGCCTCCGGGCTAGGTTAGAGTGAGGGTACCATTGCCGGGCTCCTCCGATCTTACTTTGCTCAGTGAACTTAAGAGCAGCGTCAAGTCTTTACCGGACTTTGATTTCATTATCAACCCTGCCTTGTGATAAGAGTGTCCTTGCCCAGCTTAACCAATCGTGAGTGCATACGACGTCTGGTAAGCGTATGATGGATTGGTTAGGTGTCGGATCGTCCAGCAGTGAAGGCATACGACATCTGGTGAGCGTATGGTGTGCTGGGTGGTTTCTCGGGTATTCGGATCTCGTATCGCAGCTGGAGTTGGTTATGAACTCGGAGTCCTGACACAGAGATAACCACAAATAGTTGATCTAAAGATGGAGATGTACGGATCAATTATCTCGGGAAGCAATTGATGTTGTTTATGTAGTGTACACGACCAATGGAAGCGACTAAGACGGACATGAGATTGAACATGGAGAACTAACAAAAATGAAGAACAGGGTAGCTGCATGGATGGAACCCACGAAGGACCAACACTGCGTCTGGGTTGCTGCCGGAGGGAGGAAGGCTGGTAGGTGGAGCGCTAGTGGTGGCAGCATTGGTTGTGTCCTCTTTGAGCGTTGAGTGTAGCGATATAGACCTAGAAAAGGTTTGATTCATACATTTGTTATCAGGCGGGGAATGTTTACCTGGCTGAGCACGCAATGGAAGGGTGTCCTTGCTGGCCGTGGCCCGTGCAAGCTTCAGCAGCCGCACCATGAAGCCTTCGTTGGTGAAGTGGTGCGACCCTGTGATGTGTGCCTGGTAGCTCATTCCCTCGTCCCTTCCGATTTCCACACCCCCAACACACACACACACACACACAAAAGTGATAAACACTATATTTGTATCATTTCCCTGGGCTATTTCAGTGTTTATCATCATCTGTTTTGATTACTTTTGGCACAATCTTATCACTAAATAGCAGATTATCTTCACATAAATACCTTTACAGGCTGAACCACAATTTTGCAGATATGCGCGACTAGGCGCACAATTCTTCGACAAAGGATAGCAAACAGGAGGCTCTTAAGAATTCAAAGCAGAAGCTGTGTCTACCAACTGTGCCACAGCTGGCTGACCCAGGCAAAGCAAGTCCGCAGCTGCTTCATTCACCTGTGTCACAGCCAGCTGACACAGCCATGCCTCAGATTGCAAGTCCACAACTGCCCTAGTCACCTGTGTCACAGCCAGCTGACACAGGAGCCACTTCACCAGCTGCTTCAGTCACCTGTGTCACAGCCAGCTGACACAGCCGTGCTTCAGATCGCCAAGTTCACAACTTTCCCAACCAGCTGTGTCATAGGCAGGTGACGCAGAGCTTCAATGAAAGAGAGAGACAGGTACGGAGGCAACGAGAAGTAAAAGAAAAGAACTTGAAGGGGTAAAGAGCAAAGTACCCAGGATATAAAAGGAGGTCTCCAGATCCAATAAAGGGGGGTTCGAGAGGGAGTTCCAGAGGTTGGTTACGGAGGAAAAACGAAGAGAGAGGAAAGGAAGAAAGCTTGGCCAGAGATAGATCTTCCCAGTCTAAAATACCTTGCTTCTCCTGCTGGATTGCTGCTGAGCTTCATCAACCTTTCTCCGATCCCTGCTGTAAACTGAAAACAACTCTTCTTAGTCTTGTTTCCTTGCTTTCTTTGCTGTGATATGTAATCTGAAAACAACTCTTCCCAGTCTTGTTTCCTTGCTTTCTTTGCTCTGATATGTAATCTGAAAACAACTCTTCCCAGTCTTGTTTCCTTACTTTCTTTGCTGTGATATGTAATCTGAAAACAACTCTTCCCAGTCTTGTTTTCTTGTTTTCTTTGCTATGATATGTAATCTGAAAACAACTCTTCCCAGTCTTGTTTCCTTGCTTTCTTTGCTGGATCCTTTTTCTTTCCCAATCTTAGTCAGATTGCTTGTTGCGTTGTCAGATTTATTGTTAGGCTTAGGAAATATCATCAAAACTGTCTTGTTTAGTTTAGCTTTGAGAACTTGTTTGATAATTATACTTCAATCCCTGTGGAGAGAACGACACTGCTATACAGCAAGAGATCATTTTGGCGCCGTTGCCGGGGATTGTCTATAGTTGTTGAGCATTAGTATCATAGACTAAGCTGTAGTAGTAGATCTAGTTTATTAACATTGTTCTTGTTTTCTGTGTTCTCTGTCGTTAACCTTCTGCTTCGGCTTATTAGGAAACTAACCCTTAACACGTGTTGTTTGTGCTTGAGAGTAGATAAGGACAATCTTACTGCAGGACTGTTGTTGAATGCAAACAAGAGCAAGAGGAAACCTCTTGTTGAGTGATTCTGAGCTTGGAAAGACACTTGCAGAAATCAGAGACGAGCTAAGAGCAGCAAAGAAGAAAGAAATGGCAGAACCTCTACTCAGAGATCTCTGGATTCCCAACCATCAAAGTGCTGCAGCTAATGTTATTCAGCCTACTATACAAGCAAGCAATTTTGAGATCAAGCCAGCTCTCATCACCATGGTGCAGCAGTCAAGATTTAGTGGCTCAGCATTGGAAGATCCTCATGAGCATATCACTCAGTTTCTGGAGTATTGCAACACCATGAAGTTTAATGGGGTACCACCAGAATCTATCAGGTTGCAATTGTTCCCATTCTCACTGCGTGACTCGGCAAAGGTGTGGCTGAATACTCTCCCTGCAAGTCAGAAGGATACATGGGAACATTTGTTGCAAGCTTTCTTTGAGAAGTATTTTCCACCGATGAAACCAGCAGCTTACAGGGATCAGATCACAAGTTTCATGCAGTTTGATGGGGAAAGCTTGTTTGACTCTTGGAATAGATACCCGAATTTAATCAGAATGTGCCCTCATCATGGATTGGAAAGGTGGCTTGTTCTGCAGACATTTTATAAGGGATTGACACCTCAGACCAGATCATTTGTTGATTCATCTGCAGGAGGAGGGATAATGAACAAGACACTTAATGAGGCATTCACACTTATTGAGAGCATAGCCACACATCATGTTCAGTGGTCAAGTGAAAGAGTAGTCACACCATAGAAGCCAGGAATATATCAGCTGGATCCTCAAGATGCCTTGATTGCTAAAATCAACAACTTAACCCAATCAATGGCACAAATGCAAGCTAGTATTTCATCAATTCAGTCAGCTGGAATAGTTCCTCAACCAGCACAGTCAGCTCAAGCTTGCAATGTGTGTGGAATTCAAGGACATTTGCATGGAGAGTGCTCTTACTTTTCTACTACAGAGTCATCAGTCCAAACCTGTTTCAGAAGTGAATTATGCACAAGGACAAGGACCATTTTCTCAGAGCTACAACCCTCAATGGAGGTAGCATCCTAACTTGTCCTATAGAAACAACAACCAAAGCACTTCTGGATTTTCGTCGAACGCATCAAATCAAGGCTTCAAACCTCAACAACCAGCGTTCCAGCAGCACAGGCAGCAGAGTGCTCAATCAGAAGCAATCTTGGAGAAAGAAGTGAAAGAAACAAGTAGGGAGGTGAAAGAACCGAGGACTGAGTTAACTGGTATAAAAGACTATCTTCAGATGATGATGGAGACCATGGTCTCGACTAAATAGCAAGCCCCTACTGAGGCCAAACTCCCATCTCAAGTTGAAGCAAATCCAAAAGGGCATTGTGGGGCTATAACTACAAGATCTGGTAAAGTTGCTACACCTGTGCCACAGGCAGTACCTGCACCTGTGCCACAGGTAGTACCTTTGTCACCGGTAACAAAAGGGGATGGCATAATGGCAACTCCGACCATTCTAGCTTCAATTACTTATATACCACCAGCTCTGAGAACACCAATTGTGAGCCTTCCACGGACTGTTGAGCCAACTGATCAAAACGAGTCCACAAAAGAACAACCAGTTCCGGCTTCAGTCAATTTGCAATCAGATGAAGGAAAGTCAGTCACAGAAGCTTGTAACTCATCCAAGGTTCCATTTCTAGAGAGATTGGGTAAATCAAGAGAAGATAAGCAGTTTGCAAAATTTCTTGAGAAAATAAAGGAAGTACAGATTACCATTCCTATTCTTGATGTAGTGACTCATATCCCAATGTATGCAAAAATTTTCAAGGAGTTAATCACCAAGAAGAGAAGCTTAGATGAGCCACAAATAGTGACAATGACAAAAGGGTGCAGTGCTGTTATTCAGCACAAATTGCCTGAAAAGTTAAATGACCCTGGCAACTTTTGCATCCCTTGCATTGTTGGACCAAAGAAATTCAATGCTCTCTGTGATTTGGGGTTCTCAGTGAGTGTCTTACCACTTTCAGTTTGTGAAATGTTGTCACTAGGTGAATTACAACCTGCTGCCTTGACCCTGCAATTAGCAGATAGGACTTTTAGGCACCCAGCAGGAATGCTATATGATATACCCATCATGGTTGACAAATTTGCCTATCCAGTAGATTTTGTGGTCCTGGCAATGGAAGATAATTCTGAAGCAGTCATTCTTGGGCGCCCATTTCTTGCAACTGCTGGTGCTATCATTGATGTGAAGGGTGCTAAGCTTAAACTCCACTTTGGAGAGGAGGAGGTGATTTTTGACATGAAACATCCAACACATATACCACAAGGTGCTGAGCAATGCTTCAACCTTGATGTTATTGAGCAGTGTGTTGCAGAAGTATATCAAGGAACCCAAGAAATTGCTCCAACAGATGAAATTTGGATTGATCTCCATTAGAAAGATATTCCTGCAGAATCAAGTTTAGTAGCACAAGTTGAAGTGTTAGTAGATGAGCCTTCTGAATGTGAGATTATTGCAAAACCTCAGAAAATAGTTGAGATGAAACAACTGCCTCCTCATCTGAAATATCAATTCCTAGATTCAGAGAAACAATTCCCAGTGATTGTTAATGCTTCTCTCACAAAAGTTCAAGTGAATAGCTTGTTGGAAGTGCTAAGAAGATACAAATCAGTGATAGGATACTCAATTGAAGACATGATTGGAATAAGCTCAGATAAATGCACTCATAGAATTTATCTTGAAGATGGAAGTAGGCCAACCAGGGAACACCAAAGGAGATTGAATCCAACCTTGCAAGAAGTAGTTAAAAAGGAGATACTGAAACTATTATCTGTGGATATTATATACCCCATTTCAGATAGTGAATGGGTGAGCCCAATACACATTGTGCCAAAGAAAGGAGGGATGATAGTAGTTAAAAATGATCAAGGGAAGCTAATTCCAACAAGGACTGTTACAAGGTGGAGAATGTGCACTGATTACAGAAAACTCAACAAGGCAACCAGAAAAGATCATTTCCCACTTCCCTTCATAGACCAAATGTTAGAAAGATTAGCTTGCCATGAGTACTTCTGTTATTTGAATGGGTACTCAGGGTTCTTGCAAATTCCTATATATCCTAATGATCAGGAGAAAACCACCTTCATCTGTCCCTATGGCACATTTGCATATAGAAGACTCCCTTTCGGCCTTTGCAACGCACCAGGAACTTTTCAAAGGTGTATAATGTCTATTTTCAGTGACTTGATAGAGAAAATCATGGAAATCTTCATGGATGACTTCACAGTTTATGGGCATGATTTTGAAGACTGTTTAAAGAACTTGGAAACTGTTCTGCAGCGCTGTAAGGAGCACAACCTTGTGTTAAACTGGGAGAAATGCCATTTTCTGGCAAGGGAAGGAATAGTTCTTAGCCATCTTGTATCTGCCAGGGGCATTGAAGTAGACAAGGCAAAGGTTGAAGTGATAGCTCGGTTGCCACCCCCAGTGAATGTCAAGGGAATCAGGAGTTTCTTGGGACATGCAGGGTTTTATAGGCGCTTTATAAAAGACTTCTCAAAAATTGCAAAGCCATTGACTAATCTGCTGAATAATGATGTGCCATTTGTCTTTGGAGATGATTGCATGGAAGCCTTTTGCAAGCTCAAAGAAGCTTTAGTTACTGCTCCAATTGTGCAACCACCAAATTGGGAACTGCCATTTATTCTTATGTGTGATGCCAGTGATTATGCAATAGGAGCAGTACTTGGGCAGAAAAAGGAAAAATCACTTCATGTCATATATTATGCAAGCAAGACTCTTGATGACGCTCAAACAAAATACACAACTACTGAAAAGGAGCTCTTGGCTGTAGTATATGCTTTTAACAAGTTCAGAGTTTATTTGGTAGGAAATAAATGTATAGTTTATATTGATCATGCAGCCATTAAGTTTCTGTTGAGTAAAAAGGATGCCAAGCCGAGGCTGATTCGTTGGATACTTTTATTGCAAGAGTTTGATGTGGAAATAAGGGATAAGAAAGGAGTGGAAAACTTGGTTGCAGATCATCTATCTAGGATATCTAACCAAGAAATGACAGAAAGCAATATTGACGAATCTCTGCCTGGAGAGCAACTCATGAAAGTCACACAGGTGGAAGAGAACGTCACGCAGGTGGATTTGCAGCTGTCTCAACCGTCGGTGTCACATGTGGCGACACAGGTGGAGAGGAAATCACCTTGGTATGCTGATTTAGTTAATTATCTTGTCTGCAACATCACACCTGAGGGATTGAATTATCAGAAAAAGAAGAAATTTCTGCATGATGCCAAACAATACTATTGGGATGAGCCACACCTGTTCAAATTTTGCTCTGATGGCATTATGAGGCACTGTATTCTAGAAGAGGAAATGAAAAGTGTCATATTTCATTGCCATTCCTCCCCTTACGGTGGTCATGCCGGCACATCTAAAACTCAAGCAAAAGTGCTGCAAGCAGGGTTATATTGGCCAAGCATGTTCAAGGACATCAATAATTATGTAAGATCTTGTGATGCATGTCAAAGAGTTGGAAAAATATCCAGAAGGCATGAAATGCCTCAACAAAATATTTTGGAAGAAGAACTCTTTGATGTATGGGGGATTGACTATATAGGACCTCTGCCATCGTCAAAGGGGTATAAACACATATTTGTTGCTGTGGATTATGTGTCTAAATGGGTGGAGGAAGTACCCACTGTACATGCTGATTCTAAATCAGTGTGCAAATTGTTCAGAGAAATCATATTCCCAAGGTTTGGTATCCCAAAGGTAGTCGTAAGTGATGGAGGATCTCACTTTAACAATGCACAATTGCAGAAGCTCTTGGAAAAGTATGGTGTACACAATCATAGAGTAACCACTCCTTATCACCCTCAAGCAAACGGGCAGGTTGAAGTGTCGAACAGGGAAATCAAGCAGATTCTTGAGAAGGTAGTCTCCAAGTCCAGAGGTGATTGGTCACAAGGCTGCCAGATACATTGTGGGCCTACAGAACTGCTTACAAAACCCTCATTGGCATGTCACCATTTCGGCTAGTTTATGGCAAATCATGCCATCTACCAGTTGAGCTTGAGCATAAAGCACAGTGGGCAATTAGGACTCTTAATATGGACATTAAGACAGCTAGTCAGCATAGGAAGCTACAGTTATGTGAGCTTGAGGAGTTGAGAAATGATGCTTATGAAAGCTCAAGAATCTATAAAGAAAAGAAGAAAATCATTCATGACAAGCATATTTTGAGGCGTGAGTTCTCCCCAGGGCAGAAAGTGCTAGTATATGATTCAAGGTTCCATTTGTTTCCTGGGAAGTTTAAGTCAAGATGGTATGGTCCTTGTGTTGTGAAGAGAGTTTTAGCTAATGGTGCAATTGAGGTAGAAAGCCCCGCACAAGGATTGTTTCTGGTCAATGGTCAGCGTCTGAAACATTACATCAATGGAGAACCAATTTCTGAAGAAGATTCTAAACCAATTCAGGAGGAGGAAAGAGTTAGCACAACTCTTGTTTCAAATCCAACCTAGTCCACACAGGAGGGTCGAGCTAAAGACCTAAAACAAACGCTCCCAGGAGGCAACCTGGAAAATAAATTAATTTCTCCTTTTGTTTAGTCTAGGTGTGTTTTATGTTTGTTTTGTTTTGCTTGTTTTTGTAGAAATAAAATGGTCAATGCAAAGCGGCAAGGACAAGGAAGATGGAGAACCTTCAGCTGTGCCAGCCCCCGGTGACACAGCCACTTCACACAGAGCCAGGTGAATTGATTCCAGTCACTACGCCCCAACATTTATATCTCATGATTTGGAACATTTCACTGTTGTCTTGTTTCTAATGGTTAAATTCTGGCCAAGTGAGTTGTGTTGCAATACTTCGTTTGACATCTTTAAATCAGCTTATCTCTAATGAAGTGTTTCAATCTTATGCAAGTAAATTTTGCTATTCTTGATGCTCTGTAATATAAAAATATAAGTGAGTACTGCTTGTCTGAAACAGTTGAGGCTGGATGTCAAATTGCAACAATCTAAGGTTTACTTCAGATTTCTTCTATTTTTCTTAAGCAAATGTTGATCTGCGTAGTTAGTCCAATATTGAGCTATGTAACTGAAACCATTAAGTAGGGTACCATGATCCTGGGATCGGTGGTAGCTGAAATAAAAAAAGGCTTTGGTTATAGGTTCTAGCTGTCAATAAGTGGCATTGCCACAGTCATTTTCAATCCCACGAATAGTGACTCCTGTCACAGTTCTCAATAAGTGGCGCAGCCACATTGGATCTAAAACCGTTCAAATAAGTGACCTTCTCACATTGTCTAATAAGTGGTACAAATACCACAGTGCTTTCAATAAAACAGAACCAAAGCTCATTACTGGACAGTTTACACAAATCCCATTTGACAGCTTAAGATAGTTGAAATCTTTAGTACATTTTATATTAGTGCAATTGTGACATTCAGACGATTCTTGTTGAAGACAAGCAAGATTCAATTATGTCGGTATATTGCAGAGGAAATCAGGGTTGCAGAATACTCTTGCTAGCTAAGCTGTCAGGATGCATAATGCAATTTTCTTTTTGCCTGAGGACAAGCAAAAATCTAAGTGTGGGGGTGTGATAAACACTATATTTGTATCATTTCCCTGGGCTATTTCAGTGTTTATCATCATCTATTTTGATTGCTTTTGGCACAATCTTATCACTAAATAGCAGATTATCTTCACATAAATACCTTTACAGGCTGAACCACAATTTTGCAGATATGCGCGACTACGCGCACAATTCTTCGACAAAGGATAGCAAACAGGAGGCTCTTAAGAATTCAAAGCAGAAGCTGTGTCTACCAACTGTGCCACAGCTGGCTGACCCAGGCAAAGCAAGTCCGTAGCTGCTTCATTCACCTGTGTCACAGCCAGCTGACACAGCCATGTCTCAGATTGCAAGTCCACAACTGCCCTAGTCACCTGTGTCACAGCCAGCTGACACAGGAGCCACTTCACCAGCTGCTTCAGTCACCTGTGTCACAGCCAGTTGACACAGCCGTGCTTCAGATCGCCAAGTTCACAACTTTCCCAACCAGCTGTGTCATAGGCAGGTGACGCAGAGCTTCAATGAAAGAGAGAGACAGGTACGGAGGCAACGAGAAGTAAAAGAAAAGAACTTGAAGGGGTAAAGAGCAAAGTACCCAGGATATAAAAGGAGGTCTCCAGATCCAATAAAGGGGGGTTCGAGAGAGAGTTCCAGAGGTTGGTTACGGAGGAAAAACGAAGAGAGAGGAAAGGAAGAAAGCTTGGCCAGAGATAGATCTTCCCAGTCTAAAACACCTTGCTTCTCCTGCTGGATTGCTGCTGAGCTTCATCAACCTTTCTCTGATCCCTGCTGTAAACTGAAAACAACTCTTCTCAGTCTTGTTTCCTTGCTTTCTTTGCTGTGATATGTAATCTGAAAACAACTCTTCCCAGTCTTGTTTCCTTGCTTTCTTTGCTCTGATATGTAATCTGAAAACAACTCTTCCCAGTCTTGTTTCCTTGCTTTCTTTGCTGTGATATGTAATCTGAAAACAACTCTTCCCAGTCTTGTTTTCTTGTTTTCTTTGCTATGATATGTAATCTGAAAACAACTCTTCCCAGTCTTGTTTCCTTGCTTTCTTTGCTGGATCCTTTTTCTTTCCCAATCTTAGTCAGATTGCTTGTTGCGTTGTCAGATTTATTGTTAGGCTTAGGAAATATCATCAAAACTGTCTTGTTTAGTTTAGCTTTGAGAACTTGTTTGATAATTATACTTCAATCCCTGTGGAGAGAACGACACTGCTATACAGCAAGAGATCATTTTGGCGCCGTTGCCGGGGATTGTCTATAGTTGTTGAGCATTAGTATCATAGACTAAGCTGTAGTAGTAGATCTAGTTTATTAACATTGTTCTTGTTTTCTGTGTTCTCTGTCGTTAACCTTCTGCTTCGGCTTATTAGGAAACTAACCCTTAACACGTGTTGTTTGTGCTTGAGAGTAGATAAGGACAATCTTACTGTAGGACTGTTGTTGAATGCAAACAAGAGCAAGAGGAAACCTCTTGTTGAGTGATTCTGAGCTTGGAAAGACACTTGCAGAAATCAGAGACGAGCTAAGAGCAGCAAAGAAGAAAGAAATGGCAGAACCTCTACTCAGAGATCTCTGGATTCCCAACCATCAAAGTGCTGCAGCTAATGTTATTCAGCCTACTATACAAGCAAGCAATTTTGAGATCAAGCCAGCTCTCATCACCATGGTGCAGCAGTCAAGATTTAGTGGCTCAGCATTGGAAGATCCTCATGAGCATATCACTCAGTTTCTGGAGTATTGCAACACCATGAAGTTTAATGGGGTACCACCAGAATCTATCAGGTTGCAATTGTTCCCATTCTCACTGCGTGACTCGGCAAAGGTGTGGCTGAATACTCTCCCTGCAAGTCAGAAGGATACATGGGAACATTTGTTGCAAGCTTTCTTTGAGAAGTATTTTCCACCGATGAAACCAGCAGCTTATAGGGATCAGATCACAAGTTTCATGCAGTTTGATGGGGAAAGCTTGTTTGACTCTTGGAATAGATACCCGAATTTAATCAGAATGTGCCCTCATCATGGATTGGAAAGGTGGCTTGTTCTGCAGACATTTTATAAGGGATTGACATCTCAGACCAGATCAGATTGCTTGTTGCGTTGTCAGATTTATTGTTAGGCTTAGGAAATATCATCAAAACTGTCCTGTTTAGTTTAGCTTTGAGAACTTGTTTGATAATTATACTTCAATCCCTGTGGAGAGAACGACACTGCTATACAGCAAGAGATCAAAAAGTCACAAATTGCCAACACATTTTCAAGCCTGTGTGGTTAACGACATCAGCAATAGGCACTGCAACTTTGACATGAAAGCCATCTATTACACCAATAACACAATTGAAATGAGACCAAATACGATTTTCTTGAATTTTTTTGATGCACATGTGAAAATGTGGGATCTTGAGGTCTTATAATATGGTCTCCTAAAGCATACAAACAATTCAACACTTCTTTGAATTTTTGGTGAATTGTTGCAATTGAATGAGAGAAATGATTTTCAGCTTGAGAGAATGGTTGGGGTCCTCCAATCGTCCACATGAACATAGCTAATGCTTCCAGTGAGTGGACTTCTATGTTTGACTTCAATTGATATTGACACACTAGCAGATCATGCAATGACATAAACACTTCACGGCTCATCCTAAACATCTTCTAGCAACCTCTGCTCCATCACCGTATCCATCACCCATTCCAGTGATTGGAATCATATAAGGTTGTTTGTTTAGGTAAGTCTCTGTGTACCTACTGGCCATGTTTCCTGCAATGGCAACATGATATGCCAACTTCACCATCTTTAAGAGATGTTTCTTCGTCTTGGTAGTCTTATCCTCTTAGACAATTTCATTCATCTACAAAATAGTGGCAAAGGGTAGCAACATTAATCATCACATCGTAGCAAATATATGCCCCATATGGCAGCAACATTAATCATCACATTATAGAAAATATATGCCACATATGGTAGCAACATTAATTATCACATCATAGCAACTATATGCACCATATGGCAACAACATTAATCATCATACCATAGCAACATTAATATCATAAATTTATTTATTACATGACCCGAGTAGTTCCTAGATAGTTCATACATAACAGCAGCAATAAAAAGTTCACGCATGAAGATAACTAATGTTAAAAGTACAGATTGCTCTACTTTTTGATCCTTTCAGCATGATGCCTCTGCAGCCAATCAAGCCTCCCCTGCTTGGTTTCAACCAACAGGAACAACTTTCTATACTCGGGCTACATAACAAACTTAGTGGTAGTGAAAAACATATCAGTCCCCTCGATGACACCACATTCCACCATCAAATTTAGTTCTTCTTTCATGGGGACATTGCTAGTGGGAACAGTAGTAGATGAGCACTCAACATCGAATTTATCATCCCCATCCACATTGTGTTCTTGAACTCAAGAAAAAATGTGTTCTTTGACTCTTTATCTTCTAGGGGGGCTTGGCTTTGCGTTTCAAAGGCTTCTCTCTTTTCTTCAGCAAGGACACAAGCACTTCCTCATCAGTGTCTTTGCCCTCATTCACACTCTCATCTCCTATTTGTTTATCGATATTTCCCTGGGATGGTGCCTATCTCCCCGGTGACATGAGCATCAACATACATGATATCCCGAACCTCACGTTTTCCAATCCCTTTTTCCTAAACTTTGCATTGGTCGAGTGGTCCTAAAAAATTACCATAACCAATTTTAGTACAAACACATACATTTGATTGGAATAACACTTGAAAAAATTGCAATTCATGAATGCCCTTACCACGAGATGAAGCTTCCACCAATCATCATTGGCCACAGTTGTTGACAATTGCTCATTCCACCCAAGCCCACTTGCAGCTCATTTTAACTCCATGAATTTTGTGTATTCAGCCTTCAATAAGTCCCATTTTATTCCTAAGTTTCTTCCTTATCAACTTTTTTGAAATTATACAGAAGAACTTGTCCTCAAGGTTCTTGTGCCTTTCCGATTCAAACAAGGACCTGGCCTATTGCCAACATTGGTCTCTTCTTAACATATGTTACGAAAATCCTAGCGTGGTAGGAATCCCAAATTGCCTTCTCCATCTAATTCATAATAAAGGAAATTACATTTATTCACTTGAGCACTTGTAAGTTAACATCATGTAATAGAGCATATGTTACAAATAAGTTTGGAAAACTAGCTAAAGTTCTAAATTAACATCATCACTTTCGTATTCTTTGTAGTTAATTACAAATTGGCCACAAGATGTCATATCGTGTTAATGCTTTGGCAGTGATACAACATAGAGTTTTTAAGGGTTAGATGAATAAAATTAAATGAAATATATTTCAGCCAAGCATTCCGTGGTTGTGAATAATGGAAATCAGGGAACACTGGACGTCTTTATCTTGAATCAGAAAATCATGTTAAATAATCTGGCTTACTTACATTCTCTACACAAACAGGAAGAAGTCAAGAATAGCTTTGTCAATCAGAAATTGGAGGAAGATCCTCTACTAGAGACGTTGGATAAAATTATTACTTTGATTAGTTGTTGAATACACACAATTGTGTGTTATTAGCTTTGTTGTTGAATAAGTGGACTCATGTAATAATCTTGTTTTTTAGGAACTTTATCTATTACCTGATGCTCAGATCACATCATTTCCTGTAGAGGTTGAACTTCTTCCAGGACTTCTTCTAAATCAAATCATGCGCATACCAATTTTACTATTTGATGTTCATACGAGATAAGCATGATGATGCCTTGGATCTCCTTATGCAAGTACCAGCTAAGGACAACCAGTTCAAGATTCTTGCTTAAGCTGGGAAACAGGTTAGTTTTCTTCTTAATATAGTATTAATTTCTTTCAATAAGTAGTTTCATTATGCAGGATTGCAAGTATTTGGCCTGGTTTTTAGTTTGAAGTGAACAAAACAAATGCTACAGCCCATAAACCAATATAATTCTGTTTTTAGAATAGCATTTTCATCGCAATTTAACAGTCATGTCTTCTAAGATGTACATAATGTCATCTGTTGGAGTAAACATCAAAAAGCCTAACATGCCAACCACTAGTTAATAGGCACAAAATGTGCAAACACAAGCCTGAAATCTATGTTGCATCCAAACAATTAAGCACAAAATTTTAACAGAAAAGAGAAGGTAGGGAAGGGAGGGGAGTAGTAACTTCAGGCTTTGGAGGCGGCGCGGGCCGTGGAACGCAGGGCGGAGGACGAAGCGCGGACAGGATAGGAGAAGGCGGTGGAAGGTTGCCGGTGGCCAGCGGTGAGGCAGGCGGCCGTAGGGGCAGGGCAGGCCATTGGCGTCTGCTCGAAGAGGGGAGCGGCTAATCCTGTACGAAAGGCTGCAGGCGGCTGGCGGAGGGGCGGAAGGCGGAGCGTGGACAGGAGAGGAGAAGGTGGCGGAAGGTTGCTGGCGACCGGCAGCAGGGGGTGGGGGGACGGTAGAAAACCCTAGCCCATAGTTTTTTTTTAGACAAAGCATTCAGCTTCCATTACTCATACTGGCCAGGCAGCTCCCTGGCAACAGCATCCAGAACAAAGTTTGGTACATCGTTTAACCACATACAAACATTTCCATCTACCAAACTCGCACCGTGAGATGCTAGATTATGAGCAACTACATCACAATCTCTTGGACACCATACAACAGAGAAAACATAAAAATGACAAGCTAGCTTGAATTTTGCTTCTCGAAACAGAGCACCAAAGACTGAATTGTCATAATCATTTCCCTGAACAGCTTGTTTGAGGACAGCAGCATCCGTTTCGAAGATTACATTCCTGCATCCCAACATGCTTGCTCTAGCTATAGCCTGGAGGAGAGCAAATGTTTCAGCTTGAAGTGCCTCTGAAATTCTGGGCAAATTACCCGCTCCTGCTGCTTCTACTAATCACAAACCCCCAACCTCCAGATTTTGTTTCAGCTCTAAAGGACCCATCAATATTAATCTTCAGAAAATTCTCAGGTGGAGGTTTCCAACGGCCTCGACATTTCCTAACTTCCCTCCTGTTTTTCTTACCCCAGTACTCACTGAATTGTTTGCTGTGATATTCCAGAGCAGCCAGGAGCTCCCCTATGCTCCTTGTACTTTCTGCTATGTTTGCTTTGTTCCTTTCATTCCACCATAGCCACAGCAGAGTGCAAGCTTTAATACATCTTTCATTTGGAAGGTTATAGATATAACTTATAAACTCTTTTGGTCCAGTACAGTTGCTTAACTCCAATCTGATGTCCTCCATTTGAGCTATTCTCCACAACTATTTAATCTACTTACACTTGAAGAAAATGTGGCCACCATCATCATCAATCCGATAGCACACAGGGCATTTTGAATCAACATCCACTCCTCTCCTAATTAGTTTGTTCCTCAGTGGTAAGCTATTTCTTGCCACCCTCCACAGAAAATGTAAGATTTTCATGGGCAAAGAGAGATTCCATACCTTATCCCATCTAAGAGGAGAGTGTCCATCCTTTATGCCTGATGGGGAACCTGTGCCATGATTTGACTTCCTTGCATCAATCTCTTTTGCTACCTTGTAGGCCGACTTCACAGAGAAACTCCCTTTTTTATCAAAATGCCAGGCTAACCAGTCCTCATTCCCTTCACTTATAGGAATTTGTAAGATTGCCTCTGCATCTTCTGCATTGAAAGTCTGGCTTATTAGTCCTTCATCCCAATCCCCGGTTATAGGATTTATCAACTCCGCTACTTTTGTGATTAAATTGTTTTCACGCAGAGAAGAAACTCTCCTGCCTTGGTCTTTAGGAATCCATGGGTCGCTCCAAATGTCCACACTTTCTCCATTTCCTATTCTCCAGATAACCCCTTCTTTTAATAGATTTACCCCTTTGAGGATACTCCTCCAAGTGTAAGACATACCACTCCTGGACTTAGCCTTCAATAATTGGCCATCTGGAAAATATTTTGCTGATAGGACTTTTGAAACTAGGGAGTCTGGAGCATTTGCAAGCCTCCACGCTTGTCTCGCTAGCATAGCTTTGTTGAAGGCATAGAGATCTCTAAAGCCCAGACCCCCGTCTTTTTTCGGCAGGGTCAATTGCTCCCAACTGACCCAATGGATTCTATTCTCCTTGTCCATGTTACTCCACCAGTATCTGCATACCATGCTGCTTATCTGCTCGCACAGGGATTTGGTTAGATCAAAGCAAGCCATTGCAAAGATAGGGACGGCTTGGGCTACTGCTTTTATTAATATTTCTTTCCCTGCTATTGAGGGTATTTTTTCTTTCCATCCTTGGATTTTCCTCCAGACTTTATCCTTGAGGTAGGTGAACACTCTGGCTTTTGCTCTTCCTATAAAAACTGGTAGGCCCAGGTACTTCTCTATCCATGCTTCCCTTGTAAGCTGCAATTCTGCCATAATGGTCCTTTTCTGGTGGCTATTGGTATTCTTGCTGAACATTATTGCAGATTTGTCTCTGTTTATCATTTGACCTGAAGCAGCAGCATAAACTCTTAAAATTATGTTTATCTCCTTAACACATCTATCATCCAGCTTGAAAAGAAGCGGTGGAAGGTTGCCGGTGGCCAGCGGTGAGGCAGGCGGCCGTAGGGGCAAGGCAGGCCATTGGCGTCTGCTCGAAGAGGGGAGCGGCTAATCCTGTACGGAAGGCTGCAGGCGGCCGGCGGAGGGGCGGAAGGCGGAGCGTGGACAGGAGAGGAGAAGGTGGCGGAAGGTTGCTAGCGACCGACAGCAGGGGGTGGGGGGACGGTAGAAAACCCTAGCCCATAGTTTTTGGGAGACGCTGGCCGGTTGCATTCGGGAGGAGAGAGGGGCGAACCGTTTTTCTTCTGGTCACTTAATGGCAGTGGTGGGTAATTAGAGTGGAATTCGAAGGGCAAAGTTGGGAAGTATGGTAGAAATCCAGAAAAAGATACGTTCAGAGGTGCTTTGCTCTTTGCATTATCAAAAGTAAATTGTTTTGGTTTATATGTACCAAGAAAAATACCATTTGGTTGGGCTTTTACTTTTAAGCAATAAAAGACACGGCGAATGCTCAACCAAATAGGCTTTGGGTGTAACTGCTGGTGATCAGACAACAAAACTATGTACACGCGTGTATTACTATGAATAAGTCCTTTGCAGGGCCATTATTGCACTAGGTACCACAAAGCATGTCTCATGTATGTGTCGCATTCTCGCACGTATATAAGTCCTTGTGTCCGGGGGCATTAGTGCTCTGCGTACCACAAAACATGCATCATGTATGGGTCGCAGGCTTTCAACCGGTTGCGGCGCAGAGGTGGTGCCGAATGCCATCCGAAAATTTTCATATATGCATGCATTTATAGTACGTGAAAAGGTGTGATTTCAAATGACATTTGTCTTCAAAAACTAACCGTTTCAAAAAATAAACCGTACAACCAATCAGCGCATGTGGTAACCGCAATGTCTCACGTGTAAAACGGAAGGGCAGGACCAGTGATCGGTAGTCTGGCGTTAGGTCGGACGTGTGTAGGAATATTTTTTATATATGAATTATATTTTATTAAAGATATAATAAAATTTTTAAACCAATACAGCATGATACTTTTATGCAACAAATTTTGTGTGATAAAAATATTTTTCTTCTGTGACGGAAATATTTTTTTATGTAATGAAAATTCGTCCTATGAAAAGTAAGAATTAGACTGCAAATATATGCCATCTATTATATATTTTATATATTAAAAGTATATGACAGGTTAATCAGGAAAAAGAAAGATATGCTAGAAAATTTCATAAAAGATCAAAACATCTAGCCATTAATCTAGTGGACCATCTTTTTATTAGTAGATTACAACCAATAGATCTTTATAAAACTGTACATAAACATATCACATCACGTAGATAAATCATCATAACTATATCTAAACATATCACAACCAATATATTTTCATAACCGTACTTAGACAGATCACAACTGATAGATCATCATAACTATATATAAACAAATCACAACCAATAGATCTTTGTAATTGTAACTAAATGGATCACGGGCTGATAGATCATCATAGTTATACCTAAACATATCAAAACTGACAGATCTTTGTAATGGTACCTAAGCAAAGCATAATTAATAGATCATCATAAGATCACAACCAATAGATCTTCATAACTGTATCTAAACATATCACAATCGATAAATCTTCATAATTGTACCTAAACAGAATGTAACTGATAAATTTTCATAACTACACCTAAACAACATTTGGTAATTGATTTGGTAGACCTTTTTTATTAATAAACTGTAATTGATAAATCTTCATAACTGTATATGAACATTATCCAGTTGATCTGACCTATCTTAATTACTAATGGTCCATGACAGATAGATTGTAACATCCCTAAAGTTAATCCCTTGTATTTGTGCATCATGACATGCATTCATGAAATTAGAAATGAGGGAAGTTTGAATTTTTCAAATTATCGAGATAAGCAAACCCTAATTGCATTCTTGCTAAGTCAGCCTCATAGCATGCACGATTTAATTTTGAGCAAAAGTTGAATTTGAATTCTAATTGAAAAAGGGTTTTGAAAATGGTTTGAACTTGTGAAACAAAATTCAAAACATAAATTAAAAAGAAAAATTAATTAAAAACCTAAACCCCTAAAAACCCTCCCCTCTTCCCGGATGGGCCTCCCTCTCCTTGCCCTCTTTCTTTTTCTCTCCCCACCGGCCTGCTTCCGTTTCTTCCGGCCTGGCCCGTCATCTCCCCGGCCCATCCTCCTTCTTCTGGCCCGCTTCACCCTGGCCTAGCCCGCCCTCTTTCCTTCTCCCTTAAGCCAACCCCCCCAGTTCCTATCTCTTCCACCGTCGCCAGCGCCCTCACCACCGAAGCAGCTCGGTGGCGAGCTCTCGTTGCCACGCCGCCACCTCCTGCTTAGGCCTCCCCCTCGGCCCCTTATCCCGAGCTCCCTCCGCCCACCTCCTCTATTCTGCCCCATACCCGGAGCTCCTTTCCTCTCCCTCTTGCTTTCTCTCTCGGTCCGTCGCCTCCTTCCTCGCCGTCGCTGCCTCCTCGCTGCCCCGGAGCTCGCCTCGTTCCGACCGCCGGAGCCGAAGCCCCGAGCTCCCCACCTCGCCGACGTCTTCAATGCCAAGCTCGCCGCTGCCCTCGGAGCTCCGCCCCGAGCCAAAGCCCCCGCTGCTCCGCCCCAGCCCAAGCCACCTCCGGCCGCGCTCCACCACCTTGCCCCCGACGACCTCGCGTCTGCCTCGGTGCTACCCTGCTCCACCAACCGACCCGAGCTCCACGCCGCTTCCCCGCCGCCCGAGCCGCCTCCGACCTCGCCGCTCCGCCGCGCCACCTCCCCGGTTAGCTCCGTCGCACCGCCGCCGCATTTTCTCCCTCCCCCGCCGTCGCCCCTCCCTTCCCGAGCCTCGCCGCCGGCGGCATCGCGCTAGGTGAGCTCTCGGTCGGGCCGAGCTCAATGCTGAGCCCCAACCGTGGATTCGGGCGTTAATGCCCTATTAATTGTGTCGGTTAAGACACAATTAATCCTAATGATTGTGTATTAAATTCTAACCGTGTTTAATCACTGTAATGAATGCCCATGATTACTGTTCCGACACTCTAGTGATGATCATTAATGTTAATCATTGTCATTTAATGCTAATTGACCCATTAATGATGTAATTAGTGACTAAATAGTGCATTAAATAAGTTTAATAAATGTGTCTCTATGCCTTGTGGGCCCCACCCGACAGGAATTAAAATAAAAAGATTAAAGAAAAGGAAAATTATGACAACCAGTCAACCTTGGTCAAAGTTGACCATGGGGCCCACCTGTCAGTCTCTGTGGGTAAAATAAATTGAGTAATAAAAATATTATTGATTTTTATTTACTGAGAAAAATACAAAAAGGGTTTTTTAATTGATTAAATCTTAGAAAATTCATTTTTAATCAGAAAAAAGCAAATAATATACCAAAATGTTCAGAAAAATGAGAGCTATTCAAATATGTCATTTTCATACATGTTTGCATATTAGGGAAAACATAAATGGCTAAAAACTCAAATTAGGGTTTCCCCGATTAGCCGGAGAATTTCGGATCGCGATATTTCGAGCATCCGGACTCTGATTAAATTGATTCCACTTGCATTAGTCTTCATTTTACATCCTCTATGACATGGCATGCATTTCATCCCATGCCGATGTTTAGCATTATGATATTTATGATTATGCCCTTTTTCGGTGTTTTCGTTCTTCTCCGTTAGAGCCGGAAGGTCCCGAAGAAGATAGTATCAATCACGAGCAGAGTTTAGTTGTAGAGCAACAAGGCAAGTAGCCCCTTTGAACATATTGCAAACACCTACTATTTGCAAAGTATTAGTTGTTTTCAAATTCATTATCGCATGCGTTCAAATTCTACTTTCCGCTAAGTATTAACCCTATTCCTGTGCATTAAACTTACTTTATCGCTCAATCAATTCCACCACCCTAACCTATCTAGAGTAGTGTAGTATGTGCTTTGACCTTGCTTACTATGTTAATTATGCTTAGACATGCTTAGACATGTAAAAGTCGTAATTCCTTGGATGGCAGATGAATCAACACAATTGGATGGGTTAGGTGGTAGGTGGGGTGTTCACCGGGAATCAACTAATGAACTTGACTAATCATCATTGGGTTAGATGAGAGGCCATGGCTGGGAACATGGTGGGTTGTCTCGTTTTCCCGCAAGCACCGGTTACCGACGTACATTGACCCAAGATTTGCGTACTTCTACACAGGTGGGATAATGGACCAGCCATGACTAAATAATTTGCCTAGACTTAGTATATGAGCTGCATAGTTTGCCGTTTCCATTCACTGGGTGAGTGAAAAATGATGTGGTGGGGTGCCTCAATATAGGTGTAAAGGGTTACACACGGTCGAGGATCGGGGATGTATCACCTGCTACAACTTATGGGACCGTGTCGTAGTTGCGACCGGACTGATGTACATGGATTGGCCCGTAAGGGTGGCTCATACCTAGGTCGAAAGCATTGTAAAGGTCGTGTTCAATCACTCTCCGCCAGCACACTTCATGAATTGTGTGAATTGCATTGGCATTAGGAGTCGATTGATACGTGTAGGTAAAGATGTACCCCCCTGCAAGGTTTGAACTGTTTGAACAACCGTGTCCACGGTTATGGACAACTTGGTGATTACCTACGTCGAATTAGACAACTACAACAAACTCTAAAACTTGCCAACTCTAAGACTGAGGTGTTAGCGACTGCTTCCTCCCAGGGTGGTCGAGGAAGAGTCGGAGAATCTAAGGTGTGGTGATCTGCAGTAAGGAATGAACGTGAAGTGTTCGGCTCCTCTCCTTCAAAAAATATTCTGGTAGTCGGCTTTCATCTATTTACAAAATATTGACAAAGGTAAAATCGGCTTTCGGCAAAATAGTCCACTGTTACCATGTTCTTGATACCTGTTGCATCTATTACTAATTTCCCCTTGTAAGTCTTGCTGAGTATAATTTTTGTACTCACCCTGCTATCGTTGACATTTTTCTTGCAGAGGAAACTATCCCCTCCGAGGGTGGTTTCTATCTAGAGATCGACGCCAACGACGACTAGTCGCTGGAAATCCCAGGCAGTGATCCTGCGCAGTGTTTGGCAGCTCGTTTTGTTCTGCTGCCACTTTTGATCTGACCTTTTGGCTTCTTAGCCATATTTACTCTTCCGCTGTGTAAGCAACTCTCGTGTGAATATTATGTTGTTAAGTTTCAAGAACTTATAAGATCGCATCTTTAGTCGTAGAGTTGCTGTTATGATACCGGTTTGTTCTCACCTGCCTCATGTGCCCTGCGTGTATGTTGTTGAAGCACATGGTGCAGGTAGAGTTTTCGAGTCTATATCATAGAGTTGGTAGGTTTAATCACCCCTGTGAAGTGACTCTTCTACTAGGAGCTTGGGAACTATATCATCCTACTCCAGCCGAGCATTAATTTGCCGGGACGAGTTCGGGATTGATGTTCCGGCTCAGTAAGAAAAGGGTGAGGAAACCATATCACCCTACTTAACATGTGCATTCATTTGCCAGAGCAAGTTCGAGGTTGACATCTCGGGCTATTCGAAGCCATATCACTCCACTCCTCTTGGAATTGATACCCAAGGGTTGAGGTCGGAGTTGACGTTTCGACTTAGCGGGTGATTTCACTTAAAGCTCTCTGTTATGGATTTTGGGTCCCGACATAGATATTTATAATTTTATACCTTATGCAAAAGTTTCCAAGCTTTTAAGCCCGTATAGTGATCTAATATCAACAACCGGCAATATAAATCTTAACTTTACGTACTGATCTAGTATCATATTTTTTTCCACTATCGACTAGATTTTGATCAATCACATGTGATCTAATATTATGTACAAACAACCTACTAGCTAAATCCTACCCACCCGCCTGGTCTCCATCCGAACTTTATTCAACGTATTAGTCTAATATCACCTATAAATGAATAGCCATCTAACATACAAACTAATGATCGGCTCGGCTATCTGAACTTTAATTCTAATATCAGGTACAAATGACACATCTGGCTGTAATATGACGCTCCTGCAAATAGCATAATAACATATATTTATGTAAGTCTAAAATATTTCCCGCGCAATTGCATGAGACACCGAGCTAGTTTTCCAAAACAAAAACCTTCCATCACACATATTCGTGTCCAATGGCTATTGATTAAATCTAACGATCTTAATTTCTCTTTCTTAATCTAATGGCTGTTATTAGAAGATGACCTGGCTTATTATGGATTCAAGTTAATTTTAGAATAAAGTGAGATATGGACGGGCGTTTGTGGGCTGTTTTGCTACGCCGGAGATCTCGAGCCATGGAACAGATAGAGAGAAGCACGAGCAGTGAGGGAGAAACAACTTTTCTTTATCTGATCTACTGATTGGCTACATTGATCTGTGCGTAGGTGATCTTGATGCTATATCAGCACAAAATTATCGTATAGAACTACAGGTCGTACGGAGAAAACCACCATGAACACAACTTTCTTCTGAAATAAGATAGGAGGAATGCTGATTTCATTAATAGAGCAAAAAGTCATAGCCAGTTATATATACAATCGGACCCATGCATAATAAAGCCTACTCTCGCATTAGAATACAAAAAAAGAATAGACGTTATATTGAAACACACAGCCATGGACCAGACACCTGCCTCTTCTTTAATCTTTTGAAGAGAGTCGCCGCAGAGGATTATCTGTTGTTAAAGATTCTCACATTTCGCTCTTCTTATGTTTCTCGTGTCACCAAGAGGAGAACGGAAGCCACCCTTCGATGTGGCTGCCCGGCCGTCGTGATATGGGTCCACCATCCTGGAAGGCCGGTTTGCGGGTCCCATGAACACAACTATGTATGTCCACGTTGGAATTGATCCCGTTTGGAATGTTTTAGGCTGCTAAATATCTGTTGTGACTTGTGAATATGTTACATTTGAGGGTGAAACAGAAAACTAGCTAGACCCTTTGCCAGATTAGTACGGACCTTTTTCGATGTAATTTTTTTGAGTCGCTATACATAAAATATTTTTTAAGGGAACTATGTTAGGCTTAATTAAAGCCTATACCCAAACAATTTATTAATGAAACAATAAATATGTGTAAAGCGTACGTACATCACTGGCGATCACTCTGCATGTGCAGCAGCAGTACCGTCATTCTTTGCCGTGCCGCGTCGCGTTCCTGAACTTCTTCCACTCGCCCATGATGCCCCGGAGGCGCTCCAGCTTCCTCTTCAGCCCCTTGAGGCAGTTGCCGTGGAATGTGCAGAGCTTCCGGAAGTCCATCTTGGGCTCGCAGAAGCCGCCGAAGTAGGCCGTGTCGACGAAGTGCACCGCCGCGCCGTGCCGCACCGAGAGCTCGTGCTTCACCTTGTCGAACACGTCCTGTTCGTTCAGCCGCGGGTACGTTTTCCTCGCCTCGTACCAGCCCCTGAAGAAGGCGAGCGTCCTCTCGTTCGACCTGGCGGAGACGAACCCGCCGTTGGCCCTCTTCCACACGTCGTATGGGTCCTCGCCGTCGAACTTGTCGCTCGAGATGGCGATGTCGGCGCCCACCGGGATACGCAGCAGCGGGTTCCGGAACCACACGATGTCCACGTCCTGATGAAGATCGATCCAGATCAAAACGATTGTGCGATTAATATTGGAAAGACATTTCATTCAAATTTGTTTAGGCTAATTAAGTGTAATTGGCATATATTAGTGAATATTTGGTGTTTACCGTGAAGACGAAGGAGAAGCCAAGCTCCAGGATGCGAGTCTGGAACCTGTTCCTGGCCCACATCATCTCCAGGTAGTCCTTAGACATGAAAGCCTGCTCCTTGGTGAGGTTCATGCCGCCGCCGACGTCGAGAGAGTAGCAGAATGGGTGCACGTGCTTGCACTGCTCGAAGGCCTTGGCGTCGACGGCGACGATGACCAGATGCTTGAGCAAGGGCTCGGTCTTCTCGCCTAAGCGGAAGCTCTCCAGGAAGAGTTCGAGGAGCGAGCCGGGTGCCGTCCATGCCTCGTTCGTGAAGGTCATTATGATGGTCTTGTCATCCATAGTTGCGCTTCTCAGCAGGTCGGCAAGGTCGTCTTTACGTGCAGCCACAGCCTCAGGCTGCTACTCATATACGCACGGTTCAGACATGACACATGCCAGCCATACACGCAAAGTACTAGAGGCTAGCTTCAAAAGCTAATAAATAAATTAAGGCCATTTGGTCTACGTCCAATAGCTCTCCTCTTTCTCGGTTTCTACGATAACTCAACGAAAATGATATATACTGCAGTGCCATAATATTTTGTATAACGAGTTTCTATCATATGAAAAAGTATTTTTATCATATGGATAAAAAAAATTCACCACACGAGATCTATTACATATAAACATCATAGAAAACAATGTTTCTATGTACAATTCTTATATTACATATGTAAAGTTGGATTGTTATGTTTGCATGGTAAGCCGATCCAATACTAGGATCAAACTACCGATGCCTAGTATCTCCCATAACTCAAACCCTGTCCCCTCCCTTACCCTTCCCTTCCCACCGCCACCCCCAACCGCTCCGCGCGAGGCCTGCTAGCAACCTCCTCCCCATCGCCACCACCGTGACCTACATGTGCCCCACAAGGACAGCACCGCCTATCTAAGGCTAGAACGAGCCGAGCCAAGCCAGCCTGCGACTCAGCTCATCCAGGCTTGAGAAAACACGAGTTGAGTCCGGCTCGGCTCGCCACCAGCAATGAGCCAAGAAAGGCACTCGGCTCGGACTCACTCCAAGCTTGAGTTGGCTCCCTATGACTTGCGAGCCGAACCTCCAGAGCCGAGGTAGAGCCAGATTCACCCCTTCTCCCTCTCGATGGCCTGTGCTCCTCACTCGCTCCCTCTGTCTCTCACCCTCAGCCCCTCGTGACTAGGGTTAGGGCAGGGTGTCTCTGTCGGGTGTCGCCTCCTCCGCAGCTCCTTCGCCTCCACTACCTCACTGGTCGTAACTCCTCCACCGCTCCTTTCGTCGGTTGCTATCACGAGGAGGTTGCGAGGTGCGAACTACGACATTGCCTTTGCCCTCATCCTCGCCTGCCTCCAGCGCCAATGTCGCCCTCACCTGTAACCTCAATCCGCAGCCTTCACCCACCCCCTGTGCGCCCTTATCCTTAACCTCCTCTGCCGCTAGTGCCGCCACGACTCCTCGACCGTCCTCGCCTTCACCCACTGGCCCTGCACTCTAACCCAATGGCCCGTACCCTCACTCTCGTTCATCATCGACTCCTCTACCGCCCTCGCCTACAACCCAACGAGTGGCTCGCGAGATTTTTGGCTCGGCTTAGTGAGCTTCATGAGTTCAGAAGGAGGCTCCGACTCGGCTCATTGGACCGACGAGCTGAGCCGAGCTTGACATGAGCCTCCCCGAGACCGAATCGAGCCACGAGCCTCAAGCTAAAATTCTACCTTGACGCCCATCTCATCCTCCTCCGCCACCTCATACTATCGCCCCTCTCCCTTCTTCACCATCTCTGGTGGTTCATTGTCGGCCGTCAAACCCACTGACTAGACCATCTCGATCACGCCCCCTTGTTAGCTAGGTTGACCTGCCATTTCCTCCTAGGATTTTGTGGGCTACGGCAAACCCCATAACCTAACCGGTCTGATAATGGCGCTAGAGAGGAGGAAGACAACGAGCAGGAATTTATGAATGTACCCGACTGAGCAGGAATTTCCAAGCAAGATCACATGGTCAAAAGTTCGATTGATTCTGTAAAAAGTTTAATTAGTGGAGTGTTATTTAGCATTTCCATTGATTTTACGGTAATAACCCATGCTAGCTTTATTCTGTTGGCAGAAAAATATATTCACCGTTCGCACTTTGAAAATGTGAAAAGGGCTACGTCGCGTATGATGACATGATGGCACCAGTCACATATCGGTAAGGCGACCGGCGCCCACCTCCAGCCACGTCAAGACACTGGCCCTCTTCGCATATCCAAAGTGCGACAATGATATGTGATTTCGGAAGTAGTACTACTGATAGGTTATTCTTTTTTTTTCGAAAAAAGGATAGGTTATTCTTGTGAAATGAATAAAACAAATTTTTGTAAATCTCAATCACCTAAAATTGCACATCAATTAGCCTAAAATTGCAGTCCTAAAAGTATACAATTTTAGTGAAAAGTTACTGCAATTTTTAGTCTGTAAAATTACACATCCTTTAGCCTAAAATTGCAGTTTTAAATGTGTGCAATTTTAGTGAAAAGTTACTGCAATTTTTAATCCGTAAATTTGTACGTTATTTTAGTGGAGATGAGGGTTGTTGGATTTTGATCCAAAGGCTTAAAAAGTGACTGAGATTTAAGAAAATTTCAGACAACTGAGAAATAGACATTCTCTAAAACAATAGCTTATTAATTTCAAAAAATGGGATCTATGAATATACCATGCCGAGCTTCTGCATGCTGACCTCTGCTTGGGTTCCATTGCGCAAGGCGAGCTCTTGATCCGACCGCACTACGCCGCCCGGGCATGAAGAAGAAGGTGACAGGAGCAGCACGGCACTTGCTGCGGTGATCGCTGCTCCCAGGACCAAACGCAAGAGATTGCTTATGGTGAACATGACGAGCAGAAATTCCAAGGGACACGCTCGACTTATACTACTCGACTTCCCTCCAAGAGCACAGAGCACACTGCAGCGTGGTGGTATATACATGCATGACATTACATTCGGCTTATATGGATGGTGAGCTTGACTCGTCGCGCAGCTTGCGGGGCACTTTGCCATCTACTGACGCAAAAAAAAAGATAAGAGAGAAGACAGTGGAGATGGTGTGCCAATTACACTACCGCGGCTTCAAGTTTAATTGTCTTTATCCGCCGGTACTACGCCGCAAGGCTAGGGCATAGAGATCACGGTAGCACCAGCACGTAAAAGTTAGTGCTAGTGGTTAATATTTTGGCCGTAAATGCCGGGTCAATGCAATACTCCACACTGTCACTGACTGATTGTTTAGTTCTAGTTTTCTTCTTCTCTTCCCTTTGCTTCGTTGGGAGAAATATACATCGATCTACTCCCAGCACAAAACAACCGGCCGGTTTTCCTCCGACTCAAACCTACGACCCCGGAGAGGGAGAAAATGATCTGTTAGGGCATGTGTAATTCATAATCATGCTGGTGCTTGGCAAACGGAAAATTGTTTTTTTTTCCTTGCCACATAGGACATTCGGGTTGCTAGCATCACTAATTGATGAGGCATGGATGCCAAAGATATGTTTATGCATGAATTTGCATCCAACTAATTAATCCATTTTTTCTGTAAAGTTGACTCACAACGCAACGTCTATATTACGCCGTGTCACCATTAAAATACTAGCCATTAGATTAAAACTTAATTAAAAATACTAATCGTCGATCCATAAATCGCTAAGAATTTAAACGAACGGAAACCCATTTGATAAATGGTCGAAGTTTGTTAAGTAGCTCCAACCCGGTCAAAGAGCAACATCAACTTCGACTATATATTAAAAGTAAAATATAATAAAAAAAATAGAGAGATATTAGAAATTTTCATAAAAAAGCAAAACATCCGACCGTTAATCTAATTGACCATTTTATTACTAGTGGACCACAACCGATAGATCTTCATAACTGTACCTAAACAGATCATAGCCGATAGATCTTCATAATTGCACTAAACAGATCACAACCGATAAATCTTCATAACTATACCTAAACAGATCATAACTGATCGATCATTATAATTGTACCTAAACATAGCACATATTATCATAGATGTACCTAAATAGACGGTTTAGTACAAAGATTAGCGAGTCGACTCGTGATTTGAACTTTTATTTTCCGTACTGATCTAATATCACGCGTACAGGTAAAATGTTAAAGATAATTAAAAACGTTTCTAACGCAATTGCGCAGGGTACCGTGCTAGTTTCTTTAAATGCATAAAAAGCCTAGCATGACGATACGAGAGGCACGACTGTGATACCAGTATGAGAGAAAACTCTAAGAGCTGGTACTAATGATCATGGCGGTGGTGGACAGATCTAGAGGAACCAAGACAGTCGGCATGGTATGGGTGCCATGGAGGGGAGGGGCGGAATGTAGGCTGCTGGAGGTGCAAGCGGAAGCAACATGTCTACACGGGGAAATGGCCGGAGGTGGAAGTGGCCAGGGTGAAAGTGGAGGTTGCGACAGATCTATGCATGGCGAGCGACGGGAAGTTTTGTGGTGGCTTGGAGATGGAGGAGACAGTGGGAAGTGGATGAGACGGTAGGGAGAGAGAGGACAAGGCGGCGGGTGAGGAGCCGAGGAGGAGGAGAATATAAATTGTGGATTTCCTGGTGCAGGGTGAGGTGTGTAGATAAGGGGCTAAAAAAGAGAAGGACGCTAATTGGGATTTTCTAGCCCCTGTTTTCTTATCAGCCACGACTCACACCATGCAAGTTTTTTTTTGGTAGAGTAGAGTAGTGGTATTTTTGGTATTTTATTTTCCTAGCAATTTTAGACTGATAAAAAAAGAATAACCATGTTTTGGACGGTGTTATTCTGTTCGACGGGGAAATACATTTCTCTGAGGGTTGGATACGGGGTCCGGGGTTTTGGTACCATAGCTCGACGGAAGATGGCCAGCTTGCCCTTGGGTGAACTTGTGGCGAATAACTGCAACAATTTGAAATCCATACGCAACGACATATGGCCCCCTTCTTTTCGGCCCAGGCTTGTGCATAAGCCGGTTTAAGCTTAACAGCCCACAGAAGTTTCGGTGCGGAGAAGCTTCAAGAAACTCTTGTTCTATTCTTTTTGGCTTCTCGAATTTGAGCTTATTGTCTCTGTTGACTTGTGTAAAGTCTATAATACCCTTGGACTTTAATTATATCTTGTTTAATTGATAATATAGTTCTCTTTTACTCTTTTAGAGTATTCAAATAATTTAGTAGTTGCTCAATGTGTAACATTCCAAAACATTACTCAGTGTCTACATATAGCATAACAAAATGAGACCACCTATTATGTTTTCAGATTTGTGTTAACAAAACTCACAAACTCACGTTCTCTATAAAATTAGAACTAATTTGTACAGATTACTTAAACAAGCATCTCTCATAACAACATCCATCCAAACACAACTTTAAAAAATTTCGTAAAATTTCATGAACCATTCTTATTACCATTTCTTCAGCACTTGCATACATTCAACAATTGCATGCATTTTTTATGAACTGAAAAAATTCCAACACGATGAAGAGAAGAATTTCAGTATTAATCAAATGAACATAAACTAATTTATGCTTAGATCATGAACATGACAATATCCACAATTGCACACATGATGAACCATTCATGAACATGACAATCTGAAGAAGAAAAATCCCCTTGAATGTGCCGCGCTAGTGGATGCACCACACCTCACCATGGAGGGTTGCGTCGGAGATGGCGGCGGTAGGGTTCATGGAGGGCTCGGGACCGGCCGGGGCAGGCCTCAGGTCCGGCCGGACGAGGAGCTGGGGACTGGCCGGGCAGGGAGGCGGAAGGGGGAGGGAGGCCGCCTGGGGAGCTCGGTGGTGCAGGAGCTGGGGACCAGCCGGCGTTGTAGGTGGGGGAGGAGGAGGGGTGGGCGCTGGCGGCGGGGCCGGCCAGACAAGTATCTGCGAGGTGGACGGGGGAGTGGGTGCTGGCGGCCGGGTAGATCTGCGAGGCGCACGGGGGAGGGAGGCCGGTGCGGGAGGAGGAGGGGAGCGGGCGCTGGGCCGGCTGATGGTGGAGGAAGGTAGGGCAGCGGCGGTGCGGGACCAGGCTGTTGCGGCGGCGGCGACCTCGGGACCGGCGGGATCCTAGCCAGATTTGGGAGGCGGTGGGACCGGGAGCTGGCGGCGAGATCTGGCGGAGGCGGGGCCGGGTGCTGGCGGCGGCGACGCCTGGAGCGGGTGCTAGTGGGCTGGCGGCGGCGGAGGGGAGGCGAAGGACTTGGGAGAGAGGAGAGGGGTGCTTGCGGGCTCGGGACAGAGGGGAGGCGGGCGAGATGTTGTGAGGGCAGGTGGTGGCACATGATTGTAATTATTTCCACAATTCTGAGTGTAGTTTGAAAAGGCTGAAATGCATAAGCTCGGGAAGCCGAGGAATACCAGCTTCTTGCTACCAACGGGAAAAGGAAGAGATTTATTTCAGCTGTAACCCTTTCTTTTAGGCTTATGGTTTCCCGCAGTCATAAGCTAGCCTAGAAGCCCAAAAGAAAGAGACCTATAGTCCCTGGCGTATAGTTGACCTTGGATCTTGTACTGGTCAATGCCACTCATCACTCTCGCCGAGATAAAAAAAGACACCCATCATCCCAATGGAGAAACTAGAGGAGACGCTTATACTCACATATCGCAATCGTTGACAAAGTCTAGCTCTTGCGCATGCATGTCTACGTAGGTAACACTAGAGCTGGGACTTGGGCCGGGCCGTGCCAGCACGGCCCGAGGCCAGACGGCCCGGTCAGCCCGTCGTGCCGTGCCGGCCCGGCCCAGATGTCTGCTGACTGCGTCGAAGCTCGGCCCGCAGCACGTCGGGCCGTCATCGGGCCGTGCCGGGTCGGATCGGGCCTGAACTAAATGGGCTGCAGATCAGGTCTGGCCCATCCGTTGTGCCGGGCCGGGCCGCCCGTCATGCCTTTTTCTCTGGCCCGGTCCGGCCCGGACTTCGGGCCGTGCCAACCCGGCCCTCATTTTTTCGGGCCGTGCTCGGGCCGGCCCAGGTAAGCACGGCCCAACGTCCCAGCTATAGGTAACACGAAGTTGTACGTAGCACATCTAGGGAGCGTGAGAGCCAGCTGGATGCAAGTCTAAGTTAAATCTTTTCACCAGTACAAGCTAACCCCATCCTACTCTACTTTGCTCCTTTCCATTTATTACGACCAAAACCAAAGATGCGCAGTTCCAGCAGAGATAAAGGAGAAGCATCTTGTAAGTCTTGTTTAAAATATTGATGTGGTCCCTCGTTTAAGCATATCTTTTCTGTAAAATAAATTGTTATGTTCTTCTTGTACGTTCTTCCATTGTTTTCAATTGGAATCTTGATTAGTGAAATGTGAGGATGAAAGTAGTGCCGATTCTGACGGTGTTATCCGCGGCGGCGATTGGATTCTTCATCGGCATTTCTTTTCCTGTAGAGATCACACGAAAGGTGCATATATTCCATCTGTCCTAATTTAGAGGACGTATTATTTTTTTCACATAGACCAAGAAGAAGCACACGCATACTATTTTTCATACTTCATTCAGTGTTAATCACCTCGCTAAACGCACTACCGGCCCCTTGTTTACTGCAGACGCCATGCAAAAGGTTCGCCCGCCCGCCCGCGCTTTAGCCTGGCTCGCCCCTCCTCTCGCGCGTTGGCACTCGCTCATCTGCATGCAGGCATCATACATAACCAATCAAGCACACATACACTTACATGCACTTACATGCACCGGAGTACTACTCCTACAATAAAAAGCATGCATGTATATGCATGTACGAGCTCAGCCCGCCAGCCTGCATGCATGTTTGAAATTTTGAGATTTAGAGGGAAGCAATACTAGAGGTTCAAATCTCAGCTTTTTTTTTGAGTTTGGGCGCCATGAAAACATTTTGAGTTTGGGCACATATGAGCTCCTATAAATACCAGCACACACCCTAGTTGCAAAGGCACATCTCTCTTCTCTTCACCTCTCTACTTCTATTCCATGGCTAGTTTGGACCTAAATCATCCAATAATTTGGGAAGAGATTGAGGAGTATGAAGGTCCAGTTATTGACCTCAATTACAATCTTATGTGGGATGATGGCGATGAATGTTTCTACCCGTTTGTTTTCTTATCTTGATCACTTCTCCGTTTGTGCCAAAGTGCTTATGTAATATGTCCTTTCTGTTTTTACAGATGGTGAAGTAAATGATGTGGCCGTGAATGGCGAAGGAGAAGGAGCAGGTGCTGTCCATAGTGCGGTCGGCAATGAAGAGGGAGATGGCCATGGTGCTGCCAGCTATGGAGAGGGAGACGGTGCGGCTGACGATGGCGAATTAGATGGTGCTAACAACCATGGGGAGGGAGCTGGTGCAGCCGACAATAGAGAAGGAGAAACGGCTGCCGAGACGAGTAAGTCATTTATTCCCTTGTCATACTCTTCTATTGTTGGACAGAAAACAATGCACGTACTCTGCTTAGCTGATTTGTTATTCCATCTGTGGTTAGAGATTGGCGTATTGAAACTTTATGTACTCCATGTTTTAATCATTTGTAGATCAAGTGTTGAGACTTTCATACATGTGTACCTATGATTACTTTATTTGTTTCTTTGCATTTGTAGATCAAGTTGGTAATATCAAGAGGAGGAAGCAGTACACCGACGATCAATGCCGTGCCATATATACCCTGCTTCTGGAGAGAAAATCTTTTGGAATTTCAGGACTAAACCATGGAGTGACGAAGGCCGTGTCAATTGAAACGGGCGTGCCTCTGAGAGTCGTGCAGCGGATATGGCATAGCGAACAACGTGGTGGTGGGGTACATGCTGTCTGTAGTAAGAAGGCTAAAAATTGTGGCCGCAAACGAGTAGCCTTCAACCCCGACAGCATCTGAAATGTGCATTTGAGTAGGAGAACGACTATTCAAGATTTAGCCTCTGCTTTGAATATTTCTAAGAGCACGCTGTTGAGGCGGTTGAAAGAAGGTAAATTTAAGCGGTAAACGAATGACATAAAATTTTCATTAACAGAAGATAACAAAAAAGCTCGTGTTCGTTTTTGTCTATCAATGCTTGACAGCCAAAGCATTCCTCAAGAACCAACTTTTTACGGTTTGTACAATGTTATATACATTGACGAGAAGTGCTTCTATAGGACAAGGAAATGTCAGAAGTACTACTTGGCGCTTGATGAGGACAAACCGGAGAGAACCACGAAGAGCAAGAATTTCATTGAGAAGGTGATGTTCCTCGCGGCAATTACAAGACCAAGATTTGATCAACAAGGTAATGTTACATTTTCAGGAAAGATTGGAATATTTTCATTTACTTTCGTAGAGCCAACCAAGAGGAGTAGTGTCAATAGGCCTGCCAGTATATTGGTAACGAAGGCAATGACATCGATTACAAAAGAAACAAGCCGTGAGTATCTTGTTAGCAAGGTCTTGCCTACGATAAAACAGAAATGGCCAACAGAGGAATTTGGTACACCTATATTCATCCAACAAGATAATGCTAAGACACACATTGCGATTGATGATGACGAGTTCTATCGTGCAGCAACCGAAGATGGTTTTGAAATAAGATTGATGTGTCAGCCACCCAACTCTCCCGATCTCAATTTGTTAGACCTTGATTTTTTTGCGGCCATCTAATCAATGTTTCAGAAGTCATCCCCCAGTAAGATTGACGACATTGTTGCCAAGGTAATTCAAGCTTTTGAAGAGTATCCAATTGATCAATCTAATCGTATTTTTCTCACTCACCAATCATGCATGACTGAGATACTGTACCAAAAAGGAGGACAACACTACACAATTTCACACTCGAAGAAGCAAGCCCTTGAGAGGAATGGTGTGCTCCCCCTTAGGTTACAATGCGACCCAGCAATTATTAGCAAAGCAATTGAGTTCCTCAATTAGACTTTGTAATATTATTTTTATTTTTACCAATGTAATCGAACCATGCATGAAGTGATCATATTAAAAAAATTTGCCTAATCTTCGTAATGCCATTATAGTCCTAATCTTCTTAACTTATCTTAAACTGAAGTAGGATGCTAACGCAATGAACTTGCCTGCTGCAGCAATGAACCTGGAAGCACACCGTAACAAATGACTAGCACTCCGTCGGACAACAGAAAAAAAATTGAAGGAACAACTTCAAAATTTCAACGAACAAGACATACTCCAGCATCTTAGGAAATCATTGAACCACTTAGAAAATCATACATGGACGAAGATTGGCATCTTGGCCACTTAGAAAATCATTGAATAAGTTACGAAATCATACACGAAATAAGCTACGCATCTCGGCCATGACAACTCGTAGCTACAAGTAACCCGTGTTGGCCAGGGAGTCAAGGACAACGGTTTCGCCGGCCATGTCCTCGTCGTGATTGCGCGCGTCAACCGAGTCGACAACCATGTCCCCGACGGCGTCATCAACATCACTTTCGTCAAAAGTGTCTGGCACCATTTCTGAGACCACCATTAGCTCGTCATGGACCAGGCAATCGCTGTCGTCGAGGCCGTAGATTAACGCCATGACCATGTAGTCGGCGTGGACACGACCGCAGCGAGAGCATGCAACCTTCCTGGCACGCCTTTCATGCCCGTCTCCATCCTGGACATCGCCGAGGTCTTTGTCTTTGTCCTCACGCCCAGCAATCCTGCCGTCCTCCTTGCAGTCGATGTTGTCACTGTGGCCTTCGTGACCGGCGAGTGCGTGCTTCTCGTTGACGTCACCGTCGTCGATCCCGGCGAGCCACTCCGACAACTCGCCGTCGTCGAGCCCAGCGAGCCAATCCTCCTGGTCGCCGGCCATGTCCTCGCCATGGAGTAGATAACTCGCCATATTCTGGGAAAGAATCCCAACCAGAGAAGCAAAAGTCATCAAGGAAAGTTTCTACATCTCAGAATAAAACTGCAAGGAAAGTTTCTGCATCTCAGAATAAAGCTGTTGGATGTTGTAGTACAACAAAGAACTCCGATGATGCTTACACTGTGGAAAGATTGAATGGGCTAGAGAGGATGGTTTCAAAGAGTTCTGCATGCAGTAAGACGCTAGGATCGTAGGAGTGTAACGCATGAGCAGTTAATGCATGCGGATGCCGAAGCGTCGCCGCACGTGCGCATGCACGAAATCAGCAGGCCAAGTCAACCGCGCCTTCTAATCCGGGACAACAGCAAAAAAAACAATGCGCCTTCTAAACTGGGACGGAGGGAGCGAGTATCAATTTGGTATTCGCATCGTCGATCTATCATCAACTTAGTTAAACTTTACCTCAATGGTGGACGTCACGAAAATCGGTTATTTGCACGTTGATATCCCATGAGACGATATGTAAAAGTGTAGATCTATTTTGAAAGTATTATAGAAAAGATGATAAAAAAACACGACGTTTTTAACCGTTGAAATATTTCTAAAGATACAGATGGGTATCGTCGACGTCCAGTACGTGGCACGTCACGTAGTCAAAACGCTCGAAGGCCAGGTCATTAACATGTGTGCTTTTGAGCCATTCGTCGTGTGTAAATCAACTTACAAGTTTTCCTTAATCTGTAGTTCTCTTGGCAGGGTGATGGAGAGAAGGAAGCAGTGCCAAGGTAATTTTTTCTTCTCTCTAGTAAATTAGTGATAATCAATAGTATTTAGCTAACCCGTTCAAGTTTAGTATCTGGTCACACGTCTCATTTATGTGTTAAAGACCCCGCAAAAAAATTATGGGTTAAAAAAGGAATTATTAACTGAAACTAAAAACGTTGCGTATTGTTTAAAAAAAGGTAATTTACACTTTTCACCCTTTAGTTGTGACATGGTGACAAAGAATTTTGTTTTACTTTTGTATCCTTTTTTACTCAACATTTGTGCATTATTCGGCAAGTACCCATTATATAGGATTCATATCATTATTTTTCAAGATCTTGTGGCGTGCTTACGTCAGGTAAACTTGCGGAATTAATAATGCAAAAATGTTAGGTGAAAAGAGGGAAAAAATAAATTAAGCATTCTTTGTCGCCATGCCACAACTAGGGGGTAAAACGTGAAACGTACTTAGAACGAAAATAACGTCGTGTGTTGGTGTTTTGTAGGTGAGAGCCCGGCAACGGGCTGAGCTGCACACCTTGGACGAGAGAATTGCCAACGCCGAAAAGGACCTCGCCAACTCCAAGGCGAAACAAACAGATCAATGTAATCCCTAAATTACAAGAGACACATACGGACATACCACAAAAGAGAGTTATGGATTTGAAATGAAGAACCTGATTAGTTGTTGAAGAGAAGGATGAGATCGTATAATTGGGTGTTACTATACGTATTTTTTATATTGATTTGATTCTTCCTATCTTTTTTTTTAACGAGAAAGGCAAGAGCTATGTCAATTTCATTAAGTAGGATGTGGAACAAAGTTTATGTGCAAAAATCGAGGCAAATTAAAATCAATTATATCGGAGTTCTCAAGGCAATACCTCTCTGCGCGAGGTCCTCCACCATCTTGAATGCCACATCTAGTGCATTCATGGATTTCTCCTGAAAAATATGACGATTTCGATTGAGCCATACATTCCAAAGAACATACATTAGGACATCTTCAAAACAAAATTATTTGGGGTCCAGGTTAGACGTGTTTCCTGTCCACCAATCATCGAGTAAACAATTGTCGAGCAACGGCCTCGTATTTATGGACTGCCAGTGCGCAACAATTCCCCACACACCCATGGAGAAATAACATCCTCTAGCAAGCCCACTGTTGCACAATCGGCAAGCTTGCTCACGAGGCCATCTGCGAATGGCTAGCCTATCTCCCGTCAAGGCCTTCTGGTGTAAGAATAGTCATGCAAAAAAGCTTACATTTTGGGGCTTTCTAAATTTTGACGGATGCGAATAGGGCGGTGGTCCTAAAGAATTGAAACCAATAGGCATAATCCACTGTGTATTCCCCGTTGGCAGTACACCACCATGATATCGAGTCCTGAATGTTCATATCTAGGTTCACATCTTGGATAGCAGCCCATAGCTCAACAAAATCATTGATTTGAGCCGTGGATGTAATTGTTCGCAACGACCTAATCCACATATCATTATGTAACTCACTTGGACGGCCGACGGTCCTCTTTCTTTTTCTTTCTTTTTCGTGTGAAGAATTTATTGCTCTGTATATGGCATTGGTTGAGTATTTACTCCCTTTGGTCAATAATGTTTGATATTGTATTTTTTTTTCTGAAACTGAAGGTAGAGAATTCTCTATCTTACATGTTCATATTATATCAAAGATCGTATTAGTCCTAACGAAAATATATATGTGGGTAAATAACACATATCTGCTAGTTGGTTTCTACAGTTTGATCACCAATCTGATAAACTATGAAGTATAACCCAAGAAAATATTTATATATTTGTATTTTGGATCATGACACGACCACATTCAGATCGGTTCTCTAAGCTGTTCTACATTAGATTCAGAGTTATGTAGGGGCTAGTTCAGACACGCGCACTTGTTTTCAGACAAAATGGCCATTCTGTTCACAAGGGACCAAAGTACTAGTTATTATATTCAATCAGAGAAAAAGCTAACTGAACGAGGTCGAACTAAACGCTACGATCCGATTCCTCCGTGCCATCCAACGGACGCGGAACTTACAACCAGGCCACATCCTATACCGACTAGGCTCGACGTGAACTTCGCATGTTACGGCCACGGCTACGTCACACGTCGTGGGCTCGTGCATGTACCAAAGACACGTGAAAAGAATTATTTCAACCATGCGATGCAACAAGATTATTCCACAGCGTTCGGCCTGGCGTGAAGGAACCTGCCGTTGGCGTCCTTCCACACGTTGTGCGTACGGGTCCTCGCCGTAGAACCTGTCGCTGAAGATGGTGATGTCGTGTTTGGTTCGGCAAATGTATCGGTAATCAATTGCAGGCTTCCGACGTTTGTCAATTCATGGGTAGGACGTAACAAATCCACTATGCAGAAGAACACACACTAGCTAAAATGGCATGAGGAACAAGAACATAAATTACATTGACCTCCTATGGGAATAGCAGATGCGAAGAGATTGATCAAGGAATACAACATAGAACTCACGAGCTCTCCTCTGCAGCGGCTGCGCAGCGCCAATTCCGACACCTGCGCCATGCCTGCTCAAACCTGAGGGCTGTCATCCGGAACGGAACAGGCCGCCGCACATGGTCGTGGAGAATGCGGATGGCCAAGTCTGTAAGGGAGGAGAGAAGCGAGGTGGATAGCTTGCGGTGGCAACGGGCGTCTCGCTGTAACCAGAAGAGAGAGGATGTCACAAGGGAGGAGGAGATATATAGACTGTATCGCTTTTAGATAACACTTGATTTTTGGTGAAATCGGATTTATATTGGGCTGGGATCTAATACCAGGTAATCATATCACGGAGGAAGCGAATAAAACGAGATTTAACGCTATTTGTTCTACTGATATCAGATTATGTTACTGAAACAAACACCTTGCAAAGTTATTTAGATTGCCACTCTAGGGCCACGGGACATAGGAAGCGAGGAGAGCGCGTGAGGGAGAATCAGGTTTTCTTTGTCTTATCCAGTGACCCGGTGCATCTGTTACTGGCCGTGGTGTCATATGTCAGCACAAAACAGGCATAGAACCGGGTTACTTGGAGAAAACACCATAAACACCGCTATATATCGAGGTTTGAAACTAATTCAGTTTTGAGCATTTAGGCCGTTAAATATCTCTTGTGACTGAGCGTCACATTTGAGGGTGAAAACTCAAAACCAACCCATTTTGTCACAGTCGACATGGTAATATGGACATTCTTCCATGTGAATAAAACTCTGAAGTGGCTGCGTATAACACGTCACATCCTTTTTGTTTTGCAATTAGTATAGCACGTTATATCACTAAAGATCACTTTGCATTAGTAGTGTCATTCTCGCCGAGCTGCCCAGGATTCTTGAACTGCTTCCATTCACCCAGGATCCGCTCCAACTTCCTCGTCAGCCTGACGAGGCAGTCTGCTTCCTCGCGTTGCTCAAGGCCAGTTGCTGTGCTGGTGCTGCCTTGACGCCGCAGCACTGGCATGGGGATGGAAGGAACGACTAATACAAGAACGCACACAATATTTGAGATTTTTGTAGTGAATTCTCCCCTGCTCCAAACGCACTTAAAAGTGCTCATTTCAAATTTGTGCTAAGATAAATGATATAATTCTAACTTAGGTAAATGCAATGCCATATAAACATTTTCTCTCTAAAAGCATATCCTTATAGGTACTATCTCTTTTCAGAAATAGATGACATTTTAGAAAGCGTGTAATCAAACTTTTTGAATTTTGACTACTAATAGGTTAAAAAATATTTAGATTGGTAAAGTAAAAATAGTATCATTAATTAGATTTATCATCAAAAATATTTTTAAAATATATTTTTTCATAATATTTTACTAACATATATATATATAAGAAATAGCGATCAAATATGCATACTAGAGATCATATCAATGCCTAAAGCAACAATTATTTACAAACGGAAAGAGTATTTGCCAATTGTCTGGTGGACCTTTGCAGGTCTCACTTTAATCATGCTGTGCACTTACCATTTACGAAGTCACCAGTAACATGGTCAAGTATGCCAAAAAGTAAGAATTGCTTCCTAATTTCCCATTCTTGCTAGGTTATAAATAATCTATGTTTTCTTGCCCGCATGACACACAATAATTTCAAGTTGCCGTTGGTCGAACAAATACTCTCTCTGTCTTGAAAATTTAAGGTTGAACAAATACTCCCTCTGTTTTGAAAATATAGTTTATATGTTCTCCTAGGCTTATTTTTTATCGACAATTAGTTGAACAATACTCTCTCCGTTTCATAATGTAGGTTCATTTAGCCCTCTTCATTTTTATCAAAATGTAAGTTCATTTACACTCCCAATGCACATTTATATCTATTTTTTCCAGTCATACCCTTCATTAAATAGCCATATATAGTTACTCCTTCCTTTTTTTGATTTTTTTCAATGCTGCAGTTAATAGGTGCAGAGATGACAATTCCACCCTTCTCTTGTTTGGTGTGAAAAAAGCTAGATGAACCTACATTATGAAACAGAGGTAGTACGTGAACTATCTGAACAAAATTGATACAATTGAGAAGTGTTTTTAAATATAAATCTAACAAAATCAACTTTATATTATATAATTTATATATTATTAAATTAGTTGTTAGTTAAAGATAAATTTTAATAAACGGACGCGCTTTATATGTGGAGACGGAGACCCGCATGCGCCCAGTAGGAGCCTGCCCGCTCAAATTCTGACCATGACATCACATCAGCACAAAACTGGCGCATGGCATGCATTACATGGATAAGTACCGCTACGCACCGAGGTTGAAATCTCACTAATTTACCGGGAAAAAAAATCATGGGATAGAAGCATAGCATTGTCGTATACAAAATGTTACATCATTTGATGATCATTTTGAAGTAGTACCGTTATTCTCGCCCTGCTGCCCAGCAATCTTGAACTGCTTCCATTCATCCAGGAGTTTCCGGAGTTGCTCCAGCTTCATCGCCAGCCCTTTGAGGCAGTTGGCGTGGAACGTGCAGAGCTGCCGGAAGTCCTTCTTGGGCTCGCAGAAGCCGCCGAAGTAGGCCGTGTCGACGAAATGCACCGCCGCGCCGTGCCGCACCGACCGGTCGTCCTTGACCTTGTCGAAGACGTACTGGTCGTGCTCGCCCGGGTACGTCTTCCTCGCCTCGTACCAGTCTTTGAAGAAGGCGACCGTCCTCGCCCTCGGCCTGGCGTAGAGGAACCCGCCGTTGGCGTTCTTCCACACGTCGTACGGGTCCTCGCCGTAGAACTGGTCGCAGGAGATGGTGATGTCGGCGCCGACCGGGATGCGCAGCAGCGGGTTCCGGAACCAGACGATGTCGACGTCCTGATCGATGAAGACACCGAGATCAGAATAACATGGACACGATCGTGGAATATTTGAAAGATTTGGATACGAATCGGCATCTGCGTGCATGCACCATGTGCTCACCGTGAAGAGGAAGGCGTAGCCCAGCTCCAGGACGCGGGTCTGGAACTTGTTCCTGACCCACATCATCTCCAGGTAGTCTTTGCTCATGTACGGCTTCTCCGCCGTGAAGTTGACGCCGCCGCCGACGGCGAGCGAGTAGCAGAGCGGGTGCACCCCCTGGCACCGCTCGAACGCCTTAGCGTCGACGGCGACGACGACTAGATGCTTGAGCAAGGGTTCCGTCTTCTCGCCGGCGCGGAAGCTCTCCAGGAAGAGGTCCAGGAGCGAGCCAGGCGCCGTCCACGCCTCGTTCGTGAAGGTCATTATGATGGTGTTGTCCTCCATGGCTGCCCTCCTCAGCAGCCGTGGAAGGTCGTCATCGTCTTCCGGTGAAGTCGCACCCCGTGACTGCTGGCCCATACATGAATCAATTAGCTAGATATTTACGAGAAAGTAAAACAAGGAGCTAGCTGGAGAATGAAGATGTTCGCCATGCGCCAGGTACCGTGTCAAGCTCCTTGACATCGTGATCCGATTGCGTCGCGTTGCAGCCGTTGCTGCAGGCCAGTTGCTGCGCCGGGAGCGGGATGACACCACCGCCGCCGTCGCCGCCGCCAGCGCACGGGCATGGGGATGGAAGTAACAGAACAATGCAGGCAGAGGAGACCGCGACTCCGAGAAGGAAGGCCAGGAGATCTCTCATGCTGCGCATGCCAAACAAGCACACGGAAATTGCTGGGGTGCTACTACGGAAGCAGCGACGACTTGAAATATTTATGCAGATGGCGCACAGCCCGGGGCTCCATCAAGACGTATATGTCTTCAAGCCAATGAGACGGGGCGCGTGGGAAGATCGATCTGGGGAGAGTGTTCGTGCACTGATGCACGATTTCATGGCACAAGTGGTGCATGCAGTGTTGACGTTTTGTAAATGGTTCCCCGGCGGAGAGGAAATTATTCGAGCGTCTAGAAGGAACATTGGAGCCCGATTGCTCAGTGTACTTTCTGTTTTTTTCTTTCTTCAAACAGGGCACTACTGCAAATTGACCATTTCCTGAACGTAATTACTGGCGGGCACAAGACGGACACCACTGAGGGACGAATTAATAGGACCGTCAGTGGAGACTTCAGCTGTGCTATTTTTGGGTGAAAAAAATACCTCTGACGGGCTTAAAACTCTGCCTGTCAGTGGTGCTGTTCTACCACTGACAGGCGAGAAAGTCAGCCCGTCAGCAGCTCTTTTGGCCCACTAAAAGCCCACCCAGAGCCCGCAATCCCCTTCCGTATAAATACCTATCTAACCCTAACCTAACTACACCAACCCCCAGCCCCTCCGATCCCCTTTCCCCTCTCTCTTCTCTCCTCCACGCCAACCCCCAGCCTCTCTGATCCCCTTCCCCCTCTCTCCTCTCTCCTCCACGCCAACTCCCAGCCACCGCCGCTCCCTCTTCCCTCCTCACCGGCACCGGCACCGGCGACCGCTTCCTCCTCCCTCCACCACGGACGACCTATCCCGACGCCGGATCGCCGGCCTCCCCTCCGGCCGCACCCCGACCTCCGCTTCCCCGAATCTAGCGCGTCCGGGCGGCGCCGCCCGCAACCTCCGCTTCCCCAGATCCAGTGGCCGGTGAAGCTGTGGCGGCGGCTGCGCGCGGAGCTCACGTGTCGGCGGCTTGCGCGTCAGCGGCTGCGTGCGGTGCTCGCGCATCGGTGGCTCTGGTGCAGCTCGCGGCGGTGCGCGCAGCGGGCGGCAGGAGGCCGGCGGCGCGGGGCCAGCAGGGCCGAGGCGGAATGGTGCGCGCGGCCAGCAACGCGGAGGCACGCGGTGGCCGGATGGGTACGACGTCCGAGCAGCGGCAGCGGCAGGAATGTGGTGGCAGTGCGGGCCTGGCGGGCTAGGCCTGGCAGCGGCGAGTGTGGGCTCGGGGGGCTCAGGCTGGGCCTGCTGCCATTTTTTTTAGGTCCTGGGTGTATCTCCACTGACGGGCACCGCGCCCATCAATGATTTTTTTCTCTTCACTGACAGGAGCTCACTGACGGGCGCAAAACCCGTAAGTAGAGGCTATTTTGCGCTCGTCAGTACAGGGGTTATACGAGGTAGTGGGGCTACTCCTCTTTCCATTACATTCATAACGAAAATGATATATCCTTACAAAACAAAAAAGGGAACGGGAATGAATAGAAACGAGTTCAATGCACTAATAGAAAATCCGCTGCTCGCCGCCGATTCGAACGACAAACTACGGGGCAAAAACGTGACAGCACCCATTCATAACAGTAACATCTAAACACATAAAAGCACACAGGCCAGACCAGAACTAAACATCCAAAAGGTAGAAACAGCGCTATCTCAGGCACAGCTTCAGACACCCAGCAACAGACGATCGGGAGAGGTATTGTCAGGCCCAGTAGGCGCTCCACCAGCAGCTTGAGTTGAAGACTTAAGAATCTCGAAGTAAAGTAATAGCTTTCTGAAATTAGCCTCTCAGCCCGAGTCTTCAGCACACCACGATCCTCTTCCTTGATTAGCCCTGCCTAATACACAGAAAGGAGCAAGTAGAAAACACTACATCAATAGGAGACCTGATCACACAATGATCAAAACAAGCCTTATTCCGACAATTCTAGAGCCTAGCATACAGCGGCAAGCCCCGCTGTGTAGAAACGATCATCATGAGGTAAAGAGGCATAAATCCAAGAAAACTGCCAAAGGAAATTGGGACAGAGTTTTCTGCCAAAAAAGGATCCAATAACACCCCAAACCACACGTGCCACCGGACAAGTGAAAAACAAATGCTCTAAAGTTGCCTGCTGATCGTGAGACGCGCAACCTTCGCGTTGACTCTTCCAGCTCTGGAGTAAGCATTACATTATGAAATGGCGGGAGCGCTTTTTTTTTAACACGTTGAAGTTTTTAATTGTTAGCTTGCTGGAGATGCTGCACCAGCCCGTTGATTCGATCTCGGTGTTATAAACATTGTCTTGGAAACTACAGATTAAATGTAGAGAAAAAAACTACGGGACAGAAGACCGTTTCCACCTAGGACAACGGACCATCGTCTTCACCTCTGCTCCCCCTCTCTCTCTCTCTCTCCTCCTCTCTCTCTCTCTCTCTCTACTCTCTCTCTCTCTCTCTCCTCTCTCTTCTCTCTCCCTCTCCCTCTCCCTCTCCCTCTCCCTCTCTCCCTCCCTCTCTCCCTCCCTCCCTCCCCCTCCCCCTCCCCCTCCCCCTCCCTCTCCCTCTCCCTCTCCCTCTCTCCCTCTCCCTCTCCCTCTCCCTCTCTCCCCCTCTCTCCCCTCTCCCATAGCGACCACACCAGTCGTGGGAGGCGAAGCCACCGCACCTCCAGTGCAGAGGGAGGCCAGATCGCACCAACTGTTAGGTGTTAGGTTGCATGATTCCACAACATTCTGATACCAAAAGACTACAGGTAAGTCCGATATACTTTAATATCGCAAAACAATAATACTCCCTCCGTCTCAGAATATAAGGCATACTTTGTTTGATTAAGACAAGATTTTGACCAATGATTACTCTATTAATATGTGGTTTATATGATACAAAGTGATAATATGAGTAAGTACTTTTAAATATGAATCTAACAACATCATTTTATGTCACATAACAACAAACTTACGAAATAATTATTGATCAAAGTCTTGTCTTAACCAAACAAAATACGCCTTACATTTTGGGACAGAGAGAGTAATACTTCAGCATCGTCCTTGAAACGAGACAATAACAGCTGCGAAGTACAGCACAGATATTCAATAAAGAAAAGCAAGCAATGGGAACTTGTACATTTAAGTCTCAGCCATGTATTACCTTACCGGAAGCACAGCAAGATTCTCAAATAATTAAATAGAAAACGCTTGAAACCGTCGTGATGTTCTTCACGTTTCTACTACCTCCAGTAAGCGCTAAGGCCACATAACTGGCTCTGGAGGCTAAAAATGTACACTGTATTTTCTGAGTTAACAACCATTCCCCGACATGCCTTCTCGTTCCGATTGATGCCACCTCCAATGTATCATCATCCCTCTCCAGTCTCTCGGGATTAAGTGAGCTTTCGCACAGACATTAATAACAGTACAAGCCATCAATTGTCTGTGCCAAAGTAGCGATCGCCATACTCTCCCAATCCTGGGATCACCCTCAGTTCTTCGCTCAACCCAGAATCGATTTCTGATGTTACAATCTTCAACTTCGGAAATCGCTTGCAAACACATTGGATCCCTTCAGGAGCCTGTTTACAAGAAGTTGTAAACAAACTAAAGTGACAAAAAGAAAGAGAGGAGTAACCGCATTCAGTATGCTAAGAGATTTACCGAGATAAGATTGAGGAATATGATCCTCTCCTCAGGAACACCTTTTCTTATAAGAAGTTCTATAGCTTGATTTGCTGAGTTACCTACAAAAAAAGGTAGAAATTGAACACTTCAGACATGAGAAAAGTGGGAGATAACTGGTGCTATTTTGATTCGATTGCAGATGGACTGATGCTATATGGATTTACTATTCCAAAGAACAAGAATCATCTACTAGATATGGATAGAAGCATATCTTCTAAAGCAAACACCTCCACTATTCATTGAGCACATAACGAATGGACAGTTAAAGCATTTCCCAACAGATAAACCAATAAACAAGCTTCTTAATTTGTCTTTAATTGTACATTAGTAAAGGAAAAAAATAATTATCCTAGGATGAGATTTGGTATCAGGATATCTCATAACATCAAAATAAGTTTGTGGACATGCATGTCATATGTAAAACTGCATCAAATTAAAAGACACTCATATTTTATATACACAACTAGGCTCTAAGCCTCCAACTATGAAGCCATCTCTTTAGATATAAGTACAGTACAGGCACAGGCTGTGCTAAGGGAATTTCTTTTACCATCACAACCTAAATCAACTAACTTTAGCTCCAACAAATAAATGAACAGAAATAGAATAAGCAGGCCAAACTGACCTGTGCCAAGCACCGGATCCAAAAGCAGAACATGCCGTTCAGCTATATCCATGGGCAGTTTGTGGTATATGAGCTAGATGCAGAAAGTGTATTATAGTTATTGACACCATGACAAAAGTCCGTTTTAAAGACGAGAAATCATTAATCAAAAGATCTTAGTGCTTACTTGCTGTCCATTATCGCCAACACGATGCATTAGAATTTTGCCAATTTTTATTCCTTTACAGCAAGCACGCAATGCATTCTCCATACTTTCACCACTGCAATTAACTGACATATGTTAGCAAACAATGCCGGATTTTTTTAGCATAGTGCAATTATTTCAAGAAATGTTAAAAGAATGGGTGCAAAAAGAAAAATAAAAAACATCTGGTGGGACATGAATCACGAAATTCCATACAGAAAAGACATACCAATTCATGATGTTGAATTATGACTCAGATCAAATGGGACATAGGTTCTAAATTGTAATCTGGACTCCAAAACTACAAAACTGCGTTGCAACTTGCAAGACCATGGCACATACAGGAAACAAAAAATTATGCATGCCAGGACATAAACAGAACGTAAAACTCTACTCATAACAAATTCTCTTTTGCAGTATTAACTAGCATCTCCAACACGAGGATAGAACAAAGAGCTTACATTCAATAGTTAATTACTTAATTCAAAGTGTGGGTGCCCATCCTTCAAATAAATTATTTTGTCATGTTTTGTGCTCGTGTGTTGGGCTGATAATAATGCCGTCTCAGAGTTTACCTTCGGACAATAGACACTCCACAGAGCTTCTTGCAGAAGTCAACTCCCATATAAACAGATCCTGAACACAAACAAGTAGAACATGACATAATGTTCGGCACAATTAAATAAATCAAAGTAACATAACAATATCTAGAAGTATGTATGCACCTAGCATTCCAGAAAATAACTGAAAAGGCATAATAATTCTATGAAATGGGCAGGATCATCCATGAACACCATTAAATCTCAAAAAACATATTAAGTCAGACCATCCAGAATCAAATGTTCGCAGCACAACACGAATTGCTGCTTTCAAGGAATAGTTATATTTAGCATATAAAGCTAGGTGGCCAATTCCAAGGCTCAGCAGTAGCATAATTAATAATTAGAGTAAATTACTCAAAACCACAGCTTCAGGGTACCTCATATCACTTTACCACACCTTTTGAACTGTTATTCACAAAACCACAGCTTCCAAGCTAATACGTAACAATGCACCCAAACCTAGTCATTTCTCCCTCTTAACAGCAAGTCTGACATGTATGGCCTACACATCAGCGCTTACATGAACACTCACTTGGACAATATGCTGAGGTGGACATAGGCCCCACCTATCGGCCTCCCTCCCTCCCTCCCTCCCTCTCTCTCTCTCTCTTCCTCTCTCCATGGCTGCCTCCCCCTCCCCTTCCTCTCCATGATCCGGAGCTCCACCAAGCATGATTCGGCGCGGCGCAACACGGTTCCTGCTGCTCGTGCTTCTCGGGGTTGTGGCATCGGAATCTTCCATGGCGTCACTAGCCTCCCGCTTCGACCTGACTTCTGTGCCCCCAATGTCTGCACCTACAACAGCGTCTTCTATGCCCTCGCGCCCTCCGGTGGTGGCCTCACCGTGACGGGACTGAACTCAACCACAACGGCATCCTCTTCTTGCTATCCTCTTTGCCCCCATCTTTCCTCAACCCCACCTCCTCCAGATCTCGATGTGGCATAAGATTCCTGGTAGCAGGCCAGCAGTGGCTGGTGACGGGTCAGTTCTGTCCGAAGTGGGGACCTCTTCTTCCTCGTCGTCCTCCTCACAGCGCCTCTAGTGGCTCTCCTCGTCGCGCTCTACCTCCACCACTACCACCCCCTCGATGCAGCAAGCCAAGGAGGACTCCACTGATGAGGGCGTGGAGGAGAAGAGGCGGCATCAAAGGGCGTAGGGACGAGGCTCTTGAGTCGGTGGCAAAGGTGTGAGGGGATGGGATGGCCTCGGCGGTGACAATGGGTGGCAGGGACGAGGCACTGCTGTAGTGGCAGCCGCGATTTTCCGATTGCGTCAGCGGCGAGCACGTTGCAGCAGCATGGGAGTTGAGGGAGGGCGCCAGGGGAGAGAGGAGAACTAGGAAGAAGAGGTGGAGCTCCATCCAAGGGGCTCGAGGGAGGGCGCTACTGAGTTGATTGGCCTAAGAAGGACGAAGGGGAGAGGAAGGAGAAGAGGATTGGATGCTCACAAGAGAGAGAGAGAAGAAGAAGAAAAAGAGGAGGCTGACGGGTGGGGACTACTTCACCTCAGCATATTGTCCATGTACGCTGACATGTGAGCCATATCCACGTGAATGTCCATGTAAGCACTGATGTCTAGGCATATATGTCAGATCTGCTATTAAGAGGGAGAAATGACTAGGTTTCGGTGCATTGTTACGTATTAGCTCAGAAGTTGTGGTTTTGTGAAGAAAAAAAGTCCAGAAGGTGTGATAAAATTATATGAGGTACCCTGAAGTTGTTGTTTTGAGTAATTTACTCTAATAATCATGACTCTCCATCTTAACAAGCTTCAATTCCTACCTAGCACTGCGTAACATCAAAGATATAAATGTTATCACAAAAAATTCTATGGGGAATAAGCTAGCATTAGCCAAAATACTATGTGGCACATCAATCAAATTTTACACCAATCATGTATCCTATCTTCAAGGATGACAATTATCGAACTAATCCTTTCCATTATTGTTCAGGTGGAAGCGTCTTGCCTTTGTAGCATTCAGATCTTATCGTGTAAACCATGCCAGCAACAAAAACTACAGGATTAAATACATCTAGTTGGTCATACAATAATTATTCCTAGGAAGCCTTAACCAGGGCCACACAGTTCCTGATAGAACAATATGCGAATGCTAAATCAGAAGGAGGACAACTAAGTGAAAAAGATATGCAGAGCCATTTGCAAACTACCTGTTGGAGTAATAATCTGCTTTTCTGTAAATGGCAAATGCCCCAGACCATGCTCAACTACCTAACATGACATTTTTCATACAAATAGCAGACTGGTTAAATCAATTTATAAGTCGATCAATTAACTCACTCATGAAGTCAACAAAGGGGATAAAAGCTATGGAAACAAGAGAGGTACCAAACGTATCAATCGATCTGAATAGAAGACAAAGTCAGGTGTAGTAATGTCCCTATCACGAATCAGAGTATGCATTCCTCGGATCTGGCAAATTCGTCATAAAAGGCATAAATTTTTTTGAAATACAGTAAATAACCGTATAAAGTTTAGATCAATAAAGATGGTTAACTGTACCTGGAAAGTTGATTGAACTACATAGACGTTCGGGTAGATTTTGCACAAGTCATGCTGACCAAGCTTTGTGCGAATATGTTGAACGATCAGGTCAACTGCAACATGGTTATCACCTCCTCGTGGTATGATCACATCGGCATATTTCTTTGAAGGCAGAACAAAATCATCAAATGCTGGCTTCACAAACCTCCCATACTGAGATGCCAAAAAGAATTGCATATTACACCACACGCATTTGCGTAAAATGGGAAAACACATAAAGACAGAATGTGTGTATAAACACCACAAGTATAAAATCCAAAACAATACCACAAAATACACAATAGTTGAACTACCTGGTCAAGCACCGAGCTAACATCTCTACCTCTTTCAACTGTATCACGCCTTATTCGTCGTGCAAGCCTAATATCAGCATCTATTTGGAGAAATCACGGACCCGATAAAAGCAGTGAACAAACTTTCAGTTAAAAGCATGAAAAAAGGAATCAAAACTTGTTAATTTGTTATAAGTACACCCAACATAACAAACCTGTGTCCACAAAAATCTTCATGTCCATCAAATTGCGAACTCTTTGATCATGGAAGACTAAAATGCCCTCCAAAATGATGACATCTGATGCATTGACCTAGCAAAAAGAAATTTGATCAGTCAGTTGGCAAAAAACTTTTTAGCATAGATTAGTTTTCCTACTGATCCAGTAGTTAACTAATAAACCCATCTTGGTTGAGGTTTCCAGGTACTGAAAGAAACCAACAAACAGAATACTAACACATAATAGTTCTAGAAATGATAAATCCAAGTCAATATATAGTATGATCATTCAGCATTATAATTCAAGGATTTTATTCTATATCCCAGCACATTTAATACAGTTTACTTCATAATTCAGAATACAGAGTGTATAACTTTAGAAGTAACTCGTGTTTTATTCTATATCCCAACTCATTTAATTCAGCTTATTTCATAATTTAGATTATAGAATGCATAGTTTTAGAAGTAATTCGTCCATTGATACAAATATCTATGACATGAAATAAAAAATAGAAAATTAAATAACAAAAATCAAACCTTCAGTGACTATATCAACAGAATTCACAAAGCATGCAATGTTGTAAATTTTCAGCTTGCGGAAATATTATGCGTAATAAAATTTTCAAACTCAAACTAGTATCTTTCAACTCTCCCGTAGAAAGCACAGTATGCCCTCAATATTTTAAAATATTTCCTGTAGAAAGCATAGGCATGCCCTCTACACCAAACGGTCATATTGTTGCACAAAGATACAAAAAGGGCTTCATATCCAAAATTATTCAAAACACAAATGACCTGAACTCAAAATTTCATAAGTCATAACTGTACCTTTCTGAACCTTTCCGAGCACCGTCGGTGATTCTTAAAGTCATATATAGGAACATTTACAGGCTGTGCACGTTTTAGCTGCCCCATGCATTCAAGAAGTTGCTCTGTATCAAATGCATCTGTAAACCAAGAAGGCATTTGTTTCACATTCTAAAATAATAGTCAATTCAAGCTCTGATCATTAACAAAGGTAGCATACTTCCATCTACATGGTAAGTCAAGTACCAGGGTGATCAAAGTTGTAGTCTTGAGCATGTGCAGATTCTTCAGCAGTCAGGCCACGGTAGAATGAATCCTACAAAATTAAAAGCCAATAATAAATTTTACTCCTTCCTTAAAGCAATTTCTTGTATAGTTGGATGACATAAGACTATCTGCAAAATTATCTACTGTAACCAACTCATGGCTTACTGTCTCTTGCTGGATTAGGCCAAATGTCTAACTTACACAGATACAGTTAAAATGTCAGTGGAGGTTATGCCACAAAACACCCAAGTAGTTCCCTGAGCAAACAGCTTTCTAGAATGCAAGGAAATACATCTTTTTAATTCAAATATAAACCCATTTGTCTTGAAAGATAGTGCAGTTAGAGTGAATCAGTGTGCATATCCTTTCTTCATATAGGTAACAACTAACAACATCACATAAAAGAACCTTACAAAATCTATCTCTGAGGGAGACCCACAGCACTACAGCAATACCACCTCAGACAAACATGCATTTAGCTGCACACAACAGAGATGTTCTTTATTTCACTGCAAATTACAAACATGATTGTGTGCCATACACTGCAAATTACAAAAATGAGTTTACTTTAGGAACTTATATATCCATTCTCCGGATCACGTCATGCCTTACTGGATGCCCAAACCATCAAGTTACCACCACTGTACAGCCCAACATAAATTTCATCATTCGTTGACCAAAGTGCATTCATGCTAGAGTTAGAGCAACTTCAATTAACCAATCAACAAAACTGAAACCAGGCATGTCCAAAAAGTGACATGTTCTCCCAGTCATATTTGCTGTAAGATTGTGCGTGACTTTGCTTTTCAGTTTCGGAGGTGCGAACAACAACAAACCATTAGATGCTTGTACACTCAATTAATCCCCAGAAGACATAAACCCAAACAAGTGTAGATTATTGCCAAAGGCCAAGAGCGTAGATTTGCTCCCAAAAAACAGGCCAAGATGTTGATTGAAGGACTAATCAAACCTATTCCAAATTCACTAACTCTGACCAACAATAACTCAATGAACTAGCTAACATGCCAGCCTATCCAGCCCTAAACAACTCGTTAGAAGCATTCTTCTACAGATTTGCAGCGATCTACGACTCTTCCAAGCTAAGTAATAACTAGGCTATTATTACAGACCTTCAAATTCGACAAACTGCATCGCTTGGACACGATATACAAACTACGAAGCACAATTTTACAGCAGGAGCTAGTAATAGGTGAGGAGCCCTAGTAGGCTCGTAACACAAAACATTCCAATCGCAGAAGCAACAGTGACCACACCTGGTTGACGAGCACGACGCGGTGGTCGTGCAGCTGCTGGATGATCATGTCGCACACCGTCGTCTTCCCCGACGCCGTCCCCCCCGAAACCCCTTGCAAAACCACACCAAACAATCCTCAGATAGAACCACCACATTGAGCAGCAACTGATCAGCAGAAGGGGGCGGCAGCTGAAATTACCGATGACGAAGGGCTGCCTGACGGCGGAGGGGGAGGCGAGCTCGGTGGCGGTGCCGTTGGCGTAGACGGGCCCGTTAGAGTGGGCCGCGGCGGAGGCGGATGAAGGGGAGGAAGGGGCGGAGGAGGAGGAGAGGCGGAGCGCCTCGAGCCGGAGGCCGCTGAAGTGGGCCCCCACCGCCGATTCCATGACGTCGTCCACCGCCTTCTCCGGCATGGTCTCTCCGCGCCGCCGCCGCTTCTCGCCGATCGATCGGGATTCGCTCGCTTCGCGGGTTTTACTCTTCCCCCACCCGAATTCGCTGGCGATCGGTTTTGAACAGACAAAAGAAAACCCGAAACGGATGTGCTCGCTTTTGTGGAGACGGGGTTGTGGTGAGTGTGATGTGACTGCGTGGGTGAGGCAGGTGTTTGTGGACTGGCAGGATGACAGGTGGGGCCGAAGGTGCGGATGGCAGTAATGGTGCTGGAAGGCTGCGCGTAGGAAAGTTAGGTCGGTGGACAGGGTGCACGAGGCACAGATGCTTACTCGGATATGCGATACAAATCATCATGGAAAATGTTTCTTGAAAAATAATTAAATAGATCGTCGTGATATAATCAAGCAGACTATATAAACTCAACTGAAAATGTGACTCGTATTAGGCGCATGGTCATTGAGATTCTGATTTTTCTTTTGTACGATAGGTCTTGTTGATCTGTTTGCAACTACAACTCCATCAACCATCTCTTCTGCATGACTGACCCATCGCATGATGATCTAGTCCAGAGAATTAGATCAAACGTCCGATGCACATGGCACGAGATGTCTTGCTAGTGTTAAAAAGGGACCAATTTGATTACTTGATTCCCCTGTGGACAACATGTGTTGTTTCATCGTGTCGTCACGTTTGTTAGTGTGGGGGGAATCAGATCCAAAGCTCCAAACTGGATTGCACAATGACCCAGAAATTGTAGGTCTTCTATCTTATTATTATTTCAAAGTCGTCACGCCGCTCGCCCAAGTGCAAACTGACCGATATACTTAACGTTACGTGTTCTTCATATGCAACCTACATAACACTGGCATAATAAGTCGCCAAAAAACAGCACATTTTATTCTCGCTGAACAGTTTCCAGTGCAAACCGAGGCTTTGTATGGGTGACGACGTGCAGAGTGGTTCAAGTTTACAGCAGAAACAGCCAAGGTACAGATTAGCATTTGTTCTGAGACTCTTCAACGCTCTTTCGTAGTGCAGATATAACTTCTCCCGGTTCAGCTGCTCCAAATATAGAGCTTCCAGCGACGATGCAGTTGGCCCCAGCAGACGCAGCCACGCCAATGGTGGAAGGACCCAGACCACCGTCGACCTAGAATATCAGATCAGAAAATGGTTTCAGGAAACGAAATATATCATGAGAAGATTGCCCGTAGGCGTGTGCACATACAGAGCAGAGATTACTTAGATATGGATCACATTGTACCTCTATGTCAAGGGAAGGGTACTTCTTTCTCAGTGTACGCACCTAACATGTTTAGGTTTCAGGAAGTGGTCAGAACTGTCTTAAATCACAGATAGGGAATACAGAACCGGGAAGACATGCACTGAGATAGCAACACCTTATCCATCATTTCCGGCATGAACTTCTGACCACCAAAGCCAGGCTCAACTGTCATCACAAGAACCAATTCCACAGGGCTTTCTGCTTCCACCTGTAAAATCGGTTATTAATAGAAGTATATAGCAGTTGATGGCTTCACAAAATCCCGACGAGGAATGTCGATCAGACAGAAAGACACAGATAATTGAAGGAACTGTAGTTACTAGTCTAATGATGATAAAAGAAATTCAACAAAAACAGGTTTGAGCAGCTCATCACGTATTTCATAGCAAAGGCCATAGATCTGCAATGAAGGATGAACTGCAAATTACAATAACATTCAGTGTTGATTGTAACCGTATAGACAGTGAACTGCCCCTGAACAAGGGAAACATCATGTGCTTGTGTAACGGTCATTTGATCAGCAAATATACTAGAAGTTAATAAATACATTACTACCTGAATGACTGAATGGTAACGGTCATTTGATCAGCAAATATACTAGAAGTTAATAAATACATTACTACCTGAATGACTGAATGGTAACAATACATATGGCAACAAACACTAGTACACAAATCACATTCTGAACTCCAGAGGAGTACAAAACCCTGGATATTATGAAACAAAGATGGCAACTAGAAGTAAAGCTAACTATACAGGTTGAAAGTAAATGCATATAAGCAGCTTACTTCTCATGTTAGTTATCATCAATAAGGAAATGTTCAGGAAAAAGCATTTATTTCGGGGGGCTTTTGTATTGAGTGTGTGAAGTTACCAGGGGAAAAACTTCCTCCACGGGAGTACCAGGCCTCAATGATACACCAGGCCTCATGCCCTTTGCTTTAATGCTTTGGATGAGCTCTTTCCAGTTATCTGCACCAAGCTTTCCATAAGGCAACGAAAAACATGAACCATTTGCCAACATATGTGTATTTATTTACCTCTGGTTACTTCTATATGGAATGTGAATCCTGAGGCACCAGCCTTCCCAAATGCTTCTACATAATCTGAAGGATTTGTGACCATGAGATGGCAGTCCAAATATGCCCTAGAAAATCGAGAACAGTTAGCATTATTAAGTGCATATAGGAACAGAAGCCATCAAAGTGAACATAAGGCAAGGAAGGTCACCATACTCGGTGTACTTCCTCAAGCTCTGAATCACCGGAGCTCCAATAGTTAGATTAGGAACGAAGTGCCTGCATATGCAAACAGCCAGCAACGTTGCAATAAAATTTATAGCTCATTTCGGTAAATGCCACGAATGATTTATCATTAAATTTTCCAACAAAATGAATGCATTGTCCTTCAAACTTGATCAAAATTGTCCAAGAGGAAGTTCATCCTTTTTGGCAGACATCAACATAACATAATACCGATATTATTATTGGACCTGTAGTCTTCAACCTGAGAGTTTTAGAAATATATCCAAGAGAACATCCATACATAAGATCTGTAGGATCCACTTGACAATAACAACTGACAAGGTTCCCAAGTGAAGAAAGACTGCACTTAGTGCAAGTGTGATAATTGCATGTTGATAAATTGCTGTGTTGATGTCCAGTTTGTAAAACAGCATGTGTTAGCAAGCATTCTGCATTTCACCATCTGGAAAAGGTGCCTATTTGCTCTATTTTATGCTCAAGGAGTGTCATCCCAATCCAAGCAAATATAGGGGACACCATACTGATTGCCAGTTCGGCAGTTGATGCTTACAGATAACTCTCTTTTTCATCATTGGCAACTTGGAAATTTTCCTAATGTTTATTTTCGAAACAAAAGGACTAAATTCCTAAAAGTAGGCCAGATGCAAAAGTAATAGTCTTCATTATCTATTGTTGCAAAGTTTAAGTTGCTTCTTTTCAGGTTGGTCCACATGGCTATCAGGCTAATTGTTTCCCTTTTTATATATTTTTCGGAGCTCAGAAACATGCTTCTCTGTTCCCATTTAAGAGCAGGAGCTCCTTTTGTGAGATTTCACTATTTGCATGCCTGAGTGGGATGTTCTAATAAGTAAGGTGACTAAATAAAGTAGACGAAAATTGAACAGGAAAGTCGTCCTTGGGTTAATTTTTTATAGAGCACATACGTCTGTGGGTCAAAAACAATGCTCATCTAGGTAGATGTAGCCTGTAGGCATGTATACATTCTAATCCAGTCACCTGAAAACTAAGCTTACACATTCACTGCCAGCCTGCTATGCTAGCAGCTAAAAATGGGTAAATATATCTTCCATGTTTTGAAGGAAAGGCTGAAGCACTGCCTTAATATTAATAAACAAGGAATAAAATGGGCAAATATATCTAAGAATAGGTTGTCAGCACCATCAGGCGTCAAGAGTCAAGACAATTCAGTAACAACCAAAAATGACATATCGAATCCACAGTGGAAAGCATAGACCGACTCACCCGTCCTGCAAGGTGGAAAAGGAAAGATCAGCATAACACAGAATGATTCATAGTTTCATACATGCAATCCCTGTCGAACAGAAAAAGAAAATGAAACACAATCGCTGAATGGAACAGAAACTAATGCAAACTCATGGCCTCATGCTCAGATATCTGAACAACGATGTACAGACTAACCTCTCAGTAACAAAAGTATCCCAGATGAAAAGGTCGCTTCTCAACAGTCTACTAAATTGCTGGCGTTCTGCAAGCCATACTTGTGTGCAGAAACAAAAGCGCATAGCAAACCTCTCATCCAACTGTAAACTGCTGCATCTACAGCTCAATCCTACCCGCACGGCCTCGCCGCAGCACATGATTGAAGCTACCGTAGTTGCGCGAAGTCAAACCCTATGCAGCAAACAAACGATTGCACGAACCAAAGGCCGGTACTGTGCGAGCGCTACGGCTTCCCGCGAGGATTAAGCGTGGTAAGGAAACGGATGCGGCGGGAGAGGAGGGGAGGGGATGGTACCATGACGTCCATGTGGAGCCAGTCGGCGCCGAGGCGGAGCATGCGCTCGGCCTCCGCGGCGAGGTTGGCGAAGTCCGAGGACAGCATCGACGGCGCTATCTTCGCCACCGCCGCCGCCATGCCTCCTGCTCCTGCTCCGCGTGGCCGCTTGGTATCGATTTGGTAACGGATATGTGTGCAGCGACCAGCGTCGTAATCTGGTTGTCTAGTTTGGTGAATTGGTAAAGATACAGGAAGCTCTTGTAGTTGGAGATGCAAAGGCTGCTTCCGGGTATCGATCGGTGGGGGTAGTTGGATGGTAGGTGTTGAGCTGGGAGTCTGCGAAGGAACAATGCTCCGCTGGGTTCGGGTCCGACGCCGGCGGCGGCTTGTTCCACGCTCGCGCTTGGGCGTAGCCGCGTAAGCAGCAGGTGAACTTGGCCATGGGTGCTTATGGCCTACTTGTCAGTGGCTCGACTGGGGTTTGTGATTGTGAAGACCAGCCCCCCACAAGGTGACTGGAATGGCAGATAAGCTTTCGTCAACTCGCCATTCACACCAATCAAACTGACTGAGCGGTTTATACTGGATCCAGGTCGAGCAATTTTTTTCAGGGGGAGAAGAAAAGCCAACAGTCCGAAAAGATGTTGAATTTTAACTCCGAAACCCTCTTGCCTGTTGATTATCAAATGATAGAATAATGTCGAAAGCACTGATTATGCATTCCTAACTATTGTATCAGCGAATGAAATGATCATAAATTTAAGATGAAGAGCTATGTATGGAGATTCAGCATTTCAGCTCGTTGTAGGCTTCCTGCCAATAAGTAACTCACGATCTCATGTGCATGAAGTAGCAATCAGTTTAACAAAGCAAGATGAGTGGATCCTGGTACAGTACAGAAGCAAGCAAACACAAGCGTTTCCAAGCAGCAACTTTTGACATAATTCCCTAGCCTGGTGAACATGCTCGAAGCAAATGGTGGTAGCTGCAGCAGAACTACAGCCGCTTAGTCCTTCCTCAGGTCGATGTACTCGCGCCTGGTACCAGCTTTGTTAATGACTACAATCTCCACCTTATCGCCCTGCATTATTTGTATGTTTAACAGATGAGTACAGTGGCAAATATGAAGGCGAGAAACAAACGATAATGAACTTTTGGAACTGAGTGAATGCAACATACAGTGTAGATGTCCCTCTCAGTTGCGGATGCAAAAACATCCTTAACTAGGTCAACAGCTTCTGACTCGGACAAAGGAGTGACAGCATCCTGCACACATCAGGACGATTCTTAAGACTTCTGGGGCTATTCCAGTCACCAGTGATCATTGGACAGGATCAAGCAATTTACAATTTGATAGCAGGACAACAAAAATATAAAATTTTGGAGGGCTTACTCTTGCAGGGAGTAATAGTGGACTAGGTGATTTTAGCTGGTTGTCCAATACTGGCATGATCAAAGTAGATCCTGTTCCCTGAGCACTGTAACCTGTCCTCTCATAGGACCCAACGGCATCATAGGAGTAAACACATCCTTTCCCTGCACAAGTATGATATATGCTCAGAACATGTTAAACAGGAAAATATAAATGAGGAAACCGAATATGAAAGTCGCACCTTCACTGTCAAGCCCACCAAGCACATTGAAAGCATAGTATGGGAAGAATCGCTTGTAGTACAGGGTATTGGAGAGCAATTGTGCCATTGCAGGGCAGCTCATCCTTTTATTGTGCTGGTGCTGGTATAGCTACAGACAAATAAAATAAAAGGACATCACTATTTAGTTAGCAATAGTTTAACAGATGAAGAACAAACTTACAGTAGCTTTAACTCTGAATATATATAGAGAGGTATCGCAGTGTACAAAGTTCAAGCAATGAATTATCAATTTTTGTAAATAATACCAAAAAGTTGTTGCCTTGCCAGGCAGAGTTACTACTACATACTAAGCCAAAAAAAAAGATAACTTGTTTGGAGCAGCAATAGATATGAACGCAAGGAAATAAGATGAAGTAGCATGCTCAATGGTGAGATCAGGCCCTCAAATGTAGGCACAAAGAGGAGTTGCTAAAATCTTCACTAAACATTATGAGTATATGATAAGTTGTGATGTTCCTTTTTCTAGGATGGTAGAGTTTACAATTTAAATCTAACATCAGATTTCAGATATACCAACAAACAAAATGCAGGGGTAGGGGGGTGCAATGGTGAACAGGTTCTTCAGCGTTTTGGTATCGAACCGAGATGGAGGCATTACCAGAGAACAAACAACTTTACTTTCTTGTATCAGAATAAGTATATGTATAAACGTAGCTCATGAACTTTTTGGAAACTTCAAATAATTTAGATCATCGAAAGACTCAATTTTACCCAAAAAAAAGAGTCCAAATCAAATTTAATATAAAATTCGATTAGGGTGCAATCATCAAAGAATCGCCTGGTAGCAACACAAACAATGAAGGATTGAATGGAGGTATATAGAGAACACTTGAATAAATGAGGTGTTGCAAACTTTTACCAATTCTCTGGCAGCTAAGTTCTTCTGCAGAGCTTTGATATCACCTTGAAAGCCAGAAGATGCTATTACACATTTATCCGCCCTGACCAAATAGAGAAATAATGTTTAATCTTTTACACTAACAATGATCCACATAATGAAATGCTTAACAATAAAAAAAATTGTCAGCTAAGAAATATTTGGCATTACCCCAGAACGTGATCAAAGTCCATGCAAGAAGAAATAAATTTAATTGCATGATAATAACTTAGACATGATACTGTGTGCTTACAATATGTTTGCTCACAATCATACAATAACCATGTAAAACAAAATATTACTGCAGTGCACGTCACCAAATAGACTTAATTAAGTTTTTTGATGGAAAAGGTTAGCAAGTAACGAAATAGCTTTGCAGAACATGCTCTTCAAAAACAAATTTGAAATTAGAAGGGGCAGGGGATAACCAAATGCAAGTAATATCATAGTAGCAGAGCTGTATTGGAAAAGATTCACAACACAATTGATTGTGAAGAAGAATCTCAACCAAATGACGTCATTAATTGTATGTTATGTCCTGCTCTATACGGTATACACTACCATTTACAAAAGTTTACTTTCTATTTTTACATTAATAGCAATATGTAGCAAACCAATAGGCAAGAGCTACCGCTATCCTCCACTCTTGACAACATATGTATGCTGTATCAAGTGAGAACAGAATGGTGGACCTATCAATATCAAACAGTTTCAAACCCATTGGACAAAAACAATACCAAATCGCCTGGCGAAAACAGATATTACCACGAACCAACACCCACAAGATGCACAATAGTCAGCAGTCAAAAAGATGTTAAAAGATAAAGCTCATTGTAAACTTTCCGAATGCAAGGTAAAGAACGGGAGCAAGTTGACCAATATAGAAGCAAACTTAAATGCCACCATCACATCTCATCTGTTTGAAGTTTAAAGATGAACAAAAAAAATGGGCATCTTAGTGAATCTCCTGAACCAACACTCTATTTCATCAAGAACACGTCCATATTGTTACTTGGAAGAAAAAAATTGTTCTAGGCTAAGATAATACTATAATAGTACTAGTATCCTATAACCTAACACAAGCGTAAACACAAACAAAATATGAGGCGTGTTTTAACGTCAGGACATTGACCGAACCACAGATGGTATCACAACAGAAATCCCATCAAACCATAACGCTTACAGGAAGCACACTGAGATAGACAGTAATTACCGCAACGAATCTTATGAAAAGTGAGGTGTTTTCCCCAAATTAAATCCGAGGCCTCCAAACACCAACCAAACCCTAGCTAAATCAGCCAGGGGCGGAACTAAAATCCCAACTCGCCACCAACCAATTTGATTCTCTATCACGCCACAAACCCACAGGGCCTTCCAATCACCAAACCCTAAGCCCCAGGTGGGCAGATCGAGGCGCGCGATTTCGGTGGGGACTTACAGCTCGCAGATCTTGGAGTGGTCGCGCGTGAGGATGTTGTATCCGACGGAGAGGCGGGTGTCCGCGGCGACGACGCAGTAGTCGGCGCCAGCGATGGCCACGCAGGTCCTGCACCATCAAACCGGGCCTCGTTAGAGATGCGCGAAGACAGCGGCAGGGAGGACGAAGTGTGCGGGAGAGAGCGCCTACCCGCCGTTGTTCTCGTAGACCCAGTCGCCGCGCCTCGACATGGCGGTGGTCGGAGCGGGTGCGCTGCTCGGGTGGTGTGGTGTGGAGTCGCCGGAGTTCGTGGCTCGGAAGGCGAAGTGGAGCGACGCGGTGGGGTGCCTCGTGTTTCGCTTCTTCCCCTTGATCGGATTTCTTTATGGCCTTCTCGATCTCGGCATGAGGCTTTGCTGGCCGTTGGCCGAGATGGATTGGGTTTCTCAGTGCACAACAACACAAGGCTTTTGTGTTGGATCCGGATACTTGTCCAGTCCTACAGACATGCAAATTAATCTTATAATTTGTTTTCTTTTCTATAATCTATTTTGCAATCAATGTCACGATAAATTACAGAAATATATATATATAATATATATATATATATGTAAGTTGTGTGTTGCCACTATATAAGTTTTGTGTTGTTGATGGTTACTACATACATGAAGTACGAATCATGGGGAAATCACGGTGCATTAGATTGTTGCAATAAATCTTTACTGGTGGTGATAACAGTTCATCTACACCTCTTATCTTCCTTTTTATCCTTACTTTAAAAATCTCTAACAATAAAAATGATAAATAACTAACTAAAACACAATAAAATCATCCGCTCACCTCACTAAAATATCTCTAATGAAAATAGGGTAGAGTCAAGGTCATGATAAACTAACTTAACCATCTCCTAAAAAATATCTAACAAAAACGAAATAGTGAAGCCAAAGTTATGGTGTAAAACCATAGGCCGAGCACGATGACGATGACGATGACTTAACACAATCATTTATAATTTTTTATCCATAGTAAAGCACGGGTATATATTTTGTTGACAATGTATACAGTGTCATTTGCACGGGCGAACCAAATGGTACTCCTCTACATACCTCATTGCCGAAATTCTTAGTGATTGGAGTTAATAATCTAACAGTAGTTATGTCCTAGCTCTGGTACCTACGTGTGAGCAAGTAGTGGTAGAACTTTTTTTACACAATCGGTAGGGCTCACAGCATCTTCTTAGCGATGAAGTGGTCGTTGATCTCCGAGCAATTGAGCTCGTTCGTAATGTGATTGAGATAAGTGAACATTTCATTTACACCATCATTCTCCATCATGCTAAAGCGGTCAAGCCTGCTTGTTATAACATTGAGTTTGGACTCCTTAATGGAAAAAAGTTCCCTCGTTGATCTCCATAAGTATATTCATTATTGTTTTTGTGTCCTCAAACGTGCTCACTCGGTTGAATTCATCCGGACTTATTGCGTTGAAGATACCATTCATCGTTTGGGCATTGAGATGGATGTTTCGGTGATCACCATCGATAAGCTCACCTTTATTGAGCACTGCATAACCGTCAACAATATTACATCATATGCTTGGCTAATGGCTATTACTTGTATCTTTATTTTCTATTTCTAACTAGCATAATTTGAACTAACAACATATTGACCTCTCCGCGCATGCATCCCTCACTAGTATATATCTTATGTCTCTAGGTGGTGAAACATAAAGAGTGAGAGAATGAGACTCTAATACCAATTGAAAGGATCTAGGCTATCGGCTAGAAGGGGATAAATAGGAGATTAACAAAAACTAATATTAAAATTAAATTCCATGCAAGTATTTATATAACACTAAGCAAAACCTAGCATGCTAGTGGTCAACACAAGTAAAGCAACAGGTATAGAGAAGTACAATAAAATAACCACACGAGAGACACGAAATTTATTGTCGAAGTTCGAGCCTTTGACAAGGCTCTAATTCTCCGTTGAGAAAGCTTGATCCAACAATCAAAGCAGGCACCGAATCATGCTCTTTCCTCAAAAAGCTTACTGATGTGAAACATAAATTGACTCAAAGGTTCCAGACAAGCAAAAACGGAGCCAACTTGGTTTCCCTGAGGTGCCCACCACAAAGGTCCAAGCGAAAAAAAGCAATGGGGGCAGAGGCTAAGTCCCGGCTCAGAGGTTCCGAATAAACTTTCCTCTGAAGGTTTGGATGAAACCAGAGTTTTGAAGCAGAAGCTTTGTCGTCACTTTGAGTGTGAAAAAAATCTCACTCAGAAGTTCCGAACAACATGAAACACTTCGGATAAAGGTACTATGTGGACTTCGAACAGTCCGAATGACCTTCACTCAGAAGGTCCGAGTGAAAAACGATATCTAACAGAAGCCCTACCTTCACTTGGCGTGTGCGGATAGACTTCACTCGGATGATCCAGACAGCACAAACTCAATTAGACAAAAGTTCTGAAAGGTTCTAGATACTCCGAACCAACCTTATGTGGAGGGTCGAAATCAACACATAGCACGCTAGAACCTACTCCCACACACAATCGGCTATTCCGGCCGATTGGTCCAAACATTTTGGATGACACACTGAAGTTTGACGTAGAGAGTCTTCCAAAGATTTTTAGAATAGATTTATTTTGAACGCTTAGCAAGTTATCTCCTTCGATACTATTGACCAGTTCCCGAGTGCGGCTTTTGTGCACCCGGGGGCATTTGCACCCATTAGTTTGGTGAATTTTAGTTTCACATACAAGTTTCAAAAAAATCTAAAAAAATTTATACCGGTATCTGATGGAGTGAAGTATACACAGTTAAATTTTTGAAAAATAATATGACCATTTGTGACCTGTGCAAAAAAAACAAAAACACACCTTGAATAGCATGAATAGTACAAAGAAGCCATATGCACATATTTGTTTTTTTTGCACAGGTCGCAAATGGTCATATTATTTTTCAAAAATTTAACTGTGTATACTTCACTCCATCAGATACCGGTATGAATTTTTTCAGATTTTTTTGAAACTTGTATGTGAAACTAAAATTCGCCAAAACTAATGGGTGCAAATGCCCCCGGGTGCACGCAGCGCTTTCCCCTAGTTCCCCCACTTTATAGTACGTCTTATACTCAATGTGATCATTGGATCACTAAAAGGACTAGGAAATGCTCTTAACCTTCTCGACTCCATGGCGCCTTTTTTCTAATCCTTTTAGGGGTCATTAACACCTGTTTCAACTTGCCTTTAGCCCTAAATACCTTATTAACATCTTAATGCGCACATTAGTCTCTTAATTATTTTAACATTAAATCTTCCAAATCCACTTAGGGACCAAGATGCACTTTCAGTGTTCTAACGTCCATGAAAAATGTTCATGTATTTCAGAAAAATGTTCACTTAATTGTGAATTGTTCTATTATTCAAAGATAAACATGATGGATTTACTAATGTTAATATTTTATTTTTATATCACAACAATAAAAATTCACAATTGAAACAACTAAATTTATTAGTGAACAAGCACATATCATCCAAACATTTAAAAAATTAAAGGTCGAAGCAATATCAATTGATGGAACACATGAAAGCTACAAAAAAATTAAAAATAATAAAAAGGAAAATAAACGAATCTAGAAAACATTTAAAAAGAAAAATGGATAAAGAAAAAGAAAAGAAAAAGGATAAGAAAAGGAAAAAAAATTCGCTCCAGGCCTTAACGGGTGGGCCCAAGTGGCCCGTACATGGACGATCGCGACGGGAAATAGGATTTCCGGTATCTCCCTTTCTTTTCAAACTCGTGATAGTATATCTCCTGTTTTGAAACGTGTCGTCACGAGTCAACTCAACTCCCTCCCTATAAGATCGCAACCTCCCCCATCGTTCGTTTGGTTCAACGCATTGTCAATTTGCCATTGGGAGAAAACATGGGAGCAAGCGTGCTCATGGCGGTGGCGGCGGTCGCAGCCGCCGTGCTGCTGGCCACCGCGGCGGCCATCACGGTGGAGGACTCGACGCCGGACAACATACAGCCGCTGTCGACGCTCAACCTGGAGGCCGCACGGGTCGCCATGGACTCCGCATCGGTCATCCACGCCTCGCCCGACGTGCTCGGCAAGGACGTACGTGAGCACACCACCTGCACCGACGTGTTACGTGCACGAGTAATTCGATGTGTTTGATGCCTGAACCGTGCCGTTCAATTCTCTCTCGATGCATGCATGGCAGGGGGAGGACTCTGCATGGGTGACCGTCAACTTCACCACGCCGTCGCCGTCGTCGGATCACTGGGTCGGGCTCTTCTCCCCTGCCGATTTCAGGTACGTACGTGCACATACAATGATGCTCGATCAGCACCTCAGTTAAGATCGATCACTAGTTAAGTTCAACAAAAATAGATCGATCATTAGTTGTTAGTTATGTTGTTGCGATGAAGTTACTCGATCTAATTTATTACGTCCCCCTACGAATTTGTTCATTGACTTGTCCGTGCATGGAATCTGCGTCGACGATCGATTCTGCAGTTCGGGCATTGGGGACAATCCGAGTGGTACCAACCCAGCAGGGGAAGCAGATGCACCTGCAGGGCTACCGAGGGCTCCCATTAAAGTCAGTGATTAATTAAGAGGCATCCAATAATAAGAACTGTCATATAGAACGTGACTGATGCATGCAGTTTATGTGTAGATGCTAGATACAGATCTATCTCACACATCTCGATTGATCGTGTTGGTAATTATGATCTCTTTCAGTACAAATTTGCTAATTACTCGCCGAATTTCCTGAGCACCGGCGGCGGCAGCACCAGCTTCCTCGTGATCAACCAGCGGTACGACTACGCCTTCGGGCTCTTCTCCGGTGGCAAGGACAATGTAAGCTCAAATTTTGTTAGTGCATGGTGTTCGACCAATCTACAACGTTCGCAATGATATATAGGGAAAATCAATGCTGATTTGATGCGGCGTTATGTTTGCAGCCTAAACTTGTCGCGGTCTCCAACAAGATCTCCTTCGCTAACCCGAAAGCTCCGGTTTTCCCACGTCTATCTCAGGGAAAAGAATGGAACGAGGTGATCAGCTAACTTAACCAAGTATATTAATTGTGTTAAAAAAAACTGCACACATATAATCTGTTCTTTTCGTGATTATTGTTGAATGCAGATGGCTGTGACTTGGACGAGTGGGTACAACATCGATGAGGCGTATCCCTTTGTAGAATGGAAGATGAAGGGCGAGGAGAACTCCAAACGGACGCCGGCCGGCACCCTCACCTTCAAACAGAGTCATCTGTGCGGTACGGTTCAGACTTCAGAGCAACAGCATATACTAATAATTCATATTGTGTGAAAATCTACATTTGTTTCTGAATTGTAGAAGTTTGAGGCTGTTAATTTTACTGCAAATAATCGCAGGTAACCCGGCTCGTGGACAGGGTTACAGAGATCCAGGATTCATCCACACTGCGTTCCTCAAGGACCTGTGGCCAAACAGGGAGTACGAACATACTGCTTTTTTGAAACATTATTTTCTTTTTGTGCTGCGAGGCAACTGCAGAGTACAGATTTTTCTTTTCGTACTCATCATTCACGTGTTGTTCTTCAGGTATTCATATCAGATTGGGCACGAGCTACAGGACGGGACAGTAGCGTGGGGCAAGTCCTCCACCTTCCGTGCATCACCCTTCCCGGGCCAAGCTTCGCTCCAGCGAATCGTCGTCTTCGGCGACATGGGACTCGTAAGAATTTGATCAAACTATATTCAGGTGTTGCATGTATCTATCGCTTGATACCAATGAGCTCGGAACTGATCACGGTATGGTTGGTTGCTGGGCATCCATGCAGGGGCAAAGAGATGGAAGCAATGAGCTTGAAGGGTTCCAGCCCGGGGCGCAGGTGACCACCGACCGGTTGGTCAAGGACCTGCCCAACTACGACGCCGTGTTCCACATCGGCGACCTCTCCTACGCCAACGGCTACCTCGCGCAGTGGGACCAGTTCACCGCCCAGATCGAGCCCGTCGCCTCCAAGGTCCCCTACATGGTCGCGAGCGGCAACCACGAGAGGACTTTCCAGGACACGGGTGGCTTCTACAACGGCCACGACTCCCACGGCGAGTGCGGCGTGCCGGCGGAGACCTACTTCTACGTTCCGGCGGAGAACCGGGGCAAGTTCTGGTACGCGGCGGACTACGGCATGTTCCGGTTCTGCGTCGGCGACACGGAGCACGACTGGCGCCCCGGGTCTGAGCAGCACGCGTTCCTGGAGCGGTGCTTCGCCGGCGCGGACCGGAAGCACCAGCCGTGGCTGGTGTTCGCGGCGCACCGCCCGCTGGGGTACTCCTCCAACGACTACTACGAGCAGGAGGGGTCCTTCTCGGAGCCCATGGGGCGGAGCCTGCAGGCGCTATGGCAGAAGTACAGGGTGGACGTCGCCATCTACGGCCACGTCCACAACTACGAGCGGACGTGCCCGGTGTACGAGAACACGTGCACGGTGAAGGGGAAGGACCGCCAAGGCAGCTACTCGGGGGCCTTGGGCGGGACGATCCACGTCGTGGCCGGGACGGCCGGCGCGAAGCTGAGGAGCTACGCCGGCGGGGCGTGGCCGCAGTGGAGCGTGGCGAGGAACGAAAACTTCGGATACGTGAAGCTCACCGCGAGCGACCACTCGACGCTGCGGTTCGAGTTCATCCACAGCGACGACGGCGCCGTGCACGACGCGTTCAACATCACCAGGGATTACAAGGACGTCATGGCCTGCACCATCGACAGCTGCGCCCCCCACACCTTGGCGAACTAATCTTTAGCACGTATCATCCATTAGAGGATCAATATATACTCCAATAGATTTTATTTTTTTGGTTTTATTAGAAGAATTTATAGGTGTTCATCTTGATCAGTTGATGAACAAATTTTGTGCAAGTCTTTCTCATTCCCTTTGCAAATGATCGATAGTCAAAATTACACACAGATCCCACCATTTGGCAGGCAATTTTCCTCTACATCACATGGTTCATGCCGTCGGAGAGCAGCTATCCTTGACGCAGGCCAGCACGTAGCGGTACTCCCTGTGCATGATGAAGCTGTCGTACACCTCGCCGTCGCTGGACCGCTTGTACTCGTACAGGAGCGACGTGTAGTTGGGGGGCCGTTTGGTTGCTGGAATATAAGTAGGATTCCTAGGAATCAGGAAGTAATCTTCTTTCATTCTCCCGTTTGGTAAAACACCTTGGAATGTTAGTTAGGAATATCATATTACAGATATCGCTAGATTTCGGTGGTTCGAGGGTTTTGGATTCCCTTTGAAATAGGTGTCTATCTCAGATTACTCTCCCGTAGGAATCACACCGACGTACTTTTTCGCTTCAAATCTTTGTAACTACCAGCGCGATTCTCCTGGCGGCGCGCCATTTTTAGGTTGTTGCGGTGTTTTTCCTCCTGTGATAAATAGGCGTGTATGCTTCGCTTCCTCAAACCAATCCAAGTGCTCAAGCTATTCCATCTTCTTTAGTGAGTATTTTTTACTTATTTCTATCTTTTCCAGATTCTTTTTTATTGGGAAGCTTTGAAGTCAAAACCTCATCTAGATCCCCTTCTATTTCTCCCGGATTTGCATCTCACTTCAGTTTTTGCTTGCAGTTCTTCCCGTTCACCCAGATTTGCATCTCACTTTAGTTTTTGCTTGCAGTTCTTCTCGTTCCCCCAAATCATCAGCATCCATGAAGCTACTGCATCCAACCAAGTGAGTAAATCTTTCTTTCCTACTTTAATTTGATATTTTCTCGTATGATTTGTTGATCATAAGTCTGTTAATGTCAAAAGCCCATCTTGATTTCCCCTCTTTTTTTTTCTTTCAAGCTGAATAGATCACATCTGACTTTAATTTAACTCTATTGTACTGTGCATGCAGAGATTGAGTCACTCGTGTGATTCCATGACCCTTGTTTCCTTTCCACACTTGTGTAATTAGGCAAATCCAAAAGAGAATTGAACTAATTAGAATTTTTTTTCTCACAATCCATCGGTACACACGCTTCATGTCCACTTAACAACATTGTGTTTCTGAACCTTCTTGCACATGAAACTATATTTGGGGACACCTAGGTTTCAATAAAAATAAAGATGAAAATGCATGCTGATTGTATTTAGGAAGGCTGTGATGGACGTACAATCCATAATTAACTTGCACAATTGTAAAAAAGGCTTTTGTTTGTAGCTCGAATACTAGAGCATTGGGAGTTTGTGACAAGTAGTAATCTGAAGTTATTTTCTGTACTCCTTTTCCTTGTCTTTCCCAAAAGGCCAGAAATGCTAAAACATATATAGGGCGCAGATTAAATTTTCGATGCCTACCACACAAACACAGTGAAGAAGCATATGCCAATTGCATAGAAATTGTAGTGTCCTTTTTCAAAACTAACTTTATTGGTTAATTTCGTGGTGTATTCTTGCTTTCCATAGTTTCATAAATTTCAGATGTTGCTACGTAATGTGTAATGTCGAGCTACACCTGAACAAGGTTTTTGTTTTTCTTCTTGTTCTTTTCTGCGTCTGTTCCTAACTCACTATTTTCTTTAGAATTGATAGCTTTATCAACAACGAAATTTGCACTTATTGGCTATTGCCCATAATTTGTAGGTGGACAATATGGAGAACCCCAACTTGCAACTGGTGATATCTATTGTTGTTTCTACATGGAGTTGATGAAAAATATACTTGCCTTCATCTTCTATCTAGTACAATTAAATGATAAAAGAAAAATCGAGTGGGGTGGTCACCATGCATTAGATAGACACTTAGCGCGCCAAGTATACCTTTACAAGATCATCTACAGTAGCGATTTAGCAAGCATCGAACACATTCGCATGAATCGTCGAAGTTTCATGGTACTTTGCAACTTGCTATCTACAACTGGTAGACTAGAAGGCACAAATAATTCATCAGTTGAGGAGATGGTAGCAAGTTTTTTGCACATCGTAGCACACAATATAAGAAATAGTGTGATAAAGAGGCAGCTTGCTAGATTTGGAGAGACAATTAGTAGAAATTTTGGCATGGTCTTGGGTGCCATTCTGTGTTGTCATGAAGTTTTACTGAAGAAACCTGAACCAGTTCCTACAAACTGCCCTGACCAAAAATGGAAATGGTTTGAGGTAAATGCTCTATAAAATGAAACATCCTCTAATCTATATCATAGTGGCTATTGTGTCTAATATCTAAACTATTATATAACAGAATTGTCTTGGTGCCCTTGATGGGACATATATAGATGTTCATGTATATGATATTGACAAGGCTAGATATCGGTCAAGGAAAGGGAATGTATCAACAAATGTGCTAGGCATTTGTTCACAAGATGGACTATTCATTTACATCCTTCCAAGATGGGAGGGCTCAGCGACAAATTCTAGAGTAATTCGTGATGCTATATCTAGAAGGAATGGGTTAAGGATCCCTCGAGGTATGACACTTGTATAGAAAATTTCTTGATAATGTTTCATACTGAAAGTTAGTTACAATGGTCTTTGCAAATTTTAGGATACTACTATCTTTGTGATGCTGGATATCCAAATGGAGAGGGACTTCTTACACCTTATAGATGCCAATGTTACCATCTTAGTGAGTGGAGATCTGGACGGCATCCTCAAACACCCCAGGAGGTCTTTAATTACAGGCACTCTTCTGCACGTAATGTCATCGAGAGATGTTTTGCTGACCTCAAAGGAAAGTGGGCAATTCTTAGGGGCAACTCTTATTATCCAGTGAAAGTTATGTGCAGAATTATATCAGCATGTGCTCTTCTTCACAACCATATAATAAGAGAGGAGCCACTTGATCCTGTAGAACAAATTAGTGAATCTATCACATCTACAGGGCAAAACATTTTAGATGGTGAAGTCATCACCCACATTGAAAGTAGTACCGATTGGACGAATCGGAGAGATGCTTTAGCACAACATATGTTTGCTAATTTACGACAAAATTAGTGTGATGTTTGTACTTGTCCCATAATATACTCGATTATTGCTTTACTATGCGGAGCTCTACTTCAGCTTTTGTTTGTAGTGCAATTTAGTAATCTGTTTACATTTACTAATCAATGCCATAGCACAGATGGGAGATGCATCTGGTGCAAATACTCTTGGAATGAATAGAAACCAAAAGCATCAATGGAGCACTCAAGAAGATGGGCATTTAGTGCATTGCCTACTACGGTTGGTCCAAGAAGGGAATTGGAAGGCTGACAATGGCTTTCGTACTGGATATCTTGCTCAGTTAGAAAAATGGTTACATGAAAGAATTCCAAACTGTGAGCTCAAAGGAAATCCGCACATTGAATCAAGATTGAAGACTTTGAAGCGTCAGTTCCATGCAATTTCAGATATGCTTGGACCCAATGCTAGTGGTTTTGGCTAGAACGACAATGACAAATGTGTTGTGTGTGAAAAAGATATATATAACAATTGGGTGAAGGTATGTACACATGAATATTTTACTTACCAAACTAACTATACTTGTGACTGACTTGTGCCCATTTAATTTTTAGAGCCATCCAACTGCAAAAGGTTTGAGGAACAAACCTTTTCCATTTTTAGAAGAACTCTCTGTTGTCTTTGGAAAAGATTGTGCAGCTGGGGAAGACTCTGAATCTCCAGCAGATGCGGTTGAAAAAATTATTGAGGAGGAAAGAGGTGCAAACAATTCGAATCCTGAAGACACAGACGCTAGTGTGGATGGACAGAGTCCTGGAGGGAATTCAACTGAGAGCCAAAGCAATACACAAAATATGCCGCAATCCCAACAAAGAAGTGAGAGAACATATAATCCTCGAGGGTCGAAGAGGAGAGGAACTGGAACTAACGAAGATCCCGCAGACTCGGTCAGTTCATGTATGCTTTCTATGCAGGAAATGTTTAAAAGTGCTAATGAAAATGTTGGCAAGTTAGCTGGTTGTTTTCAATTCATGCAAGATGAGGCAGTTAGGAAGCAAAAGGTCTTCGATGAATTGCAGAAAATGGAGGGTATTGCACTCGATGACCGTATGAGGGTCGGCGCTATTATTTCTGCAGAGACCAACAAGACAAATTACTTCTTTTCTCTTCCAGAGGAGTACCGGCAATATTATGTTATGATGCTCATCGATGGCCGCATTTGATTTGGGTCAAGTCAGACTATTAGTTATTCATAGTATTAGAGGATTGGTTATGGTCGATCAGTATTGGACTTGCAACAATCTGATTTTTGTTTCAAGTAGATGAACTATTATGCATTTTTATTCATTTCGCTGTTGAAAGCTCTGAGTTGCAGTGGACAGCTGCAGGTTATTGTTTCATGAATTCTTACTAACTTTTTTTGGTTAAGTAATATGATTGTGTCCTGGCTCTGATGGTTGTAACTCCAAGCTGCATTGGCGCAGATTCTCACACGTCATTGCATATCTAAATTTATGCATCTTGGGTGCCATTGCATGGTGGCTGTGTGTGCAGTAGACTGTGGTTAGCAGCCTGATAATGTGGAGTATGCTAAATTATAATGTTAATACCCGGGTTCAATCTGGTATGTTTTTTTTGCTGATATCAAACTCCGGTGTCAAATTCAAACGGATTAATCTTGTATTCCTAGGAAATCTCTCCTGTCTCAACTAATTGTACCAAACACAGGAATACAATATTCCTTAGAATGTCATTCCGATAGTTAGGATTCCTTGAAATTCTAAGAATCCCACGCATTTTACTTTCCAGTAACCAAACGCCCCTGGAGGCCGTCAGCTTGACGAAGCCGTAGTCCATCTCCCTGTAGACGCTCCACGGCGGAGCCTCGGCGGTGAAGTTGGTCAGGTGGCTGCCTCCGCCCCCGACGACGACGTGGATGGTGCGGTGTTCATCGTGCCGGAGTAGCGAGACTTCTCCGAGCTCACACATTGTTCCTGCACGCACGCACGCACAAGTTAACATCACCATGGTCAGTCACAAGAGGAGCCTGACATTTTCTTCAGATCATGTAGCGCAGCTACCTCGTACACGGGGCACGTCCTCTCGTAGTTGTGGACGTGGCCGTAGAAGGCCATGTCCACCCTGTACTTCTGCCACAGCTTCGGGAGGCTCTGCCGTGCCATCGGCTCCGCGACGACCCGTCCTGGCCGTATGAGAAGCCGGAGGAGTAGCCAAGGACCCGGTGCGCGATGAATATCAGCCACGGCTGCTTCTTCCGGTCCGCCGTCGCGAGGCAGCTCTCGATGAACCTGTACTGCTCCGTGCCTTCCTGCCAGTCGTGCTCGCTATCCGCGACGCAGAACCGAAACATTCCGTAGTCCGTCGAGTACCTGTCCAACAGAACCACAGCTGGGCACAAGTTTAATCATGATGCTCTTTGCATCATTCTTTTGTCCTGTTCCTTAAAAACAGGGCACCATTGTAATCAAAACTTTATTTCTCTTACGGCATCTCCAATAATTGATGTCAGCTTTCTCTTTAAGATGTCATGTTAGATTTTTGCTGAGTTAAAAGAGAGAGAAAAAAAAGAGAGAAGATTGTCTTTTCTTAGTGAAGAGATGACCCAATATTTTATGCTATATTATTTTCGCTAGGTAATAAGTCAATCTTGTCATTTCTTCTCCAATTCAATGATTGTGAAGCTTAAGTCACCGCACAGTAGCAGCGTGACTTAGCTTCACAGAATCAGATAATTCATAGACCTTTTCATATAGGTATGTATTGCGCCCGTGTAGATGAGGGTCCGAGGAGGCCGTCCTTTCTGTCCTGGCCTAGGGCCGGCGCTGACTGCCCAGATCAAGCGGCCGGCCGATCGAAGAGAGTTCGCGCATAGTTCGAACTGTCAGTGCACGGATGTATGTACGTATAACCACATGTACAACGATCTCACGTTACCTGCGTGTGTCTAGTAGTCTCAACTGCAATTGGCTTCTCCTGAACGGCGAATTGTGACGATGAGACAGAGGAAAAAGTACAAGTCAGAGTTTTATCTCATCCAAACATGTACACATACAAATGAATAGGGAGGGATATATCTCTATCTTCTTTTTTTTATATCACACGTACATGGATTGGCATAGATGATTTATTACGGACAACACGGACATTAAGTCTAATTAAAGACGAGAGAGAAAAATATCGTATCACATTCCAGATACGACCCTTGGGGACAGACCCGACGCAAGTTAATACGTTTTTTACTTGACAAATCGATTTCATGTGCAACGTATTTCTTCGATCCTTTTATCCTCCTCGTCACGCACCCCCACCACCTTCTCGCCGGACACTACCACACCGATAAGTCCCAGGAGGTTGACTGCAACGCGCTGTTAGGCATGGTGAGCAAGGGAGGAGGGCCCACCCGGGTCCAGCGTTGCTAGGAAGTAGATCAAGGAGCAACATGAGGACGATGAGGAGGATGGCAATGGCGGAGAGCCGAGAGGGAAGGAGAACAAGCCAGGCATGAGGGAGATGGACATGGCAACAGTGTCTACGTCCAGATCTAGTCGAGCTTTCATCCTCAAGCTCGTCGTCAGTCATGCTTGTGCCGGCTGCTGAGCTGCTTCACGGACATGAGTAAAGGGTTGGATTGGTGGCCAAGTGATGAGGACATGGATCTCTATGGATATAACCAGTGCTAACTCTACTTCCGCTACACCACTCATTGATCAAGATCAAGACAAGCACAATAACTTCAAATACAAGAGATACATCATGGTGATCAAGATCAAGCATGTCAAACAATAGAGGGAGAAGGTGATCAAAGTAAGGAGAATATATGAAGATGATCAAGACTCAGCTGCCCTCTACTAAAAGTTGAAGCCCCATGACGGCATGAAGATGAGGATCGGAGAGACCTACATGAAGATCAATTGAAACTTTGGTCAAGTACAAGAAGAACAAAAGACTTAGAGACAAATTGTAGAGAGTCGTCAGCTGTCAAAAGTGTACAAGTCGGATTAAACCGCCCAAACCGAATTAGGTCAGTTTGAGTCTAAGTCAAACTAGGAGTGTTTTTCTATCTATAAGTACTCCCTGGTCGCCACTGGATTCGTCGGGTTTCGTTGAGAATAGTCTAACTTAGGGCAGACTATATTATTTCATCGTTGTATAAGATGACCACCGGTCGATACTACTTTATGGAATCCCACCATTATCATTGAGTACTTCATCTATATTTGTAATTTCAGATTGCTTTTATCTTGTTCTTTCTTGTTCTTAATTGCTTGCAGGAATTTGACTTTGTGTTTAGGTTGATCATGCTTCTGGCAAGGTTAATAACCCTCTGGAAGCTATTGCTAATGTGTACCATTGTCGCACGGTATAGCCGGATTGTCAAAGTCATTTTCACCAAATCGATTATATCATTTTTATTGAAAGATCAGGATACCCATAATACTATCACCAAGCTTAACCGATCTTGAGTAGGGCTAGGGCGCAACCGTGAACAACGGAGAGGAGAAAGAGGTCAGAGTGGTTAGCAGCGAGGAGGGAGTTGAAGCTGCAGGGCATGGCATGGTCAGCGACGAGAACGGAGATATTTAGGGTTTATGGTTTAGGTTCAGTAGCTATGCACTTTTGTCTCGCTCCTAAATCGGTGACTAGAGCTCACTAAGTCACTACAGAGATAGTTTATACTAGCTGTGCTTGTTTGGTGATGAAACTGTGGGGACTTAGTTGACCGGGGCTGTGTTGGTAACCATATCACCACTGAGAACTGCAGAAAGTGTGTGATGCAGAGCTCGCGACGGTAGTAGCACTGATTCATGGATGACGTAGAGCCTGTGATGCTAGCACAGGGTCAACCATACTGTGTGTTGGGGAAGGGGTCCCCGCGCTACCCGGTTCCGACATTTTCTATACTTAAAGGAGATCAGCGCAGCACCAACCTCGCCACACCACCAAGACCGCTCGATGCCGACTCCGCGACAATACCAACCTCGTCGCGATGCCAAGACCGCTCGAGGCCGACTCTGCGACAATACCAACCTCGTCGCGATGCCAAGACCGCTCGAGGCCGACTCTGCGACAACTCTAACCTCGTCGAGGCACCAAAACCGCTCAACGCCGGGACCGTGACGGCGACAAGTCCGTGCGTGACAGGTGGGACCCACGGGATATTCCCGGAATATTCCCGAAGGAAAAGACCTATGTGCCCCTAGGGGCGTTAGTACATTTAGGGGCATAATTGTAAAAAGCCTGAGGGCGTTGCTGTAATCTCCCCTACCCCTCCTTTTTCCCTATAAATAGAGGGACACCCCTCCCATTTGAGGGGATCCAGAAATTCTAAAATCACTAGTTGGCTTGCTCCTCCACTTCTTCGGTTTGCAACCTCGCAGCGAGTTCGAGTGTCCTCGCGCCGTGCGACCCGCGTGCGCGACTGCGGTGTCTCCGCGACGTAGTTTCCCGGGCAACCCTCGTAGGTCCGTGTAGCCATACGGGGGTGCCACAAGTTCACTGTCTAGCCTCGTTGCTACGACAGTTGGCGCCGTCTGTGGGAAGCTAGCAAGAAGCCGTGTGACGAAGACCGCAGTCGCCACCGGGAGCGCGAAGACGCCACCATCAGCCCGCAGGACGATCGAGCTATTCCACCTAAGAAGTGAGGAAGAACGAAGTGGGAGGCCACGGCCACCACCGCAACGGGCACGAGAGCGACGACCTGAAGGACGGCACGCGCCGGTGTCGCAGCGTCCAGCTCGGCTCCCCGTCACGGCGTCGGCATCTCCGTTGCGGTGTCTCCATCACGGAGTTGACCTCGCCCCTCCATCGCGGTATCGACCCCTACGGTCCGCCGCGGCGTCGACTTCGGCACTCCTTCACGGAGTCTCCATCATGGAGTCAACCTCGCCCTTCCATCAAGGTGTCGACCTCTACAGTCCGCCGCGGCGTCGACTGCGACACTCCGTCACGGAGTCGACCTCGCGTCTCCGTCGCGGTGTCGACCTCTACGGTCTGCCGCGGCGTCGACTTTAGCACTCCGTCACGGAGTCGACCTCGTCCCTCCGTCGTGACATTGACCTAGATAGCGTGTCACGACGTCGACTTCGGCGCTCTGTCATGCCATTGACACTGCTCGACGCGTGGCCGCCCACCTACTGGCTTGTTCCTTCGACGTCCAAGCTTGGGAACAACATGCAAGGGGCTCGTCTTCAGCATCGTCACCCAAAACCTCCTCGTGTGCGCTGGGAAGCCTCATCTCCCCCGCACGAGTCGAGTCTAAAGCCTCCTCGCGTTGGCCGGGAGGAACCACCTCCCCCGCGCGAGTCGAGCACCTAAAACTCCTCGTGTGCGCTGGGAAGCCCCATCTCCCCCGCACGAGTCGAGTCAAAAGCCTCCTCGCGTTGGCCGGGAGGATCCACCTCCCCCGCGCGAGTCGAGCACCTAAACCTCCTCGTGTGCGCTGGGAAGCCTCATCTCCCCTGCACGAGTCGAGTCTAAAGCCTCCTCGCGTTGGCCGGGAGGAACCACCTCCCCCGCGCGAGTCGAGCACCTAAAACTCCTCGTGTGCGCTGGGAAGACCCATCTCCCCCGCACGAGTCGAGTCAAAAGCCTCCTCGCGTTGGCCGGGAGGATCCACCTCCCCCGCGCGAGTCGAACACCTAAACCTCCTCGTGTGCGCTGGGAAGCCCCATCTCCCCCGCACGAGTCGAGTCAAAAGCCTCCTCGCGTTGGCCGGGAGGATCCACCTCCCCCGCGCGAGTCGAACACCTAAACCTCCTCGTGTGCGCTGGGAAGCCCTATCTCCCCCGCATGAGTCGAGTAAAAAGCCTCCTCACGTTGGCCGGGAAGAACCATTTCCCCTGCGTGAGTCGAGCACTTGAATCTCCTCGTGTGCGCTGGGAAGCCCCATCTCCCCCGCACGAGTCGAGCGCAAAGCCTCCTCGCGTTGGCTGGGAAGAAGCAACTCCCCCACGTGAGCCGAGCACCCAAACCTCCTCGTGTGTGCCGGGATGCAGCCCGTCCCCCACGCGAGTCGAGTAAAAGGTCTCCTCGCATTGGCTGGGAAGAAACATCTCCCCCATGTGAGTCGAGTATTGTCGCTCCCCCGCATGAGCCGTCTTGCAAGCCAAGAAAGGCCCGATGCACACGTCGCCGTGCGCCTATCTCTGAGTGTTTCGCTTCTTTTTTGGGCAAGGACCCGGTATGCACGTTGCCGCGTGTCAATCCCTTCTTGACATCAGTACCCGACTATTTGATACAGGAGGAAAAGCTTAGGGCTAGAAGATGACTACTCACGCTACCCGCCACGCCGGGGGACGCGAAGTTTGTTTGATTGGGACGCAAGGTACCCGGTACCATTCTCAACATCGCAAGGGACTACGCCACCCTGCAAGGTACCAAGTACCATGAATGACATCGCAAGGGACTACGTCATCGGAGTACCCACGGGCAAGCAGTGATGCCGCATGAAGCCCAGATGCCACGGTGCTCCGTCACGGTGTCGACCACGGCGCTCCACCGTCGCGGTGTCCGACGCGGCATCCGGCATGGCGCTCCATCGCTGTGTTGACCTCGGCGCTCCGTCGCGGCGTCTTCGTCGGCCTCGGTGCACCGTCGCGGCGTCTCCATCGACCTTGCCGCTTCGTCGTGGCAGCTCCGTCGCGGCATCTCCGTCGCGGCGCTCCATCGCAGCGGCGACCTTGGCGCTCCGTCGCGACATCGAGGCCGGCGCTCCATCACTGCGTCGAACTCGGCGCTCCGTCGCGGCGTCGACCGCGGCACTCCACCATCGCGGTGTCCGGCGCGGCACCCAGCGTGGCGCTCCGTCGCCGCGTCGACCTCGGCGCTCCATTGTGGCGCTCCGTCGCAGTGTCTGCGTCGACCTTGCCGCTCCGTCGCGGCATCGAGCCCGGCGCTCCGTTGCGGCGCTCCGTCACAGCGTCTGCGTCGACCTTGCCGCTCCGTCGCGGCATCGAGCCCGGCGCTCCGTCGCGGCGTCTTCATCAACCGTGGTGCTCCGTCGCGGCGCTCCATCGCAGCGGCGACCTTGGCGCTCCGTCGCGGCATCGAGCCCGGCGCTCCGTCGCCGCGTCGACCTCGGCGCTCCCTTATGGCGCTCCGTCGCAGTGTCTGCGTCGACCTTGCCGCTCCGACGCGGCATCGAGCCCGGCGCTCCGTCGCGGCGTCCCCGTCAACCTTGGCGCTCCACCGCTGTGTCGACCTCGGCGCTCCCGGCGCTCCATCGCGGCGTCGACCACGGCGCTTCACCGTCGCGGTGTCCGACGCGGCATCCAGCGTGGCTCTCCATCGCCGCGTCGAACTCGGCGCTCCATTGCGGCGTCGACCGCGGCACTCCACCATCGCGGTGTCCGGCATGGCACCCAGCGTGGCGCTCCGTCGCCGCGTCGACCTCGGCGCTCCATTGTGGCGCTCCGTCGTAGTGTCTGCGTCGACCTTGCCGCTCCGTCGTGGCATCGAGCCCGGCGCTCCGTTGCGGCGCTCCGTCACAGCGTCTGCGTCGACCTTGCCGCTCCGTCGCGGCATCGAGCCCGACGCTCCATCACGGCGTCTCCATCAACCGTGGTGCTCCGTCGCGGCGCTCCATCGCAGCGGCGACCTTGGCGCTCCGTCGCGGCATCGAGCCCGGCGCTCCGTCGCCGCGTCGACCTCGGCGCTCCCTTATGGCGCTCCGTCGCAGTGTCTGCGTCGACCTTGCCGCTCCGACGCGGCATCGAGCCCGGCGCTCCGTCGCGGCGTCTCCGTCAACCTTGGCGCTCCATCGCTGTGTTGACCTCGGCGCTCCGTCGCGGTGTCCGACGCGGCATCCAGCGTGGCGCTCCATCGCTGTGTTGACCTCGGCGCTCCATCGCAGCGTCCCCGTCAATACTCCGTCGCGCGCTCCGTCGTGGCATCTCCGTCGCGGCGCTCCATCGCAGCGGCGACCTTGGCGCTCCGTCGCGGCGCTCCGTCATGGCGCTCCATCGCAGCGGCCACCTCAGCGCTCCGTCGCGGCGTCTCCGTCAACCGTGGCGCTCCATAGCGGCAGCGACCTCGGCTCTCCGTCGCAGCGTCTCCGTCAACCGTGGCGCTCCGACGGGGCATCTCCGTCGTGGCTCCATCGCTGCGGTGGCCTCGGTGCTCTGTCGTAGCGTCTCCATCAACCGTGGTGCTCCGTCGCGGCGTCGACCTCGGCACTCCGTCGCGCGCTCCGTCGTGGCATCTCCGTCGCGGCGCTCCGTCGCAGCGGCGACCTCGGCGCTCCGTCGCAGCGTCTCCATCAACCGTGGCGCTCCGTCGCGGCGTCGACCTCGGTGCTCCGTCTGGCATCTCCGTCGTGGCGCTCCATCGCGGCGTTGACTCAGCACTCCACCGCGGCATCGCCCTCGCCGCTCTGTCACCGTGGGGCCAGTGACGCCTAGTCGCTCCGCAACCTCGAAGAGGAAGGTCGCCCGTGTCGCGCCGCTCCTTGCGCCCCGAGCAGGAAGCCTCGCCGGCGCGCCCTCCACGTCGCCCCGGAATGTCACGGGGGTCTTGAGTGAGCGGGACCACGGTCGATGCGACGCGGTCGCTGCGACAGGTCCCGTCACGATCTCCTCGCCAAGCGCGCGCTCCGCGTCACCCCGGAATGTCACGGGGGTCTTGAGCAAACGGGACCGCGATCGATGCGACGCGGTCGCTGCGATGGATCCCGCCGCTACCTCCTCACCGAGCGATCTCAGCGGTCGTGAACTGGGCAGGCGTAGAAGCTGCCCAACCTGCGATGTTCCTGTGTGAGAAATAAAACAAGCGCAAGCAGTATGAGTCATCCAGCGGGACGCCTCGCGCCCAGCAACCAAGGCGTGTGCGAGCACGACATTATCGCGGCATGTGCGAGTGTTACATCGTCAATCAAACCAATAGGGGGTACAACGATGAGAGTACGACGTGTGTGAGCATGGCATTGACGACTCTCGATCATTCGAATCAACCCTTACGAACATGGCAGAAAACAGACAAAAGCGACAAGCCATTGCGCGTGCAACGACGACGCAGTTTCCGAATTCGTCTAATGCATTGCAATAAAAAATATACAATAGCAGTCCATTGTTTGAGATAAATACACACGCTAATAGCCCATCACCTACGCGGCAGCAGTTTATCGTACAAACGGCAATCCATCTCATACATGAGTATGCAAAAAAAAACCACAGAAGAACCGTAACAGGCAGCTACAATTCACAACGCCGGCACCCGAGCATCTCGTACAACGACAAAGCAGTGGCGTCCGGATTCGCCCGGGTTTGCACCCGCGCGTCCAACCCGCATACGGACACATGGTCGCATCCCACAGCTCGTTTGCCAGAGGAGGACGAGGAGGCGCAAAAAAAAAGGGGGAGGAGGATGCCCAATCGTCACCCTTGAAGCGAAGTCCGTCGACGGTAGTACGGCGACCACGGCAACGGACGGCGGCAAGTGGAGGCAGCCGGCGCACGATCCGGCCAAGAGGCGGCAGGCGGCGACGTCAGGGGCGGCCGGCGACGCGGGCCGGGACGGCGGCGTCCGGAGCGGCCGGCGAAGCGGGCCGCGGCGGCGAGCTCGGCTCACCGGCGGCGCAGCACGGCGCAGAGCGGCGGCGGCCCGGCTCGGTCAAGGCGGCGGCGGCCCGGCTTGGTCGGAGCAGCGGCTCGGTGGAGGCCGCAGCTCCCGCTCCTGGCCCCCGTCCCCGTCGGCTTGAGCGGCGGTGGCCGCGGCTCCCAAGGCGGCGGCGAAGGCAGCCGGAGGCGGCGGTGGAGGCCGCCGGGAAGGGCGCTCCCGCGCCTCGCCCCCCGTCCCCGTCGGCGACCGCTGGGGTGGCCGGTGGCGGCGCCCTGCTCCCCGCTCCCGCCGGCCGGGGCAATGGTGCCGGTAGATCCGGAGGCGGCGGCGCTCCCGTGCCTCGCTCCTGCCGGCCGGATCCGCGCGCAGGGGACAGCGGGAGAGGCCGCGGCGTGGCCGCCCGGTCCGCACGAGAGAACGGAGGAGGAGCAAAGGAGTCGGCGCTGTGGTGGAGAGAGGGAGCAAGAGGGGCTGCTGCTGCTGTGTAGCAAGGAGTGAAGGGGGAAGAAGATGGGGGCGGCGGCTTGGGGTCTTTATCCCACCGCCCCTGCCAACCCTAGATCTCGGCTGGGCCGTGGCCCAATTTCGTCCCAGGCTGAGGGCCGGCCAACACAGGCGCTGCGGGTAGAAAGAAGAGAAAAAAAAAGAGGAAAAAGAAGAAAGAAAAAAAAAGAGAAGAAAAAAAGAAAAAAATCCGCCCCCCCGCACCCCCCGGGGATAATTGTGTAAAAGAAGAATAAAAAAAGAAGAAAAGAGGGGAAAGAAATGGATTTTACCACGGTTCGAACCCGGAGGATTTCCTCTAAGTCTCTGAATTTACCGCGAGATCCCTGGCATTCGTGTTCCGCAAACCTGGGAACGTCACGACAACCCTGAGCTCGTCAGTCCGGCCAGCGCGCCGACCCCGCTAGGATCGGTGCGCCGGTCCGGACGGGCACTGAATGACCGCCCGCACCGGCGAGGGACTACTGTTGGGGAAGGGGTCCCCGCGCTACCCGGTTCCGACATTTTCTATACTTAAAGGAGATCAGCGCAGCACCAACCTCGCCACACCACCAAGACCGCTCGATGCCGACTCCGCGACAATACCAACCTCGTCGCGATGCCAAGACCGCTCGAGGCCGACTCTGCGACAATACCAACCTCGTCGCGATGCCAAGACCGCTCGAGGCCGACTCTGCGACAACTCTAACCTCGTCGAGGCACCAAAACCGCTCAACGCCGGGACCGTGACGGCGACAAGTCCGTGCGTGACAGGTGGGACCCACGGGATATTCCCGGAATATTCCCGAAGGAAAAGACCTATGTGCCCCTAGGGGCGTTAGTACATTTAGGGGCATAATTGTAAAAAGCCTGAGGGCGTTGCTGTAATCTCCCCTACCCCTCCTTTTTCCCTATAAATAGAGGGACACCCCTCCCATTTGAGGGGATCCAGAAATTCTAAAATCACTAGTTGGCTTGCTCCTCCACTTCTTCGGTTTGCAACCTCGCAGCGAGTTCGAGTGTCCTCGCGCCGTGCGACCCGCGTGCGCGACTGCGGTGTCTCCGCGACGTAGTTTCCCGGGCAACCCTCGTAGGTCCGTGTAGCCATACGGGGGTGCCACAAGTTCACTGTCTAGCCTCGTTGCTACGACACTGTGCACTTGATGAGTACCAGAATACATCAAGCTATGATACAAGTAGGCCACAGATTAATCAAAATATATATAGTAATAAAACTTTTAGATACAAATAGATATGAATCATTAAGGATATTGTATCTAAATATTTTTAAATACATAAAATATAAGCTTAAGATATGACTAGCAACAGATAAAAATATATAATTGATCCTATTAAGCCATCATCGTCGACTCAAACTAATCCATAAAAGCTATGCCATCACACTTATTCGAGTTCCGTCTAAGCTCACCTTCGTGTTTGTGCTTGGCCTACGATTTTACCGTAATCTTGACTCCATAGTCAAATACTCCATTTTAATTAGAGATTTTATAGAGAGGTGGTTAAGTTAGTTTGTTACGGGAGCTAATTAAGTTAGTTTGTTGCAGAGAAGTTTTATTACGTTTCAGTTAGTTGATTTTTTATTTTTATTAATTTTTTGAAAAGTAGAAATAAGAAATGGGAGGTGTAGATAGATCGTTACGATCACTAACTTCCACTTATTTATATAACGGTGAAACTATACGCTGGGATTGCTCTTTCTCGAACCTGCTGCGGGGAGCCGCAGCCACGTAACGAAAGCATATTGAAACTTGAAACGTTTCCAACATCGAAATTCAAATGGCTTCACAACTCAAATGTGCTCTCGTTGCTTCTTGTCCACGTCTCGGGCCACGGGCCACTACCCCGCGCATTTCTATAAGTACTCACCCAAATCCCACGCACCCTCACCCTCTCGTCCCTCTCTCTCTCTCTCTCACACACACACACACACACACACAAGCACGCGCGCACCGCAGAGGCAAAATGGTGAGTTCTCTAACCAATTCGTGTTGTGCTAGTGTGTGCGCGTGTGGTGCTAAGCGGAGTACGTCCTTGTTCCGATTGATGCAGGTGATGGCTCAGAAAGACGAAGGGAGGCGGAGATCACGGAGCAGGATTCGCTGCTTCTAGTAAGTTTCCTCGCCCATCTCTGTTGGATTCCGTGCGATTCGAGTTGGTTCCAGTGGTTTCATGCCGATCGATCGAGATATCCTCTTGCGATTTCTGAGAAGCGCTTCCGCTAGGATTTCATTGCGAGGTTTGGTGAAAGCGTTCGCGGGTACTGGTTCGATTCGGGTTGATTCGAACATCGGTAGCCTCGGGTATCGCAATCGTTCGGTTTCGGGGGTTTTCAAGTTTTCTGGGGTCGATTTCGTTGCTGCTCTTAGGATTTCACCGTTTCCGTGTGCGGTTTTGAGCGTGCACGGATGATTAGCGGTGGGTTTTATGGGGTTTCTGCTCCAGTGTTGCGAATTGAGCCGCTTCGAAGCATCAGTAGATTCCGCATCGCTCAAATGGAGTTGGTTCATAGTTTTCTCTGCGAAGCACTCGTCTCTCGGATGCGTAGATTTTGGTCCGCTCAAACGGGACGTTTCGCTATTACACAGGGATTTGTTGGTTTTTCCTTCGTGCTGCTTGCTTGCTCGATTTTATTTGCTGATTTGAAGCATCGAATCTGCTCTTGGGATAATCGCCTCGTCGGTTACCTCGATTTCGCAGGAAATTAGAGTGGAATCTCTCCTAGTTTGTGGTTTGATCTCTGGGATTCCCAACATTGGGGGAGCTGCTGAACTGATCACATCGCTTTGTTTTTCTACTTGTCTGGTTGTTTGATTGGGAAAACGTAGAGGCGCTAGGTTGTTTTGTAATCAAACGATCAAAGTGTGCTTCTGATTTTTTGCGCTTAGATTTGATGGCTGGAAACGTGGATACATATGTTCGAAGTCGATCAAATTGGTTTCATTACAAGTTTTCCCCACGCTCCCATATTTTGTTGTGACTAGGTTTATACTACATCTATTTCGAACCGTTTTGGTAGAAGCGTCTATAAATTTTCAGTGCTTCGAATTCTCTCTGTACGTGTCGAATTAGTTTAGTCTTATTTCCTGTTTAATTTCTGAGGTTTTGGTAGCAGCTGATTTTTTTATCTATAACTTCATTTCCTTTCAACAGAGAAACGTTAATGCTTACTGGCTTGCCTATTTCGAAATTCGCTTGGAACAGCAGCACAAACTTCTGTCGTCTCAGTTTGAGTAGGAGTAAGATTTTTCTGTTGTTTAAATGTTCCCAATAGACGTCTATATGTTCGAGGTTCTACTGTTTGAACCAAGCGTGGTGCATTTCTGTACCAGTTTTTGAAATCAGAAAAGCTTCTTCTGTAGTTTCTTCTAATCGGTTGTTTGATTGTGTTGTCCTGTGAAATTTTGAATTCTATGTTCTGCCTTTTGGAATTATGTGCGGTTAGTAACCTCTCTTGGCATGTTTGGACAACCCACTAATTGTAGTCTCCTTGTTAGATATTAGTTTTTAGTAATTGGAGAGTGTTTTGACAAATACCTTGCAGGATTATTGGTTGATCACCATAGTTTTGATAGCTTTCCCGTTGAAAAGCTGGGTGGTTTATTTCCTATAAGATAGTTCTCATTTGCATTCTCTTGTACCATGTTTGCCCAGTGATCAGTTGCAATGTTTTGGTCTCTGTTCACTTGACAGATTTGATGATCAATACTAATATATGATCCTATAATTGCTTGTGCATACTGCTCTCGATGTTTAATTGGTGCAATATATTACATGATCCATTTGTCCACCCTTATTTTTTGAACAAAACAAATAACCTATTATATTTCATGCATTCTGAGCTTGTTTGTCAGCAACTGAATTTATGATGATGGTTTTCTATTGCTGAAGCATTGAGCTATTTCTTTAAATATCTATATGATCTGGTGAGAGTCATAGCATAGTGTGTAGTTTTAAGTTACTTGTATAGTTATTTGGATAATATTTGTGATATCTTGACCAAACAGATTTTAAGTTATTCGTGTAGTTATTTGGATAATATTTGTGATATCTTGACCAAACAGACAAGGAATTTGCTCCGGATTGCTATATACAACATCAGCTACATCAGAGGCCTATTCCCTGAGAAGTACTTCAATGATAAGTCTGTTCCGGCATTAGGTCAGAATTGGCCATGATTCTAAGCCCAGAATCCACCTGAAAAATCTGCAGTTAATGTGAATTTATTAGCTCAAAGCTTAGAATAAACTTTTATTTGTTGCAGAGATGAAGATTAAGAGCTAATGCCAATGGATGCTGAGTCCAGGAGGTTGATTGATTGGATGGAGAAAGGTGAAATATGTCCTAGACAACTTGAACTCATTCAATGAATTTACTGTTTTACAATTATGCTTTAGATGTGCTTTTCCAATTTTTTATTTGATTAACGTTGCGATCAAATTTAGGTGTCTATGATGCCTTACAAAAGAAATATCTCAAGACCCTTCTCTTCTGTATCTGCGAGAAGGAGGAAGGCCCAATGATTGAGGAGTATGCCTGTGAGTATCACCGTCTATAGTTGGCTCTATTAAGTTGAATTGACATGCTGATGGATCATCTGTCATAGATTTGCTTATCATGTGTCAAAATTATCCTGCAGTCTCATTTAGCTACCCCAACTCGAGTGGTGAGGAAGTTGCAATGAACCTGAGCCGCACGGGGAGCAAAAAAAATAGTGCTATATTCAAGTCAAATGCAGCAGAAGTCACTCTGATCAGATGAGGTGCTCTCTTGCATATCCCTTTTGGATGCTGTGATTTTTTATAGTTAGTTTTCTATGCTCCTTAGCGTTCAGGTTGTGAGGCTGTTCTTCTGTGTAGCTGTAGTCTTCATACAAAAGTAATATTGCCGTGCAGACTGATACGATTACAAAGAAGGTGATGTCATAAAGTGAGGACGTAAAGGAATTCAGTATTCTGTTTGTCTCTAAGTAGAATGTGATAAAATATTTAGGTACATAGGTTTTAGTTACTGCTGACCTGTTGGCAATTGTAAAGTACTAGTCAATTTGCAGTCAAAACTGGGGGGCATTAGTTGTTAATTTTCTTGCATGACTTACAAAGTACCAGTACCGAAGGTATGAGATTGTTGTGGTTTCAGTTCGTTCTGTCATATGTCATGCAGATCACTTCATGAATTGCTGTTTGTTGGTCCATATGCACATGTTATATCAAAGTAAACATTGTAAGTTCCAACCAATTAATGACAATATCCTGACATGGCAATGGTTCCCTTTCAGGAGCTCTGCTTGTAGATGATCAGAACGTTGGTTTCACTTATGAGGACCTTGGACCAAATGCCGGACGAGGTAATTTTTGACATTCTGTAATTTGGTTACAGTGGATTGTCCTGAGCTGATGCTATTACTTGTTTGTGTCCAGCGAACCATTCTAATGAAGCTGCTATACTATGATGATGTCACAGTGAGTGTATCCTTTTGTTCTAGTTATTTATTGAATCATACTGGAACTTGCAGCTTCCATTGTAGATAACCTAATTCTTTTGCTCTCTGCAATAAGGATTTAACCTTCTGTTGTTCTGTACAACTCTGTTGGTTGAAGCTGACACATTTTTTTATTTAAATGTTGGCAGCCTGAGGATTACGAGCCTCCCTTTTTTAAGTGCTGTGCTGACAATGAGGCCATAAACATATGGAATAAGAACCCCTTGAAGATGGAAGTGGGGAATGTCAATAGCAAGCATCTTGTGTTAGCTTTGAAGGTAGTGGAGATTGCAAGCATTTTTTTGCCAGAAAATAATTGCGATGTTCTTCAATTGAATCTGTTGCTTCTCATGTTTTGTTTATTTATGCAGGTTAAGAGTGTCCTTGACCCATGTGAGGCTAACAATGTTAACAGTGAAGATGACAACATGAGCTTGGGTAATGAGTCTGACCAAGACGATGACTTTTCTGACACTGAGGTAATGGCCAAACAGATCATATAGCTGAATCAGTTTCAGTAACATTATCTTAATTTGCTCTCTATTGTGTTATGGTACCTCCTTTATGGATGCACATGTTCATGTTTATACATATTTCATTTTATTTATATCTGGAGTATTTGCTAACATTACATAATCCCTAATTCTATTAGGTTCGCCCATCTGAAGCGGATCGTTACGTTGTTGCTCCTAATGGTAACATTTATTCAATGATGCTTTTGTTGTATTTACTGTTTTTGGCGCTAATATACTTACTAAAACAGATGGAAATTGCAAAGGTCAAATTGGTACAATCTCACAAGGTCAGTTTATTTGGTTCAGGAGAGCTTCATTTGCTCATGCATATATTCACTCTTTCCATACAGAAGCAGGCTGTCAGCTTGTTTGCTTTTTTCTAACTTTTCAGAGGATACTCAAGATGCTGCGCATGAGGAAGAGCTAACAGCTCAAGTAAGAGAGTGGATATGCTCAAGAGACCTTGGTACTATTAATGCTTCAGATGTCCTTTCTAACTTCCCTGACATATCAATGGTAATTCCTGCTGTCATTTCCCTTTTTATAATGATTATCGATATTTTGGACTTTAATGTTCTATACTAGTCACTAGACTTGTAAGCAGGTGATAAACTTTTAAAAGTGTTAATGCACCAGTGCATGTAAAACAAACCGTGCCTTCATACACTTCACGAGTTCTATGGCGTGCTGGTAACAACTGCTTGTGTAATGTTTTGCAGGAAATGGTGGAAGGTAATGTAGGAAAAAATTTCTATGTACTCATCAGATTGATCCTGTGAAATGCAGGCATTCTTTCTGTGCTCTCATTCAAGTCTTGAATTACTAGACTACTGACTCACTTTTCAGATATTATGGAGCGGCTACTTAAAGATGGTTTACTTTCCAGGGCAAGCAAGGATGGTTATGCTGTTAACAAGGTCAACCGAAATAACATTCTTGTTTACTATGTGCTATATTCTTCTTCACTAACATGATCATTGCATGATTTCAGATTACTGATCCCAGAACGCCGCATATAAAGAAAGAGGTCATCATGCAAAATGTTTCACCTACTGAAGGAACCAAAAACAGTAATGGCGATCTGATGTATATGAAGGTGACCTCCTTCTACCCTTGACTTGTTTATGCATTTCATTTCCCCTGACATAACATTGTTGTTACAGGCATTATACCATGCACTTCCAATGGATTATGTGACTGTAGCCAAGCTTCAGGGCAAGCTAGATGGGGAAGCCAACCAGAACACAGTCCGGAAGTTAATTGACAAAATGGTGCAAGATGGATACGTTAAGAATTCAGCCAACCGAAGATTAGGTAACTACTTGAACTTATCTGTATAAAGTTGGAGATGCCTTTTTAGATTCTAGACTGTTTCTTTGGATGGTTCACATGTTTATGTTTCTGGTGAAGTTGGCCAGCCAGTGGAGAAGAATAAACCGGCACATTAATCTCGTTTCCTACATAGATCTATTACTGAAACTCAAGTGATCACTTTATGCATGTTGATCACTTACATCATTTGATGAACTGTTGAACAGCTCCCTTGAAGGAGAACCATTTCTTCATGAAAAATGTTGTTTAGCAGTAATACTTGCATGCGGATATCTCTTGGATAATATACATCAGCTGGAATGCTTCAGAAGTTGTCTAGATTTGTTGAAAACTAATGATTGTTAGGATAACCGATCCTGTAATTTTGCTGTCCCCAGTATATTGTAATAAAACTAACACTTATCTTCTAAAATCGTTGAGCTGATCATGCTAGTATGCCTCATCTTTATTTTTTTACCAAGTATTGTCGCTCTGTGTTACAGGCAAAGCTGTCATTCACTCTGAAGCTACAAACAGAAAGCTCCTTGAGATAAAAAAGATTCTGGAAGTCGATATAGGCGAACAATGGTATGATACAATTTCTCTAATACTGTTCTGACCATCGGCACCAAGCTTTATGCACTACCTGGTAATTGTACAACTCATTCGTGTATTCCTGATCGATCTCAAACTCTGCTACATCATGCAGGCCATTGATACCAACGCAGGGCTTGCTGAGTTTGACCGCAAAGACCACCTTATGACTGGTAAGTGGTAACAGTAATCTGCATTGTCATGTCCGTTCCACAATGAATTTGGCAGCAGTCTTCGCTGCAGCAATACTGTGGCATTTATCCAACTATTTCTTTCCACAGATCATGAAATGAAAGACGGCTCGACAGTTGGTTGCTTCCACTCTGTCGGATCTGATCTTACCCGCACTCGGGACCTACCAGAGCAGCAGCAGAATGTGTCCATGCAGAGTGGGCAAGGAGCTTCGGCGATGGACAAGGACCCAAGCAGGACTCCCACCAGCATGCGCGAGGTATGACCAAAGACCAAAGCCTGATCCTGACCCCAAGTAGTCAACAATTTTGCACACACGATATATAATCTGAGCAGCCACAGACGTAGACTTGAATGTCATGAACTGCGATGCCTTGCAGCCGGCTGCGTCCCTGGAGAGTGGAGTGCTCGGGCAGAGGATCAGAAAGTCCTTGGCTGGTGCGGATGAGTGGCAGTGCACCCAGGACAAGCGATCCAGGAAGGCTAGCATGGTAAAAACTTCACGTTCCTTTACTGAACTAAAATGACTGGATGCATAAATCTCAGCACATGCGACATGTTCCTCACCCCATCGCTTCCATTGGTAATGTTTGGTACGACATGAATAATAACAAGCTGTAGGTTCCGTGAAATGTGGCAGGTGAAGGAGCCGATCCTCCAGTACGTCAAGCGCCAGAAGTCCCAAGTTCAGTGAGGGTGAAGCTGTTAAAGAGCAGCGCAATTAACCTCGTGGTTCTGGTGAAGAAGTAGATGTCCCTAGTTCAGTTCGTTCAGGTGCTTTAGCTTGTGCACATAGAGAGCACTCGCGGCAGATGTAGATCCTTGTCCCTATAGTTCGTAAACGTAAACGAGAGAGACCCATGGAGATGTGCCTATGCTGTTGTTTCACACGATATTGGTACTGATAACATTGGTTAAGGTTGAACGAGACATTATCATACACTGGTTCGATCTTTGGTTAGTTGGTTCACCGTATCGTTTGTTTGATCTCTTTAACTTCCATACTGCAGCTGTACTCTGCCCATAGCTCTCTACTGAGGTCACTCTTTGATTGGAGAGAATTTCTTTCCCGTTTTCTGCAGTAGTTGAACTGTCTTGTTAAATTCTGCAGATACGTTTGTTCCTTTCTCTCTAGGTACTGTTACTATAGCTACTGTTCTGTGACCTGCACGCAGGCGAGCGATTGCTGCCTGTCGTATGACGAAAGTTTTCCGAGGGGACCAGGGGTTCAGCCAGCGTTTTTCTCTCGTCAGCCCCTCCTGATCAGTGCATTAATGGCCGATACAGTCACCTGGATCGTGTTTAAAGCCTACATCTCCTCTGCGCTTGCGGTACACCTGTGCTAACCGCTTGAAATTATGGACGCGTTGAATCAGTGTGCAGTTCGCTCGCTACCTTGTTGGTATTCGAGTTATTCACGCGGTGGTCATGTGTCCCGGAGGGAGCCGTGGGGCGCAGGTTGCTGTACAGGGCGTCTGGTCGATTAAATATGGAGTAGATCAGCAATGGGCTTGCATTTGGCTGTGCTTTCTTTACCAGATTGTTAGAGCAGTTGAGTGAGAGTGTTAGAGCAGTTGAGTTGAATGAGCTACTCTGCGTGTCTGGGAACACAAGACGGAGTTCTTCCTGTTCCTTTGTATGAGTGGTTTTCGTCATTTCTATCTCGATCAGCACGAATGCATAGTTTCTGTTGTGTTTTAGATTTATCGGATGATTCTTCAGATCAGCTAAAAATTGAAATGCATTTTTTAATGGAACGTAATTGGGCTCTAGCTCGGCTTGTTGGCTTGGCTCGTTAACTCGATAACAAAGTTGTTTCTAAACTATAAGACACGCTACACTGCAATTCTCTAGAGTTGGTACGACCGAGTTACTCTTCTGATGGTGTGCTGGTCAGTTATGGATACGATACTGCAATACACACGTTGCATATACGATCCCGGTATATTCTCAGACAGTTAAAAACAAAATACAAATTCGAAATATCTCTGCGAAACTAAAACACAATTTGACCTTTTTAACACAATCCTCCTCCGCCCCTCCACGGCTCCTCGCCGCTCCCGTCTTTGGTGCCCCTTCTGCTCCATCGACCTCGACAGCCGCTTCGTCTAGTAGCTCTCCACCTACTGCTCGTAGCCGCCCCTTGTACACCTAGTGTTTTGATTCCGATATGATGGGTTCAATAGAACATGCAATTGATAACACTAGTTGTTGAGATTGTGTCGAACATGTATACGAGTAGGTCACGTATTGGAATTAAGTCTAACTAGCTGATAGGGTTAGTTGTATTTGAGTAGGATACCTCTGTAACCCTGACTCCTATAAAAAGGGGGTGCTGCTTGATCTAACCACAACAAGTTTTGGATTGTTTGGTGTGCGCGCAAGGAGCGGTCAGACTAGCCAGCCCTTGGTCGGAAAATTTGGTATGCGTCATTAAGATCAACCCATGTTGGGGCTGGTTTTCCAACAAGTGGTATCAGAGTGCAAGGTTGAAGGATCTTGAAGCAATGCGAAGGAACTCGACAGAGACCGAGGAAGCTTGTCGACGTGTATGGGCACAGTCGACAAGGGAGGTGGCACACGTGTCCCATGCATGGATCTTTCGGAGCGGAGGTTGGTAGGCCAGAGCCATGATGCAGTGAGACCTCCGAGGGCGGTCGAACTGGCTATTGGAGAACCAGTCACAGGCGGTGACCGGCGGCGTGCTGCTATGGCACGGGTGGTTAAACCGGCCACCAGTCGTGACTGACTCAGGCTTAGACCAGAGTTCGAGCCGGTCAGGGCGTCCAAGGCGGCGCGGGTCCGAGCAGTCAGACCAGCCAGGTGGGTTGGTCAGACCATGGCCTCAAAAGATGTGGCTTTCGGCGAGGGAGAGCCTCCAATGGCTCGCCGAGCCGAGGAGAGCCAAAGCGTCTGGTGCACTGCGGCGTGTAGGGTTGGGCTTAGGACATGGAAGTGTCGAACGGGGCCCAACGGCTTCTATTTGACAAGGAGGTGGACCAATCTACAACAACATGTGCACGACAGAAGAGGAGGGCAGATCGGAGGATGCGGGTGGCTAGGGACAGCCACGAAGAGTCTTATTAAAGGTGGAGGTCGAGTTCAAGTCTGACTCTAGTTTGAATCAGAATCCAACTTGGATTCGAGTTCGAGTCAGAGAAGGTGGAGGGCTCCAGGATCTCTTTAAATAGAGGGGCAGGGGAGGGCTATGGAGTAAGAGCTCAGATATTGATAGCCCCTAGCCAAGAAACATCAAGAGCTAGGTCTTCGGCAAGCGGCGCACATGATTTTCGAAGGTAGTGAAGGTGGCTATTCTCGAGCTGTCAAACCGGCCTCTAGGGTAGTCAGACTAGCGGTTTGTCACAGCGGACCAGGGTGAGGAGGATCCAGCGAGCGAGGGCACAACTTCAAAGGAGAGTGTTTAGACCGGGTCAGAGGCCGGTCAGACCGACGTGTCAGAGGAGGAGGCCAGCAGTGAGTCGTCGGGCTGCTTCGGGTTGGACCGGTTAGACCTGCATGAGGAGTCGGTCGGACCGACCAAGCGGTCAGACTAGCCGGAGGAGCCGGTTAGACCGGTCTGCGTGCCGATGCCGTCAAACTCCAGATTTGGGGTGACGAAGTTTGATGGTATGAGAAATTTTGCGCTTTGGCAGACCAGAGTTAAAGATCTATTAGCACAACAAGGGTCCTTGAAAGTGATCAAAAAAGAAGTTGAGAAGCCTGCCAGGATGTACAAATATGACTAGGATGATCTAAAGATCAAGGTTGTCGGGACCATACGACTCTGTTTATCAAATCAAGTCATGTACCATGTGATGGACTTGGATTTGCCTGATGAAATATGAGAGAAATTAGAAACTCAGGTTATGTCCAAATTGCTAACCAACAAGCTGTACCTAAAGCAACAACTATATGTGCTAAACGATATAGGAGGGGTCAAAGCTTGTGGAGCACATCAATGTCTTCAATCAGATAATCACAGACCAGCTAGACTATAGGTGAAAATTGATGATGAAGTAAAGGCTATTGTTCTTTTATGTTCATTGCCATCTTCCTATGAGCACATGGTTACTTACTGACGTAAGGCAAGAATATTATCACGGTGGTGGAGATTACTGCAGCTCTTATGGCATTTGATCAACGCAAGAAGAAGAATGTTGCAGTGGAAGCTTCTCATACTGAAGGTTGCTGGTCAAGTATGATCATAATGAGAAGAAACAAGACAGGAACGAGACTAGAGGTTCAAAGGCTAAGTCCAAAAGCAAGAAAGGGCCACAGTGCTATAATTGCAAGGAGTGGGGACATATAGAAAGACATTGTCCAATGAAGAAGTTCACTGATGGAAGCGCCAATATGGTTTGAAAAGTGACATTGAAGATGATACTTGTGATATTCTTATGCTTTCTGATAATCAGTCAGCAATAGCGTTGATATTGGATTCAGCAAGTTGCTTTCATGTGACACCAAACAGGAGTGGTTCAGCATATACGAGTCTGGTAATTTTAGGAAGGTCTACTAAGGTGATGACATGGGGCATCGTGTTGTTGGGTTGGTGATATCAAGATCAAGACTAATGATAACGTGGAACATCTACTCAAGGATGTGAGACATGTACAAAGGTTCAAGAGGAATCTAATTTTGCTGGGGTCTCTTCATAATGATAGTTATGTCTACAAGGTTGATAGGGACAAGCTAACCATGAGGATCAAGAAGAACTAAGTGACTGTGATGAAGGGGAGGAGGACTTTGAATAATCTTTACAAGTTGAAAGGGTATGTTCTTTCAAGTGGAGTTACCAAAGGAAAACCAGGAGTGACGATACTAGTAGTGGAGGATGACAGATCTGAGGCCAAGTCAGACTTGTCGAGTGGCTCTAAGTGAGCTATAAAGGAGAAGGCTCAATTCCAAGATGCACGGAGGTTCGAGCAAGATAACTTCATTGGTGGAGGGTCATATTCGTCAAGGTGGAGTTTTGTTGAGATTGTGTCGAATATGTGTACGAGTAGGTTATGTATTAGAATTAGAGTCTAACTAGCGGATAGGATTAGTCGTATTTGAGTAGGATATATCTGTAACCCGGGCTCCTATAAAAGGGGGGCACCACTTGATGTAACCACAACAAGTTTTGGATTGTTTGGAGTTTGCACGCAGGGGGCGGTTAGATCGGCCCCTACGGGCGGTTTAACCAGCCGGCCCCCGGTGGGCAGATTTCTGGCGGAGTTCTGGTAATGGAGATGGGGAGGTGCATCTGACAACGGTCCCAGGGATGTAAGGTTCGACTGAACCTTGTTAACAAACATCAATGTCTTTTTCCTCACATGATTACTTCTTGATCTAACCGCTGCGGGATGGCCGGTGTCAATCGTTAAGATCAACCTATACCGAGGCTAATTTTGCAACACTATAGTACATAAGAAAACAGACTCTAGGATTAGGGTGTTGTTGCCTCGTAGATAATTTCTTAGACATAGTGCAGACATACCGAGTGAGTTTATACTGGAAAATGAGCACAATGTTATCAAATTGTAGTAGCAATGCAATTTGTCAAGCGAGGAGCATCTGAAGGGTGTGAAGGCTTTCCTACAGAAGCATGGGGGTGGGATGGATCAGGTGGATTCATTTAGGATTTCAAAGGATAAGCTTGCTAAGATGAGCTGCAATCTGTTTTGCGCTTGCATTTCCTGTTCTAGGAATTACATGCTGTACATTTTTCATCGCTCTGGCTATATCAAAAGATCTATTAGAATTTAGTTACGATGTTGGCAGCGAGAGATTAATTTGTGCCTTAGAAATAAGATGTTGTTTACGATTTCTGCATTATTTATCCGTTTGTTTTTATAGTTTCAGTGGGAAAAGGGTTGTGTGTCCTTGAGTACAAAAGTAGATAAGTTGACTCGACGGGTGATGTGGACCATCTTTGGGGCCGCTGAAAGATATCCAAAATGAACCTACCTCTAAAAATTTGGATAATTTTGCAGAAATTGACATTCCATCTTTTAGTAATACTACATCTTATGTTGTTATGCTTCTACAAAGTCTTGCCAATGGGGTCTCTAACCCCACTAGTACAACATGTTATGGATCTTTTGCTCCTAGAAGTGTTCTTTATTTTGCTCCATTCGGAAATTCCAGACTGCCCATCGAACCCTTGGGATTGGTCGCAACACATGAATATCAGGGTATACTAGGTACAAGCATGTTTAGTAGTGCTGATGTACAAGCGAAAGGTGAGCTCTATGCGTTCAAATTCTCACATCTTTTGCTTCTTTATGCTCTAGACTTTTCTAATTGTGTTTGTGCTGCCTGGTTGGTACTTCGTTGATTGTCTTTCGTTCACAGGCGCTCAGTCTACTATCCTTGGAAATGGACCAAATCGAACATTTTCTTCTTTTGTACATGTAAGTATCTAACACATGCACACGCACATGCGCATCTGGCAAGCACAAATTAATTCTATAAAAGGAATGCAAGTGATTTTGTGTGTTTTCTTCATTATTGGTAATTCTTTCATAAGAATTTGAAGTACTCATAACAACAAATAGAGTGTATTCCATATACACATAGAAAAGGTATGCAATGTTGTGCCAAGTAGGAGGTTGCACCATTTTGGTATCTTGAATTTGAACGGCTGGAAGGCTAGATGAGGGGAAGTTTACAAACTCATGCGTTAAACCATGCCGTCTATAGTAACTAATATGAGTTTTTTCGTGCAGTCGTGCTTGTAGGTTTTAGTTTGCTGTTATAATTCCTTGGACCAAGCGTAATTATGCTCAGTTTCTGGCCTACTTTAGATTAATCAGTTACTGTTGTGGTGTATCATGAATAGTTTATCTTCTTACTATGGTATAGGAGTACACTAACATGTCGCATGTGCTATTCAATTTATGTTATGATCTATCGCTCGCCTGTACCCTTTCCTCCAAATCTAAAAACATGTGTTTAGCTTACTTAGTAACATAATTGCAATGTTGTCATATGTTAGCAAAATTTGGATAGTACTGTACTCATTTTTTAAATTTCTATCAGAATGGTAACAATTTCTCTTTTTTTTTCTGTAATGAAATGTCTTTGTTCTTAGTTTGACAATTTCATGATCCCTAAAAGAAGCAAAACTATGCAATCTCTTTATGCAAACATTCATATGTCTAATGTTTATCATTGTTATTTGTACATATACATCATTGTTGTGTGTGCATGTTGAGGTATGATTGGCTTTTGGTTCATCTTTTCATGAAACTTGTCTTTGCAGGTTCAACAGAGCCCCTATGGAGGGAATTTCAATCAGGATATTGGATGCTACAATTTCTTTAGCATATTTTCCTTGCACTAATGTGAATGTGAAAAAAGCTATAGCTTTAGCAAATGAAAGAGATATTATTTTTAATTCTTCATGATTCTTACATGAGATTTTACATAACAATCACATCATTGTGTTATGAAGGCCTGAAAGAAAATGTGCATACTGGTGCTCCTCCTCCTTGGTTAGAAGCTAGTGAGCATGACCCAAAGAATGTGTTAGTCAGCAGCTATGCTCTTCCATCTTCTTAGGAAGGAAAATCAAGAAAACTTAACTCAAAGTGTGTTGGAGCAACATGGGTAGAGAGAAGACGAGCTGAAATGGAAATGGAAAAGCGCGGTGAACTTGTTGCAGAACCATCTGATTCTAGTTGGCTCCCTAATTTTGGTAGTGCCTTGACTATTTGGTCTAAAATAGACGGGCAGCACGGGGTGGAGTCGTTCCGTCACGGAGATCTTCGTCCTCAAGGAAGGGGAAAGACTCTAAGAGTGTTGTTGTTCCTACGGTGGCGGAGGCCTCCTCCGGGTGTCATCATTCTTGGCAGTGGCAACTCGTTGGCTTCGGAAGCATGCGCAGATGGCACCGAGGGGTCGCTGGGGCAAGGCGGAGAATCGAGGCTGTTGAGCGACATGATCCAGGAGTCCGCCAGTTGGGTAATCAAGTCGTGCTGGGCGGCGATGTAGCTGTTGGCGTGGACCACTGCCGGGTCTTCTTCTTGCTGTGCGTCGGCGAACATGGCGTCTTCTTCAGGGGCACGATTGGGGTAGAGGAGATAAGCACGCTGGTTCGCGCCAGGAACCCGATAGTGCAGGCAAGAGATAGCTTCCCACGCAGCCATTTGGATGGCCATCGGAGAAGTAGACACGGTTTTCCCGATGAAGCGGAGGGGATAAACTCGGTTGGTGGCGGTTGGGTAGACATGAACTTCTGCCCAGAATTCATGCAAGGAACAGGAGGCACTCCCCAGGTACACACGGTACACGGGGCGTAGTGTCGCTTCAAGGATCTGCTGAGCCATGGACCAAAGAATAGCTGGAAATCCAGTGAACTCTGCGGCGATAGTCATTTGAAGTATGGCGTCATGGGACGGCATGCTTACCAGGAAAAAGGTTGAATAGGAAAAGGAGCACTACGAGCTAGATACTCCTCTGGCGAAGGTGGGTGCTTGAACGACAAAGAGGAAATGACACGGGTGTGCCACACCAGAGTGAAGATGGGGCTTTATATAGCCTTTCGGCTACATGGAGGTCAACGAGGATCCCAAGGAAAGATTGTCTCGGGATACGACGGAGGCTCGCGTCTTGTCTGATTTATGACGCATGGATAAATAGGGCCAAAGTAGTCAAAACGAATCGACATAAGGCTGGCAAGGGGAGGTGATGTCGGCAAGAATCAGGGAGAAGTCTCAAATGGAGGGAACAGCAAGGCTTTGCTAGGTTCTGGAGACAAGGTAAGGCCTATTAACTACTCCACAGTGGCTGTGACCGCTACATGCGTCGGAAGACATATGCGCAGGTCACATATTTCAAGCAACAAGAAATCCTGAAACAACGAATGTGTCGCAAGAAACATTGTAAGACGTATTATGTACCGTAAGGGACGTCCAACTCGAACTAAGAGGGGTACCTATCTTGCTACTCACGGTAGGCGAATTCTAATATCCTAACCTTATAGGTTTAGTCCACGTAGTCGATTTCTGGTGACGTCGCCTTGGTGGGGTACTCTTCAGTATTGCTAGCTTATTGTCACTTGTCAATGGGTCCTTTCCACTCGATGGGATGTTTTCTTCTCGAATTCCCACATTCTTGACGTCATGAGTTGAAAGGGTTGAAGTATTGGTATCGATCCAATGGTGGCGGGTCTCGACGAGTATCTTGGATGACGTGTCGTCGCGATTCTTCGTGGTCTTCGGTAGGGTTGGCGATCATCTGTGTTCCACTTGCAGGGTCTCGATGCTTACTTTGCTAGTATAGTCTAAGGGTTTTGAAGTAGACGAGAATGTAGAGAAAATTCTGTGTTTCTCTTAGAGCAACATAGGTAAGAAGAGAATCTAAGAAGGGTAAGAGAATAGAACCCACACTTATCGTAAGTTTAGATATATTTTCTGAACATATTGTTTTCACCTAGGGTTTATATCTAACGTCCGTGCTAACTAGGGTTAACCTACAGTCAGTATGGCTCTGATACCAAGCTGTGGCGCCCTCAGTTTTAAGGCCGGGAACCACCTCGTGATCACTGTATCGGTCCCTGGATCAGTAGCCGATACACACGAGTTAACCTGTATATCATTGTCATACATGCGTAAATAATCAAACAGACCGTTAAGGTCGATAATCTGATACCTGTAGCCCTTCGGCTATACATCTGCAGCGGAATTCAATGGTGAGGTGACCCATCAATATGCCATACCCGACAGGCAACTGACTGGGGTTACGCCCTAACTTTCACGATCGTAAGCTTCTTCGGACTTGACGTCTCCTTCGTCTGGCCAAATCAACAAGCCAGGTGAGTACATGGAATGTACTCACAAGCTATTCCCACAGGAGGAAAATATACGGCAATATTTCATGCAGGGAATTGTTCAAGGGATAGCTCTACCCTAAGTTGCAGGTTGTGCGGAAACGTAAGTTCTTGTTCGAAATACTAAATAGTAGATTCAAAAGCATTTTCGGAATCAAATTCGTCTCTATCGAGACGGCATTTGGTGCTGGAAGATCCAGCAAAACAGTCGTCAATTTGAGGCCGGTAGCTCCATCTACCGCCTCGAACAATCATCGCCACCTACCCGCGCTACCGCCTCGCGGCCCGGGCTAGGTTTCCTCTTCTGCAGTTCCTCGCTACCAGACCGTAGCTTAAACTGCTCACTGTGGACACATCATGCCCACGTCCTTAATCTCATTTCCCAGCTTTCACAAACAAACTCAGTCTAACCAGTGTGTGGCCTTACCAGTTCATGTCCATGACCGAGGACGCGGCTATCCGAATAGTTTTAACCCTCTGCAGAGGTGGTACGGCTTAGAGAGTTGGAGGGAGGAAGAAGATGGGAGTGGAGCTGCTCGGGTAAACCAAGGAGAGGCAGCTTGGTCTGATTAGAGTGCTCAGCTTGTGCCTGGGGAGAAGAAGAGAAGAAGCTTGGGGAGCTTGGGCTGTGAGCTTGAGGAAGGTGGAGGAGGGAGCCAGCTGGGAAGCTCGGGTTGGTGTCCAGCTGCTTGGGTTTGGAGCAAGCTCACAGGGAAGAAGGATGAGCTTGGGGAGGAAAAAGCAAGGAGAGGAGGGAGGTTCATAGCTCGGCATGCGCAGGAAGACAAAGAGAGAAGTTTGTGAGTACAGGAGGAAGGGAGCTCGACTGGTGGGCAGATATTATGGAGGAGCTGAGCTCAGGTGAAGGAGGATATGGAGCTTCGCACTGCTCGGCTGGTTTGTAGCGGGACTGAGGAGTAGTCAGAGGATGGGACAGCTCAATTGATGCTAGCTCAGTTGGTGCTGTAGGTGAATAGAGCACCGATTGCTGCGATGGATGGAACGTGGCAGGAAAAAGTGATGGGACAGGTGAGAGGAAAGGTGGCAGAGGCTGCTGATGAGATAACACGAGATTGAGTAGACTCTGCAGTATGCCAGTGGATTTAGTGCAGATTAGAAAGGTGAGGACAAAGGATTGGACAAGGCTGCAGTTGGAGAGATTGGGCAGCTCGGTTGACTAGAGGAGCAGCTGGTCATTACTGCATGCATGCGCTATTTCTGCATGGCATGAAACAAAAATTGCTGCTTGGGCATTATAGGAATAGGGTTTTGGCTATAGCAGAGATAAAAGGATGAGTCGGTGAAATGGTAGACGGTTATTCGGTAAAAACTATCGGGACAGATATTTTCCTCTCGATACGGTAATCTGGTAAAGGTGGAAAAGATATATTTATGTCATTTGGTAAGGAGAGGAAAATAACCAGGGTGGTTAGAGATTTTACCGGGAAAGACGACATAGGGTTTGGGGTGTATGTGCCCACATACACTTGATGATTTTTGCTTATATAGAGTTTGCATGAGGGTGAAATGGACATGCGATGTTCTGGTGAGCTGTGGTTTGAATGGTGTCTCTGGTATATCCAGGTATATGTGCACGGAGTTGTGACAGAGCCGAACGTTGAGTTAGGGTTTTGAGGGATTTAGGTTTAAATAGGGAGGAAAAGAGTCGGAAGCTCGGATCTAGGGTTTTGGGGCGCGACAAGGTGGGGCAGGAACACGGAACTCGAGATGGGACCTTTTTGTCGGCTTAGGACGTGTTGAGGGTGAGGTACCGTCGATACGGCGGCGGATACGGCGTGCGTAATGCGTTAGGGCTTTGCCCCTTTCGTCGAATCAGGGAGAAGGGAATTAGGGTTTACGGGTGCGGCAGGGTGACGCAAGGTATGGGAATTCTTGGAAACTTTTGTATCTCGACTCGGGTTCATTTGACGACAAGGTGCCGCGGTTGCAAATGTCCTGTTGCACGGTGTTGTCGCATTAGGGTTTCGAGAGGGGTTCGGGGTTAAATCTGTAGATGGGAATCGGTGCGTGGCACCGGGGTTCCGGAGGGTGGCACTAATTAGTTAGAGGGGAAGGAATGCCGAAAGTATGTCTGTGGCAGGGGAGGGCTGTCGCAGCGGAGGAAATGTTGCCGCGGTATTGTCGCGGTATGGGAAAGGACTTGCCGCGGTGGAAATCAGTTGACGCGGCGGAAGAAACGGCAGTGAGGCATTGCCGTGGCAGGGACATGGTAGCGACGGTAGAGACTTGTCGCAGCAGGAACGGCTTGCTGCGGCGGAGAAGGATAACAACGGCGGTGGCAGAGGTCTTGCCGCGGCGGAGAAAATGGTTGACGGCGGCTGCCGTGGCAAGAGCGTGGCAGCGGCAACGGCTGCCATGGGCTGCCTCGGTAGGGCAGGGTGCTGAGCAGAGTTGCTCGGGTTGACGGACATGGTTCGGAGTATTAGGGTTTCAACAGAACGGAGATCGATGGAAAATAGGGCAAGGGTTTTCGTGTTTTGGTATTTAGCTTCATCGTGTTTTGAACTAAAGTTTTAGTTGGGTGTATTTTCGGTTGGCATTATTAACAAAAAGTTTTTGTTAGCCCTAAATTCTGGGTTTCGAAAAATTAGGGTGTTACACTGTAGCCATGCAGTTGGTAGAGCCGTGTCATCAATGTTAGCATGACGTCGAAGCACCACTTCCTATATCTTGATCGCCCCTTCCGTCAGTAATTCACCATTAACACCAGATTGTAGACTACCCAATAACAAATGAAGGAACATGCATAACAAATGAGCTCAGGAGGAGATCTAATAGTTTGTTTTCAAAGAATGCTTTATTACGAGATTTCTTTGTAGCCCAGCATATTGCTGCTATCCCCAATATATGAATATTGTAACCCACAGGAGCCAAATCAGCAATCCAACCAAAGTACTGAAAAACAACGAGGGCGATCTCTAATACCCAGAATTGTGCTACCCACACTCCATACATAACTAGCGGCAGGACAAGCAAAAAATAAATGATTGATTGTTTCTATTGCAGAGTAAAAGCAGCAAGATTAATCTCCCTCCCATTTTCGTTTCTTCATATTATCTTTAGAAGCAATTGCGTTGTGCCAGATCAGCCACAATCAAACCTTAATTTTCATTGGTATTTTTGCCTTCCACGGGTGTTTAAAGGATGTGAGTCATGTGAGGACTTGACAATATTTGTGATGAATATTTTGCCACCATATGTGGAGTTGATTCTTTTGGTTGCATGAATTCGAGGTATGAGTTACTTGATATGTGTTTGATAAGTTTGAGTTTCTCAATTTGCCTCAAAGAAAAATTGAGTGGATGAAGGATTTTTTCTCGACTGACTTGGGTCAAGTGGAAAACTTGTGCTCGCAACGCTTTGCTTAGTCTATTGTGTGCAAGTACGAGTTGAGTGCGGCGATGGTTCAGCCATATGGATTGGCATGAGGCTTGGAGGGCTGAGATGTGGTTAAGGAGGTGGCGACGACATCATGCGGCTTAAAAGCATGTACGCGGAGGACAAGGAAGCGGGTGGAGACGAGACGTGAGGACCAAGTCAGTGCGAGGGCGTTTTGCTAAAAACGCGGAATCTACCGAAGCACAACCAAGAAACTGCGGCGGTGGCTGGGAAGTGGTTTAGGGTTAGTTGCTTAGGGAAGAAGGAAAGATGGATGGTGGATGAGTCACTTAGACACTTTGTGATACGTGCTAAGTGCTCATGCCATCTAAGTGGGCTTAAGGCCCAAATGGTGGGAGGTATGCCTCCACCACTATAAAAGAAGGGGTAAGAGGTGCTTATCTCTCAACCATTTTGTAAGCTTTGTGAAAACCCTAGTTAGGGGCTGCTCAAGAGAGCTTTGGCCTAACCATGAGAGGTCTTTGAAACAGCAAGAAAATCCAAGAAAATGCAATACAAAAAGATTTTCTCAATTCTTTTGTATTCTTGAGTTATTTCCTTTATTAGCTCTTTTGGGTTTTCGTTCTCTTGCTTTTCCTGTGGACTGATTTGTGGTATGGCAAGTAAGTGATGGAGAGATCATCTCTATACTGATCCCATCCAAGCATACCCAAGGATTCAACCTTTCCCTCCTCTATCTCGAGTTTTTCTTGAAAAGAAGCAAGAAATGAGATTTTCGTGATTAATCTTTGTAGAAGGTTTGATCCTATGATTTAGGGCTTGGAATAGGTTGCTGAGACATATGAGATGATTCCATATTGATTTGAGATCAAGATTCCTCACGAGCTTCTTTTTCCCTCAAGTTTTCTCTTTTTCTCATTTCTAGGGCTGATTAGAGAAAAGAGGATAAAGGTCTTGACTTGAGAAGTTTTTATGGAGATCAACACTTGATCTAGACTCACAAGACCTTCCTACACCTCTCTGCAAAAGTTGGATCAAAAATTCTGTTCTGGAATCTGGGCTGATCTTCGTTAATCGGTCTGAACAAGGTCAGACCGGCCCTATGGGAGGTCAGACCGGCCCTCAGACTGACCACCTCCAGAAATAGGTTTTCACGTGAAATCTCGGACTGTCCGAGTTTCAATTTCGGAGCTACCGAGATTCACTACTGTTCTCGCCTACTGAGTTCCTCGTTTTCACAGGAAATCTCGGAGTGTCCGAGTTTCAATCTTGGAGCCTCTGGAATTCATCTCTGTTCTCAAAGTACGCTTTCACTGCTTGAGCCCGGTCAGACTGGCCCTCTTCACCGGTCAGACCGGCTCGTCAAACCGGTCAGACCGGCAGTGCATGAACTCAGAGTGTTTTTCTGCTGTTCCATTTTTCCACTGTTTTGTCGAATGAATTTCCGCTGCCTCTTCTCTGTCATTTACAGTAACATTTCAGTTGCTAATTGTATTTGATTTTGAAAATAATTTTAGACTTCGACATTCACTCTGTCGGAAGCCACTGATCCAACAAAGGATCTATCTAACCCAACATTAGACAAGTGTCTATACATAGATTTCATAGTGCAAACCCCAGATTTAGTCCACTTCCACTTAGGAGTATCATTCTCCTCCCCTAGAGCTACCCCAATTGACATATCCCTTAGATCCCCATATTGGATTTGCAATTACTCACTTAGCCACCTCCAAAAAGTCAGGTGCAACCCTCTCCCTCAACTGACACATGGTGAACCCATACTCATTATTAAGATCATAAAGTCTAGAAAATCTATCCCTTAAGCTACATTCCCCACACCCAAAAGCAGTCATTTTACCATTGCCTATGACCATCATCCTGCCTTGTAGGTATATGTCCCCGACCGTTAACAAATTAGCCCAAAATGGAGAATCAGATTGTTTGTGCTAAGTCTTCTAACACATTCTTGTCTCAAGTATTTCTTCTGTATAATGAAGGCCAGGGTCCATATCCATTCTCTAACGGCCACCACCATTTGCATAGCAGGCTGATATTGAGTAATTTTAGATTTGGAATCCCCAACCCCCCTTTAACCTTGGACTTACATATCAGTTTCCATTTAACCATCTGGTATTTTTTTTCTTACTATGACCCCCTTGCCAGAAAAATAGATGTCTTATCTAGTCCATATTTTCCAAGTTGGTAGCAGGTAATATGTACATAGACATATGATACATGGGAGAACTGGTCAGACGTGAATTAATAAGAGTAACTCTACCACCAAGGGATAAAGCACTACCTTTCCACCCATCTAATCTCTTCTTAAGTTTGTCTTCTAGATTAGACCAATCTATCACATGCAATCTAGAGCCACATATTGGAACTCCCAAATACTTAATGGGTCAGTCCCCTATTTGGCAATTAAACATGTTAGAGTAAAACTGTTGTTTTTCATTGTCTTCCAAAACTAATAAAATCTTACTTCTCTAAAAATTAATTTTCAATCCATACATGGCTTCATGAAGGTATAACAGAAATTTCAAGTTTCTTGCACCTTCTGTTTCCTCCTTCAGAAACAACATAGCATCATCTGCATACTGCAGTATACATATGCCATTTTTCACCAGACGAGAGACCAAACCAGTGAACATGCCATTACCTTGGGCATTATGAATCATCTTGGACAAAATGTCAGTAGCAAGATTAAGCAGGAATGGAGATAAAGGGTCCCCCTGTCTGACTCTTTTATGATTGCCAGAGTAAGGACTTAAATGGTCACTTACCTTAACACTCAAAGATCCATGTTGCACAATAGACTTAATCCATCTGCACCATTTCTCACTAAACCTTTATGTTCTAGATAGGAGAACAAGAATGCCCAATTAACTTTATCGTATGCCTTCTCAACATCAAGCTTCATAGTGATGCCTTGTTGTTTCCCCCTAGACTCGTGCAAGATCTCATGTAAAGACATAACACCCTCAACAACATTTCTGCCTTTGATAAAAGCTGTCTGATAGGTATGGATTAATTTTGACATATATGGTTCAACCCTAATTTTCATAGTTTTAATCAAGATTTTAAAGAAAACCTGCAGGAAACATATTGGTCTGTGTTTCTAGATTATATTAGCATCAGATGACTGGGGTAGTAATGTGATGATTCCATAGTTTATTCTAACCACATCTAGGTTATAATGATAGAAATCATGAAATACAGCCATCACACCATCTTTAATAATTGGCCGATAGGTCTGACATAATTCAATAGGAATTCCATTAGGGCCGGCAGCCTTGTTTCTTTCCATGCTATGTATTGCTTTTTTGACTTCTTGATCCTCAAAAGGATGACAAGATCAATGTTATCTTCCATAGATAACCTATCTCCCCAATCCCAAACATTGTCCACTAATTGGATATGTAAATGATCAGCAGGGCCAAATAGTGATTTGTACAACTCAATAGCATGTTGTAACAACTTCTTTGTCCATTGAATAGTGACATCCTCCTTTTTCAAGGAGAAGATAGTATTTTTCCTGCGCCTGCCATTCGCATTTCTATGAAAATATTCAGTATTGTTATCTCCTTGAAATATACATTTCTCACTAGAACGTTTTTGCCAATAAATTTCCTCTAAGTATTTGGCTCCTCCTAGCCGGCTGATCACTTGATAAAGCTTGAAATTCTTCTGGCAATTCTAAGTCAGTCAACTCCTGATTAAAATTCTTTTTAGTGCTAATTAGGTCCCTTCTCAAGTTAATCCCACAACCTCTAAGACTATCTTTCACTTTTTTTAGCTTTTTCACCACCCTATCCAAGGAATTTTTTGCTATTACTTCTGTCTGTCAGCATTTATCCACCCACTTATGAAATCAGGATGTTTTTTGCTACACCGTTAAGTGTTGTATAAAAACATAATTATCATGTTGTCACCTTTCCTCTCTTTGGCACGAATTTACATGGTCTAGATTGACCTAGACTGCTCTAGTTGTTTCATTACTTGTTTGACACCTGACAGAAGCAACATGCATGCCATAACTGCATAAATTCATCCATGACACATACTCCCTCCGTCCATAAATGTAAGGCATACACGGAATTAAAGGTTCAACTTTGACCAACAATTAAACCAATAATATTGAATAATATGACACAAAAGTGGTACCATTGGATTCATATTCAAACGTATTTTCAAATGGTATCACCTTTGTGTTATATAGTTTAATATTATTGATTTAATTGTTGGTCAAAGTTGAATCTTTAATTCTGTGCACGTCTTACATTTATGAACGGAGGGAGTATTGTTGTTTATTGAGCCTTATGACTACAATATCGGTCAAGATAAACTATTCCACCTTGGTGGAATCGTTAGGTGACTACAATATCGGTCAAGATAAACTATTCCACCTTGGTGGAATCATTAGGCAATTTGAAGTGAGGTTTCAATATTGATGATATTGGTATCGGTCTTAGTGGAAAAATCAAGATGGGCGCTACATAGCTATTTTTCTCTTTGTTATTTCTTGCTATATAGGGTTTTGTGAATATGGCTTAGATGATACTTATACTTATGCTATATTTATTTACTTCTCTTTATTCTTTGCATTTGGATTATGCATTAGGACAGTTATCTCATCTGCTTGCCTGTGAACTCTTGCAGCGTGTAGGTTCTAATAAAGATGGGCAACCTGACAGTATTGTAGAATAGTGAAGAGATGTACCCATTCTGACTAGATGCTTTATGGTATGAATCTAATTAATTTTAAGAAAGGATAATTTAGAGCTTTTGACTTATATCCCAGAATAGGAAATTATGTGTAGTTACTGAAAGTCACTAATTTATGTTCGAAAACTAGATATGTTTGATGCCATTAACAGATGAACTCCCTGTCTTCACATCAGGCATTCCGCAGCTGATGCTTTCCAATAACAGAAATCAGAAATGCTACAGTGAATTCTGCACATGATATTGAATTTCTCTGCAATCGATGTGAAATTGCGTGCTAGATGGGCCTGCTTTTGTTTTTTCAAATGCAATAGAACAACTAACTGTTTGGCCTCTGCAGACTGTGCACGGTTTTCTGTAGAAGTTCTGCTAGGGTGCAACAGGTTGCTTTTTTTCCCGTCCAAGACTACGCATCGCGCGCGCGGTTGCCGAAAGGTCGATATTTCTGGCACATGCCTGAAAGGATCATTTGTAGGTTCACAGCACGTGCAATGCCCAGCAAGCCAGATAAACAAAAGGGTATTTCTTTCCAAGAAGAGTTGTCTCGTCAAGTCTTTGCAGCATGTTGGTTGGTGCTGCAACGTTCATGCCGACGTGCATTTGCTCCTGATCAGATAGCAGAGGAAGCCTGGGAGGCTGGGACAGAGATAAGTGCTCCTAACTGATAAGGTTGACTTACAGGTTATAGCCCCATCCAATTTGCCTCTTTCGGCCGCAATTGGAGCGAACCGAGTCTATTTTTCCTGCATTTGCTTGTCTGGTGACATGTGAAGAAACCACATACGCTTGTCACGCCAGTTAACTAACTTTGCTGTTCAGAGATTGCGATTGGCCGCCAGTTTTTGACCATTCGAAAGGAAAAATTGCAAGTAATCCAAACTTGAAGAATCGCTAAAACCTGCTGTAAACAAACGTAGATTACGAAATGCATCAAGTTCGCGTAACATTGCTTCTAACGAACTCTATCCCAGGCAAGACCGGTTGTCGGAAAGGTGAAGTAATTCGCCATTCTCTGTCGTTTTGCGTATGTTTTGTTTCTTTTGCTACAGGCGCCAAGTTGTGATCTCTGGCGCGCAATGTGGACCTAGAAATGCTACAGGAAATGCATTAATAGCGCAGGAGAAATAGAAAGCTCTTTTCTACGAGAAATAAGAGAAGCAGATAGTAGGAGCAAGGATAAAAATCATACTAATTTCGATAAAGGAAGTTTTGATTGACTTTTATCGTAACATCAAGGTGATACAATTATAAGAGTTCACGTCCGGTCTCTACATAACTAAAATGCACACAGTAAAAAAACATACTAATACATCCAAAAATGTATCACGCAGACCAAATTTGTGCCACACAATCTTTACAAAACCCGATTTCACAAGATTATATTAGAAGTAATATGACCGCCAAACATAAAATTCCTGCACCTGCTTGGGATCGTTAAAAACAAATTGTCCAAAAAAGATACAACTCCTGCGTTCTGCTTGGAACGCAAGAATCCCATATGATTTGGTTAAAAATAGTACGGTACCCATATGACCACACCAACATGGGTACCGTAAAATCGCACGTTCCAGGGAGGTCTGGACGCAGTTGGAGAGTAGACCTTCATAGGCCACAAATAATTCTTCCCAGGCACCTGCATCAGCATTTGTTCCTGAACAAACAGACAAACAAAAAATTCCATCACCAAGGCAGGACCAAGCCCTGCTCCTCAAATTAACGGGCAACCACCAGTAGGTGATCAACATAAATCCCCCTGCTAAACCCCCTCGTAACCCCAGCATCGGATCCCGTCGTTTTCGGCCGTCCGCGCGGTTTCCAAGCGGCGCATGTGCCCGGACAGCGACCGAGCGAGCGAGCCCATCGCCCTCCCGGCCACCGTCTCGGCAGCGGACGCCGCGTTGCGTCGCTACGCAAACCAACGTGAACGACGGCGACCCGTATGGGGTTTGTTTGCCAGCCACTTGTAATATCACAGGCTGACAGGAATCTGGTGTGAAAAAGAGCCCTTTTACCATTTCGGAACGCCGTCGCCGTGGTTGCAACGTGTGGATCGGAGCAGGATCTGCCGTGTCCACCTGCGTCATTGTCATGGGTGAGATGTGAAACACTTGGCTACATTGATTTTTCGGTGGGCATGTTGCATGGAGCTCTCTTTCTGATTTCTCATCTACAAGAGAGGGGAGGGCAGGAAAGCATTGGTGCAATCCTTGTCGTCTCTCTGCTGCATTACTAGGGCTAGTATTTGTGGTCCTCTCCATCATCACCGGTGAATGAGCACATTGAAGATGGGAAAGCCGTGTGTCTCCCGCATAGTGGGAAGCAATCCAACTGCCCATTAATGAGTTTCGATCGGTTCACCATCTCACCTGCTCGCCATATTACTGGATGCACCTGGTGCAATTAAATCTATTTAAAATACTCTGGAGGGCAGAACTTAGGGATTAAAATTCACTTCCACAAAAATGTTAAACCTATGTGAGACGGAAAAAACCCACACGTTTCAAACAGAGCCTAAGGGGCTGTTTGGTTGGGCTGTTGGGAGCTTTTCCATTCCCAACAGCCCAACCAAAGGCCTAGCTTTTGCCCAGCTTTTAGCAACAGCGCGTTTGGCTTTAGTGTAGAAAATGGGCCACTGCGGGAAGCCGGCCGGGGGCAGCTTCCTGCAGTGGTCACTTACGGCCGCCGTTTTTTGCCCCTGGGTTTGACACGAAATAACGGGCAAATGCCCTTTCTCCCCCTCGATCCCCTTCTCCATCTCGCCAGCGTCCTCCCGAGGCCTCCCCTCCGGATCCCCGCCGTCCCCTTCTCCACAAACGCAGAGCAACAGCGGGGCGGAGTTGACGCCGTCCTCAACCTCCACAGCAGCCCCGTCGCTCCCAGCCCCGGTCTCCTCTACTTCAAGCGAGCGGCGACGACCTTGAGGCCGTCCGGCCGAGCTCCGGTTGTGGAGGCGGGAGGTGATGAGACGGTAGACCTGGCCGAGGTGGAGCGTGTCCTTGGGCTTGAGGAGCTTGACCCTGGTGATCTTGGCGCCTCCTCCTGCTCCTGCTCCTCCTCCTCCTCCGGCGGCCGCCACCGCGGCCGCGTCCCCGGCGGCGGCCTTATCTGAGACCCGGAGGATGACGAGCGCGACGTAGTGACCGGGGTTGGTCCGCATGACGTCGGCGGCGGGCGTGGGCCAGTAGAGCCGCTCCACCTTGCCGCCGGGGTGCTGGATGACGACCTCCGCCGCCTCCGCCGCCTGGCAGTTGCCCATCGCGCCCCTCCGCTGTCTCGCTTCCACCAGAGGAAGAGGTCTAGGCGGCGGCGGCGGTGGTGTGAGTTCTCGGGAGGGGAGGGACTGGCGGCGGCTGGGATCGAGAAGGAGGCAGCGGTGGACCGGCGGCGGCGGGGACAGAGGAGGGAGAAGATGCCGGCGGGGGGAGGGAGCTCGGGGGAAGGGGGTTGCCGCCGGCGGAGAGCTGGAGCCGGATCTGGAGGCCGAGGGGAGGGAGGAGCCGGAGCGGGCGGCGGTCGTCGGAGCTGGAGCGGCGGCGGTGTCAAGGAGGAGGTGCCGAGGCGGGGTGGAGTTGGGCTGGGGTGGCCACCGGGATGCCCCCTGGCCCCTTTTTATTTTCTTTTTTATTTTTTATTTTCTGTAATTTTAGTATAAATAAATATTTTATGTATATTTATTATTTTCTGTAAATTTAGTTTAAGCAACAATTTGAATTCTATTTGTATTTGTAATTTTTATTTGTATCATTGGATCAAACCTCAGATGTCAATTTTAAAATTTGGTTCATTTTGATCTTAGGGGCATTTCAGACAATTCATTCATATGCAGCCCACAGCCACAGCCCAACCAAACGCGCACAGCCGAATCCTCACGTGCCAACAGCCACAACCGTTATTCCATACAGCCAGCCAACAGCCGCTTTTCTAACAGCCACAGCCCAACCAAACAGGGCCTAATGTGATTCACTATGATGCGCGCAAAGCTCTAACTTGGTTCCCAGTTCCCCTCCAGGTACGAGTCCCTAGCTCACAAACCACAATTATTCTCAACAAGAGCACTCCATGTAGTGAAAATATTTAATATTACAAGAGTATTTCTCACGGATTTCTGTGAACTGCATAAAAATTACCACTTTAGAAATTCAATGACTATTAGGTGCGTATTTGGAGTGTGATCCCGGATGGATCTACTTGCCAAGGTACCAAACAGGAAAAGAGATGCTTTTATTTTCTCAAGCAGAAAGGGAAACTAACTTTTAGGGGAAGAGTACTTTGCTAGTACTACTACTATTCAGCAGTATAATGTTGCGCAAAGCATAATGCCCACGGCTTAGGCGCCAATCACGACGGACATGTAGATTTCCATTTCGTGCAAATTTACTTATGACGATGTCCTGTCATGTAACCGAATCGATATGACGTTAATTGATTAGCCTGTCTTGCCAAATTCATAGGCAACAAAACAAAGCCCATAGATTGTACACTTGTCTATACCAATATAAAAAGGAATAGTAATTTGGAATCCAATCAATCTGAGCCCTTTATCTATCTTCATCCAACGGTTGCTATTTTAATTTGGACCCCTGCTAATTCTCAGCTCCACGTTTAACTCGCTTAACCGCCTTGCCCCTGCTCCTTCGCCCCCGCGGCCGTGCGCCTGCCGCCTTGCCGCCGGGCTCGCCATGCTGCCCTGCCCCCGTCGCCGCCGCGCCCCTGCCGCCCTGCCCGCGCCGCCGCGCCGCGCTGCGCCCCTGCCCCCGTCGCCGCCGCGCGCCCCTGGCCCCGTCGCCGCCGCGCCCGCCTCTGTCCCGTCGCCGCCACGCCCGCCCCTGTCCCCGTCGCCGCCGCGCCCGCCCCTGTCCCCATCGCCGCCGCGCCCCTGCCCCCGACGCCGCCGTGCCCCTGCCCCCGTCGCCGCCGCGCACCCGCTCCCGCGCCGCCACCTCATCTGCGCCGCCGCCCGCATCCTCCGCTCCCCCGCCTTCCCCTCCCCGCTGCTCGACCTAGCGGACTACCTCCGCTCCCTCTGTCTCATCCTCACCGCCTCCGAGGCCTCCGAGATCGTCAAGGCCCTCTCCCCCGACCCCGCCCTCGCGCTCGCCTTTTTCCGCTTCGCCGCCGGCCTCCCTCCCGGGCTTCCGCCACGACGCCTTCTCATACAACCGCATCCTGGCGCTTCTCTTCCGCAGCAGGGCAGACCCCGGCGATGCTCTGCGGCTCATCGCGGAGATGGAGCGGGACGGCGTGGCCGGCAACATCTCCACGGTGAATTTGTTGGTTGGAATGGGCGGAGGAGGCATGGAGGTGGGAGGTGCCTGGAGCTGGCTAAGAAGTGGGGGCTGAGGCTTAATGGGTACACCTACAAGTGCATTGTGCAGGCACATTGGAGGAGCAGGGAGGTGTCTAAGGGGTTCGAGGTGTATGAGAGATGCGGAGGAAGCGGTACAACCTGGATATATTTGCGTATAACATGCTGCTTGATGCTCTTGCCAAGGCTGGAATGGTATGACAATGGGCACTGTTCACATATACATGGATGATGTTTGCTGTTTTGTGCTAATCTAGGAATGGTCTGCAAATTATATTTTTTCATGTTCCTGATATGTTTTGCTCTGGTTATTTGACCTACCATGTTGTTCAGGAAAACAGTAAACACTATCAGCAACGGGTGTTGGTTAAAATAAAACGGGATCTTCACACTAAAGAAGATGCCACATTATCTGACAAATTGAAAGCATATCGTCATGTTGTCCAAGAAGGTTGACAGCAACAGATCATATCCACCAAAAGGTCATCCATATCTTATCCTATCGAAATAGAAAATTCCTGTCACAATTTGTGAGAATACAATGAATTAGGAGGTTCACAATTGTATAGAACACTTCTCTTTCCAAGCTGAAATAGCTCAGAAAGGAATCTGGTTTAGTTCCTCCTGATTGCCACCTGAGTGGTGACAATATGCACAACAACATGCAATGCAGCACATGTGAGACTAAAGGACACTGGATAGTTGAACAAGTATACTTGGGGTTACCAGAGGAAATACACTGAATGGTGTTAGGCACAACCAATTATCATTTTTAAGGAGGACTACTCCTGCAATCACTAGGCTTGCTCCGAATCATACTTACCTGATTTGCAGTTCATTGGATTCTCGATTCAGGTCCATGGTGCACCACTTCACAAAAGTAGAGCTCATTGGGGATATACCTATTCAATTCATGATTCAGTTGTGAACAGCTAATTTTACTATTGTATTTGACAATTTGACACTACCTTATATTTTTGGCTTTGGACTTACATTCATATTGGGCTGTTTCAATATCTAAAAAAAATATTGGGCTGTTGAAGAAGTTCAGTTAATGATCTAGCACCACCTCTTTCAATGTTAATTTAAATCAGTAGCTGAGTTCACTGCATAATTTTATTTACCACTATAGATCTATGTTATATCGTTTAGGTAACAGTGGTTATGCGTTCAAGAAAGTATCTGGCCAATTGCTTCATGTGTTCTTTTGCAGTTATATTTACTTTGGTTGCCTGCAATCAAAGTATTCTTGAGGTCCCAATTAACAAGAATAAGTTAGTTGGTCTATGGTTATACCTGATAATTGTTATCCGAGTTCAGTTATAAAGAAGTCCTTTTTCATTTCGAGTTTGCAGTGGTACTGGATATTGTGTCTTTTTACTACCAGTACACAGAGGTTAGGCCGTGTGTGGTTTGAATTATTTGATATTAACCTTGGTACCTTCCTTTCACTCGCTGGTGTTGGTAGTCTGACATTTAGGCTATTAGGTGGAGTTTTAGGATGGCTTGAGATGAATACCTTGTGTGGGTTATCATTAGGGAGAGCCTGAGATTGATAAATAGGAGACTTTGGTTAAGCATATTGTCCTGTAAAACTGTCACCACCATTTTCATTTGAAGCTTTATTCTTCTGTCATTTTTTCTCTTTGGTAAAACTACTTTCTTAGTATGTAAACTTGGGCACTAATTGATACTTTTTATGGTTAATTTATTGTTTCTCTCGATTAGATCAAAACAAAATGCATGTTCTGCACCCAGCTTTTTAGAATGATGCAGGATATATTTGGACATATAGCTAATGTGTACTCAAAGTTATCAAATGTACTTTACACTAACATGTTTCCTATCAGCAAAGCTACAGGGTTAGACGGGACATTTCCTCCTGCTTGGATTGGCACTGGTATTGCTTATGCTGCTCAAGAGGAGGGTGACCAGGCAATGGCTGCATTTCGGACAACAGCTCGGCTATTTCCTGGGTCAGTAATTCCTTTCGTTATTTTTTGAAATCTCAAAGTGATTGTTGATGTAAAGATCCAATCCATTTTTCTCTTCTGCTGTACTCTGGGGCAGAATATTCCTCTAATTAAGTTGAAATATTCTTCGTGTCAGCTTACTATTCCAACTGCATCCTTCTGTATCAGATTGATTGGTTGTGTTTACCTTTTTAGTAGCGAGTGTAGCAGATTTAGTTTTCGCTATTGAATTTGTTCTCACACTTACATTTTCCCCAACTTGATATGGTCCATGCAATCTTTCAAGAGGAGGAAGCATGAGTGAAGTTCTATATTCTTTTACTAGCCTATCTCTACTATTATAAAGGCACAGTTCCGTCCTCCCGCTTAACATTGCTAGCACGTGTCGATGGGTCGGCCCCTGCTATCAGCGGCTATTTTACTAAGCTCCACTTCAGCTTTGAAATTTGAACTGTTAAATCCTGGCTATCTTTGGACTTGTGGTGAACTATATTATGCATGGTTAAACATGTTTATCTGCATCTTTGTTAGAGTTTTTCTTTATTATTTGCTTTCACTGAATAGCACCTGGAGGTCCAAAAAAATGATAATTGAGAGAGGGTGTGTTTACCTTACGTAGTTATACCAAAAAGATCCTTAATGAAATAAAACATGATAAGCTCTATACACCAAACAAGAAAAAGAACTTTTACTACAATCTATCTTCAAATCTGCACCTTGATCTGACCCAACCACCCTTGATAACTGATTTGCACTCTCCACATGTATTGGTCAAATAAAATCATATTTAGTTGTGTTAAAGTGAATGAAATGAATGGTAATTTTTGTTATGAAATGTTGCCGATAGTACTGGGTACTGGTGAGCCAGAAATTGTCCTGTATTGGTTTGTAATAGTGTGCTGCCTCCTTGTCTTCTGTTGTCAGTGTTTAGAGGACGGGTTTTCAGTTTCATGATCCTCATGGACCATCCTTCATCATGTAAAAATGTCTGCATGGAGTTGTGTTTGTTTTCAGCCGTATTGGCGTATTTTCTGATTGGTATTCTACAGCTGTAGAGATCTCCTTGGTGAGCTACGGTACAGTGCTATGTCTATAGCAAGCTATGCAAAGCAAGCAATCCGTTCAAATGTTGTTAATTCTTTTGAAAATTGTTACCAAATACTTGAACCGGATTGGCAGCTGTGAGTCATCTTTGTTGTGCCTTTGCCCTAAATTCATATCCGTCGCAACGTACGGGCATTCTAATTCTTGAAATTTATGAAGAACTAAATGACATTTTAATTCTTTTTTTTCTTCAGTCGTAGAAATGGAAGGCCATATTATGAATAAATCTTTCTCTTATTTTGCATATCAGCAAAACTAATAATGCTTTCCCTGGCATTGAATAGGGTTGGTTTGTTGTCTCTTGTGGAACGTCATAGCAGTTACTTCAGCTTGGATTAAGGGGGAAGGTAATACTAAAACACTTGAGGTAACTTATTTTGGATCTATTCTTGTATTCGAGTATGTCTATATATTATAAAGACGTGCATTGCACGTGCTGGGTTACTAGTGATTAACAAAAAGTGAGAGTTCTAAAAACAGAGTTCTCTCATTTTGTACTGTGTTAATAATTGAGATTTGAGACCGCTCTATATCACAAAACAGGCCAAAAATGGATAAATTATTAGATGGATGAGCGACTTGGTTTAGACAATATGTCATCTTTAAGATCTCTGTAGTTCGGAGTTATAGGTTCAAACCCCGGAAATCACCATTCGAAAAAGAAAACCCGGAAATCCTTTATACTCCAACCAACCTGCAGTCGGTGAGAATTAAACTCTGGTTTTTTGTGTTGAAGTTAAACTCCGCTATCTAGAGCGGACATACTGCAGCCCATATGCCATGCAACTTGTATTAGTGGGGTTTTATATCTTAATCACTTACATTCATGTCACGTAACAACTGAGTTTCCCCGCAAAATAACAAATAAAAGGAAAGTGTAACAACTGTGTTGCTTCTTGGGCTGCCATGCTAGCTAGTACCATCACTTTCTGACTTGTGAAATACGCTATGCCTCAGCTCAAGAAAAAAGAAGTTTGTTACTTTATGTTCCCACCGGAAAGAAAAAATTGGAGTTCTTTGGATTCTCCTGGAGCTTACGGCGACAGTACTTGCCTTCGAATGGATTTATGGACATGCTTTTTCGCGATCCATGATCAGCAGATCAGACCAACACTTATGAGCTGTTCCTTCAATAAAAAAAGAGAGCTTATGAGCTGTTCTAGATCGTCTTTCACGGCCAATATTTGTCGCTTTCGATCAAGTAATGGTTAGTTGTCCAATGTCCGTGGCAGGGAAAGGGGAAGAGAAAATTCAGAGAGGGCAGACGTGAAATCATGATCCGAAAGCGTAAACTCATCCATCGAAAACATTTTAAAATCTAGTAAAGGCAATAAGAAAAACTCCAAAAGGACCAGTCATTTCGAAGCAATGTTTCTCGATGCCAAAGACTTATGTGAAATAAGATATTGTTTTTTGTATATCTAAAACTAATAATTCACACGGTTAACTCGGCGCATGTTCATAGCATGGATAATTTGGTTCTAAGAACAACCTCACAAGAAAAAATCGTGCTACCGTCTCACATGGTGCTAACGGTTACCAATACACAAAAGCACCATCAAAAGGTCACGAAAAGTTTCACAAGATTTTGACAACATGTATACACATGTTAAAAATCAAATCCAAATTCGACCTACATGTCGAGGAATATAAAGGACATATTCCGTTCTGAATACATCAACATTTGACCTGACTGCTATTTATAACGGAATTTATGTATTTTATTTATGATTTAAAATTTTATAACATAATAGACAGCTTTATCAATGTCATAAAAAAATAATTACAAATCTTTGAGCGCTGGTGCAACTTTTTCCCCACCAATCTTGTCACCCGTTTTTTGCAAAATAAAGGCTACACCTACAAGGTGTAGCGCAATCTTTCACCTATCATGGTAGTGCAATCTTTCACCTATCAACTCATATTCCACTTTCTCCTTTCTAGAGCTCCTTATCCCACCCATACACTCCACAACAAGTCAAGAGCGCCCAAAAGGAAGTAACAAACAAACCAGCCCATGCATGTCCTCCAGAGGCAGAGGTCAGCTTTCCACAGGCTCCCTTCCAATCAAGCACACAAAAACAACATTTTTCTTTGTATGTAAGACCGCCTAATGATTTTCATGTTGCTGAACTTGGTGTGCTGCCTCATATGGCGACAACGTATAAAGTATTGATAATATAAAATTAATAAATAATGTACTTGTGATGAAGATATGGACCAGGGACCTGGACAGGTGCAGTTGGAACATATCTTATGTTGGGGAGATTAAAGTATTATTAAATTACTGAGTGCAAGTGCAAGTTTGCTCAGGGAATATATGGTCTATACATTCTAGAATCAAATGTACATTAGTTTAGGAGTTTTGTCAACAAGAGTATATTAATTTGGTGTCCTTTCCTCTGACAAAGTGGGTGGTGTCAAGGTATTTGGATAAAAATTTTATTTTTAATACCGGCTGCATATAAAATTCTGTCTCAATATAAGTTACATCGAAGTAGTAGTTTACTAATCTATGTTATCACAGGATTAACCTAACAAGCACCGAAAACGGTGTACGGTGCGTAAAGCTTTAGCTAAGACTGAAAGTGACATCTCCGGAGTTGGGTAGGCATGCATCTGGTAACTTGTTTCTTTTGGAGGAGAGGCACAGTAAAAAGTTGAGTAGGATTGGTATAATTTCACGGTGAACTGTTCGACCCAATTAGAAAGCAAATTGCAAAGTAGAGGAGATAGACAAAAATAATAACACGCCGTGTATCTTCTGGAACCTGACAAAACTGCATGTTTTGAATGTTTGCAATCACAAGATCGGCATGCTAAGCTCAGTCACAATCTACGTATGAACACGTGACCAATTTTGTTAAGAAAAACTAACCTTGCCTTTTAAACTATCCTAATCCTATGGACTGCCTAGGATATTGAAATCATATACTAGGCTCCTTAGGAGCAGAGTGTTCAACAAGAATTATGTTCTCAATTAGACAACAATGATCAGATTAAGGGAAAACCAGATATTTTCCATTTCAAACAATTGAATTGCTTTTTCTCGAAAAGAAGAAACAATAGACCTATGTCTCGCAAACACAACTGTCCTGAGCCCAGCGACATGGAGAGACAAATATCCGATTGCTAATCTTTTAAGTGGCACATATCTAAATTCCTCTTAAATTAAATCTTTTGTTTAAGCAAAGGCACTAACCAGATCAGCTAATGCAAACTCTTCCTTTGATCCACACCTTTGCAAAGAGGGAGAGCCAAGAAAAGCAATGCCTCCTCCAAGTGCCCAAGCCCCAAAGCCCAACCAAACCAAACCCCTACCCCAATAATTGCAGCACAAGCCTTACATGGTGGTGTTAAAGGATGAACATGGCCCTGAGTCTGGGGGCCCCTTCCCCATTTATTGTTCCTCCTTTAGAATCCCTGTCAGGGATTGATGAAGATGAATGGCTGCTAGCCAGCAACCAATGCCACAAACAAAAAGAAAAACCAACCCAAAAAATAATAATAGTAGTATAATACTACTAGCTCCATGGATGGATGGCTTTCCCCTAGTCTCCTCCCCACTAGCTCCATGGCTGTCCCTCCATCTCACACACCTGCACTTGTCTCTGCAAGCAAGTACTGACTACTCCCCCAATCTCTTGGTATTTTCGTTGTGTTGTTTGTCTCTGAGAGTATGTGCTGCCCATTCCTCCACTTCATCAGCTCATCACTCTCTCTGTTTCTCTCTCATCCCTATCAGGATAAGCTGCCGCTGCTCGAGCTCCCTGCTGATCTGGTGCACTTGCGCTGTTCTTGTGCTTTGATTTGTTTGCTTCTGGGAGCTGTGGTGGCCGTGCAATGATTCTTGGTTGCTAGCTGATTGCCACCTTCATGGCGGCATGCCTATAGAGTGAGAGGGACGGGAGGAGAGAACAAAACAAACCGGCCAAGCAGTGACCTGACCTGACCGTGAGAGAGGAGAGAGAAAGTTCCGGCGTGAGCACGGGCACCAACAAGTGGCTAGCTGGCTGCTAGCTCTGTAGTGGCCAAGAAGCGGTGCGGGAAGCTGTGGAGCTTGCGCTGCGGAGCTCCATGGATTGGGATCTCAAGATGCCGGTTTCTTGGGACCTAACCGAGCTGGAGCACGACGCCGTGCCCGCCATCGCCGCCGCCGCGCCCCCCGCGGTGGCTGCGTCGGGCATTGCTGCGGTGGCGGCGGCGCGTGGGCCGCCGAGCCGGCCAGAGTGCTCGGTCGACCTCAAGCTCGGCGGGCTGGGGGAATTCGGCGCGGGGGACGCGATGAAGGAGCCGGCGGCGAAGGGGCCGGTGGCGTCGGTGTCGGCCGCGGCGGTGGTGCCGTCCGCGAGCCTGCTGAAGCGGCCGCGCGCGGGGGCTGGCGTCGGCGCCGGAGGCGGGGGCCAGTGCCCGTCGTGCGCGGTGGACGGCTGCAGGGCCGACCTGGGCAAGTGCCGCGACTACCACCGGCGGCACAAGGTCTGCGAGGCGCACTCCAAGACGCCCGTTGTCGTCGTCTCCGGCCGCGAGATGCGCTTCTGCCAGCAGTGCAGCAGGTAATATAACTCGGACAAACAGCAAAATTCTGCAATTTCAGTTGATATCAATTCTAACCATACTCAATTCAGCTCATTCACGACATCGTTTAAGTTCACGAATCGACACCGCAATCGCATCAACTTGATTGTGATTTGTGGAAAGATCATTGCTTGAATTGTTGCAATGGAAAATTATCTGCACGAAAGAACTGACTGATTGGCCTCAGTCATTTATTTTCCATCATTTTCTTTTTGCTGCAGAGTATTCCCTTTGTTATAAGTGAGTAGGCGGAACCAGTTCTGTCTTAGGCCCTGGCTTTGCCTTTCTCTTGGCTCAATTGTTCCCATTCCAAGCACAGCTGGTAGAATCAGTAGAGTGAGATGAGCGTATATCTCCCTGTCTTGTCTCAGGGATCAACAGTGTTACCTTTTTCTGGCACTACCTTTTCAGCCTTTCCATATGAATGTACCCCAAGTTTTTGCCTGCTATCCTTTACTTTGGCAACCTGGATACCTAAATTATAACCCTCCCCTTTTCCTACTTTTGCACTACTAACTTTCTAACCCATCAGTGTGAATTATTAGCAGTAAAAGGTGACAGATGCATTCCATGTGCCAAAGATCAAGTGGAGCAGTCGTTTTTATGATTAGCTGCTACACGTTCAAACTTACCCCTGGATAGTCCTTTTTTTTTCATTGTTTTTATTTAAAATTGAACAATGAACTGAAATTTCTATATTTTCTTTAACATTGTCTAAGAGTTACCTTTAGTTATGGCCCCGGCAAACAAAAGTGCTTCTGTGCTCCACAGTGGAAGCAAAGCAAAGATTTTAAGCAAACAGGGAGTTTAGAAGCTAATCTGTCCAGCCATTGTTAACCATATGTACGTTAGGATGTATGCAACTTTTGCTTTCAGGGGGTGTAGAAGCACTCCTCGTTAAGTAATACCCTGAATGATAAGCCCCATCTATGACATGATTGCCTATCTCTTTTGTAAAGTGAGGACTTTCACTTGCTGAATTAGTAACCAGATCCATACGAGTTCTTTCACTTTTTTCGTGGATTCTTGCCTGCGCAGTATTTGTCGTGTGGGACTATTGATTTTAAAGGTGTTGCAGAACATACAACCTGCTTTATTTAATTTTGGCCTACCACACCTGCCTTGCTTGCTTCTTGCTATTAACCGTTCTTTTTTGTCTTGAAAACTTATTAACCGACCAGATAACACCTACAAGTTTCAAATATTTTTCTATTCATCGGTTAGCTGAACTATCAGAGTAACTTGCACTTAAGGTTGCGCAAAATAAAATCTAACTTATGTCTTTTTCAAAGAATGAACTCTAGCAAGGGTCTCATTGCTCGATTATTGAACTGAAACATAATAGCTGTTCTGATTATGGTCATTCCTTTGAAGCTGAATGATTTTTTCTGTTGGATTTTGGTCCATAGCAAACATGATATTCTTCTTTCTAATCTAGTGGTAAATCCTAATATTTATGTCACATCTGATTGATCTACTTCGTTAAAATTTGAGTCCACTTTTTCATCTAAAATAATAATTTGAGTCCACCAAATAATTAACATACAATCAACAAATGTGAGAATTCCTACCTTATGAAGCAAATTGGTGCGTCCGATTTGGCATGTTTTTATTTTACAATATATTTTTGGAGAAAATTTATTTTGCAATAATACTAGACAAGCTGAAATCTTTCTTTCTGTTGAGTTGGTGTCTTTTATATTTTTGACCTAGAGTGAGCAACTAACTCTGCAATCAGTAACTCCACATCATGTTCCGTAAACAATACAAATATTATCCTTAAATTATTTGCTCTCTTTCTCCTAGAAGTTTTGTATCCAGTGGGGTCACATTTCCAGTGATTGCTTACCTCTTACAGATACCTAGTGGAGCAAAATTTGGATTACCATACTGCTTGACAGACTTTATCAAGTGCTCCTCAGTGTTCCAACAGGCTGATACCATACTGCCATATACCTGTCAGAACCATTAATACTGTGGTCCCAATGTCCAACAGGAGTTGCACTAATTTTCTCTGCATTAGAGGCCCAGTACAAAACTTTTATAAACTGAAGCCCGTGCACTGAAATTGTTAGCTGAAACATTGAAATCTGGGTGGTCCAGCTGTGTACTATCACTTTTCTAGGGAATCCATGTGCTATTTTCAAATGTTGAGCGAATAAATATTGGATCATTCTGTTTGGTTGAGTAGCATGTTAGCCCCATGTAGCTCTGAAATATTGATGTTCCTGAATTGTATGAGTGCAACATTTGTTCAGAAAACATGTAAATCAAAATTGATGGTGATGGTCTTGATCGGCTAATCTCCTTTGCTTCTCCTATAAATTTAAACTATGCTTTAAGCATAAGGTTGCCCGCATGCATGTAAATTCTCTCTGATCCTGAATGCCATATTATATTGTTGACTTGTTGTTCCATTATATCATGCCATTATAGTACTGCCTGTGTTACGAGAGTAACAAGCAAGAGTTACTTGTATTCTCTTATGTGAACTGGAACTGTTATGCGAGGGTTTATATCCAACGGTCTTCAAGTGTGCTCTGATTTTTTTTCCTTGCTTCCTGCTACAGCATTCATATATTGTTGCTTTCTGCATAACAGTGTCAGTATGTCATTAAAGATGGTACTAATTAGTAAGTACACATGCTTAAATGGGTAGCTTTTCCTTCATATATCTTAGCATTAGAGCTCCTTTCACTTATTGTTTGGGCCTCTTATCACTAGTTTTTGTATCTCTAGGTTTCACTTACTGACGGAGTTCGATGAGGCTAAGCGTAGTTGTAGAAAGCGCCTTGATGGGCACAACCGACGCCGCAGGAAGCCACAGGCAGATAACATGAATTCCGGGAGCTTTATGACAAGTCAACAAGGTATTTTCTTGTTTAACTACTCTTTTTTTTACAGCCTGTCGATTGCTACTTTGACAACAAGGTATTTTCTTGTTTAACTACTCTTTTTTTTACAGCCTGTCGATTGCTACTTTGACATGGTTGAAATATGAAAATTATATAGTAACCTGGCTTGCTAGAACCAGAAATTTCAACCATGGAGTACAATAACGCATATGCAAAGTCCCACCAAAATGCTTTTGCAAACTTTACCTATAGTTGTTCATAAAATCTTGCCTGTCAAACCAAGGTTTTGCAATTTACTTGGTACTTATTTTCTCCTACCATCATGTGTAACTGATAGTTGAGTTTGGCCTGTATTTTATATGGAGCTATGACTGATTACAGAATGCTGCAATTGCAATCTTGTACATTGATAGGTTTGAGTAGTTGTCTTTTGCTTGTTTCATGAAGTCTGTTTAGGTTTGTTTTCAAATGCAGGGACAAGGTTTGCTTCGTTCCCTGCTCCAAGGCCAGAGCCAAATTGGTCTGGGATCATCAAATCTGAGGACAGTAATCCCTATTATACCCATCAGGTCCTGAGCAACAGGCATCATTTCGCTGGCTCTACATCAACATACTCCAAAGAAAGCCGGCGCTTTCCCTTCCTCCATGAAGGAGATCAAATGAGTTTCAGCACAAGCGCGACGACCCTCGAGATCCCGGTGTGCCAACCTCTCCTCAAGGCCATCACTCCGCCGCCCGAGAGCAGCAGCAGCAACAAGATATTCTCCGATGGACAGCTAACTCAAGTGCTCGACTCCGATTGTGCTCTCTCTCTTCTGTCATCCCCGGCCAACTCCTCTAGCATCGATGTCAGCCGGATGGTCCGGCCAACCGAGCACATCCCCGCTGTGGCTCAGCACCTCGTCCCCAACCTGCAGTTTGGCAGCTCCTCCTGGTTCGGTTGCTCCCAGGCCTCCAGCGGTGTCTCCACCGCCGCTGGGTTCGCCTTCCCCAGCATGGAAAGCGAGCAGCTGAACACTGCATTGGTCTCGAGCTCGAACGACGAGATGAACTGCCACGGAATCTTCCACGTCGGCACTGAGGGTTCCTCTGACGGGACGTCCCCGTCCCTCCCCTTCTCATGGCAGTAGTTTTCATCAATATCAGTAGCTGTTCTTGGTTCTTTTATCAGTAGCTAGCTGTGGCCTTACTGAGCATGGTTCAGTTCTTTGTGTTTATTGCTTTTGCTCTTCCTCTGCCTTCTTTAGTTGTCTCAATTATCTCAGCATCAGAGTGAATAACTTTGCACGAATCAGAAGCAAATCTCCTTCAAATACTTGTAGACTTCACTGATGCAGTATCCAGTATGTTACTTCTGTTCTTGAGGTGCAGGTGCTCGGTTGAGTACTTAGTTCCATGACTCTTCAGTCTTGAGCCAAAAAAGGAACAAAGAAAAAAGGCATCGTGCCTTTATTGCAGTAGATGAATCTGGCCCAGAATTGACGCGGCCGGCGGCCCATGTCTTCAGAAGAGATGTTTATCACGGGCTAGGCCTAACACGGATCAACTATTTGCTCGTCGTCTACTTCATCAGAAAAATAAACAACCTGATGGGAAATTCGGAGAGCTTTCGATTCAACTCCCACCGTAGGAACAAAAACTGCCTGTGAAGTCGAAATGAAACAGCGTAAATTGCATATCATTCTGAAGAACCACGCTATCAGTGTGAGCGATCTACCTTTCGGGATTCGTGACGCACAAGTATGTGCAGGGGATAGGAAGCCATGGAGTTGATCCGGAGGCGGCTCCATCGACCGTTCGCAACAACCGTGCATATATGATTGTGCATGTGCGTGCAGAGTGCAGACAGTAGTAGTTCCATGGTTAAGAGACAGTCCAACAAAGCACGTATACTTGGTGTCTTTTGCCTATAGTTACTCCAAATAAGTCGTCAAGGAAAAAAGGGCATCTGCGTATTGTAGCAAAAGAAGAAGAAGATGTATGTCTGTTGTCTGATTTTTGTTTTTCATAGGACAAGTTCTATTGAATAAAAAAAATATTTCCGTCGTGCAGTAAAAAATGTTTTCACGTTGCATTGGTCTAAAAATATTGTTACATATATTTTAATAAAATATTTTCATCACATCATAAAAATATTTTTACGATGATCTCTAGTTATGTCCAGCTTGGTTAACTACAAGTCAAAGTTACGAGATGGCTGAGGCGAGCGAATTGGTAGGATGCCGTGCATGCATTAATACATACACCCCTACAAACTGGTTTTGAACTGTCGGAGTACTCAGCAAAGTGATTTTTGTGTATTTCTTGGCACCAGGGAGAGACTACGAACGAAAAAACCGGTAGTGCCATGGACCATACGTAAAGTGCAATATGCGAACAGGCGAAATGCAACTCCATCTATAGGCGAAATGCTGTGGCAGCTCGGTACGTATGCTAGGGTAATTTGGCATGCACAATGCATAAACATGGCCGTACGTAATGTAATAGCGGTCAACCAGCTGGCAACTCGCTTGCGATATGCAACTCCATCTATCGATCCCAGCAGTGCACTTACCCGCTGCCGCAGGCAGCGCTCTTCGGCGGGCCGATCGCGCCTTCCCTCGACGGCAGAAACGTGCGAGGTAACCACAGCGCCGCCGCGCGATCGACTTGCTCGATCGGGGCGCGCTCCGGTTACTCCACGCACAAACAACAGCGCCCGGCACGTACGAAGGCAACCGCGCCGGCCGAGTCGCATTGCGCGCGGGTTATTGCGGCACACAGGAATCGAGGAGGGAGACCTGCATGATTGATTGATTACAAGGCAACAAAATAAAAGCGACGAAAGGGACACGCCATCTGCTCTGCTCTCCTCTCCTCTCCTCTCCTCTCTCAGCAGGTCTGGGTCCCTCCACCTCCACCACGGAGCGAGCCCTCTCATGCCTCTCGGTCCATACGACGCCACCCCTCTCTCACTCTCTCTCTCTCTCTCTCTCTCTCTCTCTCGAACATGAGATGCATCATTGCGAGCAGCGCGAGGATCGGCGAGTCCAAGGAAAGGTCACACCACACCGTCACGCCACTCGACGACGCGCGCGGCCGTCGGCAGCCGGGCGGGAGGTCGACAGGTGGTGGCGGGGAGGGCCGGGCCGGGGCATGATCATGCTGGCGCCCCGTCCCGCCGCGGCCAAATCGGCCGGGGTCACGTCGCCCCGACCACCACCACCACTCGCGCAAGCCAAATATCTCCTCCTCCTCCCCGGCCCGTACACCATCGCGCGCGCCACCGTCTGGACCGTTGGTCTCGAGGGTGGTGGGCGGGTGTGGGCCAGAGCTCTCTCGCGCGAGGCGCGGGTTTGCGGGCGGTGGCATGCTGGGAACTGTTTCTTTCTTGCATACGCCTGTGTATGGGGTTGCCGTGTGCCGTCACCGTACGTGTGGGGGTTTTAGGGATTAGCCCCCTTGGATACCGAGGTATTGGAGGATTGGCCACTGTAATGAGGTAGCGAATTGATGAACTACTTAGCTGGCCTCATGCTTTGCTGCTAGCTAGCTTAATTTGCTGTGTGATCGATGTATTGCCTGAATTTGGCTCATGGAATAAGACGGCTGCTTTGATTAATGTCTAGGAATTAGATTTGGAGAACAGAATTATCTTCAATGCAGACCGTAACTAAGATGCTAAGAAAAAAAAGGTGATGATACATGCAACTTTAGACCCCCTTCTTTTCGCTTAGGCTTGTGCATAAGTCGGCTTAAGCTTAACTGCCCGCAGAAGCTTCGGTGGGAGGAAGCTCTAATAAGCTCTAATTTCCTTCTTTTCGGCTTCTAAGATGTGAGCTTATTTTCGGTGGTGAATGGTGTAATGTCTGTAATACCCCTATAACTATTTATACTCTATTCAATGGTTAATATCGTTCTTTTGAACTGTTTTAGCATGTAATTGATAATTATCACTCTTGAACTGTCTTTTGCCATACATAGATGAGGCCCACTTCCGTATACATTCTAATTTGAATGCAAATACATACAATCCATGGGCCATTGCAAACACAATTCAATTTTTTTTGGATATCATCAATCATACTGATTCAGTGATAGGGATGACATACATTAATATCAAATTTTATTCCCTGATAAGCAAACACAATTCAAACACATCTAATCATACTTGCTAACATAATTAAAAAATAATAATTTATCATCTAATATATACATCAATTTCCCCGCTCCTAGGGTCCAGCGGCGAGAGGTCGCGCTGGCGACGTGGTAGCGAGGAAACCATGGCAGCGAGCCGGGGCGTTACCGGTGGAGGAGGACGAACGGGCAGCGGATGGGCGGCCAGATCTGGGCAGTTGGGCGGAGGATGGCGAGCTCGGGGCTGGCCGAGGCGAGCGGTTGCGATGCGGGATTCGGATCTAGCGGCAGTGGGGTGGGGCAGTTGCTGCGAGGGAGGAGGATAGCAGGTTACGGGTGGCGGGGGCGGGTGTTGGCGAGCGACGGGATCGGGGGTGGCAGCGGAGAGCAGGCGGCAGGGTCGGGGGGTGGCGGCGAAGAGCAGGTGGGGGAGGGGGGGGGCGGGCGTGGTGGCGTGGATGGGCGTCTCGGGAGAGGAGGGTAGGGGTGAGGGGCGTGGGGTGTGAGTGCGGGTGGAGGGCTCAGGAGGATTGGGGGAGGGGCAAGGGTAAGGGATGGCAATTTCGTGTAATTTCTTGACTAAGTTTAAGGGCAATTTCAAAATGTGTTACACAATAAGCTCGGGAAGCCGGGAGAACCCAGCTTCCTGCTACCAATGGAAGTTTAGGAGGGCTTAACTTCACCATTTTCCCTTCTTTTCAACTTCTAGCTTCCTGGGGCCATAAGCCAGCCAAAAAGCTGAAAAGAAGGGGGGCCTTAGTTTAGCTGGTACGTAGTGGTCATTTGCTGGATAAAAAGGTGTATTAAATGTTAAGGACTCTCTCTTTGGGTGTAGGCACGATGTTGCGAAGCCATCCAAATGCGAGCGTCTCACCTCTACCTTAATTTTAAAAGTGTGAGAGAATATGTCTTATCCCTTACATTTCAGATAAGAAAATGTATAACTTGTATACTAAGTTTTGTTCATTTTTACAACCTATGTTTTTTGGTGCTAAACATACAACAGAATTATGCTTTGACCATGAAATATGTAACATTATAGAGAAATGGTAATACTGAGGCATCTATCATGTGTGTTTTGTTGTTTATTAGTAGGATATTCAGCTATCCCATGTACTTAAAATAGAGAGACTGAGTTCAGCAAAAAACGTTCTAGTATGCACGGTTCCTTACCAAGGCAGGTAGATTACATTGACCCGAAACCAGATCCTTTTGAGAACCGAGACATGTACATGCACCAATACGGAAGCAAAGACCACAACTCTCCTGAACTTACGCGGAAATGCACATACCACATATACACAGCTAACTAGCGCGGCAAGTTCTCCGGGCAAAATTAACACGCTCTCGGCTCATCCAGATGGAAGAGCTCCATCCTGTCTACACAAACTATGGTAACCTCCTGGCTCCTGCAAGAAGAACCAGGTACGCATGTAGCCAGCCACCGCAACCAAACGGCAACGAGCCCCTTGCCCAAAATCACAACACCAGGAGGTTCCATCCGGAAAAGCTCTCCCCCCGCTTTCCGCTCCACCTCTTTCTCCAGCTGTCGAGTCCCAACTCGCCGAGCCCACCGAATTAATATCAGCGAGACAGAGAAATGGCTTTGCGTTACCCGTAGAATACACGGCCGCGTCGCAGAGAGAGAGAGAGAGAGATTGTTCACGAGGTGAAATGACCGACGAAAAGGTAGCCAGTGAGCGAGCTAGCGTGTACGTACGAGCGCGATAGCGACGGAGATTGATTGGAGAGGGGTGCGCGCTCTAGGGTTTCGCGTCTCACACCACCTTGCCGGAAATGGCAACGAGGGGAGCGCCCTATTCACTCCCCCTCCCACCCTCTTTCGCTTCTGCTTTTTAACCCACCTCCCCCTCCCTTCTCCTCCCCTCCCGTCTCGACTCCTCTCCCCCCTTCCCCTTTCGCTTTGCTGAGCTTCGCTGGCTTGCTCCGATTCGGTGGTGGTGGTGGTGAGGTAGCGCGCGGTCGAGCCCGTGGAAAGTTGTGGTGGAGAGGAGGACGTGCGAGCGCGGGACAGCGCCATGGGGAGGGGACGGGTGGAGCTGAAGCGCATCGAGAACAAGATCAACCGGCAGGTGACTTTCGCCAAGCGCCGGAACGGGCTGCTGAAGAAGGCGTACGAGCTCTCCGTGCTGTGTGATGCGGAGGTCGCGCTCATCATCTTCTCCAACCGCGGCAAGCTCTACGAGTTCTGCAGCGGCCAGAGGTATATATGCGTAAGGCACATGGATGTGTGCGCGCGCGTACGTACGCATGCGAACGAACTGTGGCCGGAGGGTCTAGATCCTCCCGGATCTGTCCTCGAAGGCCGGGGGCATGGGGTGGTGGAAGCTAGCTTGGGGTTTCACGGGGGATCTGGGTGGGGCGCGCGAGACGTGGTGGATCTGTGAGAGGAGAAGCTCGATCGGGGGGAGGGGGGGGGGTGTTGAGCTGCTGGGTTTTGCGCGCTGCGGTTTCGAGGGGTTCGGGAATTGGGAATACAAACTTGGTGTGTGAATTTCTTCGGGAAATTAGGGTTTTGGGTTGCTTGGTGTCTCGTAGGGCGTGATAATCTTAGTAGATCTGCGGGATTCGGCCCTCATCGTCGTAGTAAATCCATTGTTCTGAGAGAAGACACACTCCTTACTTTTTTGGGTTCATTAGGCAAAAGTTGCATGCATGGAAGATAGAGAAATTCAGCAGGGGTTACGTGATTATTAGGAATAAATAGGTTCAGGATCGAGCAAGGTTCCTAATTAATGGAGAGCGTTTTTCTTTGGAAATCTGGTTAATTGTTTGCTCAATTTTTTTTTCGTAAATATGAATGAATTTGACAATATTTGCTGCGCTGGCAGCTTCAGGCATGGCACATAGGGTATGTTGAGACTGATGGGTTCTTAGCATCCCCTATAACAACGTTTGTTGCGTGCAAGATCGAAACAACGTTTGTTGCATGGACGTCGTGTCGCTGGTTTGCTGCAGTTTTCGCAGGAGAGCGTATTTTGGATTTTTCTTTTTGGGCTTTGATGCGAGTTATGACTGACTCAAATTACGCGAGATCTTTTCTTCAAAAAATTAAATTAAGCGAGATCAACACCTTAAGTCCCCCTTTTTCTTGTATAATCGGAACGGGTAAACTTTGAAGATGTTGTAGTTTCAATAAATATAGGAGATAGATAGCTGGACAAACTGAACAAATGACCTTGTTGGAGTCTGCAAATACGCCAAGCGTTTCTACCCTCTTTGTTTTCTTTCTAGATTAGTTGATGTTTAGCTATGCTAATAAAACAGAAGACATGATTAGCTAAGTGAAGATTGACAGGTTGCACATGCGCATATAACATAGCAGAATTGATTTTTCCCTTGATTTTGTCACAAAAAATTAAACATATATTTGTTATTGCATTTGGAGAGTAGCTTCTAGGTAGAAGTTGTTTCATACGTACGTTGCAGATTAAAATTATTGACACCAAGCTTGCAAACACTTCTTTTGGTGAAACAACCGCAGTTTTCTTCTTGACTCCTATGCAATAAGCAAGCAAATTTAACCATACAGGGGTCTCCTCTCTCCAAAAAAGTATATGCACTTCTATTTTGAGTTTGAAGATGGTTACATGATTTAAGATTAATAAGAGTCCACCAATTACCTTCCATATTTAGGCTCCCTTCAGAACATTTTTTTTTACAGGAAACAGTTTATTTCCTGTCACAGGAATTGGGAAAATTCTCATATTTCAAATGGGCCATTAGGGTGTGTAATCCTATGATGCCGTAGATGTTGGTTATTGTTTCAGTACTCATTATTTTGTAATGAATTCCCGGATGCGAACGTAGTTTGATTTAGTTCAAAATTTGTGAGAAATATACGTGTTTCAATATTCATCCGTTATGCACTATTTAATACGTAGCTAGTATGTGGAATAGTCTTTAATTACAAACTCATATTAGATATCATATGCAAAATCAAGAGGATATCTCTGGACTGCCTGTGAGACTGAGACCCAGTTGGATGCATTCATCTGCATGTGCTGAGATGTTTCACATCCTTCCTAGGAAAAAATTTCTGTTCTACCTAGGCTTTTGATCTCCTAGAAGGACGACTTTGCGCTACAAACAGCATCGTGCTTCCCAGATCCCTACCGTACATTTTTTGTTAAAGATTGGCTCTCTAAGCATTTTGTTCACTTCTGTATAGTACATCTAGGGCCTCTCTGAAACGCAGGAATGAAAAAACATATGAATAGGAAAAATATAAGAATTGTATGCCATGTCATGTTGTATCCTATAGGAATTAAAAACGCATAAACAAGTAATTCAAATTGTTTGGTTGCACCACAAGAAAAAAACATGAGTTTTCTTTAAGGGTTAGTTGCATGGCATAGTTGTCATAGACACAACTAAATTTTCTCAAAAGATTGGACTCAATAAAAAAATTCATTAAAACCGTGTGAAAAATGGCCCATAATTTTTTTTCTAAGGATTGAAATCCTTCAAAATTCCTTGGAATCAAAAAGGCCCCAGCTATAATGGAAAGAAAGTGATAATAAACAACTCTGCATACGCAACAAATATGCTCAGTCTGTGCCCAAAGTTTTCATAAGTGTGACCAAAAGATTGAGTGCGGATTTTGTGCACATGGGATATATGCACCCACCATTTTAAAATATTTTAAAAACACACTTTAAAGTTTTGAACAAATCTGAAAAAATTCAAAGATATGCATTATGGGATGAAGTATGCAACTGGTAAAACGTATGACTTTGCAATGTGTACAAAAAACACAAGGGAGGATACCCTACAATAGTCAACATTAGCGTCTAAAAAAGAATGCACAGTTGCACAAGTCGTAAATGATCATATTTCTTAACTAAAATTTATAAGTATATATTTTATCCTATAATATATGTATATGATTTACTTTTTTAGATTTTCTCAAAACTTGTCGATGTTGGTAGTGGTTGATTCTATTGAAACTGCATAAAGTACATCGACATGCTGAGGTCACTGAAGAGAAAAACTAAAACTACTCCTCTGGGTTCCTCGGATGGTCCAAAAGGTACACAAGATTCCTGGGACTCACCTGGAAGTACATGTCGGGTATAATCAATGACAGCCTTCAATTTTCATTCATTTGTCAGCTCGGCTCCGTTGACCGAGTAGTCCTTTCATTTCAACTGATTTCTTTTATTTCAACTCCACAAGCGAAAAGCTGTATGAGATGTCCCTTCAGAAGCCTATACAATTGTTACCTAGTGCTCCAATATTTTATGCTGGCAGAATGCATATGTTCAACATTTGCCATAGCTTAGATTCTGTTCATAACTGAATTCACATTTTGCCCCTCTGCAGTCTGTAACATGACTGTATTAACAGCTGGCATTCTCTTGATAGTAGTATATGGGACTATTAAAGTATTCCAATCCAGGTGAAGTTGTAATTGTTACTTCCTATTGTTTTGCTTGTTTTTATGTCTATGTAACTTCAGCGTTATAGTCCCCCTCTTCTCTGAACAACATTATGTTACGCTCTTACGGGTCAGCGGCAAGGAGTGGCGCATATATCCAGAAATTCGACTTAGAAATGTTGCATATCTTGAAAATCCACATATTGAAATACTTTCATGAAGATAATTCTTTCATATACAGACTATAACACTATATTCCTTTAACTAGAACTTGGTTCGTGTTTTGAACTTGTAGCATGCCCAAAACACTTGAGAGGTACCAAAAATGCAGTTATGGTGGGCCAGACACTGCAATACAGAACAAGGAGAATGAGGTAAGTTATGTTTAATTATTTGAGTCAATTATTTTTATGTGTGATGTATAAGTTTGATGGCAGGTTCTGACTAGTACAACATTAATTAACGTGTGCTCTTAAATCCCTCTCATCAAAAGATACTAGGGATTCACCGGTGTAATTCTGAATTATCATATATAATCCCTTCAGTATTATCATTGAATAACATACATGTATGGTCTACTAAGTACCTACATAATAACCTAGTCAAATGTGAACAATGTTTACCGCCTGCTTACCTTTATACAACTGTTGCGAGAAAGTCTTGAAGTTCTCTGTAAAATGATAGCATTGCAAAAACTATATCGTACAACATAAAAACTTCGTGCACTCAAGAATTTTATATTTATATTTAGGACCTCCAGCGTAAACATATATTTTGGTTTTGATAATTTGAGCATATAATATTTAGAGAAGCTATCAATACTTTGTAAGTATAGTTCCATTGGATTTCTATTTTCTTTCTTGTATTTCTGAGTCCTGATAGCTACAAATCAGGTTGTCATTTATTTCTGTGTTACTGTGATCGCACTAACTGAAGATGAACTATACAATCATTTATCCGAGAACAAAAATATGAAATGGGTGTTGTCCATTGAATTGTCGTGCAAGATGGAAATCAGGGCCAGTTAGTTGTTTCTCCAATAGCATTGCATGTAAAATAAGCTTCATTTGTTTCCATGCATCCAGGATATGCAGATTCAATCGGTCCCTATTTTCCTCTTTTGCAGTTTGTTTAAAATATTTAAGATTTGCTTCGATAAAATTCTTTGTACTGAAGTAGCACATGTTTTCAGTTGGTGCAGAGCAGTCGAAATGAGTACCTCAAACTGAAAGCACGAGTGGAAAATTTACAGAGAACTCAAAGGTGAGTTGTATGGCTTCTATTCTTGAGTTACTTTAAAAAAATGAAGTGACCTCTAGTTCAAACTCAATTTGGGCTGTTTTTCTAGTGAAAAGCGGTTCCTATGTATAAAGAATAATCTAATCAGGTACTTCCATTTTAACAGAAATGTTAACAGGTTACAATGTGACATAATTATTTTTTGTGTTAAAAAAACTTAAAGCACGTACATTTATGGCCTATTTAATTGAGTGATTACTAGTAGTGCAGTAGTGTGAAACAAATTTAGACACTGACACAAAGTCCATATTTTCTCACCATCGCGAATTTTCTTGACAGACCTGCTAATAGCAGTGAGGAAAACTAATTTTTTTTGCGGGGAATCGTATTCCGCAAGGGAAAACTAATGTGGGCGTTGGATCTTAGTTAACACTTAACACAAGGGGAAGATATTTCCACAAAAAACATAAGGGGGAAGATAAACGAACCACTTCTCTAACCCTAATAATGGAAAACATATGTGAAACTGAGTTAACAAATCACAACATCTTGAAGCTACACATCAATGTATGGATGAATAAAAGAAGAAATCAAATATATGTTTTAGACAATGAGAAGCAATGATATGTTAATTACATGCATGTACTTTGTTTGTTACTGTCAGTTTTAATGTGCACTACTTATAGTGGCCTTTCAATGTTTTGATAATTACAGGAATTTGCTTGGTGAAGATCTTGGGTCACTTGGCATCAAAGAGCTTGAGCAGCTTGAAAAACAACTTGACTCATCCTTAAGGCACATAAGATCCACAAGGGTAATTGAATATTTCTCATGTTATCAAATGCAATATATAGGGTAATGGACCGTTAGTTTCCTTCTTAGCTGTTTGACGTTGTTCTGTACTGCTGGATGTTTCATGTTTTGAACTGTACGTAGATACTCTGTGTTAGATTACCAGTACCAGCTATTTAGTGCTACTAGATATACGTAGGGCTTGAAATCGGCACTTTAAACTTGTGGTGGTCGCCGGGAGGCGGATCTCAGTTCGCACTTTGTATCGCTTTAAGTAAAATGGCGTAGTGTGTGTGCCCTTGTTCAAAAGAACAAGACTGTTTCATCATGCTGCAAAACATAGCTAAGATTAATCTTTCTCTCCTTTTCTCAAAGAATGTAAATCTTCCTTTGTTTAGAACAAAACACATATCAACTCCGTGAGGCAGGCTTGTAGAGTTCATATTTATTTAACTATATATAGTTCTCTCTGTCTCTTCAATTAATGGTTGTCATTTTGTCGGGAATGGCAATTGCTACATTAGGACATTTTAATTCCATAATGTCATGCATCTTATGCCGTATAGAAAACTAGACACACTGTGCTTATGTCAGCCAGGAATTTGCTATTGAATTTATGCTAGCTATGCTGCATTATAATATGTTTCTACAAAATGCTGATCAAAATTTCAATATTGCAGACACAGCATATGCTTGATCAGCTCACTGATCTCCAGAGAAAGGTATGCTCTTAACAAAATAAATTAATCATGATTATTTATCTAATTGAAATCTTAGTGAACTTTTCGATAAGAAAATTGCTTTTCCAAACTAATATCACTAAATAATTTTGCAGGAACAAATGCTGTGTGAGGCAAATATGTGCCTTAGAAGAAAAGTAAGTTTACTTTCCCGTATTTCTGGATTCTTTCCCTTAAGAAAAAGTTAACTTGATTATGGTAGCGTTTGCATACACTCACCTGATCATAGAGACTGCACGGAGCATGCATATGGTTTTCTTGTTTTAAAGTTTAAGTCATTTGTACTACTTTTGGATGTACCTGTTTTGAACCTATAAACTTAATGTTGGGCACAGCGGACATCCGAAGAATTCAATTCTTCGGCGTCTGTGTCAGGCTCCTTCTACATATGCTTGCAAACACAGGCACATGTACATCGAGGAGCATATATACAAGTATACAGCACAAACTAGTTAATGCTTCAGAGGAAATTTGAACATCGGTATTTTTTATGCATATGCACATTTCCTTGATTTCCGTACTCCAAAATTCTGCATCTTTGGGTATTTCGTATGACTAACACTGTAGATTCTATAACATTCTTTATTGTCAAAGATAAGAAATTAAATTAATTGCAAAGATTAATTAGTGACCTCTTCTCAATTGTCTTGCGAGGAAAAGATCGAGGAGAGCAGCCAGGTGCATGGCCATATGTGGGAGCACGGTGCCAACCTACTTGGCTACGATCAGCGACAGTCCCCACAGCAGGCGCCACACCACGGCGGCAACGGATTCTTTCATCCCCTGGATACTGCCGCCGAGCCAACCCTGCAGATTGGGTATGTGCCAGATGCTTCTTGTTATTCTTCATAGTTTTCTCACTTCTGATGATCTTTGGCGCTTAGGCATGAAATTCCAAGTTTGAGTGCTAACGTACCTTCCATCAAATTAATATTTATACAGATATTAACTTGATCCTATCTATTTGTTATTTCTTTGCAGGTTCACTCCTGAGATCAGTAACTCATGCGTTACCACCTTCATGCCAACTTGGTTACCTTGAAGACAGATGCGATCAAACCAATAAAAACGCGACGACATGTGTATAGTCGTCGCATATTCTACTCCCTAGAGTGTGACTACCGCATTCATATTCTGTGTTTGTGTCCTTGTGTGATAAACTTTTGTGATGTGATGTCAAGACTAGTTGATTGATGTCCAAACGTATCTGGTATGGAGGCCGTATGTGACAGCCTATATATATAGGCTATCTTAGCTGCTGCATAAAGTGACATACGGTCCAATACCTGTATATTTCATAATTTGCAGTATGACTTTAACTATGATGTGATGTGATTAAGTGTGACTATAAAATACGATACAATGGTTAAGTTTAGTGCAGGCTCTTACGTACATTGTGGATATCTAGCAAGTAGAAATTGTACTTAGAAACTAAGCATGTGTGTAGTCAGGCATATTTGTCCGAAAAGTCATGTGCGACCGTGAATTTTTCTCCTTAATTGTGACGTGGCTTTCAAATAAGTTGGGCATAAACATATTATGTACTGATGTTAAGCATATGATGTTTGTCTAAAAACTTATTTCTTTTTACGCTCGTATGAAAAATGTAACCAAAAAGTTAAGGCATGAACATATGATGTATTGATCTCTTCACCCACTGTTTTAAGTGGGAGCCGCTGCTATATGCTGGTCACTTTGGCTATGTAGAAACGATATTGTGTTTGATAACAAAAGGCTAACCAATCCTCTGCTGATTATATTCTTATGTATCAATTTGCTGTGATCATGATCTATACTGTAACTACATTCTTTATCATAAGAGCAAATGGATATTGATATCTAAAAATTAGAGTGATTTTAATTAGGCGGTAAATTTCTCAAGTACAATAAGAATGCGCGCCACAAGCGCGTAAGTACGTGCATGTGTACCAGCTACACAAGCTAGAAAAAAATGCGAATGCATGACAGCCTCATAATACTCTGATTCAATACGACACCACATGTTGTCGATTTTAGACATTGAATCTATGTGGGTGAAAATAAATCCTTGCTTCCACCACTAGGCCATATGCTGCCCCGTGGTGATAATTCTATTATGACACTGCAGTGTGAATTGTTGGTGCATCTGGACTGGAAATGACACAAACATGTGTATGATCAGCCTCAACCTTCAAGGAACGTGATGTCACCACTCTGTTCCCACCATATGTGCCACCAGAAAATACAAAATAAGCTCCTAAGATACAATTAATCACTATCGTCTGCATGGCCGACGACTGCTCATAACATCAAACAGCCAATTAAACACGCGCATACATGCGACGACAGACGCGTGTGGTGCGCACCGTGTCCCGAAACCAGCATCCAACACTGCGGTTTTTGACCGAGGAGCTAGCGGTTGGGCTCCCCGGCGCGGAGAGGAGATAGGATAAACGGGCCGTGCCGCTAGCGTGCACCGTCGGGCGGAGAACATAGAAGATTGGCGGAGATTAGAAACGGATTACCGATATTAGTAAAAAATCAGACCAATTTTTCACTGTAAAGATTGGTTAATATGCCAGTTTGGATGAGGCATCCGATGCAATCGTGTAAACATATTTCTGTATACTAAAAACATTTTTTCTATAGTCATATAACAAATTTGTAAAACCAATACAACAACGACTTGCGTACAACAGATCATGTACATCTAGTTTTTAAGGAAACAAATCCTAGACTTTTAGAACAAACATCTTGTAAATTATTGTTTGTTATGGCATCTACAAAGTTGTGACATCAGCTGACTCTTAGTCATGCCACATAAGATAATTGCTGATGTGGAGGAGAGAGAATAAAATTAACTCTTCATGAAGACTCGGACTCTAACGAAGAAGAATGGAATCTCTAGAGCTAACCTTGTTGCCTTTGTACGCTATTGGATTTAATGTTGACTCTTCGTGTAGATTAGCTGAAGAGACAACCATATTGTATGAGTTATTTTATAGCCGTCTCTAGATGACGTGGAGGGGTGGAAGACTTAATGACTGACTCTATCATTGTAGATGTGCTTACCGACTAATAAATCTCGTAAATCACTCCTGATTATTTTCGCGCCATGCAACATTTTTATTGTGATGGTAACATTCTTTCGTGTGGCAAATATATTTTTCTCAGGCGATGGAAACATATTTTATTCACGCAATGATTTTTTCTGTGTAATGGAGACATTTTTTTCATGTGATGTAATTTTTTTGAGACAGAAACAACTTTTTTGTGTAAAGGTTTTTTTATGTCCGATGAAAACATTCTTTCGGTATGACGATGTTTCAAACGATCAAGAAAACAAATGTTTTACATGATTACAATATCATACAACACAAATCACAATAAATAAAACCCTAGGAATGGAAACAAAATTAATGTATATGTAAGATCATTCACACAACAAATTTATGTATACGTAACATCATCCACATCTGCATATAGAAAACATTATATAGGATGGCAACATAAATAATGTCTATGCTCCGATAGCGAGAGATATGGTGATGCATTGTTCCGGATAGCAGGGGTTCTATGGGAGCTACTCCCTCATCCTAGAGGTGGGTGTCATGCTCCTCAATGCACTCTAGGACACCGCTGCCAAACCAAAGTGGTCACCTCAGTCAAATCCAACGTCCCAAGTGGTTGTCACCACCAAATCTTGAGAACGTGGCACGACTGTGCCAAGGCCCTGATCCGGCGTGAGCCAGTCAGAGATGCACCATCCCAAGGTCCTCCCACCCATAATTGGCCTCACCGGCCGCCACAACCAGATCTGACCTTGGCGAGCTAGGGTGATGGAAAATCTGGATATAGCAGCCGGGGGTGGAGGAACTATCAAGCTCTTGCCGAAGAAGAAGGACAACGACGAACAACATCCTCACGTTGAGATCAATGGTGGCTAGGAGGTTAGATTGACGAAGGAGATTATGGGCCAGTTCTTTTGGCAACTTCTCCCAGAATCTGGAGAATCTGCACCCTCCCCAGCTCTCACTCTCACTACCACAGAAAATGTCAACACTGATGGGCTAAAAACCCACATCAGTGACCGGTTTTTGGCCCGTCAGCAACTAAAGGTCAGTAATGACTCGTATTATCAGTGACGGGTAATTTACCCGTCACTGATAAAGTCATCACTGACGGGTTAAATGAAAACATCATCACTAACGGGTAAAAAAATTACCCGTCAGTGATGACTCTACCATCACGGACGGGTAAATATTTAACCCATTAGTGATGCAAGTCATCACTGTCGGGTACTTTTTCTACCCGTCAGTGATGACATTTTCAGAGGCGCAAAAAAAGCCCTACCCAGGCACTATCGGGTACGGTTTCACTAAAACAGCTATAACTTTTACATACGATGTCTGTTTTGGGTCCACGACCACTCAAAATGACCGTATCGACGAGGCGCATCTAAAAAATCTACTCATCTTTAGACCTGTACAATTTTTCACCTTCAAATTCGCCCTCTAAGACTGACTTTTGCCCCTCCAAATAAAACGTCGCCTCATCCGACCCTCCGTTGAACTTCTTCCCGAGCTCCAAATGCAGTAATTTTTGTGGATTCCGAACCGTGAGGGAGTAGAGTTGCTAAAAAAATACGAGAAAAAATTTTAAAAATGAAAAAATTTCACTCCAAATTCGGCCTACCGAATCCTCCGAACGAATAATCTCCGCTACCGAACCCTCCGTTCCCTCCGTTGAACTTCTTCCCGAGCTCCAAATGCAGTAATCTTTGTGGATTTCGAACCGTGACGGAGTAGAGCTGCTACAAAAAAATACGAGAAAAAATTTTAAAAATAAAAAATTTAGGCACTAGTGCCCAAAAAGACATAAAAATTGACTCGGGAGGATCTTTCTTATCTCGAATCCAACTGAAACTCCCATGTAATCTCCACCATGTTCCTATGGGGATGGTGACGTGAGGAGGCTATGCTCCCTTGTGGTCGATTTGGATGGGAAGGATGAGAGGAGAGGAGGAGAGGAGGAGAAGGGTGGAAGGAAGGAGAGGAGGAGAGGAGGAGAAGGGTGGAAGGAAGAAGAGGAGGGTGAAAGGAAGAAGGAAAAAATATGGATCTGGATCTGCACTGAAGGGCACTGAGGTGAATTATATACCCCGCGGGATTCTAAAATTTCGGGTTTTGAAATTTCGTGGCGGGATTCACATCACGGACAGGCCTCTTTTTAACCCGTCAGTGATGAGTTTCACATCACTGACGGGTCAGAAAACTACTCGTCCGTGATGACAAAATTTAGGGTTTTGAAATTTTGGAGTTAGCGGGATTCACATCATGGACAGATCTCTTTTTTAACCCGTCAGTAATGAGTTCCACACATCACTGACGGGTCAGAAAACGACCTGTCCGTGATGACAAAATTTAGGGTTTTCAAATTTTGGCGTTGGTAGGATTCACATCACGGACGGGTCTCTTTTTAACCCGTCAGTGATGAGTCCACGCATCACTGACGGGTTAGAAAACGACCCGTCCGTGATGACAAAATTTCGGGTTTTGAAATTTCGGAGTTGACGGGATTCACATCACAGACGGGTCTTTTTATTACCCGTCAGTGATATGCTCGACATCACTGACGGGTATTTATTTTGCCCGTCTATGATGATGTTTTCATCAAAACCCGTCACTGATGGTTTTCATCACTGATGGATATTTCTTACTCGTCAGTGATGGCAGGGTCTAGGATGACGTGTTTTGTAGTAGTGTCTGTATAGGCCAAGCGATGGATGGCTAGTTACTGGTCGTAGCTAACTCCATAATTGGACTACATATGAGAAGAGTTTCCCTAGACCTATTGGTGGGGTGATGGAGTTGTGTAGACATAACTTCTTCCATTAAAGTTTAAATCCTAATACTTATATTTAATGGTTATGTACATTGATTGATGTAGAGATCAGGAACGCCCCTCCTTTAATTTCTTTTTTTTAAGATTAGCATACGCGGTGTGGAAACTCATGCCGTCATGCGCGTTTGATCTACCCTGTCAAGTGCCACTGCGCCATTTATTGACAGTACTACCAAGTCGGGTTCGTGATGAAATACATGCTATATATGAGTGCTTTTGTAACCAACACCCCACAGAGGATTCAATTTTTCCTTTCGCAACGCAATGAACAAGATACAAAACAACAACAAGTGGTTTAAATTCTAAAAAGAAACACAAATGGTTTCAGAAGAATCAACAAATGGTAACCATGCAAAGCCATCACTTGAATTTTGCCTTCTCTTCACAGTGTACAATGAAACGATGCGTCGCACCAGATCCGATCAATTAATGCAGGCCCTTGGATCGTCCACATCCCATGATGGATGCCGGCAGCCGGCCGACACTCTCGACGCCCTCCTCGAACACAACGCCCATGCCCATGTACACGTGTGCCTCCACGTGGCAGTGGAACAGCCACACCCCCGGGTTGTCCGCCCGCAACCGCAACGCCGTCCAACCGTGCGGGTGCAGCGGCACCGTGTTCTTCATGATCGGGTCCCTCACGTTGAACCTCCCGGCGTCCGCCTCCGGGTCGAACTTGCCGTCGCCGTGGCCGAGCACCCAGAAGTCGTGCCCGTGGAGGTGCCACGGGTGCGTCTCACTCTTGTTGTTGAGCATGTTGGAGTTCTGCAGCACCACGTCCACCACGGACCCCAGCGCCAGCCGGTACACCGCACTGCCCACCGTCCCGTTCGTCGGAGATGGCGCGGCGATGTCGTGGCCCCTGTGGTCGTACGTGTCCGGCGGCGGGCGCTGGTCGTAAGCGCCTGTCAGCCCGTGCTTCATCGCCACGAGGTAAGGCGTGGCCGGGAACGCGAGGGACACGCCGTTGATGGTCCACTTGATGTGGCCGTCGATCCGGTTCTGCGTGTTGAGTAGGAGGAGCGTGCGGTCGGCTCTCACCGGCGCGGGCACGACGTAGCTCGGGTGGGCGACGATGGTCCTGCTCTGCATGACCCTGCTCGCTGTGTCGTTCCACTCCGGGCCGGTCGGTGGCGACGTGGGCGGCGGCGTCCGTGGACCGTTGCCGACGTAGCTCATGATGGCCTTGCCGCTCGGCGTCATGCTGGGGTCGCGGCCGACGACGTGGGACGCGGCCCAGTAGTTCCGCCTCGGGTCCTGGTCGGCCTTGACAAGGACGGAGTACGTCTCGCCGGAGTAGATGAAGAGGCTCTTCACGACGAACGGCTTCACGTAATGCCCGTCGGCCTCCACCACCGTCATCGGATGGCCCTCGATTTCGAAGCTGAGTGACGAGAGCGACGTGAGGCTGCCAATGCGGAGGAGGTAGGTCTTCCCCGGCACGGCCGTGAACAATGCCGGCAGCGCGCAGTCCGGGCGGGAGGCGTTGCAGGCTCCGCCGGGTGCCAGCGAGCAGTTGAACATTCCTCGCCCGTTGATCAGAAGAGACTTCACATGTAAACCAAATGAAAAACACACGCGTCAGTTTATTATCTATCAGACTGAAGATTTATGCGTCCAATCTTGTGTAGTTGTGTTGATAAGTACCTGGGGTTCGGTGATGAAGACGAAGGGGTTGGAGGAGAGCCCCGCGGCCTGCTCGTAGACGCTCTTGTGCCACCAGTCGCCGAGGAGGACGGTGTACTCCTCGTCGTACGCGAAGGGCTCGACGACGCCCTCCGGCACGGACACGACGATCATGCCGTTGAACCCTGCCACGCGCTGCATCCCGTAGTGCGCATGGTACAAGTACGTGCCCGGCTGAAATCATGCAAACATAATCATGCATTGTCCATGAAAACAGCAAGCTTATATGCCATGTACTTCGTAATTTGGTGTCTTACCCTGTCGACGACAAATCTGTAGGCGAACGTCTCGCCGGGCAGGATGGGGCACTGCGTCACGCCGGCGGTGCCGTCAGCCCACGGCGTGCCAATCTGCAACAGGACACTGTATATTAGTATATGGACATTGCAGAGTATCACGCATGGGATCAGCAATACTGATGCAATGCCGGCAAAGTTCGATGGGTAGGTACCTGGCGGATGCCGTGCCAGTGGATGGCGGTGTTCTCGGTCTCGAGCTTGTTGTGCACTGTGACGACGACGGTGTCGCCCTGCGCGGCGCGGATGGTCGGTCCGGGCGACTCGCCGTTGACGGTCACGGCGAGCTTCTCGAAGCAGTCGGGGGACTTGTACTGGTACGAGATATTCCACGTGTGATGGTGCACCTTGGCCTCCGCGGACGCCGGCAGCAGGGAGCTGCAGAGGCAGACGCAGAGTGCGGCGACGAGCAGTGGCCTCGGCGAGGGTCGCATCGTGCCCCGGCCGACGTAGCACCAAACAGCTGCTTAATTGCACTGGCGCTGGCTGTGGATTTACGCAAGATGATGATAACAGTTGCAGTGGTTTGGTTCGTGGACTTGTTGTTCCAGCAATCGTTGGTGTGTTGTTGTGTGGATGTGTATAGCCAGGCTACGAAGAGGCTTTATAGGTGTGACTCTCTGCGTACCAGTCAAATACATGTGGCGGGTCGCGGGTGTGGGCGATGATTGAATCGTTCTGTGAGAGGCACGCACGTACACACATGGGTAAGTGGTTTGAGCAACTAGCTAACGAGCCGATTATTTTAGCTCTCCCGCGTGTTCAAAAGCATGCTATACTAGCTCGTTTGACGTCGTCTAAGAATCGGTCGGTCGTCGAACCATGTGTGTTCAAGACGGTCGTCTAAGAATCGGTCGGTCGTCGAACCATGTGTGTTCAAGACGGGTACGCAGTAGCAGGCATCTTCCTTTTAGGCAGTGAGGTCATGAGTTGGATCGACATTTTTGATAATGAAAACTTTATTGTAACTAATGATCGCAACAAGTTGATATAACCACGTAGTTAAATTATTGATCTTTGCATATGAGGATACACATAGCTTAAATAGTCAGAAATGCATATAGAAAAAATAAAATCTGATAACAATAAACCAAAAATACTAAGATGGAGGAGCATCAATCCGAAGTCTAGACCACCATCCATACTTGGTAAACACCTCCCTAATTACCCGTTTTAGCTATGCAGAAGCGACCCCATAATCTTACAGTCCTCCAGGCATTGAAGCAAGGACCAGCAATGGACCTAATGTGTAATAACCTATGGGTCGCCACATAGCTTTAGTCATGGAATCCTCATTAGCCAGGGTGAGACCAGCCGGCGTGGCAAGAGCGTTGATGTAGGTGCTACGTTGCCGCCTTGCTGAGTCACGGACACCACTCCCAAGGAGGGTAACAGACCTAGGTGTCCACCTGCTACCGAAAGCCCTGTTCGAGGAGGTGTGCCGTACCTTGAGGAGAGGGGAGGTGGCCCGAGGAAGGCGCGAGAAGGGCTGGAGGAGGTGTTTGGAGGCGCAAGGAGGGGAGAATTGAGAGGAGGGGAGGTGCGGAGAGGGTAGAGGAGGCACAGGGAGGGGAGAGTTGAGAAAAAAAGAAAAAAAAGAAAGAAGGCAGTAAAAACAGGGAGAAGGATATATCCCTTGCGGTGCTAGGAGTCACAGCGCCGCAGCTATAGCGCCAAAATACGTGACGCCTTAGACTTGGCCACGTCAGTTCGGCTGTCACTGTGCCATGGTTTGCAGGGCCGTAGGCCACGGCACTACAAAGTGTTGTTTTGGCGCCGCTCTCTGTGGCACTGACAAAAAGATCTATTTTGGAAAAAAATTGCAGGTGAGCTTAATTATAAAATAAAGACAAAATTATTTTATAAAAAAAATCGACATTTCTCCACTTTTTACTTCAATTCATTGTTTGTTCCTTTTCTGTTGGAGGTCTTGGGCTGAAGGCCGGCTGGGCCTGGCCGAAGCACACTAAGTACGGATACTAGAAAGCCGGAATTTGGATGTTGCATTTAAGCTTTTTAGTACCACATGGCTTGCGTAAATCATGTTAGCGTTACTTCTAACCTTGTTTCGGATGTGGTTATCACCACGTGGCAGATGTGGCTAGCGATTCGAAAAGTGATGATAAGTGAAATGTGGATTAGTTTAGTTTAAATTAATCTAGGAACTGGTACTCTTCAAGAGTCCATCGACAGAAAAAAAAACTGACACACCAACAGGGTGTGGTAGCTTTTTTTCATGGAAAACTCTACACATCATCCGACTGATTCGGCAAACGCGTCGGCCCGTGCACCCAGCCAGGAGCAGGTGTTCTTTTCTCTGGGCTCTACACTTTCTCCTTGTTCTTATCCTCTCAGCTAGTTCTTTCTGACTTGTCTCACCTCTCTCCCGTGAGCGCTCTATCTGCTCTCTCTCTCTCTCTAGCTCTGCCATGATCGCTCTCTATGCTCTCTCTCTCTCTCTGTGCCATGCACGATGTCTCCAACGAGTGAACCACCTCGAACGAGCGGCCCCAAAACAGAAGCGCAACGTGTGCGGAGTTCGTCCTCGCCGTGGGAGAGCTCGTGGCCATGAACACAGCGCAGCTTGCATTGTTGGCGGAGCAGGAGCAGAGGCTGAGTCGGGAGTGATGCGGAAGAGGAGCCGTAGCTGGGAGGTGGAGGCGACCCCGGATGTGACGAGGTTAGTAGTGAGGGCTTGGGGGTTCGGGGTAGGTAGTTTTACCGTTGTTCTCAATGGTGTTCTGGTGTTGCAAAGATTATGTCGATGTGTTGCAGAGAAAATTCTTCAATTAATGTTGCTATGAGCTGTTTTTGAACGTCCATTTATATTGCATACATCTTCCTTTTATCTTGCATTCGGTTTGCAATTTTATTGCGTAAGATTTCAATTTTGTGGCATTTGTTGCATAAGTTGAAATTCTTTGTTGCACTGGGACGATCTCTCTGTTGCATCTAAATCCAACACAACTGCATATATCCTCCCTAACCCCGGGACCTCAGATCCGCGTCACGCATGGGATTTCTAATTATGCTTTGTTTTTTGTTGCACGAGTGCAGCTGTGATGTTGCAATGATGTAAAAAAATTTGTTGCTCTAACAAACCAATTTTGTTGCAATTTCCTTTTATTTGTTGCAAAGGAATCTAAATACTGTTGCATAAGAGTGTCTTCATTTTTGCAATCTCACAAATGATTTGTTGCAAAGCTACAATCGGATCTTAGGCGTCTCACCCGCGCCGGCGGCAGTGGGGCGCATGCTCGTGGATTGCCTCCTCGGAGAGCTGAGAGGAGGAGGAGAAGGACGTCGGGGCAGGGGCGCAACAAGCGAGCGCAGATTGCAGGAGACGGCGGAGGAGATGAGGTGAGAGGAAAGAGCTTGCGATACAGAAGAAGTAATCGTGGTGGGGAATACAGCACGAGGAAAGGGAAGGAGATGGTGAGGCTGGAACGGCGCGCATCTGACGATCGAGGCGGGGGCCGATCTGTGCAACCCACATGCCGAGCCCCTTGCTCCCGTTTCGCGGCACGGCACGGGACGAAATCCGCCATTTTTCACCTGCGTCGATCGGTGCCTCCTACTCCACCCCGTGAGATCCTGGTGTCTTCGTCTGGGAGCATGGTGTGGAGAGCAACGCATCAATCATCGCCTCTGAGCTCCGCCGTCTCTCTCCCTCGCCCGTCTGGCTCGGACAACAACAAGCCCCTTGCTGCCCCCCCCGCGCACGTGCTCCACAAGTAGCATGCCCGCCGGAAATCGTGGCGAACGACGTGGCCCGAATGAGGAGTTAACAGTCACTGTTGAATGAATCTCAGTGGCCAACTGCCACACGAACGTTTGCCTTGAGAGGCTTCAGCGACAGACGTACGACGGACACCGTCAAAAAAATATCATCCCTCGAAAGATCTAAACGAAGCAAAAAGGTTAACAAGAAGCAAGCGAATCAGTCAGCTTCAGCCTGTACTCCTTCCTGTGTAGTAGTAGTGGAGAACGACGTGGCCTGGATAAGAATTTAACAGTCACTGTTGAATTAACAAACAAACTAAAGGAGTAGTGGTGAAACCTGGATAAGAACCAGTTCGGAGTAGTGAGAGACACATGTTTCGAGCACCGAGCTAGTAGTAGCTGGTCGTTGTGGTCACTGACCAAGCTGCTCGTATACGTGGGGCCAAGCCATTGGAAGGGCGTAGAAGGGGCAAGCAGGGGCCCTGAAGAGACAGGTCGGGTGGGTTTACGCCAGAGTCCGGCCGGTTCCTGTCAAAACGAAAAGATATGTTTCGCCACTGCCGTGTCACACGCCTAATCAGCTCTACCGTTTTTCCGGATATTTTTTTACCCGGTTGATCTCGACGGGAAATTTCTTCTCGTGTTCATCCTTTCTCCTCCAATCATATCTTTACCAGGTACTCTCCATGCAGTATTGCTTACCTGGTAGATACGTGTTATAGGCGGATCTAGGGGTACCATGAGTGCGATGTCACCTCTTTAGAAAATGCTTATATTGTATTTATACCTCAGTCAAAGATCTCTTTCGAACCTATTTATTAAAGTTGTTATGCTATAAGATTGTGTCAAAATATTTGTATCGTAATTTTGACAAATCTTGAATTTATGTTGGATCTTTTATGTTTGTATATGACAATTGAAGTGTGTGGGTGAAATGTGACACCTCCGGTAGTAAAATCTTAGATCGATCACCGTAGCGCCTGAAATGGCTTGCTGTTTTCAACGAGTGATCGATTGTAAATTTGCAATTAATTGAAGTTTACAGCGTGAAGGCAACTTCATGGCCGTCAAATGATTTCCTCGCGTGGCACGCTTAACCTCATAAAAATAGTCCAGCGCCGTTGCGCCTCCATTAATTAGCGTCTAAGCTGGAAAAAGATCACGTAGATCGGGGAAGTGTTCTTTCGTGCTTCCCCTACACTTGCTCACTAACTATTTCTTTATTCTAAAATGGCAATATTGAATATTTCTGAACGCTTGGTGGCATCTCCGTGGTGCAAAGATATGGTAAATCGATCTGATAACACACTTGTATAATTAACTGGTACGTGTATGATATGCATTGCACTACATAACAACTAAACTAGATTGCCTGTGGAAACTCTGAAGACAGGCAAATCAGACATGTGCGTCGTCGTCATGACATCAAATGATTAAATGGTGTAATTCATCCGTCATGGATGTTAACAATAACGATGAACCAAACTGCATCCAGAACTTGAAATGCGTGGCAAATTTGATATCCAGTATAGTATATGTCTTCCAGCGTAGTTACCGAACGACACCGGATTTTCTACTCTCGGGGCATTGTCATGTTTCAGATCCAGCGTGAATTGATACCTTAAGATTAATATACGCTGATTCTACAGTATATATCACTGTACATATCGTAATAAAGTAATCCATATCTGACTTATACTAATCCATTGTCGTATATGCTAGGCATTGAAAAATAAATTAATCAATATATATGTTGTACTAGTCATTTCTATTATACTTAACGTTGTAGATTTACTTAATTAAGATGTAAAGTGAAGATGTGTTACGAGAAGGAAAAAACGACACTACCCTAGAGGTAGAAATATATTTCGCTTACTGAAATTACTGAACACGTTGAGCTACGCATTCCCTCGACAATGCACGTCGCACGCACTCATTCGGCAACCGAAAAGTTTCTGCCACCGAAGCAACGAAAATGCACTCGTAACTGCACTTGAAATTGATCATGGTACTGGAATAATTCTAAGGTCATCGTGTATGAATCAATTGCGTCCCCTCGAAGTCCTTACATAGCATTTCCAATAAAAGGAATACATGACACTCTTTATTAAAATGTATGTTTGGGCATTTGATACTTAATTTTACTTGTATCTCATCTCGATGCCATGTCAGTGTTGTACGCCGAATCAGAAATCAAAGGTTATCGAAGTTTGTTCTTAAAGAATTGGCACATTCTTGTCATATCTTTACTTATAAATATATTTAAGTTGGTGACAACGATTCGTTTATTTTCTCACTTTTTTTTTCGAAAAGCACCGTCTATTCTATTAAGGAAAAAAAACTGTGAAGCATCTCACTTTCTCTCTATCAAATGAAACTTCTTGGCTGGTAGAACCATCTATCCATAATTTTTCCTAAGGTCTGTAAAGTATGTCCTGCGATTATGTTTTCTAACTCAAGAGTCTATTGTTGTGGCCATTGATATGTAGACATTTATGCCATATAATTTAATTTAATTTAATTATTTTCGTAGCAACTTGCATTCAGCTGGTGTGGAAACATAAAAAAAAATAGAGAGTGGATTTTGTACTTGTACATGTGGGTACATGAGTTAAGGATTTAGGTCAATTCTCATATTTATGCATCTCAAAAAATTCTCCAAAAATTCATAGATGTTCATCATGTTATAATGTACAAACTCACAAAATTTCATGCAAAAATATAATCAAGAGTGCCCTACACAAAAAAGACAAAAAATTGTTGCTACATTGCTTTAAAAATAAGTTAAATTTTTTGTCTTTTTTGTGTAGGGCACTCTTGATTATATTTTTGCATGAAATTTTGTGGGTTTGTACATTATAACATGATGAACATCTATGAATTTTTGGAGAATTTTTTGAGATACACAAATATGAGAATTGAACTAAATTCTTAACTCATGTACCCACATGTACATGTACATTTGCTTTTCTCAAAAAAATAACAACATTGTATTTGTATGAATGCAACATTTCTATAGCAATGTTTATTTCTGAGAGGTTTCTATGATAAAAATATTTTTATATAATAAAAACATTGTTTTGGTGCAATGCAAACTCATTTTATCAAAAGTAAAAATCAGACTGCCTACGTCTACATTCCAGCACAGGCAGCCCACCATCATCCTCTCGTAGAAAGACCCATCCCCCTATTTCAACAGCGCCCATGCTCTTTTGCCTTTCAGCAGCACGAAAGCACAAGCAAACCCAACCAGAACGCGAGGCAAACACCAAAGCCAAAGCAAAACATTTCGCCGTCCCCAATTCCCGTCTCCTCCTCCTCAGAGATTCTTCCGGGACCGGTGCTCCGACGCGGCGGCGGTAACATGAGGACGGCGGCGGAGGCCCACCAGTCGCGGCTGCTGTACGAGCTCTGCGCGCTCCTGCTCACCATCCTCCGGTCGCCGGAGGAGGAGGAGGAGGGGGCGCGGCCGCGGCCGCGGCAGGTGACGGCGGCGGGGGTGGCGTCCATGCTGCTGGGGGCCTCCATGGCGCTCATGCTCTGCGGTTCCGTTACCTTCATGCTGGGATTCTTCCTCATGCCCTGGGTCATCGGCCTCGCCTGCGTCTTCCTCTTCGTCGGCTTCATCACCAACCTCTCCGGGATCGGGAGGGCCATCCTCTGCTGGCCCTCCGCCCCATGCTCGTCCTCGCCCAAGGAGGCCTCCGCATGTACGTGATCTGCCCGTCTAGTTCTACCACATGTTCGAGGGGGGGAAGAATTAAGGCTCGTCTTTTCTAATTCTATGTCTTGGTTAGTGAACATTGCGATTCAGTGTAAATTTTGGAGTAATTGGAAATGAATACAAGAATTTATGGTGTTTCTTGGCTCGATCGGGGTTAAATACGCGGAGTTGGGCGTCTTTGCTAAAGTTCTGCCCAAGTTTGAAGCATCAATGGCCTTTGGGCGCTTAAAATTGTTCTAAATGCTGAAATTTATGTAGCTTCTGGATGCAGATTGGAACATTAGGGTTATTCTATCAATCCACTTCATGGGAAATCATATGCATGCTTATGATGTAATTAATTTGTCACCAAAGCTTGCCTCTTTCTTGGAGGTATATTGCTGGGTAGATGAAATTAACTTCGGACCGAAGTACCCGGCACCCCCACCCCATCACCTAGAGAAGGGGAAAGGGAAAAATCGGTGTCTGTTGGTCATGCCAATGCAAGTTCATCCCCTGAATGTTTTAGTTCTGTAAGTCAGATCAAGAAAGACTATTTAGAGCTGCACTTTGATGAGTTATGCGTTATGACTATGGACAAGAGTAGAACTGCCTTACCGACAGTATGAAAATAAAGGGTGTAAAGGAGCAGTAAACATATAAAGTCAAAAAGGTTCATGTAAAAGTGAAATTGGAATTTAATTACCTTGTGTTTTTTCGTGCTTGTGGAGCAGGAGACAAGAGAAAGAAACTTTATATCTTGGCAAATATTGACGGGACACACTTGGGGTTTCTTAGGGAGAAAAAATGCTTTATAAGGGACAATACGTAAGCATTGATGGTCTTGCCCAAAAAGAGCGATCTTAGTCTCTTAAGCAAAAAACAGAAGAGTAGAAAATTGGAACTTGACCTATATTACTTTCAGCATTTCGCTGTCGCTCTTACGTTTCCAGTAGGAATATAAATTTTAGTAGACAAATAAATATTGTAATAACAGACGGCTTTCCAAGGGAGCAACTGTGGTGAAGGTGAACCTAAATTTACTCTAGAGCAGTTTTGGATATGAAAATCTCTAATGTTTCTGTAATAAATATTGCTGATAGATTTTAGTACACCATCAAGATCTGGTATTACAATCTAAACCCATTTCGTATGATCATATCAATGCAATTTATCTTATCTTTTCCATTGCTCCTAAATAGCAGTACTTGTATGTCATTATCATGCTGCCAAGACTTTTTGCCTATATATTGCTTCCTTAAGTGTCCAACGCAACAGAATAACTTGACCTTTTGATCGTGCTCTTCTGGCAGGGCATATATTTTCCAAGCCTCCATTCATGCAGATGTGAAGTCGAATACGAAGTAGGCTCCCCACAGAGATGTATAGAAGCAGCCAAGTTTGGGCAGCATTGTCGTTGTTGCGAACTATATTTTCCTTCCTGAACAACTTTTACCATATAACACTGCAACGAGTTTAAATGGTTTTATACTATAACTAGGAGGTTACTTCTTGACAGCAAACTTTGTACATACGGGAAGAATGTTCTGGTTTAATTATTACGTCGGGCTTATAATTGTTTCAGAAATTAAGTCTCTGTTTCTTCGCGAATGACTGGAAATTCCATACTTTTGGATAACTTTGTATCTTGTTGTTCCATTGGCATTGTCTTGCTACTGTTTGAGAGGAAATGACTGCAATTTGCATATTTTGTTCAAAAGAAGGTTACTAGTGCCACCTAATCCTGAAATTAGGGCTGTTCAAAAACGGTTTCCAAAAATCGTTCAAAACCGGCAGCATGAGTGTGACTTCACAAACTTAGTTCATGTGTCTTTGATTGGCAGCAAACTTTGTACTATGCGGGGTTGGCTTAAACCCATTTTTGAACACTCCTACCTGAAATTCAATTTGTTAGATCCTGTGGATCATAAATGGAAATTGAGAAAAGAGGGTGATTTTATGTCCAATATCATGGTCGCGTCTTCAGTTCCTGTTTACATTACCATCTGTCTCCTCTACTCAAACTTCGCGCTGTCCTTGTCCACGCCACCAACAAGGTTCACGAAAGTGCTTCGTCTCCTGGACCCAAAAGGGTAATGAGATTGCTACAGATAACTGTCCATACAGGATCGTTAAGTAGGCCCGACGTCAGCTCGAAAACGGGTGCCGTGCAACCCCACAAACTGAAAGGTTATATGATCAGGTCAAAAGTAGGGGACATTGAGGCAATAGGAGAGCAACCTCGAGAAGCAAAGCTCAGCTCTTCCGGCAAGAGCAAGCAACTGGCGCCGTGTGGCTTTATCACCGTGGGTAGCAGCGTACAAATCAGACATCAACGCGTATTTGCAATTCCTTCTAACTTTCATGCTCTACCGATTCAGTAAGAAACGGAGGATTTGGCCGTCTGCACTCCGCAGACACCAATATTTTTAAAGTTCAGAGACTAAGATAAAATGGCTGTAGCAGAAGTCAGGAATGCACGCAAGAATAGACCTGTTATACGACCTCCGCAAATAACATCGCCGTGAGAACAATCACAGTATATAAAAGGAGGGAAGTGGTAAGTTTTCGAATATAGATCGTACAGTGTCACATTTCACCCCAAACAAATCTCATGAGCTGCTAAGAACAGCACCGTGAAGTTTTCATCATTCAACACAAAAACCACAACCAGATTGTTTTTTTGGAAAACATTATCTGTGACTTCCATGAGGGAGAACAACCTCTGAAATCCTGAGGATGGTTCTTAGCCGTAGTTCAGGCGGAACATGTCGTTCTGCACATAGAAGTTCCCTGGTCCAACTGGCAGCAAATGGAACATCTGCACCAACAGCAGGTCGCAGTGTCAGTAAAGAGACAAATGGGCATCTCAACCATAAAATTTCCAGTAAATCTGGACGGACCCTAAATAGTTAGATCAATTATCCTTAAAGGGGTTTTCAGATCAATTATCTATAAAGGAACAAACTTAAATTGCATAGCAAATGGAAAGACACAACACAGCTGCCAGAAACACAAAACTAACTAGGCATGCACATAGTAGTACCAAAATGAAGATTTGAAGCACAAAAACATACAGACAGTAATGTGTGCAATATTTCCTCACAAAAAAACAGAGACAATGAGACAACCAAGGTGGTGCAGGAAAATATATTAGAATATTGTAGCCCAAATACATAACAAGCAATACTGTTTCCTTGTTTGATTCGTCATTGATCTAATCCGTCCGATCAGAATACATGTAATGGAGCATACTATTTGTTTTGGTTAACAAGTGACAACATATGACTGACCTAAGTAAAGGTTGAAATGTACAGTAGTAAGTCATAACTGCCATATTGAGTGAAAACACCGAGAGGGAGATCAAATTAGGAAAACTTAACTAGGAAAATATAGAGAGAAGTTGATGTACAACTCTACAATATTACATGATATGCCAGTTAGAAGAAAAAAAGTACAGAAGATGTTTTGGTATAACTTAAAACTAGACTGGTCCATTTGAAAGTGAAACCACCACCATTTCACTGTATATGCAGCACACCATATTTTGTGTAGCCTATGCTCAATGATGCACGGGAGGAAACCAGGGATATAACATGAGCCAATGCTAATACAAATTCAACATGACAACGCAGTCAAGAACCTAAAATAAACTCAAACCAAGATCTGCGAAATTTGTCACATCTACATTACAACCTAACAGTGGAATACAATCTGTTATCAACAGTACCTACTCCTAGACAACACAATGAACACACAGAAACAATGACAGCAAATCAGATCAACTGACAAGACCATTACCTATATCTCAAATGTCTCATTCCCTCCACCAAAATAAGAGATCAGGCGCCAGTATAGATGACAAAAAACAGCACAGATGAATGTTAACACACAACAAGCGGATTGTCACAAGGACAACGCACTAATGGTAATGGCGAACAACATTTGCGGATCATATGTAAAATGTGAACAGATACAGATCACATTGAGAATCCTAGAGACTATTTTAAGAACACAAAACCAGACATCCGGAAAACTGGAACGTTACAACAAAGGCAGTGCAGTCACAGAAGCTATCCTGATACTAAGCTCATCACCATTCAATCTCCAGGGCAGTAACTGTTAACCAGAGATCAATTCAAACAGATCTACAACACTACTGAGCCAGCTATAATGCAGATCAAGATAAACTAGTTAAAGCGGACAAAACAGAACAGCACCAGTTAACAATTGGGAATCAAACCACCAAAATCTAACACTCTTCACATAACATCCCTGATAAGAGATCTAGCAATCCATCATAGCAGACGTAGGCTAATAACAACAGTAACGTGACAAATCACTACGACCTAACGCCCTCCTAAATCACTCTAGGATGAAGATCTAAGTCCAAAAAATGCACTCAGGCAACCGATCGCTACAATAGACCGCTATATAGATCCAAAAACTGCTACAAATTCCAGTATAGAAATCCCGCTTCAATCCAGTCATCCGAACATTCCAGCAAGCACGAATTCGACCAGACCAAAGGGATCAGAGCCCACCTGTGAGAACTTGATGTGGTGCTCGCCGTCGCCGGCCTGGAGCGACCCGGAGACGAAGACGAGCATGCCGCCCGTGGGGCCGGCCGGCTGGCAGTCGACGGTGACGACGTGGTGGGCGCACTTCTCGAAGGGGAGGGAGGTGAGCTTCGCGGCGATGGCGGCGGCGCCCATGTACTTCTCGCCCTCGAAGGTCAGCATGGAGCCCTCCTGGTACAGCCCCACCAGCGCTGCCCGGTTGGTGTCGAACGTGCGGTAGTAGTGCTCCACGAACACCTTCGCCACTCCGTCGGGGTCCATCTCCTCCTCCTCCTCCGCCGACGCCGCCGCCGCCGCCGCCGCCGGTGAGGTTAGGGTTTGAGGAGGGCTTGGTCTGGTGGCACGGTCGCGTTTGGGGGTTTGAGTATTGCGTGAGAAGGACGCGATGCGACGGGTCGTGGAGTGCTAACTTGGACGGGTGTGAAGATATGCCACATAGATAAAAAAATAATATGGTGAGGTAATTAAGAAAAAGAGAAATAGTTTTGGTGTCTCTACGAAGAAACGATGCTAAACACGTGGATCTATGCAAAATGCCTATGTAGTATGTATGTATTGGGGAGTTTAGTTGCTAAACAATTAAATGAAGGAATCTTAGCTACAAAAAGCTAAGCACCTATGCATTGGGGAGTTTAGTTGCTAAGCTCTTTCATGCACTTAGCACCTCATCTAAGCACCTGTGTATTGGGAGGGGCCTTAAGGTGGGAGGCGGATGAAATGGAATGGAAGGGCCTGGAAGGCGAGCCTTTTCTTTCCCTTTTCGTACGAGACCCGGAGATTGCTATACTGGGCTGGTTTGGGGCCTTTTCGTGTCCTTATGCTTATGCTTGTTTTGTTCACCAATAACAGTTGGGACCCTTTGGATTACTAGCACTGTGTCCGTGCATTGCTACTGATTAAAGAAAATATACTATATATTTAAAAAAAACTATACTACCATTTATACTATATTAGATCATTCACACTCGCTCTCATCTTAACTGTTTCTATCGGATTCAAATAGTGGTCTGTTCGAAGGTGGACGGATCACCACCACCAATTGGCACTTTTATAAGAGTAAAGAAATAAAACAACACAGTTGGGAAACTTCCTCTCAGAAAAAAAAATAGTTGTGAACAATGGCTTCCTCTCAGAAAAAGAACACTAACTCACTAAAAACCAACATGTTTCGGTATAAAAACAAACTTCAATTGAACATAGGTATCTTATCAAAGCGAGGCAATCTGATTTCCCGATGTAGATGATACCAGGGCATGCGCAAAAACCTCACAGAGTGGTCGAGGGAGCCGAGAGGCGGCGGCTTACAACGGGCTTGGACTCGGCGACGGCGACGCTCCCGCTGCATGGAGATGAGTCACTCCAGCGCCAGCACCCCCATGATACGGTGATGCGCCGCGAGAGGAAGGAAATCGCGCCGGCGCCGGCTCCGCCGTGCGGGGCTTCCTACTACGCGAGACGAAACCGGACTCTGCGACACACCGAAACACAATTTTTTCTACTTATTCTTCTTCTTCTTCTTTTGCTTTTTAGAGGATAAATAAATACTCGTATGCGAATCGGTTCCTGCACTGGTCGTGGCGTTCTTTGCTTTCTTCCTTTTTCATCAGAAACTGTGTGCAAACGTATGTATATATGATATCATCGGTTACACTTGTCGCGGTGTGCAGCGGTCGGCCTCCTTCCTCTACGTGTTGAATCCGGTGCAGTCTCGTCTGACCTCGCCGTGCATGCTGCCGCCGGTCTTGACACCGACTCTCCCGAGCTTGACCATGGCCTCCTTGAACGCCTCGAAGAAGAGCGTCTGGTTCCCAGCGAAGCCCTCCACCGCCGGCCGCGTCGACGCGCCGACGTCGCCGTACAGCGCCTGGTCGGAGGTGAACAGGCCCAGGCCGGCGGCGAGGTTGGCGTAGTAGGCGTTGTCGAAGAGCGTCGGGGTGACGGGGTCCATGTCGACGGCGATGGTCGGGTCGACGCCCGGCGGGCACGCCTCCATGAGCTGCCGCGCGTACGACGGGCTGTACGACGGGTCCACCGTCGCCGCGCCGCCGGAGCCGCTGCGGCTGCTGTACCGGTACAGCCGGCCGATGAAGCGCGTGCAGTGCGAGAACCCGACCGTGTGCGCGCCCGAGAGCGCGACCATGTCCAGCACGGTGAGGCCGTTGCCGGCGAACACCGCCGCGAGGTCCGATGCTTGCATGTCCGGCCCCGGCAGCCTGCCCGCGACGTTGCTGGCCTTGGAGACGAGCCCGTCCAGCCGTCCGAGCTCCACGGTCCAGTGAGGGCCGGACGACTGCCATAGCGCCATGCCATTGCCGTGCACCAACACAGAATCAGTCATCGCCATTGTTACCAGGACACGAAAGCCGCAAACCATGACAAGCTTAAGACAGAGCGTACCATGCTGACGACGTCCCTGGCAGCGAGGGCGAGGATGTCGGCGCAGGAGACCACGCCGGGGCACGCCTTCTCGACCTCGGCCTTTGCGCGCACGACGGTGTCGAAGCCGTCGCCGGCGAGGGACCTGTTGTCCTCTGCGTCCTTCTCGGCGTGGTTGCTACTGGATGCGATCATGACCGACGCGTCACACCCCTGCACAACGAACAACACCATTTCAGTTTTTTAGTTTTTTACTCGAGCTGAAATTAACCATAGCATAAAATCAGTAAAATGATCATTCTCAGGTGAGAACGAGAAATGAATGACGACGTGGACCGCATGGTCGCCACGTCGGAAACGACAAGGTGGCACCTGATCTGCCAGCGAGGACGCCCGACAAAGTCCAGCCTAGTTGACAGAAAGGTCGTGCAGTCACATGGCAGAAGCGACGAGTGCGTGATTTGGAGCCGATCGAGCTTTGGGCACTCGCAGCAATAATCTACTGACAACTCTTACTTAACCTCTCATACTAGTACTAGTGTAGAATCTCTCTCTCCTTTGCAGAGACAAACAAATTAACCAAATTCACTTTCATCTCAAGTGGAATCAATGGCTGGCTAATGGTATCAGTAGCATAGTGACACCAAGACCGGGACAAGGTGCTCATGTCGCTGAGCTGAAAAAAGCAGCTGCAACTTGCAAACTTTGCAAGGCTGCAAATGCAACTAGCTAAACGTCCTGAAAGTTAAAGGAAATCCTCTTGATTCTTGATCTGCTATGAAGTTATGCCACTAACAAGATCGTGAAATTTCACAGGATAAATCTGAAGCCGAACGCATTTCATCGAGAAAGAATTCAGAGAAAGAAAACAATGGCGCAGTGGCAGGCGCTGATCGATCTCACTGACCTCGACGAAGCAGTCGTGGAAGAAGAGCCTGAGCGTGGCCGGGACGGTGACGAAGGTCTCCCTGACCTTCTTGGCCACCACCGACCGCACGATCGACTCGACGCCCGGGCACGTCGACCGGTAGTGGTCGGGCGACAGCTTCGCCTCGCCGGAAGGCAGCGCCACCGCCGCGAAAGCCACCACCGCCGCCGCTACGGAGATCAAGTAGCGGCCTCTTCCCCATTGCTCCATGGCCATGGAGCTGCCTCAGGGTGTGGTGCTTGCGTGTAACGTGCGTGGGGTTTTGGTTGCTGTGGGAAGAAGGCACTGATGCCTACAGTAGCTAAAAAGGAGAGACGGATCAAGGGACAGGAAAGGTGGGCCAAGTAGACAGTTTTCTTTTTCTTTTTTGGAATTATACAGTGGTGGATTTAGGGCTGGGAACGAGCTGAGCCGAACCGTCTCACGGCTCGGCTCGCCCTGACTTAGGAAAATACGAGCCGAACCCGAACCGACTCGCCAGATTCTATGAGCCGGGAAAGAGGCTCGGCTCGAGCTTTCACCGAGCCCGAGCCGGCTCGTAATGGCTCACGAGCTGGCCTAACCCAACTTAAGCTGCTCCCGTCCGATTCAGCCTCTCAGATCTCGCCGCGTTCCCTTCCCTCTCTCTCTGTCTCCCGCAGGCTACGACGGCGACGCGACCTAGGGTTAGGGCGCTGCAGACTCCAACCCCTCCTCCACCGGGCATAGCTGCCGGTCTGCCGCCATATCCTCTGCTGCATCCTCCGCCACCTCCTCCCCTCTGCGACCTCCTCCACCTCAGCTCCTGCTGCCGACTACTACGCTGCCACCTCCTGCCGCTCCTTCACTGGGAACAGCCGCCGTTCGCCGCCACCTCCTCCACCGCCGCTCATGGATCAGGAGCGCCAGCCCAGCGAGGGGTCGGGCCTGTGCGCGTGGAGGCCGCAGTCTCGGTCGCACTGCGCCGGCACCCCCTGTTGCAATGCGACCACCTCCGCCTCGTTGAATCCTCCAGACCTTGTTCTCACCGGCCGCCAGGAATCCATCTCCGCCTCCACTTTGCGCGGCCCCAACTCCACCTCCCTGCTCGTCTCCACCGCCTCCACATCTGCCACGTCGGACCCTACCTCTGGCCTCCTCGACGAGCCTACGAGCGGCTCGCGAGCTTTTGCGAGCTAGCTCGCCGAGCTTTGCGAGCTGAGGAGGTGGCTCGGGCTTGGCTCGTTCGACCCCCGAGCCGAGCCGAGCCCGGGCCAAGGTGGATTGATGTTAATGAGACGGCTATGCCAACTTGCCAATGTTCCTTACTATGCTTATCAGTTTGAGACGTTGTGCTAATCATTGCTCCCTGTTTACAACAACGTAACATCTAGGACGTGATTTTGCCAAAATTTTAGAACTTTGACTACTTATATCGATTTAAATATTTAGATTAGGTATTTGAAAATCATATCTATAGATTTGTCTCAAAACGTGCTTTGATAATATTATAATTTTATTAGGTTTTATACATATATTCAGATAGAAATTAGTGAACAAGGTTACATTTTGAAGACCATGTCAATGTCTAAAATATCACGTTTTTATGAATTGGGGGAGTATTTGCGAAACCATTACTAAAAACATTGTCAAATCTAGTGAGAAAAAGTACTATGAATTATGGGTAGTGAGGTGGCACATGGGTTCCAACTGTTTCATGGGCAGATGGTCAAGTATAGCAACAAACCAGTGGGCATCATCTCCTTGGATTTTGTATCATCTGAGCTTAGAAATTAAACCAAGGGATAAGAGCAGAATCAAATATGCTTAAATAATTCACTGTATAATGTCTCATGATTGGAAACATGGGTTGTGATCGCCATACAAAGGGTAGCAAGTTTGGGCTGGCAGTGCTCCTTTTGGTTCAGTCCAGCCATTTCTTGTTGTTCAGAAACTAACACATTATGAGTTGAACTTTAAGGTTTTTTGTTTTGTAAGTAAAAGAGATCTTGTTCCAATTAATCTGAGAATTTTAGGGGTCCTTGTTCCTGCACCTTGATGGCGCAAAATATCTTTAGGATTATGTCATAGCACCCAGCATGCAAGCGCTGATAGATATCATAGCTGACCTGAAACTCAAGAGGACAAAATACCATCGAAGTTAATGCTGGACGGTACAGTGTCAACTGCATTACAAAATTTTGGAACAAAATTACATGAATACTTGAACAGGGTGTAGCAAATCTTGTAACCATACAATGCAATATTGAAATCCAGTTGGGTTGGTGAGTATAATGAGAGCTAGCAGCAGAGAATTAGACCCTAGATGAGCTCAGTTTATGCTCGAAGAGACGACGCAGCAAGTAGACCTGGACAACACTGGCTGTAATAAGGGCAGCTGATTCGAAGAATGCCTTGTGAACCGCCCTCTTGCTCATGTTCTCGTTTGCTGCATCACAATAAGGAAGGAAAATATTGCACTTTTAGCACCAATATAGTTAGATGGTAATGTCAAATATGCACCAGAAGATTAATAGCTGAGAAGACATGGTAAATGGTAAATAAAAATTCTGATATGACAGCAGAAATGAGTTAGACATCAGAGAGAAAGACTGTGCAACGTAAGGACTCTGGTAAAAAGTGAGGTTTACACCAAATATAACTCGGAATGCGTTCTCACATTCCTAATTAGTGGAGGTTCCCAAAATTCAAAACCAGCCATCCCTTCTCAAGTTAGTAAATGGTACTGACTTTAGCTGAAGATGGTTGTGTTAGCAACTTCAGACTAAATCATTAAATAACAGGCTGGAGCTCCTAACAGTGCGCAAATTATTTGTCATAAAGCAACAGGAGAATCACACAATGGTTACAAGCTAAATATTACGGTTCACTATTACTTAGAAGAGAGAATGTGATAGGAGAAACTTACATATTGCTTGCCGGTCCGTTTGGGCCTCTAACCAGTGCTGTTCGAACTGAATGTTGTAGAGAGCTTCATCCAGCTTCGCAATTTGTTCAAACAAAGGACCAAAATGCTCTGCAATTTTCCAGAAGAAAGGAATCGATGGCATGTTGCTTGTCAAACAAGTTTAATGAAACTACAGAAAAACTCTTACCATCTTTGGCATGCTGGTCAGAATATGAAAAATGACCAACATGCACGTCAAAGTCTACAGTTTCATGATACGGGGACTTATTACTGAAGCAGAAGCGATGGACACCTCTCTTCTGAACTATGAATTCGAACTTATCACTAGTCTTGTCACGAGAATCATGGATTTGATTGCCATTTGGGTCTTTAACCTGCAATAAATCATGACTGAATCAGCTTCGCGGTGGATGTAACTTACAATAAATAGATTAGTAAGTACACAGATAGCTATAAACATGAACATAGTTAGCCAATTATTGTTCCTTACCAAAAATGCAAGCAACAATTTCACCATACTATGGACAATTAGTGTAGTATACACATGGAGAAAAAGTGGACACAGGGAAAGGAATGGAAAAGAGAAAGAAGACCATACCACAAGATCCACACCACCCTCGGTATAATGCCAGGGGTTTTCCGCCTTGATCACAACAAATGATACATGAACTGTATCCCCTTCATAATCAACATTATGAGAGAAGCACTCTTCCCTATCCATCACAAAGCGAATAGCCACAGCAGGGCGCAAGAAAGGCACAAGACATAGAACCAAGAAATAACCCAGTCTCAAATTCCTCCCCTCCATCATCTTACTAACAGAAACACAAAAGTAATGAAGTTAGACCCAGTCCATCTAGGGTCGGAGCATTATCAAATGACTGCAACACAACTATATGATGTCATTCAAGACAGTTGGACTGAAGATTTCCAACTCAAAACTCTGACGATCAAGGCCATCAAGTTGAAGAAAAATTCAAATTCACATGACTGTAGTTCAAGACCACACTAATACACTAGCTATTGCGAAATTAAAGAAATTTCTCCATATGACAGTTTATCATGAACAAATTAGCAAGTCACAGACCCTAAAAATTAAGGAGTGCATTAACATATCAGCTTCAGGCGATTGCTTAATTCATACGATAAGACGCACAACCACACAAGCACAATTTTCTACATCACTGAAACATACATACTCGCCGTGAGGCCGTGACGGCTCACGAACTGACTGATCCAAAGCTACAAACAAATATACAGAACCTATGACAAGAGTTAAAATCTCCCATCAAAACTGGGGCATAAGCATAATGGCCACACAACAAGCCAAGCACTCCAGCTAGATCTAGATGGCTCTAAAAAACTCAGCGCGCATTCTCCCTCTCCATCAATTAGGGCAGCGAAATGAGAAGCCAAGATGCGGACGGCGCGTCATAATTGGGGGCAACTAGCATCATCAGCAACCATCAAACCCGAGAATTTCCAAGAAACACAAATCTCGCTAGACACAGAGTGTGCAATTTCCTTCAAAATAAAAGGGCAAATTCGAGCTGTTCCGGCACGACTGAATGGTTCACTGAAAGGAGGAGGAAATAGCGCATTGGGGGAGATGGATGGATGGATGGATCGAGCTGACCTTGGGCGCAGCCCGGGAAATCTTCTCTTCTCCCGGAGTTCTGTTGCTCCGCCGTGAGATCGGGAGATCGGAGAGGAGTTCGCTTCGGTGGAGGAGGAGAAGAGACTAGTGAGAGCGCAAGAGAAGTTGCCTTTTCGTTGGTTCACGTCATCGCCTTGTTCGCGTGGGCTTTTTTGGGAGTTTGTGCGACCCCGGCGTGACCAGCACGTCATATATGGCCCACTTGCCAACGACGTGATGCACCAGACGGGCCGAGAAATCGCCTGCCGATGCAGGCCCGGCCCAGTGATTCGCATGGGCTGAGCGCAATGTTATCATCTTCTCGTTGGTACGAGGAAATTCCTTGATATCATACGCGAGTCTCGCATAACACGCTCAAAATCATGTCGACATACTTTGGCGTTGAGCAAAGTTTGTGCGTAGCACGAGCAATCCTGAACGACAATTAACGAGTTTTTGCCAGCCCTACCTTTAGGTAGAACCTGCAATTGTGCAACTTCCCTACGATTTGCAGCAAAAACATGAATGAATAGGTCCGGCCAGCAACAGTGTGAACCGATGACAGTACAACTTCGTATCCCAGCGACTAGACGCACACGGCACGCAAGACAGATTCAAGCTCAACACAAGAAATATAAACTCTATAGAAACCAAACATGGTAACCACTTCTGATCTTTGCATAGTTTCCAACATGGTCTGGCGAACGAAACAAGAATCAGAAAAACACATTAAGATTCCACAGCGCTAAATGAGTTCGACTTCATTGTCAAAATCAGGACACTGAAAGGGAAACTACAGGGCATGCTCAACAGAGGTGCTAAATTTAGGTCATCCGCTGGGCAGCCTCCTTGGCTATCAGCTTTTCCCTGGCCTTGGTCTTCGCCTGTGACTTGGAGCCCATGACGCCACCTCCCCACTTCTTCCTGACCTCATCAAACTTGTCGTTGAAGTTCGCCTGCAGAGTATCGACGTGGCATTAGTCAGGAGGTGCAACAACACAGCACTGGATATCAATAACACCAGGGGTTTCATGAGTTGCATACCTTGATAGCCTCCAAGATCTTGCTGAACTCAAGCTTGTCCTCGTTCTTGACAGTGGTCAGGCAGAGGACAGAGGCAGTCTTCTTGTGAACAATCTACAGATAATATAAGAACAGAGTGAGCCTTTGTTTCTACTAGCTGTCACACATTCAACAACTGTATAACAGGGGGTAGCAGGAGAATATTATACCGATCCAAGGCGTGATTTTCCCTTTACAATGCAGTAAGGGACCTCCATCTTCCTGCACAGGGCTGGGAGCCACACTACTAGCTCAATTGGATCAACATCATGAGCAATGACGACCAGCTGGGCCTTGCTCTGCAGGGGAAAACAGCATATTATCACAAAATTTTTGCTTGTAGCCACAAAAGCTAGCTGTGATTAATGACTAATTACGTGAAACAAAGAGATAACTCAGATAAGTACCTGCTCAATGAGGTAAGTAACATGGTTAAGGCCATACTTCACAACAATTGGCTTCTTTGCCTCAACAGTTTTCCCTTCAGCCTCAGCCTGGGCTCTCTTCAATAGCCTCTCCTTCTTAGCAGCCTTGTCCTCAGGGCGGTACTTGAGAAGCATCTTGAACAGGTTGGTTGCTGAAACAAGCTATTCATATCAGAGATTTTGCACCTAAGTTTCTTTGCAAAAGGAGAACTAAAAAGATGTTCTATTCAGAGCTATTCAATTTAAAGCATTTAGTATATTTTTATTTTTCTGAACATTAGTACATGACAGCATAATCACAGAGCTAAGAAAGCAAACATCACCGACAACAAACGGCAGCAGCAACCAACAGACAATAGGGAATGACATAGCAGCCATCTAGTCAACTAAACTACAAGAGTTCCATCTATTGATGGCATCTTTAGAAGGCAAAGCTGCTGCCTGCCATTCTCTTAGTTCTTCAGTAACTTCTAGGACCACAAAGCCGCTATTTTTAGTGTCATAGCATATATTCAGTCAAATAATGCAAGAAGGCTTAAATAATCTATTGTGCAAATTAAAAAAAAATCCTCTGTAGCACTAGCAAACAAGTATGCAAACACTAATGAAAGGCTCCATTCACTCAAAATACGCATGATTTGCTAGCTAACATATCAAACAAGAACACCTAAATGTCACCAACTACCTGGAAGCAACATTGCATACATCAAGACGTTTCATTATGATCATCAATCTAGCAATGGTTCGCTCTACTTTTCCATACTCGAAACCAAACAGTACATCGCCATTGCGCATTCCCAAAGTAATGCCAACTCTATAGTCGAATAGGACATGAATGAACAACATAAACCCGTATATACCGAGGTTCTTGTCGAGAGTGCGGGTGAACTGGTGGAGCGCCGGGGGCACCTTGAGGCGCTGCTTGAGGATGCGGCGCTGGCGCTGGATGCGCACGACCTTGGGCCACTTCACGAACCTGTGCAGGTCCTTCTTGGGCGGCAGCGCGCCGCCGATGCCGAACTGCTTCGGCCTCTTCTCGAACAGCGGGTTCGTCACCTTCTCCTGCAACCAAAGCAAACCAATCCAATTATATCACACACAATCCAACCAATGAAACAAGAGATTTCAAGCAAGAACAGAGTGTAGAGTGCAGTACCGTCTTCTTCTTCGCCGGCACTGGCGCCTTGCCACCTCGCTTCGGTGCCTGCGAGATTCGTGATCCACAATCTTAGAACGCTTCCCAAGATTTACACATGAATTCCGAACAAAATCTAGTGAGGAAAGCTACAACGCATCGACACAACAGCTGTAAGAATCTAAACCCGCGCTTCCAAGATCCATGAAGATGGATCAAAACACCACCGAAAAAACATCACATCATCTAAAACCCGTGCTTCTTAACCGAAAGGAGACCCAAAGAAAACAGCGGCAGCAGCCCAACTAGAACTAAGCACGAACGAATCGGCGGAGGGACCGTACCATTTCGTCGGCGGCGAGCGGGGAGCTTGGTGTTCCGAACGGGAGGGCGACGAGGCGGAGGAGGTGGAGGGGGGAGGCGGCGAGTAGTGTGGTTCTTGCGGAGAGGAAGTTTTATAAAGGGGTAATCGGGGCGACGTGGACAGTTTACGACCGTCAGATGCGGGGTCTGCAGGAGGGTTGGTGAGTCTCGGCCGTCCATTGCCAGGATTAGGGTTTAGGAGACGGCACGTGGGCCGCGGCCGCAGTGAAACAGAGGGAGGTGGGTTGGTCTTATATGGGCCGGGTAAATATGGGCCGGGCCGGTTGTTCTGGTAATTTGTGTAATTGCGATTCGAGCCCATTGGGTTGGTAAATTTTGTAATTAAGCCCCTCGAGAATTTCGATATTATGCAGTTACCGCTGCACGAGCCTTACGCCATGGCGAAGGGGCGGAGCGAAGCAGCGATGCGGCGGAGGCGCCAGGAGAGCGGCTCGACACCTTCTACAGTGCATCCGCCTCCGCAGGAATTTTTTTCTCTTCTAGTTCTAAGTACGCAGCATCTAGCCTTGCACATTCCTGTGATTTCTGGGGGTTTTTTGTGCGATTTTTGCTGTGTTTCTTTTTTCTTTTCTTTTTTGGATCCCCACGGCTAGGTGCCTAGGTCTCGCGATTTAAGCGTAAGCATGGATGAAACTAGTATTTTGCATGATAATTATGGCGTGGGTTAGAGGATTTTGGTGGTGTTGGGGACTTCACTCATCTGGGATTTTGGGGACCATTGTCATTAGCAAGTAGAGTTTACTTAGTGGAGAGAAATTTTAGGTTTTAGGTTGTAGTTCGTACTTGGTCTTGGTATTCTCTCTCTCAAAAACAGGGGATTGGTAGTAGTGGTATTGTGCTTCCGGATTGTGATGTTATGCCTTGTCATAGTACTTTATATTCAATTGTGTAGCCTGGGATGTGTTCTTCGTTTTTTTAGTACGGTAATGTAGGTTCGACTTCAAGTAATTATTATTGTGTAACATGATTTGAGTAAAATCTTGCGGTTGTTGAGAGAAATCTGAATCGATATCTTGATCAGAGACTTATTGATTCCTAACAAATTGCATAACTGATCTGACTTTCGAGAGGATTTGCAGACGTTACAGGTTTCGCCATCAGAACATTCATAATTGAATCTTTGTGTTGTGCCAATTTTTTAAGCTTCTTAATTAGTTCCCTTTTTAAGTCTATTCTGCTTGCTACCATGGTCTCTAGCTACACTTTTCCCTTCCAAAACTGCTTGCTCGAAAGTCCGATCCATTTTTACATATCAAAACATGTAGGTCTTGCTTCTCGACTTTATTTACTGATTGTTTTACAAATCTCTTGGCTCCAGCGTTTTGGATGAAGTCGGAGGTAGAGGAAACATGAATCCAGCTTTTGACTCATGTTTAAGATGGAGCTTAACTCATGTTTTAAAGTCGACACACTCCTGTTGATGCTTCAAATTCCCCAAAAGTTAACATGGATTACTTGGTCAATTATTAAGGCAATATTATATCCAGATCCCCGCATCTGCATAATGATCCCATTTGTTCCCGGAGTCAAAAAATGATAGTTGCCATTATATGAGAGAGGTTAGAGATTAGGCCTCCAAACCTCTAGAGTACTAGTGTTACTTGGAGCCAACTCTAATGGCTCTAGCTTTCCATGTTAGAATATAGATGCAGAGCTTTGACAAAGAGGGTAGTGGTCAAGGCTGTAAAGATTGTTTGTGAAGGTGCGGCAAATATATTATTTGTTCACTCTTTGGATATTCCTTGAATATTCACCTTCTTTTTTTTCTAATCACGATAGTATAGTAACCGTAACTGGGTTCAACTGCTTAGTTACAAGTTCAAACTATAGTAAAAGGCAAGATCAATCAATTTATTTCTTCTTTTTTTGGAGAACACTGATGCTAAGCAGTTTGCAGTGGCTGTATTCCCCCTTACAGATCAATCAACTGATTCTCCCAGGCTTTGCTGTTCTTCAGGATTCTGAAGGAATCATAAAGTATGGAATCGTTAAGCTTGTCTGGATTGCAGAAATCCAGCTCAGCAATCAGCGTCCTGAATCAAAAGGACGCTGCTCATTAACTGGCTCTGGAGTTACGGTTCTTCAAAATGCCCCTAGCAAGCCCCGAGTGGTATTTGCTAAAAAGAAGCCTCAAGTGGTGGTGAAAATGGTAGCCCAGACGCTGCTGGTATGTTATGTACAGTAATGCTATAGTTTTGTCTTGAATAAATATTATGTGCATACCTAGAATTCAATTCAATCTAATGTGTTAACTAATACTCCAGTAGATACTCCAGTGGATAATGTATTGGTCCTTCTGCATTGTTGAGATATAAGTATCAATCATTATTGATGGCAAATCATCCAGTAGATAATCGATGGAACAACTGTGGTTGGTTGCCATATCCTATATATCTTCTCAATTACGTCATCTAGTAGACTACAGTTCATTGGTTACTTGCCTTCCTTGTAGCCAGACAGAAACCTCTAACCGAGTTTTTCAGTTTTTGGTCCTTCGTCATCAGTGTATAGTTTTTGGTCCTTCGTCATCAGTGTATATCCCGGAGTACATGTTAGATCAGTTACTGCTAAACATCCATTGGTGTGCCATGCATGTCTAGTTCGCAACGCGTTTCTGCTAATATATCTTGCTTCGGGATTAAATTCTTGATGAATTGATCGAGGCTTTGTAAATTGTAATCTCACGTATATTGAATGATGGGCTTACAGCAATTTGGATCAAAGCAGTAAAAACTTGCAGAACAAGTGAACTACAAAAAACTCTGTAGTTGAGGAATGCTTAAGAGTAACTTCATGTCTATGAATCACTTATCAGTCAGTGTGAGATGCACTGAAATGTGCGATACTATTTTGAAATTTCGCCATAGACACCACAAAACTGACAAAAAGCTATTGTTCTGTATAATACTTTCATCAACAGTTACTACAACTTAGGAGGGGAACACACGTCAACATCTAACATTACCTAGTATACATGATGAGTTCTTTTACCATCCCTTTGGACGGCTAAGTTTGCTTTCAAGATGGTAGAAGAGGGCATACATGATAGTTTGAGAATATGAGCTCAACAGAAACTCAGAGCTCATCTCAACTCGGCATCATCCAATGCACGCTACGACCGGCCGACGATCACTGGCCGGCCGGTGCCGAGGACCCGGTAGGCGGAGTGGCCCCTGCCCGCGGCCGCCGCCCCGCTGGCCGCCTGCTGCTTCTCCTCCTCGATCTGCTCCAGCACCCTGGCAAACGCCTCGGCGTCGCACGGCAGCTCGAGCGGCCCCGCGGCCGCGTACCCGAACGCCTCCTCGGCCTCCTCCAGCAGCGCCCGGAACAACGGGTGGTTCACGCACTCCGTGCGCACCACGAACCGCTGCCTCCCGGCGCCGACGTACACCGCGAGGCACCCCTCTGCCGGCTTCCTCGCCGTGCTCCGGCACCGGTCCAGCGTCTTGGTGATCAGCCCGGCCTTCCTCCCTCTCGTCTCCGTCGACGTCAGCCTCTTCTCAGCCATGCCCATGGCGTGTGTGAACGTGCACAGAACTTTGCAAGCTAGCTAGCTAGCTAGTTACAAAGCTGCAAAAAATGCGTAGCAAACTTAGAATTTGGGAGGTGAGGAGGAGAGGGACGGATGATATATATAGACGGCGAGCAACAGGTTGTCTTGATCGAAAGGCCATTTCTTTCAGATAGGGAGCAGATGAGAATGATTCTATGTTTTATTTTCTTATTTTTTCGAGGACACGCAAAAGACTCGCGCATCATTTCATTAAGAAAAGAGGAAACACGACCAGATACAACTGAAAAATAGTCAGGCAGGTATTGCACACATATAATTAAGGTTGCAACATGTACTATCTTTTAGTAACACTTGTACTAATGTAATATTTGGGTCATTACGATTTGGCAGTGTCCGAAGGTCAAGTGAAGGAGGAGCTGCAACTGTGGAGGAGCACGTGACATCACGTATGACCGACTTGGAGGGGCCAATGGCGTGGCGTCATGGCAATAATGCATTAGATTTAGCCGCAAATCCTCTCTGACCTGCGTGCATGATTGCGATTCGTTTGGAGGTGTCAAACTCCCCAACCACGAGGCTTGTTTAATTAGCTTAGCAACGTTCTTCGTTTTTTTCCTCCGATGCATGCAACGCTCCAAACGGACGTTTGCTCGTGGAGATTTGTTTTATGGATTCAGACTTGGTCGTTTATGTCATCATCACTTTAGGGTTTGACACCTGGATCTAATAATGCAGGAATCATACTTATTACTGGATAATGTTTGTGTAGATTTAAGTGAGCTAGAAGTGTATATGTATCGAGCTGATTGCTTGAGTCCCGTTGAACTTTGAATCGCCGTTGCCAGGAGTTTTTTTAAGGAAGCCAATCTCTTTTGAACACATATCGTGTGTTTGCTTTCGTTGTATCTGTTGTTTGTCATACTGCATTCCCACCTTTGCTGGGAAAATACGACAGGGATGTCTAATTTATGGACGACCACGCGAAGCTCAACGTCCAGTCGATTTCGACAAGCCTTCACCTCAGTCGGAACGAGCTCTCGCTGTCATGTGTGCCTCTTCCTCCATATACAGCCACTTCCTCCCATCCATCGCTTCCCTTTCGTTCATCAAATAATTGAAGCTTTCAACCATACACATCCAACTTCCGACTCAAATATAATCCGAGCTTTCAAATTAACTTTTTTTGAGCTTTCAATCCACGAAATGAGCTTTAAATCAAGCTTTCAATCCCAGGAATCGAGCTTTTGACCCATGATTCGCGTTTTCAACCCACGAAACGAGCTTTCAACTCACGAAGTCGCGCTTTCAACCCCAAGAATCGAGTTTTTGAACTACAGATGAACAACTTTCAGCTCAAAAAATCGAAAAAACCAAATCAAAAATCAAGTCGAAAGCTTCTAGATCCGGGATCTCACCACCTCCTACGGCACCAGCGGCGAGGTAGGATGACAGCATTGGCCACGAAGGTGAGAAGACCAACCTCTTCGATAGACAGGAGCGGCAACGGTGGAAGGCCGCGACGGTGCCTCACTGAATTTGACCCCCAAAAAAATTGTCGTGTTAGTAGGATCCAAGAGAAAAGACAAGGCAAGGATACTGATTAACTCTATTTCTAGCAATCAGTTACAGACATGTGTACCCTGTTGCTTCGCCCCATAGGCAAATTGGGCAACTCCTTTCCTGGTACAAGCAGATGATGCAAACCTTCACTTGGGTTTTATGTCTAGATTGCGAGGGTGGATGTGATGTTCCTGGGTTGTGTCCGTCTACCCGTGCATTGCATTAATTAAAAAACTCGAGAACGCTAATGACCATGACTACGAATTACCACATCCACACACGTAACATATTCATCAGCTCAATGAACACCATGGCAACACCCATCACCCGCACTAGGTCCAATTACACGACGCAGAGGTGACCTAACATGACAAAGCATAATCTAAAGATTGGACTTGGCAAGAAGGCTAAAATCTCATATCTTGTCAAGCATTTGGGAAGCTGCTTCTGAACCCCGCCGGTTTAAGGCTCGGATGCCGCTGCTCGGGAAGGCGAGAAACGGTCGAACGGGGGCGGCGCCGGCTGGTAGAGCGGGAACGGCAAGAACGGCGGCCGCAGGAACGGCGCCAGCCATTCCGGTACGGGGAACGGCCACGGGAACGACACTGTTCCTCCGGCGCCTCCTCCGCTGCCCGGCGCCGGGAACGGCAGCCGGAACGGCGGCCAGAGGAGCGGCAAGAACGGCCAGAAGAAGAGCGACGAGCCGAACGCGCCGCCGCCGTGGCAAAGGGCGCCATCCCGCTTGGCGGGGCGGAAGTTGAGCGCGTTGAGGTTGAGGAAGCAGGCGTTGGTGGCGGCGCCGCGGGAGCCCCGGAGCGCGATGTGCTGGGTGGATCCACGGATGCCCGGCACGTTGCATGCCGACGAGGAGCTCCGGACGAGCGTGGCGCGGCACGCCGACCGGGGTTCGTGGCCCTCCCGGCACTCGAAGCCATCCACAGGGGGCACGTCGAGCTTGTACACGCCGTGCTGGTCCGTGGTGCGCTCCGCCTCCAAGGAGATCTCCTCGGCCATGGTGGAGTTCACCTTGAAGCTGCACTGTATCAGCACCCTGGCACCTGCGCAGGACAGCACGAGCACCAGCATGCATGTGGGCATCAGTGGTGAATAAATTCAGAAGAAATTTGAGCTCTTGTCAAAAATGGAAACACTAGAGTACGTGCATAAGTGCATTTTTAGACAAAGGAAGAATTATATTACTTCATGTGCATAAGTGCATAACTGGTAACTAAACTGAGTTTGGCTCAGAGCTCAGTGCAATGATGAAAGCTATGGAACCTACTGTGCCTCTGAAAGCTGAGCTCTAGTTTCAGTGTAGAGTGATGGAGCAGGGGATCTGTTTTCAGTTCCAAGGTGAAGCACTGGCCATCTAGTTCAGGTCATAGACATGCAAATGCCTTTGCAGCTCATACACACATTCAATCTTAGAGCTCTGAACTAGAAGTTGATTATCACTTTGTTGCACTTCTTGTAGCCAATCAAAACGGCGTGTTTACTCGCAATGCAAGCGAAGTAAACATTGGCAATACAAATTACGCGGTAGCTATTAGAAGTCACCGGGGAACTCGACAGTTCATATGCAACAAGCAACAGGAGCAATGAAATAAGTCTAACCCATTATAAACCCAGAACAAGCCAGAGCCACCACGTTTATGCGTGTTGTCTTCATTAGCTTCATAGAAAATCAATGTCAAAATAGTACGCATCATCAGTTCATATCAAATATAACCTTCTAGTTGCAATGTTCATTTCCTAAAAAAAAATTTTTGCAGTGTTCAGACTTGAGTAAGACTGCAGAGCACATCAACTCGGGAAGAGCTTGTCATTTTTGCTTATCAGTTTTCAGTATAAGTCTCTAAAACTAAACAAAGAGAGTGAGGGTACAAACAACCGGTCCTCCTACTCCTAGGAGATCTGACATGCAGCCTCGCTATATATTGAACAAGAGATTCACAATCTTATAAATCTACCACAAATAGCAGGAAATAATAACTCGATGTAAAACACAATGCTTGATCATATAGCACATTTCATTTCAGAGCAAACTGCAAAATAGCCTTGTACTGCAACGCAGAACGAGAAAATGAACAGAATCAGTGGTAGCACACAGACAGGTAGCATTTTCTAGCTATTCACCTTTCAGGAAGAAGCTATGCTTGGAGAAGGTGTTGTTGGAGCAGGCATCGCAGTAGACAGAGCCGACGACAGTGATGTTTTTGGACAGGAACTTGGCCTCGGCGCCACCGAAGAACACCATCACCAGTGCCATGAACAGGGCAACGGGAGGAGTCGTTGAGCTCACCATTGTGGCCATGGGATCAGCTGGAGGAGGAAGGGCGGCACAGCAATGGAGATCGGGTTGGACTTGGAGAGAGATGGAGAGATGGGAAGGAGAGGAGAGGAGAGGAGGAAGGCTACATGGAACAGACAGAACAAATGCATGTGAATCGAGCTTGGACTGGCGCGGAGACATGGAGAAGCTGGTCAAGCACTAGCTGGTGGGTGTGTGGTGCTGTGGCCTCCTCTCTTTTCCCTTTTTTCTTTTTCCATTTTTGCTCAGTGAAGATTGGGTTTATGCATGGGACCAAGTAGGGTTCTCCAGTATGCAATTGCCAATTAGAGTCATCATACGGATCACTGGAGTACATCTTGCTTGTGCTTGGTGGTCAAATACTACAACGCTTGGAGGAAAGGTCCAATCTCCGGATGCGAATAGGTTGCAGGGTTTCAATGGGCTAAAATGGGCTTGTGGTATGGGCTGTGGACTGCTGGATTGGTCGATCTGAAGGAGAAGCGCACGAAGAAGGATACCACGCAGTGCCCCAGACCCACTGGGCTAGTTTCCCAACGAGGTCAAGTCACTCACAGGGCGTCGCGCACGCACGGAGCCAAGCGCGCGCGGAGGGGTGGCCGGTGGCGGCGGCATCGGCATCGGCACTAGGCGGGCGGCGAGCCACTGGCTCGGGTTTGCATGCATGGAGCCCCACGTACGTTCGGCTGAGCTGAGCCGCACCGCACTGGCGCGCCGCGCGGGAGAAGATAGGGGATACCGCCCGGTGCACGCGCGAGGGACGCCTGGCGCGGCGCGTGGAGCGGAGTTCCACCTCTGCGTCACGATCAACATGTTCTCGGTGGATCAAGGTGCCCAAAACTTTTTACTCTTGGATTTGCTATTTTTAAATCGTTAGAGAAACTGTTATCTCTAAGTTAATAAAGTTGTACATCATCAAGCATATAATTTGTTATGCATCAATATATCTAAAGTTACATATAAATGTTAAAATATACAACTACCTAATTAATGCTTAGATAAAGAATCAACGTTTGATATCATCGACGGTTTCTTAGTCAATTTAGAAATAAACACTATTTTTTCTCTTGTGCGAGAAAGTAGAATACGGATTTCCCGTAACGTATTATAGCGATGATGGCCGGCAAGAACATAAAGGAAGAACACGTACGTACGGGCACTAATTAGTTACTGCAACTACATATACACGGGCCGGATTAATACAAATCGACGGGTAAATGCATGCTTCTGTTTATTGCGCAGTAAGGACTTAATTTGGAACACAGAAATGCAACTTCACAAACAAACGACTGAAATTAAAGTAGCTTGTAAGCACTAGTACTACACGTATATTTCTGTAATATTGGCGGCCAGTTTGCCAATAATTACTGGAGTGATCTGCATGCATCAGCCAAGCAAGCAGGCAGCTGATCGGGCATGCGCTCGAAAGTACGTCGCGCGCGTTTGTTGCAGCTAGCCATGCATGGGTCAGAAGACCTTGATGTAGCCCCTGCGCGGGGTCGGCGACCCAATCTCCTGCTCCATCTTCTGCAGCTCGGCCAGCACCGGGAGCGTGCTCACCGACAGCATGGCCACGGCCGGGTGGGTGCTGGGCGGCAGCTCCAGCTCCGCCTCCACCGTCGTCGCGGGCTCCGTCACGATATCGTCGATCGCCGTCGGCAGGACCAAGGCCGACGTATCGGGCTTCCGGTAGCAGAAGTAGAGCGTCATCTGTGCGCAGCCGAAGAAGAAGCCGCCCACGTTCGGGAGCTGTCACAAGCAGAGTAGTGCAATATAGAGTTAAGCACGTAGCACCGTTCCATGCATGCATGCATGGATTTTTAATCAAGAAAGAAATTGATGTGTTTTTTTTTATACCGTCACGTAGATGTCATGGGTGAAGAGGCCGTAGAAGAACCACGCGACGGCGCTCAGGGTGAGGAAGAAGGAGAGGGAGAAGGGCATGTACTCCGCGCTCTTCGTCTTGATCACCACGAACTGTCAACAATGAACTAGCTAGTTAGATCGATCTGACTGATCCATGGATGCATGCATGCATGCAGGATTCATGCATCACAGATATATGTAAAGGCTGCGAGCTTACGATGACGCTCAGGGGGGCGACGAAGACGGCGATGGAAAAGGCGAGGCAGATGCTGCCGAGGACCTTGACGCGGTGGGGCTGGGCGACGAGGAGGACGATGACGGCAACGATGAGGGAGAAGGCGGCGACGTTGAGGAGGAGGAAGGAGGCGAGGGTGCGGAGCCTGGCGGGCCTGGGAGCGTAGATGAGGTAGAGGAGGATGTAGGCGGCCTCCACGACGCAGCCGAAGGCGTTGATGGTCAGCAGCGGACTGGAGTTGGTCTTGACGAGCGCGTACAGGATCCACAGCATGCAGCTGAAGAGCGCCACCACGTACGGCACCGAGCTGAACCCCTCGGTCGACTTCTTCCGGTACACACGCAGAAACGTCGGTCTGCATATATGTCATACACATGCTGATCACACCGGCTCCAGATCGAGTTGTTGGCACTTGTTGCTGTAAAATGAGCACCAGAAGATGCAAAAGGATGCGTGCATGGCAACTTACGTTGGTGCGAGGAACACCAGGAAGGATGCGATGTTTCCTGTAGAAAGAAAAAGAAAGAGAAGATCGAGAAGCAGAAATGACACTTGGTGTCAGTAAAATTCATGTGACAAATAATGGTTCGGAAACTATGCTGTACTGTTGCCTTGCCATGCAAATACGTTTTGGTCAGCATGTGCAGGCACGCATGCATACATGGCGAGGTGCCTACCTAGGATGCCAAAAGCAGAGGCCCATGGGTGAACCATGGAGAAGAGGCCTCCTGCCATTCTGATCTCAGAAGTAACTAACTAGCTACGTAGCTGGAACCCGATTAAGCAGAGGTATCTTCTAGTATAAGACACAGTGAGAAGAGCGGAAGATCAACTGCAGGGGAGGCAATGCTTGTGTGGTTCTTCGTAGGGGAATGGGTGGTGTATATATAGCAGAGCGCCTCCTCCTCTTTCCCGAAACGGTGAGTGGCCCTCCAGGGCATGATTTACCTGCAGCCACATTGGTGAAGATGGTTTGATCTGTCAACCACCTCCATTCGATTCAGAACGGCGCGCGTAAGTGTGCGTATTTACGCGTGACATATCTTTGCCAGATGTACGTACCAGCATCTGGACATTACCATTGGAAGCAAAAAGGGCTTCTTAGTTATCTGCTACTCTGTGACATGCGTCTAGACTCCAGAGGCACGTGACAAAAATTTCGGAATACAGACGTGTACATTTCATATCTAGTCGGCTGGCGGTACGTGTACCGATCGGTTAGGTACAGAACCACTGTGTGTGTGTTTTTATGGAACAGATAAAAAGGCTAAAGCATAAACGTATGCGTATCCAGCAGTTAATTACTTCTCGAAAATCTACGTAAAATGCAGACTTGGATCGATCGACTAACTGTAGCCTGTAGTGCTAGTGTTGGCCGTTGGTAGAACGGTGTTCGTCCATCCTTGCATCACACACACTGGTGGATCCATGACTATACTGCATTCGCCAACAGGATATGATCTCCTGATAAGAGAGGTGCATGCATGCAGCTACAGCTACAGCTACAGGTAGCTGAACTAAAAACTTGCAGCGAATGGCGAAGTGGCCGGTGCAGCCAGGATTAGGCATTTTCCCTTTCGGTCCATCTGTGACCTGACTTGACCCCATCCCAGCTACAGTCACAAGCCAGCAGTCAACAATAATGTAGCTGGTGCATGTATGTATGCCCGTGGATGTATGATTCGCCGTACGCACAGAAGCTGGGTGGATCCAACGTCAGTAGAACTACTGGCTCCGAACACCACTCAGATTCAAGTGGCAAGGACTTGGCCATGCGCCGTGAGATTGTACATTCACTCTTTTATTTAACTGAGCTTTTGTTCTTTTGCATCCGTTTCCATCGGAATGTTCTGATGTATAAAAGAGTGCATGATCATAAATTTTGTGCCACGTTATATCCAAAATACAATGCCATAAATAGTTTGAGGTCTCGGTCTTACCACACCTCTTTATTTACTTTAAGATTTGTGCTGCTATTTTATAAAACGCACCCTCGACTCTATATATTTCTCACAATGCAGTCTCTTTCATTTTACAGAACATACCTCTCCATTCCTTCTTTATCTCATTCTCCACCTCATCCCCCACCAATGAAATTTGTACCAGAATCATTAACCAGATCCACCATTCCACCGAATGCATGAACCAAATTTCTTGAACCATTCCATATTTTTCACCATTTGTTCCTGATGAACATAGTGTGAATATTTTCCTCATGACCAATTGACCACCTCATGCACAAAAAACATGTGCCAAATTTTATTCTTGACCATCTCATGAACAAACAAGATTGCATGCACAATCATAATTATTCATGCATATTCACAATTCGGATCTGTTACATCCATGAAGACCAGAAAGTCTTGAAAACGCGAACTAAATTCCTGACCTACAATCTAAAACCAAAATACATGTTGCACCATTCAATTGTTTCGATCTAGACCATTCCATGAACAAACAAAAAAATCTCAAAAAAATAAACCAATATTTGATCTAAACAAAAGCACACATCCCGATTTTTCTGATATGAAATTCATCAACCAAATCACACGAGGTCAAGGCTGCAGGGCTCAGGAAAGAAGTTGACAGTAGGAGAGATCGGGGATGATGGAACCAACGGAGTTCATGGTGCATGGGGATGGCGATGGCAGAGCTCGGGGAAGAAGGAGTTGGCAGCCAAGGAGGTTAAGGATGGTTGTTGACGCGCCACATGGTGGCTGGATGTAGGGGTCCGTGGGGCTTTCTCGTTGTGGACGACATGGGGGTCGGCGAGTGCAGGATGGCGGCACCGGCGGCCAGGGAGGCCGGCGACGAGGGAGGTGGCGACCGGGAGCGGATGAGAAAGGAAGGGGGAGAGAGAAACAAGGAGGGAGAGGGGGTTGAAACGCTTGCTGAAATGTTCATGGCACATTTAGGCTCTAAACGAGAGGTCGAATCTCACAGCACAAGGACAGTGAAGAAAACATCGAAACATTCTACCACGTGTAGAAAAACTGCACTGCACGTTACATGCATGATAACATAAACATAGTGAACCTAAGTTTTTCTCCCCCTGGATAATCTGCCCTGACGGCCAAAGTTACCGGCCGGCCGCGGTAAGTTAGCCATCACCATCTTAACTAAGTTACCCATCACCATCGGTTGGCCTCTCGCATTCTCTTTTATTTTATCTCGTGTGTTTTTCCCTCTCCCTTTTACTTTACAGTTGCATCGCATTGCTGTACATGGAGGCCGGAGAGACATCTATATTACCTGTAGCGTGTACACTGACGTGTATGCAGCAACAGGGGCTTTTCTGCTTCCTGCCACTGGTGAGGTGACGAAATGGAAATTTTTCGGTGCTTGTTTCACTGGCATCGAGATCGACCGATCGCAAGTGCTTCTACAGTTCTCTACTGCGCTAGCTGACGATAACTGATCCAGTTGCTCTGTTGCTGTGAATAATGCAGCTGCTGGACGTACGTCCGCCCGTGCTTTTCTCCGAGATCGATCGGTCGGCTGGCAAAGTTGACGGTGACACAAGTGCCTTCGAACAACCATGTATTGGTCAAGCTAGTGGGGTTCGTACGTGTGCAACTAAACTTGGAGAATCTTTACCGGTGAGAGTAAAGTGGTACATATCATGAATAATTGTTTGTGCGTACTATGTTGGGGGCCTTAGGGGCATGTATGCAGCTAACAGCAGAGTTAGGACAGGAACATAAGCCACTAGATATGCAACTAACATTGCCTGCACGGCACGTTTTGCCGGTATTAGAAAATAGCACTTCATCCCCTTGCCACTTTGCTACAGAGCCTGATGCAACTTTCTGGACCATTTTGTCCCTCACACGGTCACACTCCTTCCCTTGGCTTGGAGAACCTACAGCTCATCTTCTGTTCACCTCGTCAAGCCGCCCTCTGCACGTACTGAGCTGTTCGGCCTCTCCAACCCGTACCACCTCCAGGTGTAGGAGGAGGGCGCGCGGCAAACCACATCCTCAAGTCGGTGGATCCAATGATCGGAAGTTCGCGAGTGGCAGGCCTGTGAGGACCGAGGAGGACACTGCCTGTCAAGAATAATAACTTTTAAAAAAGGAGTCAAGAATAACTTGAGAGTACGTACGTTTACTCTTAGCCGTTAACTATAGACCATAGGGAGCCACGGCTCACAGAGATTTCAAATTTCTGTGGGGATAGATCCAGGTACCTGGCGGACCGTCGCTCCGGCGCTTGCGCCCACGGACCCCACGGATCACCACTCCATCGCCCGTGACCTTTTCTCCCCTGCCGCCGCGGGGCCTGGGCCAGCTCCACCCTCAGCACGCCGCTCCGGCGCCAGTACCCACCTCACCCCGCCGCCGCCCCCCCTAGGCTTCCCCCTCCAGCTCCCCCCAGCTCCTCCGTTGCCGGCTTGCTCCCCACCGCGGGCCCCTTTTTTCTCTACTGCCACTCCTCCGGGAGTCTAGGTTCGGGGACCAGATCTGGCCCCCTCCCCGCTGCAGCCCCTTCACCCGCCCCTCTCTGGATCTGTGGGGACCTCGGTGCCCCCTCTATTCTCCGCAGAAGCCCACCTATCCGGCCCGCCCTTTGGAGCCTCATCCTCTTGTTGGAGAATTAGGCAATATAATGAGACTAATCTGAAGACTTAATATGACCAGAAACAGCGAATTAAATCTAGATATGATCAACAGCAAAGATACTATGTCACAGCACATATCTAGATCACAGATTAACACGAGCGCAGCTAGCCACACCGCAACCAATTCCATCTACGGTACCAGAGAATTTACCGGAGATGTGAAGAAGCGACGTAGCGGAACTTGCCGTAGGGAAGAGGCCAATGCAGCGTGGATTGGCGCAGCGAAGAGACTGATACCGAGACGAGATCGGTGCAGCGCAGTAGATCGAGCAGCAGCGAGCAGTTGCGTAGACGCTTCCCAAAAACCTTATTCGCTCTCTCCCGTACAGGATCTCAAGAGCGGAGGATTTCGGAGACCTGCTCTCCCGTCGCTCGGTGCACGCCAAGGAACGGGATGGAGAAGACCAGACGACGGTGCAGCGCGGGTGGAAAAACAGAGAACATATTGATTTTTCGTGTGTCTTCGTCTGGAAGAAGGAGGGCTTCTTATAGACGAGCCACCACGGTTTCGAATCCGATCAGGACGTGAGTGTGGCGCACGACCCGAACTCGGTTACGGCGCACGACTCCAACTCGGTTTTGATCCTTATCTAAAAATCACGTGACAAAATAAAATGGCAAAAGAGAGCTGCGACAGGGCCCAGCGGGGAGCCCGAATTCGCCGGACCATTCACGCGCATGTCGTGTGCGCGCGCCCTTTGCCACGCCACGCCACGCCACGCCCGGCCAGGCCCGGCGAGGCGAGGCGAGCGAGCGCGCGCGTGTGGTATTTCCCTTTCTCTCCTCACATTGCTTTGGAGAGGTGTGGAGCATCAATCCTTATAAGGTGGTCTCCCTCCACTTCCACTATCAATATGAGACTAAAGCCACTAGTATTTGCCATGCGTGAGTGGGTCTTTGGGATTTATCTAGAATTAAATGTAGAACTCACTTGGGCCTAGCCCATTAATTCTAACATTCCCCCACTAGATCCCAAAGGCACACGAAGTTTCTCTGCTGTTCCAATGCATTGTTTATATACTAGTCTTTCCAGTGGAGACCTGTGAAGGTTGAACTTCCACCTAGAGCTTCAAGCTATACTTATCCACAACTACACAATGGACTAAGTCTTGAATTAGCAGTTTTGTGCGAGTAAGTTTTACTTAAAGTCTTGACCAGTACTAGGCCGCTAAAAGGCTTCCCCTCGGGTGGAGCTTATACGTCATACTCCTTGTTCTCTTCATGAGCTTCATAGAGAGCACCCAAGTCTCACAGACTGCGATGTTTAAGAGTCTAGCTCACTTAGGTGTGTTCTTTCAAGAATACCCTGTAGGACGGCATCTTTGCTGGTTAGAGCCACAGAACACATTAAGACAAAGTCATCCTACCTTACAGTCAAGAGAGTACGGCATCTTCACTGGAGTAGATTACAGTTGTACTCTCTCAGTTAACCAAACAGTTTGTTTTTTCCCAGGTCCTATTTCACGGGATCTCCGATCACATAGGTTGGGTTACCACTGTGGTATAACTCACATGGGTCTCATTCCTATCTCTTTCGATGCATTGTCTATCAAATTCCCTGATAAACCCTTTGTGAAGGGATCTGCTAGATTCTTAGCCGTTGGAATGTAATCCAGGGCTATCACTCCGGAATTTCTCAGTTTTCTGACAGACTTCAATCTCCTTTTCACGTGCCTCGAGGATTTCATATTATCCTTTGCACTGTTCACTTTAGCGAGAACTGTTTGATTGTCACAGTTCATGAGAATAGCCGGAATAGGCTTATCTCCAACTGGCAAATCCATCAATAGTTCTTGCAGCCACTCAGCCTCAACAGTGGCTGTATCTAATACTGTAAGTTCTGCTTCCATGGTTGACCTCGTCAGTATGGTCCGCTTGCTAGACCTCCATGAGATAGCAGCACCACCAAGAGTGAACACATATCCACTCGTAGCCTTAATCTCATCAGCATCAGAAATCCAATTTGAATCACTATACCCTTCAAGTACAGCAGGATACCCGAAATAGTGAATTCCATAAGTCATTGTACCTTTCAAGTAGCGCATGACTCGTTCAAGAGCACGCCAATGATCATCTCCCGAATTTGAGGAAAACCGGCTCAGTTTGCTTACAGCAAAAGAGATGTCAGGTCGAGTAGCACTAGCTAGGTACATGAGTGACCAAATGATCTAAGAATATCTCAGCTGATCCTTTCCTAGTCCCTGATTCTTTCGAAGCATCGTACTAGGGTCATAGGGTGTTGGAGCATGTTTGCTCTCCAAGTAGCCAAAACGGCTCAGCATTTTCTCCACATAATGAGACTGTGAAAGTGTGATCTCATTCTCACTCTTGATCAACTTGATGTTCAGAATCACATCAGTTTCTCCCAGATCTTCCATGTCAAAACTTCGAGACAGAAAGGAGTTAACCTCATTTATTTTGTTAAGACTTGTCCCAAAGATCAGTATGTCATCCACATACAGACATAGCATTACTCCTTCACCCCCACTATAGCGATAGTACACACATCTATCTGCTTCACTGACTGTGAAGCCTTCAGATAGTATGGTTGTGTCAAACTTCTCATGCCATTGCTTAGGTGCTTGTTTTAGACCATACAAAGACTTCTGCAACTTACACACCATGCTCTCTTGTCTTTTTATTACAAATCCATCAGGCTGTTACATGTAAATTTCCTCATCCAACTCTCTATTAAGAAAAGCTGTCTTTACGTCCATTTGATGAACGATAAGACCATGTGAGGCAGCCAAAGACAGTAATACCCGAATTGTGGTCAATCTAGCAACAGGTGAATAAGTGTCGAAGAAATCTTCGCCTTCCTTTTGGGTGTATCCCTTGGCCACAAGCCGTGCCTTGTACTTTTCAATGGTACCATCAGGCCAAATCTTTTTCTTGAACATCCACTTGCATCCAACTGGTTTGCATCCATAGGGACGCTCAGTGATCAGTGATCTCCCAAGTTCTGTTAGTGATAATGGAATCCATTTCACTACGGATCGCATCTTTCCAGTACTTTGCATCAGGAGATGCATATGCCTCTGAAATAGTTTTGAGAGTATCATCCACAAGGTACACAGTGAAGTCATCACCAAAAGATTTTTCAATCCTTTGTCTCGTGCCCCGTCTAAGAATAACACTGTCCTCCTCAGGATCTTGCTCAGGTGTTTGGTCAGGATATTCAATTGGTATGGCAGGTTCAGGAGTTTCAGCAGATTCTTGACTAGAACTGCTAGGCATATCTTTCATAGGAAAAATATCCTCAAAGAATGTATCATCTCTGGACTCCATGATTGTACCGATATGCATGTCAGGTACTCTAGATTTCACTATTAAGAATCTATAACTAACGCTCCGAGGAGCATAGCCTAGAAAGACGCAGTCCACTGTTTTAGGTCCAAGCTTGCGCTTCTTCGTTATTGGCACATTGACTTTCGCCAAACAACCCCAAGTACGCAAGTAATAAAGTGATAGTCTTTTCTTCTCCCATTGTTCAAATGTGGTTATCTCTTTATTCTTTGCAGGAACTCTGTTAAGAACATGACATGATGTCAATATAGCCTCCCCCCACCATACCTTGGATAAATCCGCAATGTCTAACATGGCGTTAACCAAATCAGTTAGAGCGCGGTTTTTCCTCTCGGCAACCCCATTCGACTGGGGTGAATAGGGAGGCGTCCTCTCATGGATTATACCATGTTCCTCACAGAATAAATTGAACTCATTAGAAAAGTACTCTCTACCACGATCTGATCTAAGTCTTTTTATCTTTCTCTCTAGTTGATTTTCAACTTCAGCCTTATAGATTTTAATGTGATCAAGAGCTTCATCCTTGGTTTTCAGTAAGTACACATAGCAGTATCTAGTAGCATCATTGATTAAAGTCATGAAATATTTCTTCCCCCCTTTTGTCAACACACCATTCATTTCACAAAGATCTGAATGAATGAGTTCTAGTGGTGCCAAATTTCTTTCCTCCACAGCCTTGTGGGGCTTGCGAGGTTGTTTAGCTTGCACATAAGCTTGGCACTTTGAACCTTTGACAATGGAAAGTTTTAGAATTATGTCTAAACTGGATAGTCATGTTATACAACCAAAATTTATGTGACATAAACGTGAGTGCTAAACAGAAGCTTCACTAACATTAACTGGATCATAAATTTGGTTCACAGTCTGAACACTGGAATCTGAAAGAGAAAGGCGGAACAGGCCTCTGCACTCATAGCCTTTGCCAATAAATTGTCCAAACTTAGACGCAACTAATTTATTCGACTCAAACGCCAACTTGTACCCATCTCTACATAGAAGGGAGACAATAACGAGGTTCTTGCTTATTGAGGGGACATGCTGCACGTTCTTCAGCTGCACCATCTTTCCCGAAGTAAGCTTCAGATCTACCATGCCAGCACTAAGAACACGCGCATGCGACCCGTTCCCCATCAGTACGGAAGAAGCTGGGTTGGTCTGATAAGAAGAAAACATGAAAACATCAGCACACACGTGAGCATTAGCGCCGCTGTGAAACCACCAATCAGTGGGATGACAAACCGAAAGAACAGTAGAGGATTTACCATACCCTGATGGTTCTGCATTGTTCTCCTCGCATATGGTCACATTGACAGTCTTGGGCTGTCCTTGCTTTGGTTTCTTGCCTTTACGCTGAGGATATTTTTTTGCCCAATGGGTGTCCTCACCGCACACGAAGCAAGCACCCTTTGGTCTTTCCTTTTCCTTCTTCTTCTTAAAGTTGGTCGTCTGAACAGCCTTGCCCTTTTCCTTAAACTTACCATGTCCAAGCTTGTGTACCATGTTGGCATTGGAATGACCCTCGCAACCCTTTAAGTGCACATCCTTCGCTCGTGTTTTCTCTTCCACATCAAGGGACGCAATTAGATCCTCTACAGAAATATTTTGCCTCTTATGTTTCAGAGATGTGGTAAAGTTTCTCCACGAGGGAGGTAACTTGGCAATTATTCCCCCAGCCACAAACTTGTCAGGTAATTGGCACTTAAGGTATTCGAGTTTCTTCACCATGAACTGTATTTCATGAGCCTGCTCTACACAGAACGGTTTTCAACCATTCTATACTCGTGGTACTTCTCAATAGAATAAAACTCACTACCAGCATCAGAGGCAGCAAATTTGCTCTCAAGTGCATCCCACAGCTCCTTCGCGTTCTTCATGTGCATGTACACATCGAAGAGACGGTCAGTGAGCACACTGAGAACATAGCCTGTAAACACAGTGGTGGCATCGGCAAACTCTTTCTCCTTCTCGGTTGATGCGAATTTGTCTGGTTTTCCTTCAGAAACCCAGAACACATTCATAGCCATGAGCCAGAGTGTTACCCTCGTCTGCCACCTCTTAAAGTTCGCTCCCATGAATTTTTCAGGTTTAATAGCATCGGCAAAACCAGAGACTTTCATCATGTTCATTAAATGCCTATAAGGTTTTTGGAATGTTGGAGAATTAGGCAATATAATAAGACTAATCCGAAGACTTAACATGACCAGAAATAACGAATTAAATCTAGACATGATCAACAGCAAAGGTACTATGTCACAACACATATCTAGATCACAGATTAACACGAGCGCAGCTAGCAACACCGCAACCAATTCCATCTACGGTACCAGGAAATTTACCGGAGATGTGAAGAAGCGACGTAGCGGAACTTGCCGCAGGGAAGAGGCCGATGCAGCGTGGATTGGCGCAGCGAAGAGACCGATGCCGAGACGAGATCGGTGCAGCGCAGTAGATCGAGCAGCAGCGAGCAGTCGCATAGACGCGTCCCAAACACCTTATTCGCTCTCTCCCGTACAGGATCTCAAGAGCGGAGGTTTCGGAGACCTGCTCTCCCGTCGCTCGGTGCACGCCAAGGAACGGGATGGAGAAGATTGGACGACGGCGCAGTGTGGGTGGAAAAACAGAGAACAGATTGATTTTCCGTGTGTCTTCGTCTGGAAGAAGGAGGGCTTCTTATAGACGAGCCACCACGGTTTCAGATCCGATCAGGATGCGAATGTGGCGCACGACTGGAACTCGATTACGGCACACGACTCCAACTCGGTTTTGATTCTTATCCAAAAATCACATGACAAAATAAAATGGCAAAAGAGAGCTGCGACAGGGCCCAGCGGGGAGCCCGAATTCGCCGGACCATTCACGTGCATGTCGTGTGCGCGCGCCCTTTGCCACGCCACGCCACACCACGCCACGCCCGGCGAGGCGAGGCGAGCGAGTGAGCACGCGCGTGTGGTATTTCCCTTTCTCTTCTCACATTGCTTTGGAGAGGTGTGGAGCACCAGTCCTTATAAGGTGGTCTCCCTCCACTTCCACTAGCAATATGAGATTAAAGCCACTAGTCTTTGCCATGCATGAGTGGGCCTTTGGGATTTATCTAGAATTAAATGTATAACTCGCTTGGGCCTAGCCCATTAATTCTAACACCTCTTGGGTCAAAAAGGTTCGTTTTGCCCTCCTTGTTGATGTCTCTCAGTGCGCAGGTCCAACATTATCCCCCAACTGCCGCATTCATGTTGCCGTGCGAGCTCCCTCGCCACCTTCAAGACCCTGCATCAAATCCACCTCAAATCTCCTCATCTCGCGCAGCAGACAAGGAAAGGAACTCTCAAATCAGCATTCAACTCCGTCCAGGCGCACGCCCCTCCCGCTTCCCTTCCCGAGGAACGCCGTTCCTCACCATATCTGCACGGGGCGCGATGCAGATCATCTCTCCGGCTGGCACCCCGTCAGGTCCCGTCACTGGTGACGGAAATGCTCAACCCCTCCCTGCGGAAGCGGCAGCATCATCACTCCAAGCATTCAACTCCTCCGCAACGCTCTCAGCAACCCAGGATCAACCCCTTCAATAAAAGACCCGAGACGCTCAAGAAAGTGGCAACGCAAATGCAATCGATGCCTCTCGTTGGGACACATCGCCATTGACTGCCGTGACCCGTTGAGGTGCTCAGACTGCCTGTGCTTTGGTCACCACACCCGCGACTGCAAGGAATGCCGACGCCAGTCCGTGGCTCCACCTCCTCCGCCTTCTCTACCGGCTTCTACCTCTATTGTCATGCCTTGTCTCAGTGACGCCAACACCCGCCCTAGGGAATCCTATGCTGTGGTCCGCTCCTCACCGGACATGGAGCGCCAGCGCGCGCACATCAAGCGCCATGAGATCATGGCCTGGCTCGAGCGTAAGCGACCGGGTGCCACAAAATCTATCGTGGCGGAGGCCATCTGCGCTCACTTCCACCTCCGCGCGGAAGACTTCGTTATCGTCGATCACCACCTGGAGGACTTCTACATCAACTTTGCTCAGCATCACCACCGGGAGATCGTCGCCTCCTCCCGTAGCTTCGACTATGGCAACCTCATGATTCATCTGCAACCATGGCGGGCAAGTGCTCACGCCGACCACGTCGTCCTCTGACATCACGTCCACCTCTCCCTAGAACGAGTCCCTCTGCACGCATGGATCGACGAGTTGGTCCATGCAGTCCTCGGCCGCGCCTACAACCTCCACTACTTCGACTCGTGGACTCTGAGACTTGAGGACGCCTCCACGCTGGGCTGTTGGGCTTGGATGGCCAACCCTTCAGCCATCCCCTGCGTCGGCTGGCTCACAATTACCGGTGATTCTCCGGGCCTTTGCCCCGGGGTGCAACGCACCAGCGCATGAGGAAGCTAGACTCACCTCGTGCGTCCTAATTCACTTGGGTCTGCATGAGGACTACACTCCCCCGGTGGGCTCCATAGTACCCCCCGGGTGGTTGACGGCGACACCACCGACCCCCCGGCTCGACAGGAGCGCTCGAGCCGAAGTGACGGATGCCGGGAAGACGACGATGACGGCGACTAGCAGCATGGTCGGGGCGGCAACCGTGAGCGGCGTGGCTGGGGCAGTTGCGTCTTCAGTTGAAGTTGCTCACGTGCCCCCGGAAGAGATGGACATCGCGATCACGACCACAACGACAACCGGCGTTGTGATGACTATGACCGGCGCGGCCACCACCCTCGTGATGATCGCAACGACCGTCGCCGCGAGTGCAAGCTCGGAGATCAGCACTGCAACGGCTCCAGCGGGTGTCGTGCCTTCCGTGTGCGGCGTCCGGTGCTGTTAGGTCACGGTCTCGCCTCCGAGGAGACCCGTGGCCGCAGCCCCAAACGTGCCATTCGTGGTGGCAGACGCCTCCCCAGTCTTGAAGATCCAGTGCCCCACTTGGACGGCGCGGCCACAATCAGCTTGGTCCGACGCTCTCCTACGCCACCCGCTCCCTAGAATTCGCCGCACTTGCACCATCTCCTTTTGCCTGGACAACCCCCAAAGATGGAGCCCGGCACCCCACCGCTGTTGAACTCCGGCCCCATCCGTCGCACACCACCTGGGGACCCCTCTTGAACCAGCAGCAATCAACACCGCCATCTCCTTCCTGCGCCGGTTCACAGCGGCAGTAGCTCCGCCGCTCATCCTCAACTCGCCAGCATCTCACAGGCACAGAGCTGACAAAGCTGTCCGGGGAACCTCCTTGCGCCGCAGCACTCGCATCGGTTTTGACAAAGACAACACTGCCGCAGAATCTCACATGGAGCGCTACATGGATCTGTTCAAAGGTCCTTTGTCCCAGCTCGCGATCCAGGCCATCGCCTCCCTGTGTGGCCTCGACAAGACCACACTCCCGGCCTAGATTTCCACTGCTCCCGCATGATCACCTGCTCCTCTAGAAGCGGCCTCCAGAAGTCACCACCTCCCTTAATGTTGCATCAACATATGTTGTGCTCAGCTGCCTCGCACTCGTCACTACAGTGGAGGCCCTTTTGTGTTAGTATACCACTTCAGTATTTGTATCCAGTCTGTAACGATCAGTGTGTGCTCTGTATCTTCCACTATTTTCACCTCCTGAGGAAGGTCTCCTTCTTCCAGTGGAAACTACAACCCCAAATCTGCACTGATCCGTCATATGTAATGCAACCTACACTTTTAATACAAGCTAGACTTCATGCCACTATGGGAGCTGACTTGTGTCCCATATACTTCTTGTTGCTGAAATCTGCCAGCAATGATCCCCTCAGCATAATTCCCCCCGAAGTCTACACACTACCAAAAGTCTGCTAAAGATTGCAATATTATGACCTGGAATGTTCGAGGTCTTAAGTCGGTAGCCCGCCGTGACGTTGTTCGAGCTCTTGTCCGCGACACCAAGTGTTCTATTATCTGCATCCAGGAAACAAAATTAACTCTCATCGACCGTTGCATTGTTAACCAAACCCTTGGCGCCGTTTTTGAGAATAATTTCACCTTTCTACCGGCAACCCAAACCCGTGGTGGAGTTCTCCGTGCGTGCTCTGAAGATTTCTTCATGCTCTCAAACGCAACCCTCACCACGCATTCGGTTTCAGCCACGGTCACCTCGCAGGCCGACAACTCCATGTGGCGCATCACTGGTGTGTACGGTCCTCAAGGAGACATTAATAAGCTTCTCTTCATGCAAGAAATTCGAGATCTCGCGGCCACAGTCCAGCTGGAATGGATCGTTCTTGGAGATTTCAATTTGATCTACAAAGGCGAGGACAAAAATAATGCAAACATCAACCGCCAACTCATGGCCTCTTTCTGTGCGACCCTCAACTTGATAAACCTCAAAGAAATAAATCTCAATGGTTGAAAATTTACTTGGTCCAATGAGAGGGACAACCCAACCTTAACTTGCATAGATAGAATTTCCTGCACTGTTGGGTGGGAGGCCATGTTCCCAACTCACCTTCTCCACTCGCTCTCTTCAAATATCTCGGATCACACCCCCCTTCTCCTCCAAGGAGAGCAATTCCAAGAGCAATACAAGGGATTTCGGTTTGAAAACTTCTGGACCAAAATCGAGGGCTTCCATGATGTCGTCTCGGAGGCGTGGAACAAGCCGTGCTACACCGCCAACACGCTGCGGCGCCTGCACATCAAGCTATCTCACACAGCTAGGGCCCTGAAGAAGTGGAGTAAATCTCGCATCGGCAACACCCGCCTTCAACTTTACATTGCTAGAGAAATCATTCTCCGCCTCGAGACCGCCTAAGAGTCAAGACCTCTCTCTAGAGATGAACTGGACCTCCGGAAGCGCCTCAAGTCTAGATGTCTTGGCCTTGCGGTGGTGGAAAAAGCTAAAATTAAGAAATGTTCCAGACTAACTTGGCTCAAGCTTGGCGATGCTAACACCAAATTCTTCCATCTGCGCGCGGATGGCCATCAGCGGAAAAACTTAATCCAATCGCTTCACACGGAGGAAGGCCAAATCTTTTCCAGCAAAGACAAAGAGCAAGAAATCCTGAAACATTTTAAATCTCACCTTGGCCAAAGATTGCCCCATGATATCTCCATCAACTGGACCGAGCTGGGATATTCACAAGCGGACCTCACCGACCTTGAAGTAGAATTCTCGCAGCAAGAGGTCCACTCCACTATCCTTTCCATGCCCAATGACAAGGCCCCGGGCCCAGATGGCTTCACTGGAATTTTCTTCAGGCCTGTTGGGATATCATCAAGATAGACATGGAGTCCGCCTTTAACCAGCTCTTCATGCTCCAACCGGATTGCTTTGAACTGCTCAATACAGCAAATATCGTGCTGCTTCCAAAAAATTCCAATGCTGCGAGAATTACGGACTTCAGGCCGATAAGCTTAATCCACAATGTCGCAAAAATCTTCTCCAAGTTGCTTGCAAACTGGCTCACCCCTAGATTGGATGCCATGGTCTCCCCTCCCAAAATGTCTTCATCAAAAAGAAATGCATCCAGGACAACTTCCTTTATGTCCAAAATTTGGCGCAGATTTTCCACACCTCCAAGACCCCGGCTCTTTTCATTAAGATAGACATTGCAAAGGCTTTTGACACCGTCAGCTGGGCCTTTCTCCTAGAGGTTCTTCGGTCCCTTGGCTTTGGCCCTCGTTGGTGCGAATGGATCTCTATCCTCTTCCGCACTGCGACCTCTAGGGCCTTGCTCAATGGTTCCCCAGGACCAAATTTTGAGCACCGCAGAGGGGTTCGCCAGGGAGACCCGCTCTCCCCTTTGCTCTTCATTCTAGCTATCGATCCTCTTCTCCTGGTGGTTACAAGCATCCAAATTCACACCAAAAGAGAAAAGAAAAGACTTCAATGGGATCGCCATTTTTATTATGTGGAACATTTGAAAAGAAAAGAACAGAAGAACCTTCCAGGGTAAAACCGTAACAATAGACGCGGTAGGGTCCCTCACTAGGCAAGCTTTCGATCTTACTAGGTTAATGGCACCAGCGCATTGTACCTCTTAGACGCCGGGTAGGTTGGGCCCCTCACTAGGCAAGCTTTCGATCTTACTAGGTTAATGGCACCAGCGCATTGTACCTCTTAGACGCCGAGTAGGTTGGGCTTCGTCCCGCCCTCCTCCCCCATCCTCCCCTGTACATAAACCTTTTTCTCCTCTTATAATGCATGGCAGAGCTCCTGCCCCTCATTGTGAAAAAAAAACTATAGACCATAGTGCCATGCATGAAGCGATGTGCCGACCCACACCCATGATCTAGTTCTGTTCAGTTGGAAAAGAAGATTCCCATTCCTCTTTGGTTTTGGCTTCCAGCCACTGGTGTCTGGCCAGTCAGTGCCTCGCCATGGAATCATGAAACGCACCGGCCGGCACAGCACGCGTGGTAAGATAGATGATAGACTGGCTAGGCGCCCGCCCCCACGGGCGAGTGCGTGCTCTGCTACGGCAGGTTGCAGCGCCATTGGCCCGGCTAGCTGTTGCTGCAACAAAACATACGTACGCGCGCCCTGGCATTATGGTCTCGTGTTGCGTCGACGTCGTGTGCTCGATCGGTGCGCCTCCTCATTCCATCAGCAGACTCAATCTCGGCCGCGTATCTTCTTCTCCTTTTGCCACTTACTGCGATCTGCTGCTCTGCCACTGGGAAGGGATCATGTATAGTACTATCATTGCTTGCAATTGCCTGTCAGATTTACTAGGGGATCTGGACTGGTGCATGCAGCGGATGAATCTACCATGTGTACACGTACGCGTACTGTAAGTGAGTTTCTTCACTTTCTTGCGGAGAAAAATCTGGTTGCATGCAGTGCTGCTCGAGCTGGAGGCCAGTAGCTAGGCCACTGCATTCCACTTCACCAACCGCCCTACTTGCAACCGGACAGGGGAACATAGATATTTCATCGTCGCTTGTCCTTGCTTGAAGGTCTGGTGTTTCTTCGCATCCAACTTTATTTCAGGGGGGAAAAACGGCACTTGGTGCCCAAATGATTGGGTGATGTGGCTCAACTATCCAATAATAAACTTGAGCTAACCAGGTACCGACAAATGACAAAAGAACCTGTAAATTCAGAGAGAATTATATTATGGAACTCACACAATTTTATGATATTTCCTCTCGTGCTTGTCTTGGTACCTGGATAACCTTGAACGGTCGGCACAGCAACCAGCACCACCAAAGTTCCGTGGGAGCAGCAAACCAGAGCTACAGGAGCAGGAAAGTGCAGTTGAGCATTGGCCCCTTTCGCGTTGGAAAGTAGTACTGGATGGCTGATCGATTGGTCGGTCCGAACTAGAAGCTGCACCCCGGATCAGTGGCCGAGCAGTAGAATCTCTGTCCAGTGGAACCCCTCGATCACGATGAATGAACGAAGGAATGAACGATGAAATGAACGAGTAATGAGAGAATGTAGGCAGCGACGTCATCAGATTCTGGAACATGGTTTTGTTTGGACGAGTTGGCTCTTGGTAGGACATGCCATGCGACTGAGTCCACTAAACCTGTAGAGGCAGCAAGGGCGCCTCCACGAACTCATGAACAGCTTAACATGCAATAAAATGCCAAGGGAACACCGCTCAAAAAGAAAAAAATGCCAAGGAAACAGCCTCCGTGTCTCCCGGAGCTTGATATATCTCCGAACTAAGCCTCCATGTCTCTCACAAATCACACCATAGAGTGGAGGAATGAGGAAAAATACATCGGAAAGGTCCTTTCCGAAAGGAGAGGATATGGCAGGTAATAATAATACTGGGGTGGATGAAATTCGAGCAGCATGGTACAGGAAGCAAACAGGCCAAACTATCTTACATACTGTTCCAATAATAATATATACAGATAGATAATCCAAGCCACACAGGAGTTAAAGCTCTTCTTTGCTTAAAACACCAAACAGGAAGCGCATCAGAAGAACTGATGCGCTTCCGGGATGAAACAACAGACGCAAGTAAGAAAGCATTGATGTATATCCTAGGTGAAAGGCACAAGCTCGCAGAGTACACAAATGATTGGTTCTTCATTGTTGAGATCAGACTGGATCGTTCACTGTTGAGATCAGACCCAATGCGGTGTCAGAAAGTGGAGCGTCATTTGTTAATGAGTTCCACTTGTGGTGCCATGGCCACTACTGATCGAGCCCCAGTTAGCATCTCCTGTTCCCATCTGCACGGCAATGCTGTCCATGGACTCTGAGGTTCCACTTCTGTGACCCCAGCTTGATCGTCTCGAATGCATACCAGCCCGACCTTCCATAAGCTCCACAGGAAGGGCTTCTCTGCTCAGATCTGGGGAAGCATGTGCTATTCTACCCTCTTTCTCATCCAACATACCCCCAAGACCAACTTCTAAATCTCTTATATCAGCTGCTGACCGAGGCTCATCCCATGATATTGGCTTCCTACCCAATTCAAGATCTCCAACAGGTTTGCCCATATTCGGGCTCATGAAACCCCTAGATGGTGCACGTGCTTGCTGTAAACTTTGCTCTACTGGGACCCTAGCTCGGAAATTGTTCTTGGAAGGAGGGACTGCAGTGCAGAAGATCTCCATAAAGTTGTCCAGAGTACCTCTGTTATATGGATTTGCCCGTCGGTCATACCGATACCTAAAGTTCTCATAGGTAGTCTGCATAAGGCAAAAAGATAGGAGGATTAACAAGTTATGGCAAAATGCTTAAAAGATCAACTACAAGGTTAAAAAAAATGAGTACCGACCTGGTTGGTGCTCATCAGGTAGAAATGGAATACAGAAAGACCACCAACAAACCACACACAAATAAAGCAGTAGATGATCAGAACCATTGAAGCCGGTGTCTTCAACATTGCCTTCCAAATCGATGAATGCTCTGCATCTCTGATCTTGATTATGTACACCCAGCAGAAGCCAAATACGTAGAGGCAGAGTAATGTGGTTGAGAATACGAACATATAGAAGAAACGATAATTACGCTGCAGCAGATAGCTGGTAGTTAGCATTGAATGATTAGTAGTAGCAATTGAAATCCGCCATGCTGACTTCAGATAACAATGATATATTAAACTGCACGAGGTATTAAGATACTTACCAGTCCTATGCATTGACCAACCCAAGGACAGTGATGATCAAAACGCTCCACACAGTTGTTACAGATAGAACAGTGAGAGCATCTAGGTGGTCGGTACAGCATGCAGGTGTCGCAGTACTTGACCTTCACAACAACTCCATTTACAAAAACATCCTTTGTCCGTGGCAAGCGCAATTGTTGTGGAGTCTGGCCATTTCCAATATCATTGTTCACATCAATGGATTCAGGCTCAGGTGGATGGGTGTTACGAGGCACTATACCAGGATCTCGACCAGAGGTAAGAAGCAGCAGCATCAAATCCTGGAAAATAAAGGAACAAGGTTCAGACAGGTTTACACTCCACAACGCTGCATATATTCATATGACCTGAGGTTAAAGCACAGGCACTAGTTTTAGCCTTTTAGGTCAATCACAGCCTCCCCTCTACCATGTGCCTCTTCATGATTTATTAGAGTAGTGAACAACCTTTCTCTTTCTTTTCACAAACAATGGCAATAAACTCCTGTGTTTTGTTCTATTAAAAGGATCCACAAGAAAGGTCAAGTGACAAAGTAGGCGCTATCCAGCAACAGAGAATGGTCTTTGAAAGATTACACCAAAGCGACTCACGTGTATGCTCTACTATGACTACTGCTGAAACAGATCCAAACTGCAGTTAATCAAGGGAAAGGCTAAAAGAATGTAAGCTTTGAGCTCAACTAATCCAGGTTCAGTGAGCTAATCCTTCAAAGAGTATTGAACAATCTTGATCTGATCTCAACAAAAATTCAAAAGATAGAAAAATTGCAGCTCATTTATATACACTATTTTAAAATTATTTACAGAGGATTTGGTTGTGCACATAAAAGACTAGTTCTTCTGCATTTATTTATTCTGATAATCAGATCCCATGCCTTCCAAGATTTCAGCAATTAGCCCCTACTTCCCTTTCCATCAAGTGATAGCTAGAAACCTAACTGTACTGCTGACATGGCACATGGCGTGGCTCTCCAACCACCGTTTTTCAGAAAAGGAAAATATCATGTGGCCATCCATTTCAACACTGTTTTTAGGGTACTAACAGCTAGTTGACATAAGGGATCCATTGGTGAAATTTAAAAAAATGGAACACTACACTAAGAGATGCAGAGCTGAAATGGTGAAATAAAAGCTAGGGTGAAGTTGAATGACTCAGGGTCCTACTATGAAAAATACTCATTATCAGACATGTACATATTATTTCTAGGCCACTTATCACATTCAATGTGGGTCCTTCTGACAGATTTGCACTATCTAAAAGATGGAGTTAACAATCTGTCACCAACAAAAGTAAGCTGGAGTTAACAATCTGTCACCAACAAAAGTAAGGCAGGGTAGTCAGTATCCCCCATGTATGATAATTTGCTTTCTATCCACTACATAATTACTTTTGTCCAGAACATTGATGAGCATGCAAGGGAGTACGGTGTAACTGTCAATATGAACCACCCGATCCAGACAAGTTGGCTAAGATTGTTCTACAATGATTAGAACAAACATAACAAAGTAATAACAACACTTACATATATTGTGAAGACAACCGCTACAACCATAACTGAAACCCCCCAGTGATCAGGAAAGTCATTGATCAGATGTCTGCCCACAAATATACAAAAGACCAACACTGGTGCGAGAATGAGGAATATAGTGAGAAACAAGGATCTCACATCAGGTCCAAATATGAACCGCCCTTGCAAGAGAAACTCCTGAAAGAAGAATCAAAACTGTCATCAACAAAGAGAAATAGATGAAACTGAAAGCACAATTGCAAATGTAAAATCAACTAAAATAAAATAGCATGATATCTACAAAGAATGGTTCAGTTCAAACTTGGCCCATTGGACACTAAGGAACACAAATATCCTTTCAACACATCAAGGCAAAGCGCTGCTAATGGAAAGTAAAAGCCAAGAGAAAATTAAAAGCACTAGAGAGAAAACAGTTATCTGATACTAAATAACTACACCAATATGTACTTATGTAGCTTTGTTGATAGGAAGTGGCACCTGTGGAGGCACTATAATGCCTTGGCATGTGTCCTGTTACCATGAGACTATGAAAGCATTTACTGAGGACAGTTAACTTGGTAACTTCTCTAGTTTGTTACAAATGGAAGGCAATTTGTACAATTCTATCTAAAACCCAAGAAACCTTAGCTTCAATCAACATTTCATACTTCATGCTGAACTGCGCAGCAGGTACGAGAGACTCAAACATGTACTGGTTTTCCGATCACCCAAAGCAACATGTCCCAACTGAAAAACACTACAGCACAACAGTCGATTCAAAGTAACTCAAATTTCCGCGATCCAATGTCCCTACCCCCGCATTACAAACCCGGCATCGCACGAACAGCAGACAGGCGAACCAAGCACCACCAGCAAAAACACCTAATTTCCCAGCCACTCATACACAATCGCATCAGAAGGCTACATCCCCTCACAAAGCCCTACGAAATAATCACAGGGACGGCCAGATCCAGATCCGCTTGTACATACGCACACAACACCAAATTAAGAGAGATCGAGAGAGAAAGCGCGCTTACGTTGCTTCCCCGCCAGACTTGGTAAACCCTAGGCTGATGCTCGGCGGCGGATCCGGCCCCGCCGCGGGACGGCGGCACGTACATCCCCACCACCTGCACGACGACAACTCTTCCTCCTCCGACTGTACCTCCGCCGAGTCCGAAACCCTAGGCCACCTCAGCCCCACCAAACAACCTCCTCCTCTACAACGACAGACGCAAAGCAGTAAACCCCGAGATCTCCCCTCACCGAGCGCACCCAAACCCAACGCGGCCGCGGCGGCCTCCACCGCCCGCCCGCCCGCCCGCCCGCCCGCCCGCCCGCCCGCCCGCGACGAGGAGGAGAAGGAGGAAGCGTGGAGGCGGCGCACCGATGCGAAGGCGGAAGGCGAAATGGCGAAGCAAACGGGGGTGTGGGGGAACGAATAGACGGAGAGAAAAAGTCTTGGAGCACTGGTCGCGGCTCGCGAGCCAGCGGAGCGGGCGAGAGATGTGCGTCCGCAACTCTGCCCGCGCGGCGCGACCACGAGCTCTGGGGGACGCGTCGGCGTGTGCGCGTAGCGGGTAGCGGGTAGCAGCTGCCGTGGGCCGCCGGTGGTGGGGCCGGCGGAATTATTTTCCCGGGCTCCGCGCGTGGGTCCCGCTTGTCAATGTCGGAGGCGGGGGCGGTTGGCACGCCCGTTAGAAAACCGGTGGGGTTTGAAGTTTGTAATAATATGAGGATCAGAAAACCGGTGGGATTTGAAGCTTGTAATAATAAGACGGGGACGATTGATTTGACTTTGCTAGTTAGCTGCTGCTGCAGATGGTGAGATGATGCTGCGAGTAGGTGAGCGGCTGAACGACCCCCGCGTTGATTCCATCACTCGGCCGTAGCCGCCAAGAAGCTGGTGATACGAGAATTTTATCTAGAGCTGGCTATAGGTATTATCAAAAAAAACGTGTAGAAAGAATTGGGTTCACAATTTTACGTTAATATTTACACCAGGCCAATTGAAAATGGTGGGGTGATAATTTATATAGGAACGCAGGGTTGACGTGGCAGGTTGTAGGCGGTGGCAATTACACGCAATCAACTAGAGACAGTAGCATCTTTGGCAATATTTAACTTTATTTAAGATCTAAATTTCAACGAAATGTGGCGGTAAGTCTCAGAAGTATCAAATGCTAGCTATGTATATACTTAAATCAACCTAGTGTATAAATATTGAAACCGTTCATTGAGGTAGAGGTGATGCAAATGAACGTGGGGTCTCCATAATATTTTTCTCGGACATAAGGACGACGACAGGAGCTTCTCAACTTCTTTTTCGATGGTTGTCAGCCTCTTTTCTACTTGCAATGAATGAAGGGGTACGCACAACTACGTGCGTGCATAAGATGTGTAAGATGTATTGTATGATCAGTCGGATAATAACCGTGAATTTGCCTTGGAGAGAACATCAGAAGAAAGTAGAAAATTGGAGTTGGGGTTGACCTGGTACAAAGGCGAGTGATTGCCCTTTAATTACTTTTGCATCTTTCTTTGAAGTTTCAAACCGGCCGTAACAGGACAACTCATCCTTCAAAAACAAACTAGATAGGGGAAGGCTCTTAAAAGTCACTGTAACTTGGATTTACATAATGATTATGAGTAGAACGGCCACCATCAACCACTAGAGTCAATATATATATTCTTTTTTTATATGTGAAAATAAAATAACGAATAACCACGTGGGATCATGGCTCCAGTTGACCTAAGGACATCCACAACGTATGGCCAAATGCTAGTCCCAAAAGCCAAAATAGCTTTTGGCATCAGTGTGACCCATTGTGGAGGGTGCTGCCAAATTTGAAATAGAGGGCACCGATGTTTCTCCATGCTCCGATGCCAACTTAGCCCAAGCAATAAAATAATATATATTGCCCAACTGCCAAAAGCAACAGTATTCAGATTTCCCAACCGTTGAAGACATACACACACATATCCTTCAACTGCTAGCGAATGAGTGCTCCAAAAGCAACATAGCATTGTTTAGAAGACGAGTGCTCGGACGCAGCTTCGAGCGGGAGGCCGGCCGCCTCGAGATGCAGGGCCAGACGCCTGGTCGAGCACCTCCGATGCGAGCGCCCCAGCGGCTGCAGCTCGAGTAGGAGCATCTCGGCCCTGCGTCCGCTCGTGTTGCTCGCCGCCGCTCGAGTTGTCGCCCGTGTGGAGCCGCCACTGCAGTCGCCCAAGCCGCCTGCACCATCGCGAGAGCGGCTGGCTGTAGGATCTCCCCTTCCCTACGGCGTCCTCTCGCGCTCGTCGTCCGGCTCGTTGATGCCTCGACCTCGCCTCCGCGCGCGCTCCTCGTTCAGCGACGATTCGAGCTCGGGCACATCCGTGAGGCGGAGACGACGAGGTAGGTAGGAGAGGAGGGGTTGGGGTGGAGGCCACGCGCTGCCGGAGTGGAAAGGGAAGGGCGAATTTGCCATGGAGCCAGATCCGACGGGAAGAAGAGGAGAAAGGGGAATTTCAGAGAACTCGCGCGAGCGTTCTGGATGAGGAGAGAGGTTTCCAGTTTTCTATCCCATTCTATTCGGTGGTGGGACCCACTAAACCAAAATTTGAAATTACACACGCTGTGGAGACGATGCCAAATTTGACACCGATACCAAATTCCGTTTAAGGTGCAAATTTGGCAGCATCACGCTGTGGATGCCCTAATAGACTTCGGTTTTTCTCAGAGCTTTAGGGTCTATTTGAACTAAACTCCAACCAATTTTCCTTATTTAAGTAGTAAGTCCTCATGCAAAGGTCAAACCTTGCACTCTACTGCAGAATAAATATATCGACTGTTCATAATTTTGTAGTCGAGATGAAGTCAATTTACCAAATAGTGCACTTTCACACGTAACGCAAGAAAATGAGATGATTAACAACATTTAAAGAGAAGTCACACCCAAAGACCCAAAGTATAGCACTCAAAATACTCGCATGCACGCGTGTACAGTGGTAGAACGAGGGCTTGATCGGTTGGTGTAACATCCTGATTTTTGGGCTTTAAAAAAATTATTTAAAAATTAGTGCTAGGAAGTTCCTGAGATTTTTCTTGAATTAATCAAAGCTTAAATGGAATTTTCACAATTTTTTTGAATTTAATTTGATTAATTTAAACATCACCACAAATTATTGTATTTTATTTGGCTTCAGCATATTAAAATATGAGTCGGAATTTTCTTGAAATTTTCCGAGTCCATTTGGTATTTCTGGGTTTATTCCAAGCCTCTATGATTTTATAAATTCCTAAATCCTTTTAAAATTCTCTCCGGCTCATTGGGCCGAATCTAGTCCGGCCCACTCCCCTCTCTCCCTCCTCTCCTTCTGCCGGGCTTGGCCCGCTTGCCCTCCGCCCGGCCGAGCCCCAGCTCGCGGCCCCCCGCCCTTTCTCTCACTTCCAAGCACCGACGCCGCCGTCGTCTTCCTCAAGTCCGGCGGCCACCTCGTCGCTCCGATCTGTGCACGCCGTGAGCCTCCTCGCAATTCCTTCCTGTGGCGCCATCCCCTCTCCATCCTCTACGTTTCCCCTCCGTCAATTTCATCTCACCGCGACCGTAGCCACGCCCCACGTCGGACTACCGCCGCCGACGACGCATAGTGCCCCTCCGCCCCGATCGAAGGCACCAGCAGACTCGCATCGAGGTCCTCGTCCCATTTCCAGCGTCACCTGCTCCCCACGGCTGCCACGACGCCAACGAGCTTGCTATGACCGAGCACCCCTGCTCCTGTTCACTCTGTTCTCTCTCTTCTCTGCCTCTGATCCGCTTTGTTCCCTGCCCGGCGGCAGCAAATTTGCCCCTTGCCGCCGCGCACATAGACATCGAAATCCCTAGCCACTCGCCGTAGAATGCTTCGCAAAAACCCTAATCATACAACCCGACGGCCAAAATAGAAACAATAACCATACCGGAAGCCACGACGAAAACCTCGCCGCCGATCCGCCGCCGCGCTGTCGAATCGCATCGCCGAAAAATCAGTGGAGCTGCTCACTTTACCCTTCCCCCCAACCGCTCCCTGCCCCTATCTTCTCGAGACTTCCGTCACTGGTGCGGCCCTCGAAGTTTCAAAATAATTTGGGCGGAAAACGCCTCACAAAAAAACCACGCGGAAAGCCAACAAACCGCACGGATCTTGGCGCACATCGACGGCTCAGAAATGGACTGAGATTTTGAAAAAACAGGCGAACGTGCGGTAGTAAATTCGTTATTTACTACTCCGTCTATCTCACAATATAAACTTATTTTGTCAACTATTTCTCTTAATATGTAGTCTATGTGATACGAAGTTACAATTATAAATAAGTAATTTTAAATATGAATCTAATTATATTAATTTTATAGCAAATAAATCGGAGTAATTATTGATTAATTTTTTAAAATTATTTAAAATACACTTTAGCGGGAAGTATCACGAGATGGAGAGGGATATCCTCTGTAGGCCAATGGCCGTAGATCTCGAGCGGGTTGATCTTCAGAGACCGGGTACGACATGGATACGATGTGATGTGCTGCACCTTTGCTGCTACGTGCATGCGGTGGACGACCGTATAGATTGGAGGAGGAGGGGTTGAGAGTGAGACTGACCGACTGACTCTAGGTAAGTGTGATGTATATGCAGCAAGCTTACAAAACACCATAAATGCAGCCATTAATACCAGAAGGTGTCAGTGCCCCTCTCCCCCACCCAACCCGATCTCTCTCACTCACTCCCCTCTCTACTCTACCTTATAGCTGCTCTCTGGAGAGAGAAGCAATGATCCAATACTGCCACCGCCCCTCCAATAGAGAGTAGAGAGAGAGACACGCACAGACAGAGGAAGCTAGAGAGAGAAAGTGTGCTCTACCCGGCTCCTGATTGCTTTAGAAGTAGTGCACCATTTGTTTGGGAAAACTCTGCGCACTCGCTTAAATACACTCACCTCCCCGGCTCCCCATCTTCTTCCTCCTCCCCCTCTCCCAAGAAGCAAAGCAGAAAACTTCATAAGGAACACCATCACTCCACCACACACACTCTCTGTCTCTGTCTCATGTGTGCAGCGGCGGCGGCGGCGGCGGCGGCGACATGGGCGCCATGATCCCATGAAGGACAAGAAGAAGAAGAGGAGGAGGTAGGTAGGTAGGTAGGGTAGAAGATCATAGCGGTGGTGGTAGCGGTAGAGAGGGATCGATGTACAAGAACCAGCTGCAGGAGCTGGCGCAGAGGAGCTGCTTCAGCCTGCCGTCGTACGTGTGCACGCGGGAGGGCCCCGACCATGCGCCGCGGTTCAAGGCCACCGTCACCTTCAACGGCGAGACCTTCGACGGCCCCACCAACTGCACCACGCTCCGCCAGGCCGAGCACGCCGCCGCCGAGGTCGCCCTCTCCCGCCTCTCCTTCCGCGGCCCCTCCACCTCCCTCACCGCCAGAGTCCTCGTAACCACCCGCACCTAGCTTCTCATCTTCTTCTTCGTCTCGATGCGCGCCTCTCCATGCGAATGGTTTCGTGGACTTGTGTTGGTGTAGGATGAGACGGGGGTGTACAAGAACCTGCTGCAGGAGACGGCGCACCGGGCGGGGCTAAAGCTGCCGGCGTACACCACCGTGCGGTCGGGCCCCGGCCACTCGCCGGTGTTCGCCTCCACCGTGGAGCTCGCCGGCATGAGCTTCGCCGGCGACCCCGCCAGGACCAAGAAGCAGGCTGAGAAGAACGCCGCCATGGCCGCCTGGTCCTCCCTGAAGCAGAGTAAGTAACTGACCTCAACTCCTCGCATCGCAATACACAACTATCGCTTCCAGTCCTGCTCAGATCTTTGTAGAGTCGCAGCTAATGCTACGATTCCTGCAGTGCCGGAGGCGTGCAAGGAGCCCGGCGGCGGCTGCGGCGGCGAGGAGCAGGAGCAGGTGGTCGTCGCCAGGGTGCTCTCCGCCCTGAAGCCGCGAGGCGATTGCAGCGACGGCAAGGCGGCGCCTCTGCCGAGGCATTGCGCCGCCGGCTTCTCTTCCTCTGCTCTGAACCCGTCGCTGTACAGACACCAATGGCAGCCGCTGAACTCCCCTGCTCATGAGCTGAGTAGGCGTCACGTGCAGCCGCAGCCGGCCGGCCCCAAGATACTGCCTCCGCTGCACCTGCTGCAGCAAGCGGCGTCCACCTCCCGGCACGCTGCCGCGGCCGCCGAGCGGGAACAGGAGAGGAGGATCAAGGCGGCCGAGCTGGTGCAGATGCTGGAGAGAGCCATGGTGAGGGACAGAGCGGAGGCAATGCCGTCGCCGTGCTACTACGGCCATGGCCATGCCTCGGCATGCCACCACGGCGGCGCGCCGAGATCCTTCGCCACAGGCGAGTTCCACTCGTCAGCGACGGCTATGGCGCCGGCCGTGAGCGTGCGGTCCGTGATCCCGGTGTGCTCCGCGCCGCCGTCACCGCCGCAGCCGGCGGCCGAGGAGGATGAGGACAGGAAGGGCCCGGCACCAGCATCAGACAAGAAGATGTGAGTTCGTGGCCATCTTTTGATGTTCAAGACGAGAAGAAATCAGTGGCAGTTACATATGGGACTGGTTCTAGCAGGGGAATTCTGATCGCAAGTTTCTCTATCTAAATTGTGCAAGTGATCAGCTTTTGCTCTCATATCATTAAACAGGCAGCGATGGAGGGTTTTAGATGGATGGACATATGAATATAGTTCTAGGGCTTCAGTTAGAAGCAATCCCCATGCTCCTAGTGTTAAATTAGTAGCTCATCATCATCATCACCTTGGCTCTACATATGTGTCTTGTCATATATAGATTTAGCTCATACAGAGTTTTTCCTTCTTTGCTTGAACTCATTCCCTTCTGATTGCTTTAGAAACTATTTCAGCACTTTCCAAAAGTCAAAGTAACAGAAAAAGATGCTCCATGAACACATTGCTACCAGATGTAATTAACCATGGTGATCGATGCTACAGCCTGCAACAACTAACCAGGCATTGCAAGGTCTTGTTTTGACAATGCTCATGCTCATGTATGAGATCACTGTACACACAAGCACACAACAACAGAGATAACCGGAGTAAATGAATCGGCCGTACCATGCATCCGTCCTCAAGAATTACGCATGCAGGAGACTGATGCTTGCAATTTGCTTCCTGATAGCAGTACACCAGTACGTGAGGAGACATTCAAGGAAAAGACGGGTACAGATTACGTATGCAGAGTTTTTATGGTGACCTTGACCGCTCAACGAACGGCACAAGACACCACGGAGAGACGTCTGAATCTTCGGAAAGCCACGTCGTTATTAGTATCCATGAAATGAAGCTCCCGAATTGAAGACCTAATTAATCCATCTTAATTTGTTTCTTTCGTTGGTTCGTTGCTTCTTTCTTCCACCATAAGCATATGAAGGGAGGAGGACATGGACATGACATGTAGGAATTGGAGTAGATGGCAATGTAAGAACAAATGGCTTGCCGCCATGGCAAGGCACAGTGAGGAAGAGAGAGATGGATGTGTGGTCACACACACTCTCTCCATCTCTAGACATTAATGGGCATAGCACAGACATTTATTGCCTTCTCAGGGGGAGGCCAGAGGAAGGAGAGGGGAGAGATGGCAGGCATGGTTTTAATGGAGGCCAGTGGCCATTTAGTGGGCACTGTCTTCCTCCATCAATGCTCCCATCAGGATGGTATTCCACCCCTTAAAACAGAGAAACAAGATACAGTACCTCATGAGAGATCACATCTATTCTACTCTACACATACTAGGTCGCAGGAGGACAGAGTAATCCCCTGTTCTATAGGGTTGTGTAAATGAAACCATTTATACGAGAATTCCAATTTGTGGGTTCCCGTCAAGGACCTTTTTTATTTAATTTTCTTTTACAAGAATCTTATATTAGAATATATTTTTTATAGAACTTGTTTGATCTGTAGGATTAAAAATCATAGGTATTTTTTCTATGGACGACTCTGCATATGATTCTATAGGCAATTTTTTATTGAATCAAACCTCTTACAAATTTTTCTTTGTTTCTATGACAACTATGACATGCACTAAACCCCTAAATAAATTTTATGTGTCTTTCCTGGACACAACCAGACAACTTCTAGTACTTATTCTTGTGCTTTGAATTCCTATAGGATGTAACATGTCCTGACATCTAATCGTTATATTTTTCATATTCCTCCATTTTGAGATATTGCGAATCAAATAGGCCTCGAATTTGATTGCTTCCTTAAAAGAATTAGAGAAAAGTTCATCCTGAACTTGAACTATTGTGCTTAGTCTGACTTGAACCATGAACTATAAAACCGTCTATTTTAGACCTTGAATTTTCTAAAACCGTTCAGTATAAACCCTAGCCCGGTTTTCGATGGTGATTTTGCATTCCCCTATTTCCAAAAAGTGTGAGAAAATTCGTAGGAAATGCTATAAGATGAGAACCTGTAAAAGTCCATCTAAACATATGGCTATTTGTGTGTTGTGTAAAAAAGAGAAGAGGTAAATGAATTTCTCTTGTGTTTTTTTGTACATCACTGAAATTAATGACCATATCTTCGAATGAATTTTTGGTTCTCATTTTGTTTGTAGCACTCTCTACATCCATGAATATTTTTATATATTTTTTTTACATTTCGAGGGTGCAAAACCATCCTCCAAAACCGGGCTAAGGTTTGAAGGGTGGTTTTGAATTCAGATGTTTATTTTTTTGAAAATAATTCATAAATGTAGTGAATGCAATAAAATGAGAACATGCAAATTGTTCAAAAAGTATGATCATTGATTTCTTGTATAAAAAACACAATAGTTTCTCTCGTCTTTTTTAAACTACACAAATGGTCATATTTCTAGATAATTTTTTCCAAGTTCTAGTTCTATGAATGTTTTTTATTCTTTCTGGGAACACAGGGTTACAAAACCACCATCCAATACCGGGCTAAGACGTAAGACAAACAATTTTTGAAAAATTAGGGTATAATATAAGAGAGTGGATTTTGTACATGTACATGTGGGTACATTGAACTAAATTCTTAACTCATGTACCCACATGTACATGTACATTTGCTTTTCTCTTGGATAAACCCTCCTGCACGAACCATTTTGTCTGGCTTATTAAACATAAAAAAAATGTATCTCCATACTAGTTCTTCGAAAGACGTTCATTCTTAAACCTGAACTGTGGTGTTTGGTCCGATTTGAACAACAAATTATAAAACCGTTTATATTATGAGAAAAGCAAATGTACATGTACATGTGGGTACATGAGTTAAGAATTTAGTTCAATTCTCATATTTGTGCATCTCAAAAAATTCTCCAAAAATTCATAGATGTTCATCAAGTTGAATTTTTTGTCTTTTTTGTGTAGGGCACTCTTGATTATATTTTTGCATGAAATTTTGTGGGTTTGTACATTATAACATGATGAACATCTATGAATTTTTGGATAATTTTTTGAGATGCATAAATATGAGAATTAACCTAAATCCTTAACTCATGTACCCACATGTACATGTACAAAATCCACTCTCTTTATCCAATGTGTTCAATACATTGTCATGTTTTGGAGTAAATGAATTCCCGCACAGGTATCAGATCATTCATCAAATCATTTGCGAGATACTGCGACGATGCAAGACGTACACAGATGTGCACCTCACTGAAACCACGTACTCCGCTATGCACATGAGGCTCCGCGCTCTAGGTATGCACATAAGGCTACAGACGTGCAGATCATCACTACACGCATACTCACACATGAAGATACATATGTGCAAATCATCATGACACGATACCCAAAAGAGCTCGATAAACCATTAGGTGTAATGTCGACCATAGCAGAAACCTTGGTCGGTACACGTAGGCGGAGGCAGAGGTGTCAACCACTGTTGACATACGGTCTGAATTATTAAGTAATGAGGTCGGGATCTATCGAAGCGGAGGCTCCACTATTTTTCGTGTATGACTTAAGTTACCCTTATGCCACCTGTTATAAATACCTCTTGTATGTCATATGAATTGTGTTTTTTGTGAACTCTTTTGATACAGTGAAGATCATCATCGTGCATCTATAAAAATTTTAAAAAAAATTCTACGTAAAAATCGATATGTCCATACTTATTTTACTTTGTTTTTTCCTCACGTTTTTCTGACAACCACGGTGCTTCTCCTCGTGCGCCCACCGTACGTTGGCGACGATACCACCTCACTCGTACTCGTTGCCCGATGTCACGAAGCGCCCGCTAGAAAACACTGTACACGTCGTGCGAGGGGGATACCGCACATGCGCGCCACGGATCGGCGCGCCGGCCATTTACGGAGGAGTAAAAAAACACGTAGTGTGGTTCGTTCCGTTTTTTCGGTGGCTGCGAGTAATCACTGTATTTAAGGCGCTTTTGACTTGCTGCTGCCTCGCGCGACGGGATCGACGACGGGCGCGTCCGGGGCCGGTGGCCGACAGGTACTTCTTCCGCGTCAGCGAGCGGGGTGACGTTCGTATCCGGGCGCGCGCGGTTCGGTGCTGCATCTCTCTCTCTGTCGAGTTTTTTCTTTTAAGGACTTCATGAGCTTTATTAAATCACAACATCTCGATTACAATCAACACATGGGCTGTGTCTAAGAAAGCTCGGGGGCTCGGCCAGCCAGGTAATCGACTCGACCTGGATGCATGCATAACGTGCACATTAATGAGCCGCCTGATTGGCTTCACGACGAGTGAAAACAACACTAACACTTTGAAAAGCTAAACTACGCTCACAAGCTTCATCTAAAATCGGCCCGATCACCTTGCTACGGAAAACTTCCACCACGTGCGCGCACATCCAGTAGACTCGATTCAAGTGCGGCTGAGTACACTTTTTTCTTGCCGTTCTTTTTACAGCTGGTGATGTGGTGAGATCAGAGAATCCCGGACTTTTTACAGATGGGGTTCTCATTTGGTGAAGTCGCGTCAGGGTTGGGCAGACCGACAGTGCCGACCACGATTAGGTTCCAAGGGGCATAATTCATCGAGAGTGTCTATTCATCGATTGGCTGATTTTCCTTTTTTATATTTTAGTCACTTTTTAAGTCATTAGATCAATATCTTAGTATTCCCATTTTCGTCTCTCGCTATATACAACTTATAAGCTAAAAGTTTAACATTTTACTAAAATTATACACCTTTAGTGCTACAACTAAATAATGTGTAATTTTAGATGACTAAGATTTACTAAAATCTTAGATAACTGGGAATTAACAAATCTATGATTCATTCGTTAATTTCATAATGAGTTTCAGAAAGCCAGTTTGCATGTGGGGTTCGATAGATGAAGGCAGAGATAGATCTGACACGGGGGTCTACTTATCAACGAGAGAATAATCAGGTCCAGGTGTTGTTTTTGAGGTTCCGGTGTAGCACACATTTTAAAAATTCAGGAGATTTTCAAGTCTGCCATGGTGACAGACACCCTCTCAAAAACGTTTTCCTTTTCCTTCATTTACTTTGTTCTCAGAGCCTTCTTTCATTGCCTCCCACTCCCTATTGTCGTCCACCCTTGAATGCACATCAGCTACCTCTCTAAAAGGTCTGCGCTCATGGACAAATCTGCTATGCTCTGCTTCTTCTGCTAACCTAATAATCTAGCTAGTGGATTGTAACTAAAGCAAGCAACCTGTTGTTAACGGGTGCATCAGATGGCCACACTGATTGGCCCTAGACAAAGCTCACACCGTGAAAAGGATTTGCCTTAATGGGCATTACCTGCGTTGCCTCCCCTTTTCCGTGTAAACTTGCAACCAAAGCCAACACAATAACTAATAAGAAGCGAAACATCACCTCACTTGGTGTGTTGCCCTGCCTGCCTGCCCCTTCTTCCAACCAGGAGGTCTTTAGGGCCTGTTTAGTTGGGTTGTGGCTGTTGACAAAGCTGCTGTTGACTGGCTGTTTGAAAAAGCTACTGTGGCTGTGGGAACGTGACTATATGGCTTTTAGTTTATCCAAACCATCTATAGTATTTTAAAAAATGAGCACTGAAGATTTAGCATATTACAAAAAGCTGGTAAAAGGCAGCTTTTCCAAACAGCTGAATTTGCACTGCAAAGCCCACAGTTATTGTTGGCAAAAGCGCTGAAAAGCTGACCGTTTAGTTCGGCTACGGCTTTTTCTAGTGAAAAGTTGCTAAAAAGCCTAACCAAACACCCCCTTACTTCTTCGTTTGAACAGGAGGACCCAGGTTGCAATTTTTCTCTCATTTTTTCTTCAGTTTGTTTGTTCCATGGATGTTCTAATATTAACGGGCACTGGAACACCTTGAAGTTTCCTCTCCTGTTTCTCCCGCTGCCGTACTATGTCACCGTTTTAAAGGTTTGCCTCCCGAACCTTAGCTCTCTATTCTTATCTGGTGCAGACGATCGGTCCACGAATTGATGATGCCTTGCGACGCAGCAGTATACGGCCCTGGCAGTACTACAAATTCCGTCTGCACATTTACCAGCCAGAAAAAAAAAGAGCTGTTTTTATGCTCCTGTGACAGGAAGAGAAAAAGGTGTGCACAGTCTTCAGTTCTTCACCTTTTCATTTCAGCTTAGATCAAGAATTAAGGCTCTCTGCTCTGCTTTGGTGTAAGACTAATAATCAACTGATACGTGTCTGCAAGTTGAGAGAAAAGTAAGACCGAGTAAAACTCAGATTAAGATTACTAATGTAGACGACAGGCTCGACTCGGTCGCTCCTATACCAGACTGGATTAACCATTTCAGATTGGCAGCCAATTAAGAGGGAGAATTTGAGCTTGCTGCTGGTTGCCCGAGTTTGGTGTATTTCGTGGAATTAGGTACCTGATGGGCCACGTTATCGGATGTCGAGGTGGAACGAGGAGGCACAGCCCATCTACATGGAGCTTGAATCACTCGATGTCGATGAGGCTACACGATGACAGCGGCGGCGAGCAAATGGGCGGCGCCGGCAGGCGAACGACTCTGGGGGCGTCAAATCGCCACGGACACCACCTCCTCTAAACGACGAGGCCGCCGTTCGGGCTGCGCTACGGGAGAGAGAGGTGGAGCGAGAGGGCGGCCTCGGTGGCGGCGTACGGCTCCTCCGTCCTCCTCGGTGGCGAACGGCCGGCGCCTCCATCCTCAGGTAGTCCACCTAGCAGAAAGGTTGAGTTGGAGAAAACCTACACTTTTCGGGCCGTGTTGCTTCGCGGCCTTGGGCCCGGGTACGGGACCTCGTCGTGCGCGCGCTTCGTGCAGTGCGCCATGAAGGCAATGTTACCAGAGGGATATTGGGAAAATATGATTTGGATCAGGAAATTGCTCTCGTCAACGTAGCCTTCGTCTCCCTTGATGTTCATGCAGCACATCTCAATCATCAGGTGGGATTTCTATCCCATAGTAAGGTAGTAGCTGTAGGGCGTGCGATCTCTTCTGGCAAATTAATGCTCACAAATGGGATACTGACCGACGATCCAAGCGGATCTGAAGATAGCAAAGGGCTTATGTTCTTGTTGGAGGAGGGTTTTCACACGACCCCGAATCGACGTTTTCCTCCGCGGTCAAGAACAACCCCGGCGCCATCAGGATGACGGAGGGGATTCGGCGAATCCCGTTGCCGTGAGGACGACGGACGGGATTCGGCGAATCCCGGCGCCATCCGGCATAACCCCGACGCTGTCAGGAGCGACCCCAACACTACGTTCTACCTCGTCCGGCATAACCCCGACGACACCGTCAAGAATAACCTTGACGCTATGTTCTGCCTCGTCCGGCATAACCCCGACGGCGTCGTCAAGAACAATCCCGATGCTACGTTCTGCCTCGTCCGGCACAACCCCGACGTCGTCCGGGATCACTTCGGCCTGACCAAAGATTCCTCCGAAGATGACTGAGAATATTTCCATAAAGATCCCCTAGGATTGGAGAAATGACCATAATACCCTTGTAAATTCTCTCTCATGTGAGGGCAAAATTGTAATCTCTCATTTCCCATTCTCAAACCCTATAAATACCCCCCATGGGGGTAGAGAAGGGGGCTCTCTCTCTCACTCTCTCTCATTTTGTAGCTCTCACTTCCATGCTCTAATTCAAACTCTGAGTTACGCCGTCGACTGTTTCGCGCGTGACGCTTCTCGCTCGTTTTCCCCTCGCACGCCCGGAGGTCGTTGTAACCGACCGGGGGTGCCACAAATCTACTGTCTAGGCTTATACCTACTACAGTTCTCCACTTGTAAAATCTCTGAGGTACACTTGCACTATGGTCCGAGTATTTTAATCTATAACTATAGCTTTGAGGCATAAAAAAGACGTTTTTGTTATGTAACTGTTGTTCCATGCCACTTTGTTTTACCCTTGTTGCCTGTCAATTTATTTTTGTGCTAGGCTTGGGAAGGTGGGCCACTTTTTGATTATGATGGGAACTTTGTCGTCATGAACCTTTTTTGGTTACTGAAAGAACCTCTTTCTTGCCAAGGAGTGTAATTATCAAACGTTTGGTTTCTGCCAAGGAGTGAAGTTAAGATGGTCAGGTATGTTTCATTTATTTGCTTACCTGTATTTGTCCTTCACTGATTCCTATCCCACTTCCCCCTCCCTTACTTGATCTTAATTTCCTTTAGAGTAATACTTGAGCTTAATTATAAGGTAAGCCATTTCGATTGCCAGACAGCTTTCAAGGCTTAGGAATTTTGCAAAAATCTGGATCGCCGGGTTTTGTTCCTTTCGTGGCTTTATCTATGGCATTTGTAGTTTCTTTGCAGTTTTCAATGTTTCTCCCTTGATAACAACTTTCTTCTTTGCTACCTCTACCAAGAATACTTGCTTCAATGTCGAAGCTAGTAGACTTTTTCTAATTTAAAGAAAGGAATTGTCTGGTTCAGACTTAAAATGTGGACAGCGGAAGGGTTTATGGTTGTCTCCTGACCCTGGAGGTTTTGTATAGTATTTGCTCAGTTCTCCACACAACTTGAACTCCTCAGTAGATGTTGCGTATGAATGCACTGTTTTGGTCCATTTTACTTTCCGTTAAATACTCATGTGGATGTAATTTAGTGCGAGTTTACTATGTCCTCCCGCAGGCACTTTTTATAAAAGGGAGTAACTCCCCGATTTCATTTACGAAACCAATCATTAAAATGGTGTGACGAAAAATTAAGATCAAATGGCATCCGACCGCATAGCAAGAGTAGCTTGGCATCTGAATTGGACACCATAAAAGACATCTGAATTAGCTTGGCATCTGAAGTAGGGCAAAACAAAGAGTATTCATTGTCGAAAAGTAAATGAAGATCCTCAGCTCCAGTGCTCCTTGATCACATTAGGCGATGGTTTGCTAGAGCCCATCCTTGTGCCCTATTAAACATCTCACCCGCCACTAGTCTTAATCTGGTGCAGTAACCTTTTTGGCGTTCCTTCAGTACAAGAACCCATAATCAATCCAATGACAAATATAGTGAACTACAGTAGTAGGATCATTAGGGTATTTGAATTGGAAGTATGCATTATTTCTTGTTGTCAATAGTGCCCATAGAATCACACAAATGCATATGGCTACCAATTTTCTGTTCTGACCATGAAATAAATTAAAGAACATAGTACATACGTGCATAGTAAATAGTAGTTGCCCTAGGATATTATGAGTTAATTTATCTATCACATGACGTACTAAACCATATCTGTTTGGCACATAGTACACACGTGCATACAGTAGTAAATATAGTAGTTGCCCTAGGATATTATGAGTTAATTTACCTAGGATTTTAAGCTTTAATTTATTTTTGCATAGTAAATAGTACTTGCCCTAGGATATTATGAGTTAATTTGCCTAGGATTTTAAGCTTTAATTTATTTTTGCTAGGCTGGGATTGGAGGGCCCCTTGTTTGCTTTGATGGGAGATTTATTGGCATGAACTTTTATGATATGAAAATAGGAACCCCATTCATGTCAAGACGTGGTATTGGCCTAGTCCTGGCGAATTTGGAGGGAAAAAGGTATGTATTCTATAGACTTTTGTTTGGATGTTCAAGTGCTTGTCATGTGAAGCATATATATTCAGGTTTCAGTTTGTGCATGCACTTGGCTATGTTTCCAAGACTTGTACTCTCTCCAGTTCACAAAAAACTGACGTTTTGGACATGTGCACGGTCTTCAAAACATATCTTTGACCACTAATATCTATTAAGATATATTTATAAAACTTAATAAAATTTAGATGTTATGAAAGTACTTTTCAAGACAAATTTATATATATTATTTAGAGGTATCCAATATAAATATTTAAAGAGATATAAGTAGTCAAAGATTTAAAACTTTGACCTGACCAATGTCCAAAACGTCCATCGTTTACAAACTGGAGTTTGAACTAACAATTTAAGTATCTTGTTGAATCAGGCTCGTTCAGCCAAGCAATAACTTTCTATTAAACCTACTCTTAATTTTTCGTGTTTGACAGGACTGTTAATGGATTTGGCAGTAAATGTAATCCAATCAGGTACGTGTTTTATTTAGTTATTACTTCGATGTTTTGCATGAATAAAATCTGCCGATTACGTTACTATTGAACGGGAACAGGTGGCCCGTGCCCGTGTCGTGTTGGCGTCGTCCGGAGGATGAGCTCAAAGATAGACGCTCACCTGCCAATGACGAGGGTGGCGTTGGACCATCCGGATACGGATACATAGATGTAGAGAGAGTCCACTACCATTAGATCTCTGTTGAACAGCGCTCTCTACGTCGAGCAGGTGAACATGTTTGTTTGAGTTGGCCTGTCTTGGAACCATCTTGTCGTGTTTGGACCAATAGCTTGGTGTCTATTTATGTGGAAATGTACCTACCTGCCATTTCGTTGTGTAAAGCTTAAAATCGCCTCTTTCCCTGTTGCAAATTGGACATTTACTGCTGATTGCGCCTTTGATGCAGACCGCTACAACGTTCCAGGTGGGAATCAGCTCTGCCCATTTTAGCTCTGGGCACTGAACTTCTTCTTTTTTACATATGCACTGATTCCATATAATCGTATTTTCTCTTGTTACTGAAATTGTAATGTTATGTGACCATACCCTACGCCAAAACTTCCTTTGTACAAAATTACTTCACATCCTAAAATGTGTAAAACTTAAAGAAAAACCAAGCCATCATCCACTGCAAAATCTAACTGGATATGCCAGCATCTGCTACAAACAAGCTGTAGCATCATGGATCAAGCTACAGCGCTTCATATAATGTAAACACAGTGACAAGATAGGAAAGTGACCACGACATAGACACGAACAGAACGCTCGTCAAGATCAATGGAACCTGTTAGAAGTAGAATTGTATATATATATATGTGTAAACATCAGAGAATCAATAAAAAGATAATCATTTTTACAGCATCAAATCTCTGTCTAAAAAAATTGTCTCCAATTCATACTCTAATACGTTATCAGTCACTTTTGTTCTTCCGCTAGAGCAATCTGGCCACCACATTGAACAAGCACGCAATCAAGAAGCAAGAAACAAGCTCAAGGATCAAAATTTGAAGCACACTTCAACCTTCAAACTGACAAGTCAAAGAAAATAGGTTGTTCCACTGTAGTTCTCCTAGAACCCCAGGACAACCAGCATCTCCAACAATCCGAAGATCCGCTGAACACGGAGAACATGATCATTGAATTTGCTTCGAATTACATGTTTGGTGACTTTGAATAAGTCCCCCCCACTCCACCAAAGTTATCATAACATCCAAATGATATTATTATGTTGTAATAAGTTAATTGACATGTTGTCGTCGTATTGTTTAAAAACAATATTATAATAACATTATATATATGCACATTATCTATATATAATAAAGAATTAATTCTTTCTTTTTATATATAGAGTCTACGGGAGTCAATCCGATGGAAGAGGAAATGTGCCTTGTGGACAGTGGTACCACAAACTCTATTTTTAGGGAACTAAAATATTTCCAGAATCTTACTAAGAGAAAATGAGAAATTTTAACAATCGCTGGACACGATGCTATAATTGTAGGCTCAGGTCGGGCAATAATTACTCTCCCTATGGGTACTCAAGTAACAATCGAGGATGCTTTACTGTACCCCGATTCAACTCGTACCCTACTAAGCTATAGAGATATCCGTCAGAATGGTTTCCATATCGAAACCCATGATGACAACAAAGAGGAATATCTCCTCATAACCAAAAACAACGGATATGGCAAGCAAGTACTTGAAAAAAATTTCCTCTTTAACGTCTGGATTGTACTACACATACATCAAACCCGTAGTACATGTTGCGTACAAGGTAATTTTTTAAAATGTTGATGCATTTCTGACTTGGCATGATCGCCTTGGTCATCCCGGGATAGGGATGATGAGAAAAATTATCAGCAATTGCATTGGTCACAACTTGAATAAAGCTAAATTTGCTCAACATTCGGATTTCATTTGCACCGCATGTGCAACTGGAAAATTAATATTAAGGCCTTCGTACCTTAAAATTAACGTGGAACTACTTAACTTCCTTGAACGCATTCAAGGAGACATATGTGGTCCCATACAACCATTATCTGGACCTTTTTGGTATTTCATGGTTTTAATTGACGCATCAACTCGATGGTCACATGTGTGCCTTCTATCCACACGAAATCATGTTTTCGCAAAGATTATGAGTCAAATTATTAAATTAAAGGCTCATTATCCCGAGCACCGAATCCAATCAATTCGCATGGATAATGCTACGGAATTCTCCTCTAGAGCTTTCAATGATTATTGCATGGCTCTGGGGATAGAAGTCTAACATTCAGTATCATACGTCCATACACAAAATGGTTTAGCCGAATCACTCATCAAGATGATTAAGCTTATTGCAAGACCATTACTACACAATTGCAATATACCAACTTCTTGTTGGGGTCACGCAGTCCTACACGCTACTGACTTGATACAATTACACCCAACTGCTTATGACAGTACTTCCCCTCTGCAACTAATACGTGAAAATTCTCAAAGTATTTCCCATATGCGAAAATTCGGATGCGCCACATATGTGCCCATCTCACCACCTCAGCGTACATCCATGGGACCACATAGAAAACTAGGGATCTATGTGGGGTACAAATCACCGTCAATAATCAAGTACCTAGAACCTCTCATCGGGGATCTATTCACTGCACGTTACACGGATTGTATCTTCAACGAGGACCATTTCCCGGCATTAGGGGGAGATCTCAAGTACCAGAAAGAATGCTAGAAAATTGATTAGAATGCCAAAGGTATTTCCTCCTCTGATCCACGTACTCAAGAAACTGAACTCCAAGTTCAAAAAATCATAAATTTACAACATCTTACAAATAACTTGCCAGATTCATTTACAAATCACAAAGGAGTTACAAAATCCTACAATCCTGCTATAAATGCACCCGAACGAGTGGAAATCCTAAAAGAAACCACTCAACTCCCCATCAACAATAAGAGGGGGAGAAGTACGGCCGTAAAACAGGATTCAGCTTCACGTAAGCAACAAAGGAAATAGAAAAAGAAACCCTCTGTAAATGAAATTCAAACTCCACAACCCAGCTTAAGAGTGCACTCAAATCTAGAGGCTGGGACATTAGAAAATCCTAACATGATCATATTGGGAAATCAAGAACAGTTACCAAGGGATAATGAAATTTTCACCAATTATATTGATTCTGGAGAATCATATAACCGTAAGACTACGATTATCGACAATTACTTCTCCACAAAGATTGCAAATAACCTTCAATCTGATCCAGATCCCAAGACCATGGCAGAGTGTCAAAAACGCTCGGACTGGAATCAGTGGAAGGAAGCAATCCAAGCAGAGATAGTTTCGCTCAATAAAAGAGAGGTATTTACAAAAGCAATACCTACACCTCCCAATGTTTTCCCTGTGGGATTCAAATGGGTCTTCATCTGAAAACGGAATGAAAACAATGAGGTGGTGAGATACAAAGCGAGGCTCGTAGCACCAGGGTTCACGCAGAGACCCGGCGTTGATTTCAACGAAACATACTCTCCAGTAATGAGTGGAATAACCTTCCGATACCTAATATCACTGGCAATGCAAAATCATCTATGTATGCAGTTGATGGATGTAGTGACTGCATATCTTTATGGGTCACTTGATTCGGATATATACATGAAGGTTCCGGATGGAATCCCACTTTCGAATCAAAGCGCTAAACGCAACATGTATTGTGTAAAACTTAACAAGTCATTATACGGCTTGAAGCAATCAGGTCGAATGTGGTACAATCGACTCAGCGAATTCCTTATTCAAAAGGGGTACACAAATAATGATGATTGCCCATGCGTGTTCATAAAGAAATCCTTGAACGGATTTTGCATCATATCCGTGTGTGTAGATGATTTGAACATCATTGGCAACACACAAGATATTGATGAGGCACGTAATCATCTAAAAACAGAATTTGAGATGAAAGATTTAGGCAAAACTAAATTTTGCTTAGGGCTATAAATTGATCACCTTCACTCTGGAATTTTGGTACACCAAGCTGCTTATATCCAAAAGATCTTGGAGAAATTTAATATGGACAAACCTTATCCATCAAAGACTCCCATGATTGTTCGATCTTTAGACGTAGAGAAAGATCCTTTCAGACCAAGAGAAGATGGAGAAGATATATTGGGATCTGAGTTCCCATATCTTAGTGCTGTTGGATCTCTTATGTATTTTGCAAACTGCACCAGGCCTGACATCGCATTTGCAGTAAACTTGTTAGCAAGGCACAGCGCTACTCCAACTAAACGTCATTGGACGGGAGTCAAGCAAGTCTCACGCTATCTCCAACATACTAAAAATTTAGATCCATATTATCAATTTCACAAAAACCAAGATACAAATCTAATCAGATACACCAATGTTGGATACTTGTCTGATCCCCATAACGCTAGATCTCAGACCGGCTTTGTGTTCCTTCACGGTGGAACAGTCATCTCATGGAAGTCTTCTAAACAGACTTTAGTGGCTACGTCCACGAATCATTCTGAAATTATTACCCTATATGAAGTATCACGTGAATGCGTGTGGCTTCGTAGGATGATTAACCACATACAACAGTCATGTGGTCTTGGTTCTATTGAATCACCAACCATTATCTACGAAAATAATACTGCTTGTGTTGCACAGATGCAAACAGGTTACATAAAGAGCAATATTACTAAACATATTGCCCCTAAGTTGTTTTATCCCCATGAATTACAACAAAGTGGGGAAATAAACATCTTGCAAACCAAATCATGTGACAACCTCGCTGATTTGTTCACTAAGTCTTTGCCAAATTCAATTTTTCAGAAATATGTTCATGGAATTGGTATGCGGCGACTTTGTGATTTGCAAGGATCAGGGGGAGTATCTTCCTGAAATTTTAACCTGTTACAAACATCGTATTGTACTCTTTTCCCTTTATGAATTTTATCTCGAGTTTCTCGTAAAAGGTTTTTAATGAGGCAATATTGATACAAGCACTATATGTCATATCATTTTCTCCTTATTTTCCCATTGGGTTTTAAAGGAGTTTTTCATGGCATACAATCATTATATATTTCTCCTCATATTTTTTTCACAGGGTTTTAGAGGAGTTTTTCAGATGCACTATATTCAATGGTGAAATTGATCAAGGGGAGTGTTACAAGACATATATCTATGTCGGTGCTCAAGTTTCCCCTAACTGCTATTCAGTTGCTAATATCCCTTCCAAGGGACATGTCTCTTCACTAATGTAAACTGCCATCCCTTGGCATTGCATAAATACTTAAACAGTGCATGAATACAATATGGATTGATCTCTCTCATTTTGTTTCTTTTCTTCTTGTATGAAATTGCTCTTGGCAGAGCGCGCTGATAACGTGTTAGAAGTAGGATTGTAATAGACAGCATTTAGACAAGCAAAATGAGAGATCAATCCATATTGTATTCATGCAATGTTTGAGTATTTATACAATGCCAAGGGATGGCAGTTCACATTAGTGAAGAGATATGTCCCTTGGAAGGGATATTAGCAACTGCTAATAGCAGTTAGGGAAAACTTAAATCTATGTCTTGTAACAGAACCAATAGAAACAGAGAACTTGTTGGTATTACAATACGGCAAGAAATAACAAAGCACCGCTCCGTACGAAAACATAGTCATAGTCAGCACTGTATTTATTTCAACAAAGAAAAACAAGCACTTACCTAAACTTGTAGTAATTCTAGTTCTCAAAACACCAGCAGGGCTAGAGAATATATGCATAGAGTTCATGAAAACAACAGATAGCAACTAGAGCAGAGCTCGTACTAACTTCTACAAAGCGTTTCTAGCAGTGTTCTCTACTGGTAATGCCTCCCTGGCCCATCCCTCCCCTCGTAGGCCGGTGCCGGTGCGCCTGCATTGTAGTTATTGCCTTGATAGCTTGGGTTGCCTCCTTGGCCTTGGTAGTCTGGTGCACCACCACCATAGCTAGGACCGCCACCTTGGAATGGGGGCTGGTTGCCACCTTGGTATGTAGGTGGGCTGCCACTCTGGTAACCTGGTCCTCCACCCTGGTATCCAGGGTTGTTGCTCTGATAAGCAGGGCCTGGGCCGTTGCGCATGTTGCCACCAGGGTTCCCTTGGTAACCTTGGTTACCAGCTTGGTAGCCAGGGGGACCACTTTGGTAGCCAGGAGCGCCACCTTGCTGATAGTTTGGTGCACCGCCTGGAGTGTAGCCCGCTTGTCGGTTTGGTGCATGGGGCTGGTAACTTGGTGGAGCACCTGCATTTGGTGGTGGAGGTGGCGGCATGTTGCCCTGTGCTTGGTGCATTGGAGGAGCATCATGGGGTGGCATTTGGTTCTGCCCTGGTGGTGGTGGGGGAGGACTGTTGAATCCCTGCCCAGGAGGTGCATCTCTGTTCTGGAAGTTCTGCATGTTCTCCCTTCTCCTCTCAAAGTTCCTTGACCTGTCAAAGTTCCGAGGCCTATCGTTGCGCCGGGATCTTTCATTGGCACGGGCATTGTTTCTCACCCACTCCTCATGGTACTTGGGGTCGTAAGGAACAGCTTGTCCATCTATAAAAGGTTCTCCTGCAATACAAGAAAAGGCATTAAACATTAACCAGATCTCTTTATCATAGGAGCACAGATGAAATCTGAAAAGTACACACAAACTCAAATCATAAATGAAAATGCAAAATGCTGCCATCTCAAGGGGCTCAAAAGACCAGGGCAGAATGACACAGAACAGTCGGTATGATAAATCATCTTGCCCAAAGCACTTGATAAGCTAGATAGTCGTATAAAGATTTGCAATTTTATCTTAGGATATAATGCATTCCTTAATTAAAAAATGCAAAATATAAGTGCAGCTAAACAATCATACCATTACGAAGAACAATATATTTTAAGCAAATAGAAACCACACAAACTATCACTGCCATAACTTCTAATATTCCTATTTCATCATAAAACATAAATTTGTGATTGGTAACATTACCAAAGTTATAGCGGCCGACATAAGCTCCAGGTTTATTCAATAATTAATCAAGTTGTCACCATTTCTGTCATAGTTGAATAGGGTATATTACATATTGTGTGAGATTCTTTACTATGTAATGTAGGAATGAAGTCACGAAGAGCATTCATGATTATCCACAAGACTAGAAATTTTCACATGATACCAATGATGAGATGTTCATCTCATCACAGTTTGGTGTTAAGCTAGAGGGTACAGAAGCAATCAGCAGCAGATATCAGATACCAAGAGTAATCAATAAGTGGAAGAATATTCTAACAGGTAAAACATGCGCTTAAGCCTTTAAGTAAAAAATGCAATTCCTAAAAGCAAGTGCTAAAGGAAATTACAACCTCAAATACAAATATTATATAGGATATTCAGAATTCCTCAATCAGGGCCATCCAATAAAGGCAATCATAACACGACATCATAGACAGCAAGCACCAAGGAGTGGTAAATCTATAACTAACCGGGGTAAAAAGCAACAACCATTTCAAAATATTATAGTGGACGATCTTTAGTCAGATAGTAAGCACGTCATCATTACCTCCATAGTCCTTATTTTTGACATCCAGGTATGAATCAGGGAGAACCCAACGGACCTTCGGCAACTCTGCAAATAATTTAGTGGCAAAGTTCAGAACAAGACCTTTTGAAGTCACCTTCATAAAAAGATCACCTACAAAGAATTTCATGTAACAATCAATACCTTTGAGCTTGTAGGAGAGTTCCTCAGATACAAGGGCTCCAAAAGCAAAGTAATGCCGAGTTGACACTGAGTAGATCTTCATCCTTGCTTCTTCTTCACTGAAACATAGGATAGATTTGAGACACAAACAAGTTATAAACAATACATGAAGTGACTAAAACTCGTCACATGTCAGGACTGAAGACAACCAACACATCGAGGGTATAACTTTGTTCTATTGTTATCAAACCCAAGTGCTGCCATGGAACTAAGAGAGAAACAAAGAATACTAAGACATGCTAAAACTGCAAACAGATGCCCAAGGAAGTCAGAGAAATTGTCTAGGTTCAAAAAATAAGCTCAGCATGGTCATCAAATAAGAATCACCATCAACACAAGTGATAGATATGATTTTTGAATGAACATGCATAGGAAGCACCACGCAAATGATAATAACACGATACATAAACAGGTGGGTATCATACATTTGGCACACTTCCCAATTCTGAAGCATCGCCCATCAAATTGATAAGAGCACCTGCATAAATATAAAATAACCCAACCCCATTTACCACTCCTCAATTCGTTGCCTCACTCTTTAGATTCCAAACAATTACTCAAATATAACTGTACACCAGAATGAGACCTTCACCAACATAGACCGACCACATGAATTACCCATTCCATCCCACAAGAAGACTCCGGTAGTCTACGACTAAATAACCGAGGTACAAGCAGAAGCTCTAATAAACCCCTGTACAAATAAACATTGTCATCTGTCACTCACAGTACACTAAAATAATGGTTATAGCATCGATTCATCATCTGTATTCTACAATAAGTAGAAATTTCAAACATTCATGTGTCATGACTACTGCACAACATCTACCGCACGTCCTCACCACCTTATCAATCCCTCACGACTCCACAGCTCGAATCCCCTCCCCGTCAACCAAATCGAAACAAGTGATCCGTAAAACCTCGGGGATGAGAGACGTGCGTCCGTGTAAGAGGGGGAGATGGTGTAGGGGGCCATACCTTCCGACGACCTGGGCAAGGGTCTTGATGTAGCTGTCGATGATCTCGTCGCGGGTGACGTCGGGGTTACCGGCGTCGCCAGGGGGCGGCTCCATGACGACCAGCCAGTGCTCGAAGTCGCACCCATCGAGGAGGATCGTCTCCTTGGGCGGCCGGTTGCTCCAGTTCGGCGACGAGTCCCGCAGCGACGAGGTCGCCGGCTGCGTGGCGAAGCGCCTGGCAGCAGCCCATGGCGCTGCGGCAGGGGAAGGGCCCAGCGCCGCCGGGAGGAGGGTCCCCGCGGCGGCGAGCGGGCGTAGGACGCGGGAGACGGAGGCGGCGGCGGCGGGGAGGGGCGAGAACCTGGAGAGGAGGAGCGCGCGCGATGCCGACGCCATGGGGGAAAACCCTAGTGGTAGAGGTGGGGAAATGGGGGATCAGACTAGAGGTTTAAGGCTTTTCGACAAGAGTTTGGGTGATTTATACAGGAGTCGTGTTTTGTCGCGACGGAAATATCTTCACCTACTGGGCTTTGGCTAGCCAGTCCCGAACAATGTGATCTGAATCAGGTATTGGAAACATGGGCCTGCCGGGCTCGGGTTGACCAGCTATGAACAAAATGTGATCTAAGCCTGGTGCTGGAGACATGGGCCTCCAAGAATAGGTCATAGGTCCAAAGGAGATGAATAGTGCACCCTTAAAAAAAACAATGTATAGTTGATTTAGGACATGTTTGGTTGACTAACGGGAGATGCTCTGTTTGCTCGCGAAGGTCGTGGCTCGCATTCAAAAACTCACAACCTGGTTTGAAGTGCTCTAGCTGATGTTGGTCATTATGTTTGGTCGCTTTAACGTTATTTGTATCTCTTGAGTAGTGTGATACATCTCCTCAAGATAAATCCCTATTCTTTGTGAGGAAATCATTGAGAGAGAGATTGAGCCTTAATTGAGCATGAAGCAAGAGTTTTTCTCTTAACCGAATTGATTGAAGCTCGTTACTCTTGAAGGGTGGTGTCCCATAGACGGCTACAAGTCATATAGGAGCCTTCAAGCAGCTTGTGAAGAGCCCAAGTTAAATAAAGCTTAATTGGCTCGCGAAGCCGAGCAAGGAAGAAGGAGGCTGCAGCGAAAGCAACAGAAGAGGTTGCCAAAGCAAAGGTTGCAGAGGCAGCCACAACAGACAGTGCAGTAGTAGTAGAAGCAGAGCAGCCTTCACCCCCTCCACCTCGCAAAAATTTGCAGAGGGCGAAAAATAGGCAAGCAGGATATCTTCCAGCCAAGAAGGTAGCTCCCGCTAGGAAAGGCAAGTGCAAGCTTCCTTCTCAACCTCCAACTCAACAGGTTTTGATTGTCCGCAAGTCACAGGTGCATGTGGAACCTAAGGAACCAGAGGTTGCCACCTCCATCACTCTTGCACCGACCGCCATATTCCAAAACATGGCAAGGTTCTAAGAGTGGTCATTGATTATAAACCCTTCTTGAACGAAGATCTTAGGAAGGTCTAGTGGAAGACGAATCCATATGACTATGCACGAGATACGGTGGACTCCAAATTCTGGTCCCTTGTTCAGCAGGATTACTATGAGTCCATCGTCCACTTCAGAAAGGACACTATCATCCACCAACACTACATCGACTTCTAGTGCCTTCAGCAACATGCATGCTTCAGGCAAATTGTCGAGGCTTGTGATGCACATGGACTGATCGAGCTACTAAGTCTGAGACAAGATTGGAATAAAGAGCTCGTAATGCAATTTTATGCCACCCTCTTTGTTGAAGGGAAGTCAAGGAAGATCCATTGGATGATGCATGGCCATCACTACAGCTGTACTTTCAACAAGTCTGCCGAGACACTTGGCCTCGAAAGGTTTGAGTCACCAAAGCCATGCATTCATGATTCTAGGAGGCCCACAAAGCAACTCAGCTCGAGCCACTCTATGAGCCCAGAACAGTCTTTGAGCTTCAGAAACCACCCACCTCATCTTATTTGCAAGACTCAATAAGATGTTCTGCCACACCATATCTCCAAAGGTGGGTGATGCTAGCTATGTTGGGAGCTTTGAATGGGATCTTCTCATGCGCATGATGAAGGGCGAAACTTCCTCATCTTTGATTATATTTTTCAGTTCATGAGGATCACTAGTGCAGGTCACAAACATTCTATGCTATTTGCTCCACACATCTATACGCTCATCAATCAAACGGTGGACAATATCTTTTATTGTGAGGTACGATGCCGATCTCGACAATATGATTGTCAATGTTCCCTAGGCAGGCCATCCTCTTACTGAGATCAAGGACACCCTCTCCGCCGTTATCCACCACCTACACCGGCAGAACACAACTATAGTTGATCTCAAGACCAAGGTCAACATAGCAATATATGTGTTTGAGGATATTCGATGATCAGTAGCTGTCCGGATAGGGGTCAGAGTTTGCTCCGGATGGCGACACACCCATTTCTTCTCTAATTCCTTCTTCTTCGTCACCTCATAGTGAGCACTCACCGCTTCTTGACACAGCTACCTCGCCAAATGCAGCTGGTGCTCCACCTTCACCCTCAGCTACTCCACATGCTACACCTTCGGCTACATCACCTCCACTTGCCTCGACGACCGTTGCACCGATTGTCGCCACTTCAACACCTTCTTTATTGACCGGGATGGATACGATAGCTTATAGTCTAACTTCTTAGCGTACTTCCCTTTTCAGTGTCTTGATGCCAAGGGGGAATAATGAGTAGGCTTGCTTATGGGAGCATGGTTAGCTATATGTTTTGAGTTACAAGACTTGTTCTTATATAAGATTCTTGTAAACTCTTTTCGTTGGTGACATGGATGTTTATATTTTGCTACGTGACAAGGTTGTATGCTTGTATTTCATATCTTATATGCCTTGTCATATCTATTATCATGTTTACCTTATCATGAATAGTTCTTTACCCTTTATCTTCATACTTATCTATACACTATGCACACCTGAAAGGATATCGGCTGTCGACTAAAAAAGGGGTGAATAGGATATTATAAAAAACTAATACCAAGAGAAAATCATACACATACAGTTCTATATCTCTAAGTAAACCCTAGCATGCTACTGATCAAAATATGCAAGGAAACAAGTATGCAGGAAATGAAAAGAGACAACCACATAAGAGACAAAAGATATGCTATCAAACTTTGAGCCTTTGGCGAGGCTCTATGTCTCCATTGAGGAAACTTGATCCTAAATGAAAGTCAGTACCAAAACGTACTCTTCCCTCAAAGGGCTTGACAATGCGAAGCCCCCTTCACTCGTGGTAACTCGTCACCTCTCGGTAGGTGAGTTTCAGACCCTCACAAACTTCTTGGGGCTCTTTACAAACTTCTTGAAGACTCTCAAGCAACTCTTAGCCATCTAGGAGATGCTAGGAGTCATCAACGATAGTTATATCATCGCTTTTGGACTCAAACGCCTTATCATACTTGATGCACACATTAGTCTATTAATCATTTGTTATTAGTAGTCAACACTCACTTAAGGGGCCAATTTGGACTTTCAACGCCCATGGATCTTAAGATATAGGGGGAGCTCTTCACATGATAACATCAACATGTGCATTTGTATTCAAAACAAATTCTGAATAATGCACATCTTTAAGGGGAGCTCACTCTATATCATAGGACCCAAAACAACACTCTTTTATATCCAAATGGAAGCTTTAATCGGGTTGTCATTAATCACCAAAGTAGAAGAGCTTGAAAGTGCATCTTGGCCCCAAATTGGGTTTTAATGATTACGAAAAGATGATTAAATGATTAATGTGTGTATTAAGTATGATTATGTAATTTAGTCCTAAAAGCGATGACATAACTAGTGCTAATGACTCCTAAAAGTTATAAGGAAGGAAATTTGAAAAAGCAAAGATTAAGGACTATTTTCTAGCTCTTTTGGTGGTTCGAGGAATCACATTGAGTTCAGATAAAACTGTACTAGCAAGGAGAGCTAAAATTGAAAGTTGGTGAGAGTGCCTTGCTAATGCTCAATTAGGAGTTAACTGTCCAATCTAAAGAGACCTTTGAAAATCATCTCTTTTTAATTTTCAACAAAGGTCGAAATCTCTAAGATCGTCGTTGGAACATCCAGCTTCCTTTTATGTGTGAAGAATCTGGAAACTTGGAGCCTCTTAGTTGCCCATCTGTTCAGTTTTCAGGATGTTGAAACATTTGAGATCATCTAGGAACCTCCGAATTTCGATGCTGTAAACGTCTTAGTCATTTGAGTCGGAAAGTCAGAGTCTCCGGGTTCTCACCGGAGTCTCCGAGATCCGTTGCTGAAAGACAATATAGCCGTTGATTTTAAAATTCGCGCTCTCCAGGTTCTTGCCAAAGCCTTTGAGTTCCGTTGTTGAACACGCGATATAGCCGTTGATTTGAAATGTCAAAACCTATGGGTTCATGTCGGAACTAATGGCTAATTTTTGAGGGATTAGCTATATATACCCCATGCCTCTTTGCACGTCTAACTCTTTGTTAATCTATCCATTGACTTTCCTAAGTGTTGTGCGACAACTCCTCTAGCCAAAACCTATTCTCTGTGAGAAAAATCTTTTGAGAGAGTTGAGCATCAAGTAAGAGTTCTTCTCTTAGCCGAATGGATTGAAGCTCGTTACTCTTGGAGATTGTCGTCCTAACGAGTCACATGGGAGCTTTCAAGTGGCTTGCGAAGAGCCCCAAAAAGTTTGTGAGGGTTTGGAGCTCGCCTACTACTAGTGAAAAGCTACACAAGTGAAAGGCGGTTTCGCATCAGAAAGCCCTTTGAGAGGAGAGCACGTTTCGGTGCCGGCTTCAATTTAAGATCAAGCTTTCTCAATCGAGACATAGAGGTCGTAAAAGGCTCGAATATCAACAACATATCTTGTGTCTCCCGTGTGGTTGTCTCTTTCCACTTCCTCATACTTATTTCCTCGTGTATTTTGATCACTAGTATGCTAGGATTTAGTTAGAGTTATAGAGTTGCATGTGTAGAATTTATTTTTTATTAGTTTTTAATAATCTCCTATTTACCCCCTTTTAGTTGGTAGTCTAGATCCTTTCAGCATGGCAGTGCGCGCATACGGCATGGAACCACATGTACTCCATCACGTCCTTGGCTAGCAGCCGCTCTGCGATGGTGATGTCGGGGTGGAGCGACTTCTAGTCTGGCATCTCCCTCTCCACCGCCGTAGATGTTTGGCACTTTTTGGGAAACACGTTGGAGTCGCTAATGGCGGTCTTGTGCTTGCCTCTAGATCCTAGCGGCATGCCCATCCTCTTCCCTTGTGCCACCCCTCCGTCCACCGGCAGCCGGAACAAAAAGGAACGACCTTTACCCGCAAACAAGACTTAGATCTTGCAAGAGTGAATGAATCACCTCGCCTCAAACATCGACATTGCTCCGCCGTCGACTCTGATAATATATTTGTACAAATACATTGATTACTATTGTTATTTAGGGTTTTAGTCACTAATTTTCAAAATAATCTCATCTAAATTGCCTAATTCCTGAGTTGCCCCCTCTCATATTTATGTCAAGCTCTGCCACCATATAGAGCCACTACCCGCCACCCAGCGACACCATCCATCTCCATCTCTGACATGAATTCGATGATCCGAACATGGTTCAAAGGACAAGATCCAGCGGCAGTAGCTTGGATCCTATCCGATTTAGATTCGCAGCGCAATGGAGGTCAGTGGGGAGATGAGGGGTGCTTGCCGTCGCCCGAGTCACCGTGGCTGGCAAAGTGAGATGGTTGAGCGGTGTGGTGGCATGGTGGAGTGGGTGGAAGACAGAATGAAATCCAGGTAGCTGTGCTGGGCTTGGTAGATCTGGGCTGAGTTTCGGACGCAACCCAAATCTAGCTGCTGCAGCGAGGAATGCATTCCTTGGCGTTGGGCTCGAAACTTCGCCTCAACAGGCCCGTTTTTATCCGGCCAGCATAAGTAATTAACGGTTCACGATTGCGAACCTCCTTTCCTTTCTTTTCTTTTCTCATTTTTATGCGAACGCAGAAAACGTGTTCTAAAGGCACGACAGATCGCATTAGGGTTGCCATTTTCTCTTTTCACCATCTGACAAACATCATAGCTTACAACACACTTCAGATCCAATCAATCACACTCACTGTGTATTCTACAACCTCTAACTCATGCACATGGAACATGGAAGTTCAGTTTACACATGCAACCCCAAGCAATCAAACAATAACTTACAAGGAAAGATTACCTGATGCATCATCAAGCCAAGCGTGTCTCGTGCATGTAACACCAGAAACAAGCTCCTCCAAAATTGAGGCACGCACTACAAACTGTTCACACCATCACGTGTGTTCTTGACCGCTTGGTCCAGCAGCAGAAAAACAATCAGTTAACGTGCTTCAGGAAAAGATCTCGCGGTACCCAACTCTTCCACTGTTTAAACCCTTTACATAGATGAAAGGTCCTGGGGAAGTGAGGAGCCCCATGCATATATACCTCTTGAGATTAAGAACAAACGGCGGTTGTAGGAGCATTATTCTATTCACCGAGATCTAAATCCTAATACTCACATTTATACACATGCGAATACGTTCAGCAGACATTTGGTGAGATTTATGAATTTATCTTCCATCTTCATCATCTACAGCACGTGTTGTGTGTGCGTGAGCGCCTTTCTTGTGATAAGAAAAACAGTCAACTTCAATCCGGCCAGCCAAGATGATTCTTGCCCAACCTACAAACAGAGGGGAGCCAGCATGACAGTGTCAGGCTCAAACTAGGTTCAGAAAGGTCATGATTTCAAAATCCAGTCGAATTTTGAATAGACTTGGTCCCAATCCAGTCGATTTCGAGCCGGACAAATATTTTTTAGGTCTAGTGAAAAAAGCAAAGTGATCGAGAAAGCTGAAAGCAGATGAGAATCATTGGCAGTTCCCTGGTCCTAGTTGCTTATCTGGGGACATAAGGCATCAACCTAACCCCCTTTTTCCCATTACTTCGATGGGGTCTTTCACCTCACAATAATCAACTGCAGATTATTAATTAGGACGGCATGCAACGTATGGAGTTGCTTCATTTCACGGGCAAGGGTTTCACCACGCACAAGTCGGAGGCACCCGCACTCCAAAGGCACTGACAATCTGAGCGACAAGTGTATTAATTATAGTCCTTAGCTTTCATCAGTAATGAGTGAAAACTCCAGTCTTCACATTAGCACATGATCCATCGGTTCGATCGGTTTCCGAGTTCCTACGTTAATAATGCCTTGTGTTTGAGGGAATGCAGGACATCCTAGCTAACTGAGCTCTCCTCCTATGATTGATCTTTACCTACTGCTGGTAGCTTCCTTGCTTGTTATCTGCAGCTGCAGCCATTTCTGCAGTACTCTTCTTGGCGCCTCTTGCTGTTTGTTTAAGGAAAGGACATGACATCAGGTGCAGGTGACTCGATTGGATTGGACTTTGCGAGGCAAATCAGTGCCCTCCTTCCTGATCCATGACTCCAACTAGGCCTGAAAACATGCTCAGTGTCTCATGGAAATGTGGAACGGTTGGCCTTTGTCGAGCCGATGTCGACACGCGACAGCAAATCGACGAAAGGACGCGTTGGGTATTGGTGATTTTCTTCTTTCTGGGGTTCCTATTTCTGGTCCGGCATTGCCTGCCTCCTGATGCCATGTTGCTGAAACCATGTGTTTCTGTGGGGGTTCTGTCAGCGTTTGCATAATGGTGCTGAGGAGTTGGAGGGGACCTGTTGCTTGGGCAGGCCAACTTAGGCCTAATGCTGCCTGCCTGTTCCCATTTTCTCAGGTGTAAGCCTGAATATATGCATGGTAGTTTCTTTTTCTACTTGAGACGTTTCCATCAATGCTCCGCTGTTTCTCTCAACGGAGTGTAAATTGTAGCGTTTGTGCCTGGAAAACCCACGTGGTTATCGTGTTTGACGTAATTAATTGGTTTGAAGCATAAAGGTACAATTCAATCTTTTCTACTTTCATGTACGCGTATTTTTGTACGGTTTTTCATGTAAATATATTCTCGCATGTTCTACGACTATAGTTTTTAAGCAAGAGAGAAGTTTTTCTAAACTTAGCTCCAGCTGCACCAACTAATATAATATTCGCATGTAGGCTGCACGTAGATCAATGCGTTGTAAATTTGTTGAATTCATGTTTTTTTCACATTGAAAACACATGTTATTTATAGTTTTTTAATGAGAAGAAGGGAGAGGGGGTTGATTGGTATGTTAGATTACTTCCATGTTCGAATCTCAAAGATGTGTGTACAGTGAGATTCTTTGGTCCAGTTGAATCTAGGTTTAGCACAACATGTCTCTTTGTAGCAACCTTTTGAAATCACAATGCAAAACTCGCGAATGAGTGTGTATAAGACTCAATATGGTACTTCAATATTAATTGAAAGAAATTCCAGCTCAACTCATAGGTCCCGAGTGTTTGAAGTGTATTGCACATCTTTTTACATCAGTTTAAACATTTGGGTAAACTGGTGGTGCATGAAACTCAACAGTAAAAAAGAGAGGGCCCATTTAGATTATTTTAAAAAAGATCTATGCATCAAGCAGGTATTACACTAAAGAAGTTACCCTTCGGGGTGTAAAATTAAATGATCCTTTATTCTCACCAAAAGGTCACTAGATTTGATTGGGCCATGGCAAGCAAATTCACAAGCTTCATGCTAGAGTTATTCCAATCCAAGCCTGCATTTGTCAAGGTTTACAGCGACAGGGAGACCGAAGTTGCCTTCTAGCTTAACTGGCTTGCTTGCACCGAGTTGCTCCATGAGCTATGCCTTTACATCCTCTCTTTTGGGAGGGAACATGCATATGCCTTGACGTTATATGTGGCTTGCAGTTCTTTACCTCCAAAACTATTGGGCCACGGTAAGACGTTCGAACACACTGTTTCGTGCAGCTTTTGTTCTGCTGATGCCGATGACTTGGACGAAGAAAAATAATTAATCTAAACGACGGACATTGAATTAGACAATGAGGTCTTTTATGCATAGTCATGCAAAACACCCAAAAAGAAAGTTATTAGCATTGGAGGATGGCAACTGAAACGTTAAGAGGCTGATACAGGTAAATTAAATCTATCTCAGTTCAAATTTCCTGGTAGTGCCCCTGAAATATATGCTGATCATTGTGTGGACCCAAGAGCTCCCTAAGATTCTGGAACTTGGTGATGCTTAATTGCTTGGAAGGAGGAGGCAGCAAGCAACTAAGCATTAAGCAACGCTAAAAATTAAGAGTTGCAAGAAAAGGCCACGGGTAATTAGTGGGTTGCATGATTACAAGTAGAAGCAAGAAAAGGCGCCGATGATTCGTTCCAGTTCACATGTATTATCACATAACACGCACAACACATGGTATAATCAACCCCGGCTCTCACTCAACGCTGTACTGATTAACGTAAAAGATATCACTGACAAAACATCTTCCTGCTATTATTTTTTCAGCAAGGTTCCGATTCGCCGGGTTGGGATCCATACCCCCCGGTATTCAGTTTCAGACTTTGAGTAGCAAATATATTTACATGGATCCTTTTGACAGATTATGAAATTTCTCATGAAAGATTAGCGAATCTTAATTTTTTCCTCGAACCCGCAATTCAAACAAGAAAACGAAGCCGTAAAATTTTCTGGCACACCTGTATGATTTGAGCTAACATCAGAGGGCACAAAAACTGCTGAAAGACATCTGAAGCAAGAATAGGAAGTAATGGGCTTCAGTAGCAGCCCATGAATACTATTTCTATTTCTACTTTTGTTAGTTTTCCTTCCATACCTCTCATGAATACTATTTCTATTTCGTGATTAATAAAAAGGAAGCTAATTGGGAGGTATTTTTTAGGGGTGAAGGAGACGGGATCTTGTCCAATCGAACAAGGAATCATACTGTTTAATTAAGCGGAGACGGCAGGATGGAGTCCGCTCCACGCCACAGTGAAGGATCCTATAAATTCCCCGCCTTTTCCTCTCCACTCCACTCACACACAAATCTCTCTCTCGCTCTCTCTCTCTCTCTCTCGCTCTCTCGCTCTCTCTCTCTACATTCCAAGCCTAGTGCCCAATTGTACTCTCTCTCTCTCTCTCTCTCTCTGAACATTCCAATACATTTTCCTACCCGGTCCCTGATCGCTGATCAGCTGCTAGCTACAACTTACGACTGCAGCACTGCAGCGAGGAGTAACTAGCTGCCTGTAATGGAGAGGCGGCCAGCAGTGGCTGCAGCGGAGGCGCCGAGGCAGCTGCCTCCGGGGTTCCGGTTCCACCCCACCGACGAGGAGCTGGTGGTGCAGTACCTCGGCCGCAAGGCCCTCGCGCGCCCGCTGCCGGCCGCCGTCATCCCCGTCGTCCACGGCGCCTCCTACCTCGACCCCTGGGATCTCCCTGGTGCGTTATTGCACGCGCGCACCCATGCATGCTCACAACCTCAAATGGAAATTATCAACCAGAGCTTTTGAATTTCGTTGCTTTAATTTTCGATTTGATTGGTATAGGTGCGAGCGAAGGGGACGCTTACTTCTTCAGCCTGCGGCAAGCGCCGGCGAGCGGCGGTAAGGGCGGTGGCTGCGGACGCCGGAGGAGAGCGGGAAGCGGTTACTGGAACGCCACGGGGAAGGAGAAGCCGGTGTTCCTGCAGGGCTCCGGGTGCGGCGGCAAGAAGCAGCAGGTCGTCGGCGTCAAGACGGCGCTTGCCTTCCACCGCGGGAAGGCGCCGTCGTCGCGGACCGGCTGGGTCATGCACGAGTACCGCCTCGCCGCCGTGCCTGTGCCCGGCGCCGGCGTGGCCGAGCAGAAGATGAGCGCACGCCATGTGAGAATTCGTATCCTTTTTTCAGCTTTCCTGTAGTCGCCACTCACTACTCTTGAAACTTTACTTCTTCAGTTCACTGTCCAAGTGTAAATAGTACATGCCACTGATTAAATCACAAGTTAAATGTAAATCTGAGTCATCACTAGGCTGCGTCAAACTCAGCGCAGTTAGCATCAAATATATTCAAAATAATTGGGAAAAAGTTCTATGTGTTGAGTGCACAAACTGCTGAATCTTGTGAACTGATGATGTGCCCATGACTTGCAGAACTGCGTGGTTCAGCAAGGAGAATGGGTCGTATGCCGGGTCTCTCTGAAGAACAGAGCACGAAGGCCAGCCGGGGACGCCGGCTGCCAAATGCCGGGCGCCGTCGTCGTGCACCGTGCAGCGCAGCACCGGGAAGGTGCTGGCCTTCACCAGCCATTGATGTCGCCGTCACCGTCGACGTCATCGTCTTCCAGCTGCGTTATAGACTTTTCAGACCAAGAAGTCAGCAGTAGCCACTAGCCAGTAGCATCGAAAAAGCTCCAGCTGCTGCCTCTCTTTGATAGGCATAGGCATGCTGAATCTGATCTTTCTTGCTGCTCCATTGCTTATCTTGTACTTCTGCTTGTATGTGGATTTAAGCACCGGGTTGAAGAGAAGTTCGTCTGAAGAAAGCTCCTGCGGTTATTAAGCAGCTGTTACATCTGTATCGATTGTAAGTTGTAAGTTTCCCTTGAATGTTTGTCAGGGAAAAGGGAACCTGGATTAAGCAGGGAAGCAGTTGCTGCTCTTTAGCCCGCCATTTCTGCATCAGTTAGATTTTGATCCAATGTTTACTCTTCTAATCACCGACAAATTATCCCCACGGTGATGAAAATATAACCAGAAAACAACACAGCTGTAAGATATTCGAACAAAATAACCAAAATTAGATATAGAGCTGTACAAGCAAAATGGCCAATGTTTCCAAGATAAAGTGCTAGTGAGAGTGACTTGTACGACCTGGCTGAGACAGCAGCATGAGAAACTTTCACGATTTCAAGAGGCAAGATGAGAGAGACTCTTGATCTGATCAGCGGGGCCAGTGACAGACACTTGTTTGGCCCTTTGCCGAGGTGAATCGGATCCGAGATTTTGCTTTGAACCGCGGTGGCTGCGGGTCACGTCACAACAGTGGAGCTAGTTCAGCTGATGGTGATTTGCTCGAGTAGTCTCACGACTCTAACTCTGTATGGTGACCGGCGCACTGCGGGTTGATGGCTTGATCTGTCGCACTTGCCCCCCTGAGTAGCTCGACTGACCAAGGCTCTGAACTGGACACCTGAGTACTCTTTTTTAAGTACACCAAAAACGCACGCTACACGAAAAGTTGAAAATACAAAACCACCGCACGCCCTTTCCCCTCTCTACAGTGCAAAGAGGCGATCTAGGTTTTCTTTCAGGGCTCTCCCTCCCGCCGGCGTCCCCGCCATTCTTCCCTGCCTCCGATGGCCCCCTTGGCTCTCGGATGTGCGGTGGATGGCGGCTCGTCGCCGGCGGGTGGGGTTTTCGTCCTCGTAGGTTAGGGGTTTGGTCCCAAGCGGAGGCGGCGAAGCGGTGGCAGCGTCTCCGTGTTGGGCTTTTGTCCCCCTGCTCTGCCTCCGCTCCGGCGTTGCTCCTTTTCGCTCCGTCGGGAAGAGTATGGGGGTTGCCATCCGCCGTTCCTCCTTCGGAATTGATGGCGGCCCTTTTGGTCCTCTTCTTTGTTTCTCTGGCGCTGGCTTGGGTGTTCTCTCGGGTGTTTGTCTCTCTGCAGGATCTTCGGGCTCCGCTCGCCGGCAAGAAATGGTGGTTTTTTTCCCCAGCCAAGCTCGGGGTTCCGCCATGGCCGATGTGCTTTCACCAGATGTCAAGATCTGCCTCCAGCGGCGGACTACAAGTGTGGCCTATCAACGGACTGTGTTCCTATCGAAGCCGGAGAAGAGCGCGTCTGGATTCCGGCAGGAGAAGAACCTCCGCGAAGCTTCCAAGGGCGGCCGGCGAAACGAGGAAGAAGACGGCCCTAGGGGCCTGTTTGTTATTTTCTGTTTCTGTTAGGTCGGATGTGCTTGTTTTCCTTAACTATCCTCAGAAATGGAAATGAAAATGCCTTTGGGTGTTTTCCTTCAAAAAAAAACGCACGCTACACAAAAACAACGCCACTCGCACAAACGCGTGCGTAGACACGAGATACTCATACGGTAATATGCATGCCCGTTTGGAATGAAGGCAGACGCGGAGACCAGTGCTCCCAGCATTATGTACTCCTGGTGCACCTGAGTGTTTTTCCTCTCTAAAACTCACTAAAAGTTCTATACAAAATTCACACCATATAACATGCGCCTTCTTTCTCACAAAATTTCAAATCTAAATACAACCGATAACTTAAGAAACAAAAAAGATAAAACTAATTGTGAATAGTAGCTAATTCACATCGGGCTTTGAATTTGGCTCATTATCTATTTGAATTTGAAAGTTTATAATATGATAAATACATTATCTCAATATCACGTAACTTTTTTAAATACAACTTTTAAGATGAGACCTTTGAACTTGGGAGAACTGGGACTATAGTATTGTTCTCTTAGGTAGTGGAAGGAGCGAGATTGTTCACTCACCCTGTATACGTGTTCAATCTCTATGATTGACACATAGGCCATATTAGCCAGTTGAGCCTCCAATATTTGTGGTGGAGTGTGACATGAAACTTTGTGCCCCAATCTCACAAAATGAAGGATTTTAATTATGATAGAATTTTCGAAGTTTTTTGAAAAGACATTTTTGTGGATAAAAAACTTTTAAAAATCATTTTTTAGAGAACCTTAAAATATCAATTGTTCCGAGTAGGGCTTTATGGTGGTATTTGTCAGTTCCGAGCCCATCAATTGTTCCGAACCCAATTCATCTGTGCCGGGCCGTGGGGCCCTACACTGCACCATTAACCTCGAGCAAAATCACAATAAGGCGGGGGCTTTCCTGCAAAAGCGCGCTAGATAAAATTCTCGCGCAGAGACGTATCCACGCTTTCCTTCCTCCAACCTACCAAATCCTCCCTCCCTCCCTCCTCCTCCCCCCCTCTCCGATTCTCCCGTTCCGAGGCGGCGTCCGCGTCTCCTCCCTCCCTCCCTCCCTCCCCCACATCCCTCTCGCTGCCTCCAATCCAGCGCCGCACCACCATCGATCGCGAGGAGGGAGATGCTGGGCGCCGCGAGAAGGCGGCTCGGATCCGGGCCCGTGAGTTCCCAACCCCTCCATCGCCTCGCCCGCCCGCCTCCTCGGTTTCCGATCATTTCGGGACGTTTTGTTTTGCTTGAGGTTCGATCTGTGATGGGGTTGTTGATACGGTGTTCGGTGTCTCGTTTTTGCGATGCAGATGCTGGGGCAGGTGCTGCGGAGGCTCCGCCCCGCGGCGGCCGCGGAGGCGACGAGGGGTTACTCCGCCGCAGCGAAGGAGGTGAGTGCCTGATGGAAACCTAGATTTTTTTCAATTGTGTTTCGCTGCATTGGTCTGAAATGAAATGACGTGCTCGGGGTTCGCGCGATTGTATCGTCTCGTCTGTCGATTGGCTGTTTGACTGGAGGATTGGCTGGTGGTTGGTTTTATCGAGTGATTGCGACCTTTTTGTTGTTGTTGTAGTGATAGTAATGGAGCGTTTTGTTTCTAGTTTGGCGTTGGGGTGGTTGGTGGATCATGGAAATAATCCGATGTTTTAATGTGTGGCTTTCTCCTGGTGAGATGAACTTATTACGTATATCTAGTTTATTGGTTAGGTTGACGAAGAAATGGCTGCTGTATTGTTTTAATGTGTGGCTTTATCCTGGTGAGATGAGCTTATTACGTATTTCTAGTTTATTGGTTAGGTTGACGAAGAAATGGCTGCTGTATTGTTTCGACGATTAGTGACTACCTTATAACTAATGCCACCATGAGCTGTTTTTTATGTATAGATTTGTGATTTGTGACTACTTGTTGATGTGGATTGTGTGGGCTAATGTCCTCTGGCTTGCAGAGTCGAAGCATGGTTGATCGCTTTATCCTAGTGTTTGTGCTTTTAACAATTGATTGTAACAGCTCAGAAGATGGAGCATCCTTTTGGCTTGGCTTGTATAAATGTGATAATTTCTTTGGCTATATCAGGATAGTTCTTTATAGATTGGTCACTGATTATTTGACTTTAGGTGTTCTGCTCGGGGCTCATGTTGACATCCCTATCTTTTCTCTGTTGACAATGGGGTTTCGTCTTAAGATGTGATATTACCTAGGACCGTGCCTATGGTTAATATTGACTCTACTTTGGAGAATAAATGCCCACTGATTGAAATTAAACAAATTCTATTCAAATCATATATTGACAATATATTCTTTGCATTGTTTTTAACCCTTTAAGTGGTACCTTTTGCCTTTCTACTTAAGTGAATCAGAATGAATGGCAGTGATATTTGATAATAGTGGTCATTGGTGTAATTAATTGTATATGTTATTGCCCTATTTCTTCCTTTGTGCACTGTGGGGAACAAAGGATGGTTCCTGTAGCTTACCAGCATGTAATGGTTCCCAGCTCTGTGTGGTCAGATATGTTCCCCACCCATGTCCTGGAAGTTCAGATGACATGGTTACCTTGTTCTTGTGCTGAAAATATCTGGCATTGTATTGAGAGTTATCTTTTGAGAAAGTCGTTGTTGCTTGGGGAAAAGGAAAACCTGTGTTCTTACCTTCTGAAGTAGCTTATTTTTTTTGTTGTACACCTTGATAAGGCAAGTCACATACAGTATTATTTTATCTGTTCAGATCACTGTTCGTGATGCGTTGAACTCTGCACTTGATGAAGAAATGTCTGCTGATCCTTCTGTCTTTTTGATGGGCGAAGAGGTAGCATTTTGAATGAACACATGTTTTTATTTTTTTTGTTCAGTAGCTTCTTTTTCTAATAATACCTATTCTTTCGTGGTAGGTTGGAGAATATCAAGGTGCATACAAGGTGTGTAAAGCTTTTAAATATTATTGCTTTTTCTTTAGGCCCACTGGGCATTGACAACTGATATCAATTTCTAAACTCTATGATTATTGATCTTTCATGGGTCTTCTGCAGATTTCAAAGGGCTTGCTCGACAAGTATGGTCCTGATAGGGTTCTTGATACACCAATTACAGAGGTCCCATTCTTAAAATCTTCAAACCACCCAATTGTTGCTGTCCATCCATAATTTTTCAGATTGACGCAATTCCGTTCAAGCACTTATCTGGTTATATTATGCTTGTCCAGGCTGGTTTTACTGGCATTGGTGTTGGTGCAGCCTATCAAGGCCTTCGGCCCATCATAGAATTCATGACATTTAATTTCTCAATGCAGGTCAGTCATTTGATACTATTAATCTCTAGCACTACATGGACCAAATCAATTTATTTTATCTGCAATACATGTTGGTTCAAGATGCAAGAAGCATGAGTAATGCTTCTTTTCTTTCCCCCTTGTACAAGAATGGCAAAAACCTTAAAGCTTCTCAAGGGATAATTGAGGAGAATCAACTTAATTCATGCTTTAAGAGTTGTACAATTTTCAAAGGGGAGAGCATGGAGTCACCTCCAAGTAACATACGGTTCTGTACAGTACTACATCTAAGTAGCTTGATGTAAATGCAAACTCTTACTACCCTTTTCTGTTGCTAGTTTCTAAAAGTGCTTCATTGTGTACCTTATGTTTGGTTAATGTTTTGGTTGTTTACGTGTTTACGGTGAGTTTAGTTTTATATATATTTGACTTACCAATGGTGTTACCAAGATCCTAGTTTAACAATGAAGCATCTCAAGCTGATGTTAATTAGAAGTTTGCTCAGGACAAATTTGCACACGAAATAGCTTGTATATTTGACATTTACATATCTGTTTCCCTTTTTTTTTGTAAATTTTTTGGAAGTATTATGTAGTTTTCAATTTCTGGTTGTTTGAAAGCAATTTATAACCTAGTATTAATTACCCATGATTATTTCCATGCACTATAGTTAAAGGCAAACATCATACACACTTTACTTATGTGGCTGAAAGGAAGTTTGTCGCTCGTGGTCTTTTCACCATCTGCTATATAGAGATGCACAGAACACAGGTCCACCTTTATATCATGCATTCTATTTTTTTGGTCAAGTGAATCTCATAAGAATGCACTTTTCCATTATTTGTACCAACTGCAGATTTCAATTGTTTATGCTGTAAAAAAAATCACTTAATGATCTATATTGCGCCTTCAGGCAATCGATCATATCATCAACTCAGCTGCCAAGTCAAACTACATGTCAGCTGGTCAGATAAATGTTCCTATTGTTTTCAGAGGACCAAATGGAGCTGCTGCTGGAGTTGGTGCTCAACACTCACAGGTTTGTAATAGTGAATTGCTCATGTCTCAGTTCATCGTAGTACTCAAATGATTTAGAAAAAAGTGACTTCTTCCTTTGTTATGTTGTTGCCACCTGTTATGCTTATTTCTGGAAGTACTAGCCATGCAAGCCTCTCGACAAAATGATTAATTTTAAGCCAATAGACCTACATTATTATCATGAGAGTTCTTTATCCCAATCTGCAATGCCGTAGCCAACCGAGCAAGACGTGTAAAATTAGTTTACTACCAGCTCACTCCTAAGATATACTCCATCTGTCTTTAATACACTGTGATGACATCTATTGTTTAACACTTCAATAATAATGGTGTTCAAACTGTACTAACTGAACTGGTATGCAGTGTTATGCAGCTTGGTATGCACATGTTCCAGGACTTAAGGTTCTGGCTCCATATTCTTCAGAAGATGCTCGAGGCTTGCTAAAAGCTGCAATTAGGGATCCTGATCCTGTTGTTTTCCTGGAAAATGAATTGCTGTATGCAACATCTAACCTTGTTGAGATATTTTTACTTAGTGGGTAGCTATCATTTCATTGAGATGTTGGTATGTTGTTTTCTACAGCTATGGAGAATCATTCCCTGTTTCTGATGAAGTGCTTGATTCTAGTTTCTCTCTGCCGATTGGCAAAGCTAAGGTATGTTGTTATGTCCGTGTGTTTTAAAGGAAAGTTGTTAGTCATTCCCTGCTTTGAAGTGCTTGATGGTTTTCTAGTGTTTCTTTCAATGAATACTAGTTTACAGAGATCAGATGCATATTCTTAGATATTTATTTCTGGGATACAGTTACTGAAACTGTATGCAGTATGTACTTACCTGTGGTGTGGATCTCTTCTTTCTGTAGATAGAACGCGAAGGAAAAGATGTTACAATTACTGCATTCTCCAAGATGGTCGGTTATGCTCTTCAGGTGTGTCATACTATACTTGGTAAACAACGTGGGGAGGAGATGAAAGTGTTTAAACCATCAACTCTATAGGATTTGACACATCATTAGCTTTCATTTCTCTAATACGGCATATCTTGTTTCTGAAAGGAGTCTAATGTACTGCATGAGTACCCTTTTGCTACTTGTTAAACTGATCTGCAAAGTGCCCCTTCTGAAAATTGTAATTTCTTTTGCACTTTGTTGTAAGAGAGGGATGGTCTGTTGAACAGATGGGTAGAAGTAGTCTTTCGTCATTTATGTTTTGCTGTATTATGACGCTCAGTTTGTTTACAGGCAGCTGAGATACTGTCCAAGGAAGGGATCAGCGCTGAGGTAATATCTTCTGTACAATATATGTTCAGTATAACTAATCATAGGATTTTTTTCTCCACATGGTACATACCATCAAATGCTTTCTTATTTTCTACTGATATTTGTCAATAGGTGATCAACCTTCGGTCAATTAGACCACTGGATAGAGCTGCCATAAATGCATCTGTTAGGAAAACAAATAGATTGGTGACTCTTGAAGAAGGCTTCCCCCAGCACGGGATTGGTGCTGAGATATGGTTCTCTCTCTCTCTCTCTCTCTCTCTCTCTCTCCCCTACAGACAGACACACACACGAAGAAAGTTGTGCACAAGGAGTTCTTCTGACACATGCCTTCTTTGCAGCATGTCTGTTGTAGAAGAAAGCTTTGAGTATCTTGATGCACCAGTCGAGAGGATTGCTGGAGCTGACGTACCCATGCCCTATGCTGCCAACCTTGAGAGATTGGCTGTTCCACAGGTACTACTTAATGCTTCTTGGCTTCCATCCATTTTTTATTGGGTCTTGTATACACGCTACAATAATTGTTTTTATTTGATACATTTTATGGCTTGGACTTTCACAAGTACTGATGCTGTGCATGACTGCTAGCTTTTTCAGTTGTATCCATTTATTTTCTTCGACAGAACTGATTAGTATGTGCTTTTGTTCAATCTTTTGCATTGTGTTCTAGGGGCACATGCATGTATTCTTGCTGAATTGAATGGTGATAGACTGGCTAAAGCTATTTTTATGCAAGCTGGCTAGTTTTTATGTCTTGTGAATTCATTGCACTATCCTTCAAAAGTGCATGGCGTGAATCTAGAACCAGCGGGGAATAAGGAAAGAAACTGTTTTAGTTCATAGTTAGGGTACACTGCACATGTGGGGTTGATTTCTATCTTATCCCATGGTTGCATTTGAGCGAGGTTGGATATTGGGGAATATATGAGTTTTGGGGATTAACTTATTCTTTAATCTTTATCTTGGTTGCAGATTACCAGCACCTTGTTTGTTAGAATAACCTGAAAATTGGATTCATGCAGATGCCGTGCATTGTATCTGGAATTGTAGTTTGTCTAGACTCTAAAGGTTGCTCAATTTGCACATATCCTGCTAGACAAAAGTATTTCCTAAATTTTCCTTTTCATTTCAACTATCAGATGTGCACGGTCATCTGACCATAAGTTGGAAAACATATGGCCACACATAAAATGGGACACAACAGTTCAACATTGTCAGGACCAACATTATTCCGTAGCTTAAATCACTTAACCTTTCTGTGGAGTGTTGTCTGCCACCCTGTTATGCCTGGAGTTGTCCCTTCATAATTAAGTTGGTGATTCTCTGCCCTGTTGTCTAGCTGTGGATACCAGGTGGCCAATGTGGTCAAGGTGGTCACATCATCGGTATTATTTGTTTTGTTGCTATGCTTGATGCTTGGCGTGTGAAACTGGTTTGTGCATGGCTCTTTAACGACATTTAGTGGTCCAAAGTTTCATTCTGTTCTGACCTCACATTATTGAGAACGATGTGTTTTGCGGGCTTCCATGAAAAGGGAAGGATAAATCCTGTTTGCCACCAAATTTTGTGCTAACATATATGCCCGTAAATTGCAACATGCAGAGATGTGTTCTTATTAGCATGAACAATTAGAAGTAAGAAATGCAGCGTGTTGTCGTGTACCACTTAGACCTTGTCAATGATTTTTCTCTACTTAGCAACCATGCTCTTGTCCTTGCAGGTGGAGGATATTGTCCGTGCAGCGAGGCGGGCTTGCTACAGAGCAGTACCCATGGCTGCAACTGCCTGATCAAAATTCCTTTTACTTTCTCCTTGCTTTTCCTGTCTGGCCAGAAACGTGTGTTCCATAATGGTATCCACAATTGCGCAAACTCAAAGCGATCTAATTTTTGTAGATGCGCCATGGCATCCTTATTCTTTTAGCTGCAGTTGGATCACTGTATTCCCACTTGCCTTTTGTTGTGAATTATATGCAGCTTATGTTGATTGATTCACACGGCCTAATCATTATGGTTATATATAAATGCAAAACTGAGGTTCTCAACGACGTCCATAGATGCTAATGATACGATTGATTGTGCATGCGCCATCCTGTTATTTGCAGAAGTCTCGTCATAGTCTTAAACACCTTGTATTTGTTCCATCAGTCATCCCTCGCGGTGTAGGGCAGTATATTGAATACGCCAGTGAAATGGATGCATCATTCACGAGGTCATTTTATTGGAGCCAGGACATTCCAGATAAATGCTGGGATTCTTATACCTTGTCCGTAATCGCCTTCCTGAAATTAACCGAGCCGCTATCTCGAACAATCCTCCATCGCCAGTTCGCCACCTACTTGCCAGTACAACAATGACGACTACTTTATCGTACAGCACAGCCAAATACAGATACCTAAAAAAGATCCCAGATAAACTTACCGTCCTAATGGAGCACACGCATCCGGTGCCCTCAAATAATTGTCCACCCCCTCTTCCGTCACCTAACAGAAATCACGTTCCTGTCTCTAAACAACTATTAAAACCTAAGCTAACAACACTTAAAATCAGCTAAAAGAGGCCATTGCTTTGATAGGATCTCAGCTTTAAACAAAAAGGACGCTTGAATGCGACATGCAAATTGTGCTCCTACTCGTATGTATGTCTCTTTGCTTGCTTTCCGAAACGCCATGTTTGACCGGACCAAAGACTGCAGCAAGCAAGCAACGACCAAAGAAAAGAGATAAACAAAAAAGAAGAACACATGGTCCAATCAGACAGAGATGAAAGGGCAACATCCAAGCTAAATTAGGGCTTAAAATATCGTATTAGCAACCAAAATATCTCTTTCCATTCGCCGATTGCTCTCTGACCAAACTAAGACCGGTGCGCGAAACAAATTAACAAAATTTAATTAGCTTTAACAAAGAAGCAAGCAACTGAGAAAAAATAGTCCTTTAAAAAAAAGTGCGCAAAAAGAAAAGAAAAGCGCTCGCACTTGAGCACGGAAAGAAAGGAAAAGAAGAGCTCGCAAAAATAATTCCTCGTTTTCTCCACTCTCTAGTCTCTCTCTCTCTTTTCTCTCCTCTTCAGTGATAGTGTGTGTAGGGCTAACTAGGGTTTTCCTCCCGCGAATCCGCCTCGGCTCATCGGGTTGCCGCGATCTGGTGCTCGATTTCGCCGCCGCCTGATCCGGATTCGTGCGGACGGGACGGTGAGATGAAGTCGTCGCTGCGGAAGCTGCGGGGCTTCGCGCTGCAGCGCCACGAGCAGCGGGTGGACCGCCACCGCGACCACTCCACCGCCGCCAAAGCGGCAGACGAGCTTCTCGCGGCCGCCCAGGTGCGGATGCTGCTGCTCCCTTCCTTTCGCTGCGCGAGAGAGCGAGTGCGTTGGGGGTGCGGAGATCTTGCGAGGGAGGAGCGTTTTGGGATCTCGTTTGATTTGCGGCGTGCATGCATGAGCTACTGAGGTGTGTAGGGCGTTGGGGTCCTGGGGATTGGTTCTCGATGGGTTTCTTGGCGTTGGTGTGTGGGTATGGTGCCTGGTCTGTCGTGAATTGTCTGGGAATTTCTCCTTCTGGACGGAGTATGTTGGGATGTTAGTGTTCGGATCTGTGTTCAATTTCAGTACAAACGGTTTTGGGAGATTGTTCAAGCTTGAATTGAAAGGGAGTAAGGAGCCTGCTGTTGCTTCCTAGCGTGGCGTGCGTGAATTGTTTGGTTTCTCGGTGGAGATATGAGAACTCTCCATCATCTTCTGCTCACATTTGCTTTATCGCGTGGGCTTCCACTGAATTCTTTTGGTTTTCTGGAGGAGTCGCGTGGGGTTCGGTTTTGATGCTGCTGGTTCGGTTTTGATCGGTGAATTTTTACTTCCTTTGGTGAGATGAGAATTGAGTGATTATGCTGCTTACTTGTATTATCACTCTAGAAGTCTGGAGCTAAGAAAAACTTAACATCTGAGAAGTTTAGTTGCACTTGTGTGGTATTTTACTCCGTCTGGTTCTTATCATATCTCGTTGCATCTTACAAGAGACTGCCCCATTCTCAGGTGTCAGTTTATTCAAAAGTGTTTAATTTTTAATTGTTCAAATTCAAATTGCCGAATGAGGGCTATCCTTAATAAGGAAAAACGGTGACGAAGTATGAGAAACAATGTGGTGCTATTTACCGACAGTCGAACTTAATTTTAATTCCAAAGAAGCTGCTTCTGTTAAAACTCTAAACTTCTTATTTTATTAACAAGAGCTTCTTTATCAGCATTTTGCTAATTTTGTTTCAAACTACTACTTTACTTTAACAGGATATGGCAGATATGAGGAGCTGTTATGATAACTTGCTTTTTGTTGCAGCAGCAATAGCAAACAGTTCATACGGTATTTTCTTGTCTGGAAATATTTTTTCTTTGTGAGATCAGTTATAATACCTCTATGTGTTATCTTTTTTTCACTTCACAGATTTCCTACAGTACTTGGCGCAAATAATTTGTTGATCATTTTCTGTTGAGTAATTAGTTTGCATATGAATAGCTAGCTGTCCTTTTTCAAATGGACGGAAAATCTTGTGTTGAACTTTTTTTTGGGTCGATTGCAAGTACATGTAGAAAATAAATTTCATGGTTATTTACTCACCAACACAGAGCACACATTATTTTACATGTCTGGGTTCACCATACTGACATTGTTGACCTCATTTCATTTGCATTTGTCAAATGTTAGCATCTATATTACTTTATAGCTTGTTGTTTTATTGGGTTATAGAAGCTACAATTCTAGGTGTCTTGACTCTATTAGATGTCAATAATTAGTTGATGTATGCATGCAGAGTTCTCTGAAGCACTACAAGAAATGGGGACTTGTTTACTAAAAAGAGTCACACCAAATAAAGATGGAATTAATGGTAATTATGTTGTGTATTCTTTTTCTATCTGAACTTGTTTGTTCTTGTTATTCCTTATTGGTGGTAATATTAATACATGCTTATAGTCAGTTATCATTATACCATGTATGATAATAAACAAGTCATGGTGTGCCACCCTAGCTTAAAAATATATCTTTAGCAACATCAATTAAATTCTTCAAGAAGATGAGAAAGTGAAATAATGCAGATTATTTAATCTTCTCTTGCTAGTCAGCAGTAAGTACCTTGTTTCTTTCTTCATTTTCCAAGGAAGTGGTTGCTATCTCATGAAGAAAAATGAAGAAAAGGGTGAACAAAAAAAGCCAATGTGTCCCTCGTAATGTTATTGAACATGCCATATAACTTCCAACTGTTGCACACTTTGCTGCTTGATGCTTACATTTAACCGTATCCCCCAGATAAGGTTTTGCTGTTGCTCGGGAAATCGCAATTTGAACTTCGGAAACTTATAGATAGTTATGTAAGTTTCTAGTTGCTTACCTGTTAAAGCTGAGATTTACTATGATCTCTACTGCTGATTTGTGCTATTATCTTTTTCTCAGCGTGTTCATGTTCTTAATACCATTACCACTCCATCACAGTCCCTTCTTAATGAGCTTCAAACTGTAGAGGTATGTCATTTGACTCTAATTCTGTTAAATGTTATGTACATCTCTTTTATGCTCATGCCCTTTTCTATCATTTTGCTATCTTTTTCTGCCTTCTTATCCTGCTTGTGGTCTTCTGATCATCTAAGCAACATAGAGTGAGATATCTATTCTTTCAAAAGAGGAAAACGATAGCAGCTTAGGCCACATTAGCTTGCAAAGGCATGTTGTGGCAGTGCTCCTGTCTGGTTCCTCAAAACAAAAAAAAAGCAAGCAAAAGAAAAGACAAATTGTACTATTAACAGGAAACTTAAATTCTTCGGTTTTTCTAATACATTTTGATTTTGATGTTGAATTTTTTTAAAGGTTACTAGAACACTCTACATACTACGTCAAGACGAAATTGCAGATTTTTTCATGTCGATTTGATACCCAAAACAGCAATCAATGGCATGAATGCACCACAACGGGTGATTGCATAGCATTTACTGCCTTTATTAAAAGGTGTCATTAATCATGCAAACATGGTCTTGCTGCACATGCGTCATCAAATTTTCTAGTATGAACCAGTTTATTGTTTTGTCCTAGGCAGGTTGATGACTTCAATTTTTATTTATGTTCCAATGATGCAACCTTGTTTAAGTATATATTGTAGCAAGTGCTTGTTTAAAGAACTTTAATATTTCTAGTTGAACCCATTAGAAAACTATGTTTTTATTCCAGGAGGAAAAGCAATTGATTAGCAGATTTTTTTCATTTCAGGAAATGAAACGCCAGTGTGATGAAAAAAGGTACGGCGTTTGTACAGATTGTGTCTTACGTTCTTACTCTGATGATATGATTTTCAAGTTTTCAGTACTCCTTTCAGAGAATTGTTCGAATTCATGCTAAATGCGCAGAAAGAAAAAGGGGAGATCTAGAATGCCAAAGGTGATACAGTTGCATCAGATCAATTGAAACAAGCTCAGGAAGATTATCAAGAGGAAGCGACTCTCTTTCTGTTCCGGTTAAAGTCACTGAAGCAAGGACAGTTCCGAAGCCTTTTCACACAAGCTGCTCGGCACCATGCTGCCCAGGTGCACATTTCATGACTTGGAAATGTCCCCCCCTTTATTTCCTTTTTTGCACTTTGTGCAGAAGCTAATTTGGTGTAAATTTGTTGATATTTTATGTCAACCAGCTAAATTTATTCAGAAAAGGTGTTAAGTCTCTTGAGGCTGTAGAGCCACATGTTAGGCTTGCTGCTGAGCAACAACACATTGATCATCAGTTCAGTGCACTTGACGAGGAGGATTACTCTGTTGAAGATGAAAATGACGACGATTACAATGACAGTCATGATGGAGAGCTGTCTTTTGATTATGGAGAAACTAAGGAAGCCACAAGAGCTGGTCATGCTTCCAGGAGTCCTATGGAGGTACTATAAAGCTTGTAATTTAGCATAGTTAAATATCCTACTGAAGAATTTTTAGAATATTGCTTGAGCTGGTATTGTTGCAATTGTGCTTCACTGCACTTCTGTAAACTGTCCTGCTTCAGGATAATTTAATACGTGTGTCTTGTAGTTCTCTCTCAAAAAATCAAAATAATTTATTATAAATGAAAATTGTTAAGTGCTAATTAGGCAGAAAGTTACTCCATTTGTCAAAAAGATCTAAATAGGTATTATGTCATCCCATATTTGAATTTCCACATATAAAACTTATTGTGCTTCAGATAGCGTGGTGGGTGCTTTGAACTTGTGTCACTGTCTGTAAATTGATTTTAGTTTGCGTACATCTTAAAATTTTCCGTTTAATTTTGTCTTGTCCTGTCCAAAATATTCCAGTTTGTTTACATTGATTGTTTCTTCTCCTGTCTTAACTATCTTCGGAGTCCCTCATCTGATATTCTGATTTTGTCAGGAATTTTCTGATAGAAGCAGAGGAGAGTATTCCTCTTTTCCTGGTGAAAGACATAGACCTGTAAGTCAGTCAGAGCCACTTTTTCCTGAGAAAAAGCTTGACACAGCAGAGAGAATAAAAGAGTTACGGCGTTCTGCAACGAGGAAGTTAAATACTATGTTTTGCCTACTCCAAATGATGTTCAACCGACCTCTCAGATAGTTGCAGGAAATCCTACGTCTGGATCTCCTGTTGAGAGCAAAGGTGCATTCCATTCATCTCCACTCAACCCAAGTACAAATATGGGAGATTTGAGAGACAACAAGCTACCAAGTCCTACCAGATTACAGTCAGTGCTGAAAGAGAGCAATACTAATACTGCAGAAACAAGGACAATGCTCCCAGTGGGTGATCTGGCTTTACCAGGCTATTATGACTTGAAGACTTCTTCTGACAACAAAAAGGCGAAGAGAGGGTCCTTTTCTGGTCCAATCCCTCCCAGATCAAGGTCAACAGAGAATATTGATGTTGTTTCTGCGGCGCCGAGGCACAGCTCTGCACATCAGCCAACAAATCATGTAAGAGTGTCGCCCAGTACATCGCCACCACCTGTATCCTCACCCCAAAATCAAGGAGCTTCATGAGCTACCTCGACCACCCACTAGTGCATCAAAAAATACAGCATTTCCTAGTTTAGTCGCTCACTCTGCCCCATTGGTACCAAATTCTGCCCCTTTCGCTCCGAGAGTTCAGGACCATTTTAATTTTAGGGCAAGGCAAACACCACCCAGTGCTCCACAAACTGCATCACCTTTGCCAACACCGCCTGGGCCTATAGCCCGTAGTTTTTCTATACCTTCTAGGGGCATGCGAACATCAGGTATTTCGGATGGTAAAGAAACAGAAGATCTGCAGGATAAAGGGGCTGCCAGAATGAGCCTCTCTTCTCTTCCTTCAGCGCAAACATTCTTGGAGGATCGTAGGCCTGCAGCTGCCGAGTCAGTTAGCAAAACATAGGGTGAGTTTTCATTCTTTGTAGTGCTACAGCCTGTTTTCAAACTTTGTTACATCGGCAACCTTCTTAGGAGTAATTTATTCTTGTTAGTTCATTATTCTTATTAGAACATAGAAAACACGGCCAATATTAAATTACCCCTTGAAGAGCTTCTCTGAAGTAGTTATGAAGTTGACTGCCATATGTGAAGGAAGTAACACAGCAGTTTGGACTGCCATATGCCCCCTTTCCATTGATTTCGTTGCTGTGTATGCACATAAACAACATGTGAAGGAAGCTAGGAATGCTGGATCATGATCATGGATGTGTATGCATTTAAATAACATGTGGGCTTTACAAGTTTTAATGACACAATTGCATTCATACTTCCATATTTATACACCATTCTCACAGTTTGGAATGTAGTTTTGCATTGTTCCATGTGGTTTCTTAGCGACTTCCGAGTCTTAAATCTTATTTGCTTTAATCGACAAACTATTCTAATTGCCTCCTTTTACATAGCTACCGTATGCAACACAGCATGGCATAGCAAGGTCAGACTAACCCTACACCCCATTACCTTTTCTGTGCAGAGTATGTGGTGTTAAGGTGGGATTTTGTGATATCATGCTAATCGAGGGGCTTGGCTACCTCTTCGTGGAAGAATATTGTACATACTAGTATGCGAACTCAGCCCATATTGCAAAGTAGCTGGTATTTCGTACCTTATGGTTAAAAATGTAGTTGTGCAACGAGTTGTGGAATAAAATCTCCATTTTTCTCTCTGATTAATTGATGCAAGATTTGTTTGTTTGCGCCTGGCCATCCGTGTCTTCGTTTGTTCTCAGGCACCAGCACTTTCGGACGACTTGAATGCACCTGGTTTCTGCTTCTTATGTAAAACCTTAATCTTGATTCCCATGAGAAGGGCATTGCAAAGGATTCAGGGTTTTCTTTGCAACAAAGGAATTTTGAAGGAAAATATGAGGGGATTTTACGCATGGTGTTTGAATTGTAGGATTGCTTCAAAGGAACTTCATATGATAGGGAAATGTCCTACATTATTTGGAGGAATTCTTACATTAGGTTTAACCTCATTTTACAAATTCCTTTGGGAATCTAGTGCATTTATTTATTTCATCTTTATCTCTCCTCTCTCTACTAACAGACATCGAAATCGATGATCCTGTATATTTTTTTATGTGGTTTTGTTTCCACTAAAATTTAACAAGCAATAAAATTCAAATCTTCTGTTTCTGCTATTCCTGCCTTCTAAGGGTGTGTTTGGTAGCCAGCATGCCCTCAGATATTCCCTCCTCAACCCACTTTTCGCTGTTTGGTAGAGTATATGTGCCTCCCCAGCCATGCCCACCTCAACCCACAAACCCCCCTTAGCCATGCCCAGATGAGAACCCATGAGATGAGGTTCCCACCTCATCCTGGCTACCTTCGTCCCGAAAAAAATCTCTGCGCAACCCACCAAGCCCCCTTAGCACAGCATATCTCAACAGATACAGCGTACCAAACAAGATTTTAGCTCAGCATGTCTCAGCACATACGGGCTACCAAACACACTACAGTTGTATGCACTCAGCATGTCTAGACTCAGCATGCCTCAGGAGAGAATAGCCATGCCAGGGTAAGATGGCTACCAAACACACCCTAAAGAGCCCTGCTGTCACGTAAGTACTACTAGGTAAGTATAATCTCTTCGGTTTGCTCTCCGTTCTTCGCAGTCGTGGAACTGGCGTAAAACATGGTCCGTGTCGGGCCGGAAGAATTGGGCCTACTTGGCCCATTATAAAACCCAAACCCAGTTGAGAGGCCCAGTTTCAAACCAAACCCAATTCTTGCCGAACGGGCAACGGCCGCCGCATAAACCTCCGCCTCTCTTCAGCCTCCGCTCCCCTGTTCTTCTCCCCACCAAAGCAAAGCTAGGGTTTTAGCGATCCTCACCCGAGGGGACTGACGGGAGCCATCAGCCATGGATAACCCACCCGAGCTGCAGCGATTCCTCGAGGTGAGAATCCCCTCAGCACAGGACCTCCCTAATCGTCGTGTTGCTTTCTGCGATCCGATGCCGAGGCACGCACCATCGATCGCTGGTCTTCGAATTTCCGAGTCCGGTCTGGTCTAGTTTGCGGCGGCGTATCTGGGCGCGCCTGATTCTTGTTCGAGTCATCGTGGGGGTGGAATTCTTTGTTTTAGGAAATGAGTTTTACTGCAGTACTAGTCCGTGGGTGGACCATATATGTTGGTGAGCTATTTGTAGGATGCTAGAGGGAGGGTGAATTTGGAGTGTTGATTGTATGAAACAGGTGGATGGTACTGTCGACCGTGTACTTAAATGTTATTGCTTGCACAACCAGTGGAAAGTGGTAGCCTGAGGATTTCATTAGTCAAGTTTAGCTGCCAGTGTGTTGTCCTTCGAAAGGAACAACAGCATTTAGTTTGGGATTCAGGTACTAGTGATTTTTCTTTCACCTGTGATTGGTTGTGATAGAGCAGTGTCTGGATACTGACGCAGGACACTGAGTGATAGCTCATATGGTGTTCGTGGAAACTGAAAACAACAAGAGCTGTCTGTCTCTCGGTTCTCTAATTAACTTTACTAAATTAAAGCTCATTATCTAGTTTAGCTTGAAGATTGTGTTGGCCTTGTCTTATAACAAGGGCAACTTATAAGGATTCTTTATTTGCTCATTACAAGTTGCAGTGTAATTTAGGGGATGTTTGGTTAGGCTTTTCAGTAGCTTTTCACTGGAAAAAGTTGCAACCCAACCAAACGGCTAGCTTTTCAGCAACTTTTGCCAACGGTAGCTGTGGGCTTTGCAGTGCAAATTCAGCTGTTTGGAAAAGTTGCCTTCTGCCAGCTGTTTGCAATGTGTTGAAACTTTAGTGCTCATTTTCTAAAATGTTGTATATGATTTGGATCACCAAAAACCATATATTCACTTTCTCACAGCCATAGTAGCTTTTCCAGACATCCAGCCAACAGCAGCTTTGTCAACAGCCACAGCCTAATCAAATAGGCCCTTATTCCCTTCACCAAGGTTTTGTCGCTGAACAAATGGCAACACTTGGTCTTGCGAGCCAATAAGGGTTGATCTGCTTGATATTTGTTGATCATTATGGGTTGCCTACTTCTTGAACATGCTTATACCACAAACGTGGGACTAAAATGAACCAACCACACGCTTTCCTTTAGATAAAGAAAAAAAACACCAACATCCTTAAACATTATGTCATTAACCTACACAATGAGATGTCCGTTTTGCATAAGGATGCAAATTTTGTTAATTCTTAATTTTTATCAACATTAGGCAGAGTAGTTCGGCAAGCATTTGGTTGCAGCCACACAGTTTTCTAGCATCTTGCCCCACCTGTCATAGAGTCACTTGTTAACCAACTCTTGCCACAAGTATGGCGACCAATTTGGCCACCACAAGAACAGTGGCTTGCCAAATTTGTGGCACAAAAGTATGGTTAAGTGTGGAAAGCAACCAACATACCCTAATTACTGCCTATATCAGTAAATATTTGGGTGTAGTGCGGTAACACATGCTGGTGTTCATGCCTCCACAATTAGCTTAGTTAACATTCCACATGTTATGATGCCACCTAAATCTTCAATACTCCAGTATGTGCTGTCAACATTTATGCTCTCTTTTCATATTTGGTTCGGGCTTATTAATTCATAAAATTAGTGCTGATGTTATATTATAGAAGCCATTCTGGCATCTCCTTTCCACTCTTTAGCACCTGCTTGTATGTAAAGATGAATGTGTTCATCATTTAGTGTTACTGCTTGTAAGATAAAGAGTATAGCTCTGTGTGCAAGTGATTATCTTGTTACTTTGGGAGAAAAGGATGGGAACTACTTAGGCAGTGCCGCCTATGCTTGCTTTCATGGAAAGTTTCACTTGTTATCATCAAGACGTTGTAATTTGAAATTCATATCTTGATTGGAAACTGTAAAAGCATAACTTCTAGGTAGCTGATGTTGAAACATGGAGATGTTTTTAGTTGACGCAGCCATGTTTTCCATTATCTGTTGGTGTTCCAAGTCTTATCCTGATTTCTGTATTTGTGCAGCAAGAGAAGGAAAATATGATGATGGCTGAGATGGTTGGCAAGCTAACAAGTGAGTGTTGGGACAAATGCGTAACAAGTACTCCTGGGAGTAAATTCAGCTCTGGCGAAACCACTTGCCTCAGCAACTGCGCACAAAGGTTTCTTGACATGAGCATGATTATTTCCAAACGGTTTGAGACACACTGAAACCGTGCCACTCCACGTAGTTGCTTCCAACAATGTTTCAAGTTTTGCCATTCGCCACCTTTAGATTATGTGTCTTTGATATGAGTGGATTTTGGTGTAGTGGTGAAAGATTCATAGGTTCAGTTGCTTCAACTTTGAAGTATAATTCTCATCCTTTGTGTGTGGTCTACAATTCCTTGTATTCTGAATTAACTTTTGATAATGCTTCCTGAAAGAAGATGATTAGTCTTTTCTGAATGCTGAACTAGTATATTTTGTTGTTGTTCTGGTTATGTATTTTTTTCTCTATGCGCAAGTAATTATTCTAGCCAGCAGCCACTACTAACGGTTGGCTGGAGATTCTGCTTTATCTGAGTCCTTGGACCAATAGTTCTGGATCCAAACTCCGCGACATGTAGGACGATTAAACAGAACACAAGCTCTGATAATTTTAACTTGTATTTATTCAAAGTTCTTGCTTATGGAGATATTTAAGATCCCAAAAGTGCCAATACCCTGTTCAAGATCTATCACATCAGAGTACTCCAGATTGTACCAATATCTGGCTTGATAAGTACAAGAGCTGCTTTCTTTTGTAGAACATAGGATTCAAGGGTAGGCAGGCGATCACCAAGTCTAACAGGCGAGTACATGTACCAACAAAATATCAACACCTAACCTAACTTGTCACCTTTGGTGATTACCATGGGACTGCACACCTTTATCACATGCCTCAATTATGAACAGGAAGGACACTGGACCAGAGAGACGCAGGAGTGTCGCCCACGAAATGTTTGCACTGACAATCAAGTTATTCACCTACCTCGAATTGCAAACCATGTGATAGCTCAGCGATTAACATACTCTTCTTAAATGAGTGCTAGAGTTTGTCCTGGCAAAAAAAGGAGGAAAAACTCAGAAGAAAAACATAAAAGAACACCGATGACCTCATGCACTTCATGCGTACTTGTAAGCTGCTGTACACCAGCAACTAAAGAGCTGGTTATATAAGTTGGGTCCTTGGATATTTTTCTCTATAATAATAAAAAAGGGTTTGAATATACATCACTTCAGAGATTTCCTTGAAGAAATCATCGTGTGGAGCATGTTAGAGAAGTACTATGGAATTAAAGAGTGAGTAAGCAAGAGAAGCAAAACCGTGGAGTGCGAAATGGTCTTTTAGATGATTATCTGAACGGGATATCAGGTCCGTGCGAACCTAGGTGTCTTCCTCCATAAAATGTTTTGGAACCGTGTTCTGGGGGCGTCACTGCGTCAGGGATGGACGCAACTGAAGGCACGCGACGTTAGCGCGGCCTTTCGCTTTCACGTGCCTGGTCGGTGGCTACGTGCATTTCTTTACGCTTTTCCTGTACGGTTTCTTTCGTGAATGATTCACTCGGTTGCGGTTCTGTGCTTCCAAGCGAAGATTCATGGTTCATGCATGAAAGCACACCGAACTCCGTGCTAATGAACTAGCTCCGCCGTGGCGGTCATCGTGGCCTTCGATAAGTAAAGCCAAATCCGCAAGTCTATTCTCGGCTAGATGCTTATGCCGGGACGTGAGTGGATTGTTGTACAGTGGTGCATACATGAGAAGTGCACACATATCCGTGAATTGTACTGGATGTTTCTAGAAAATAGCATATGTTTAGAGCTCTGCCGTGGCGGTCATCTTCGCCTCCGATAAGCAGAGATTTCTCTTTTATGTGATGATATTATATTTAGCACTATTTCTATACTATCTATTAAATATGGTATTGGTGATGGTACGTCGTTCTCCTGCAGACCGTTCGATTGCTCATCAATGGTCAAGATCGACGCGGTGGTATTTTTGTAATATGCATTTCTATTTTTCTCAACTAACTTGTATAAATCTCTCTTTTCTAACTAACTTCCAACGTCCCATGTTTTTCTCAACTAACTCACACAAATCTCTCTTCTCTAATCTCTTCTCTAACTAACTCCTAACTTTCCTCATTTTTCTCAACTAACTCGCACAAATCTCTCTTCTCTATTATCTTCTCTAACTAACTCCTAACGTCCCCCATTTTCTCAACTAACTCGCACAAATCTCTCTTCTCTAACTAACTCCTAATCCAACTCAATTTCAAAAAAAGAAAACAAAAAATCCACCCCAACCCGTGCTTTCTTTCTCCTTCGTCTCACCCGCCTCTCCTCATAGCCGGGTTGCCCTAGATGCCGGCCAAGGGGAGGAAAAGGAGCTCGGTTGGGGGAAGGAGAAGAAAAGTGAATGGAAGGAGGGAAAGGAGGAGAAGGAATAAGGAAGAAGGAAGAAGGAAGAAGGAGAAGAAGGTAGGAAGAAGCACCGCCGCCTTATCGTGCGCTGCCGCTTGGCCGAGCTGCCTCCCTTCCTAGGCGGTCTACCCTAACTGCTGACCAAGGGGAGGAAGATGAGCTTGGTTGGGGAAAGGAGAAGAGAAGGAAAGCAAAGGAGGGAAAGGAGGAGGAGAAGGAAAAAGGAAGAAGGACGAAGGAAGAAGCTGCTGCTACCCTTGCCGCGTTGCCACGGCCGTGCGCTCCTGCCCCAGCTGAGCCGCCTCCCCTCTTAGCCAGGCTGCCATAGCTATCAGCCAAGAGGAGGAAGAGGAGCTCTGTTGGGGAAAGAAGAAGAGAAGGGAAGAGAAGGAGGGGGAAAGAGTGGAAGAGGAGTAGAAGATGAAGAATAAAGAAGGAGAAGAAGAGAGAAAGAAGCCACTGCCGCCCCTACCGTGAGTCGCCGCCTCAGCCAAGCAGCCTCCCCTCCTAGGCGGTCTACTCTAGCCGCTGGCCAAGGGGAGGAACAGGAGCTCGGTTGGGAGAAGGAGAAGAGAAAGAAAGGAAAGGAGGGGAATGAGGAAGAGGAGGAGGAGAAGGAAGAAGGAAGAAGCTGCCGCTGCCCCTTGCCGCGCTATCACCGCCATGCGTCGCTGCCCCAACCGAGCCACCTCCCCTCTTAGCCAGGCTGCCCTAGCCACCGTCAACAGGGGGAAGAGGAGCTCTGTTGGGGGGAAGGAGAAGAGAAGGGAAGAGAGGGAGGGGGGAAGGAGGAGTAGAAGATGAAGGACAAGGAAGAAGAAGGAGAAGAAGGAGAAGAAGGGAGGAATACGAAGGGAAATTTCTAGATTTTGGTCAAATTCGACAAGTTCATGTCAAATTCGAGGTTCATTAACCTGTACGAGAACTGATGGACGGAATTAGAAGAAATTGTGCCCGATATTTGATCTAGGGTTTTGAAATTTAGAACAGCGAGCTTAATTAAAAAACTACGACCAAATTGCACCGAATTTTAAATTGCCGCAATTGGGAAATTATATTCTTATCATAAGCTTTCCAATGGCACCGAGTTTTTCCAAATCAAAGTAGTGGTTCAAAGGTTACGGTCAAATTTTGTTACTGTTATGCTATTTTTCTAGCATTGAGATTTTTCGAGCTTGATTAAGTAGTCTTAATGGAAGAATTAGAATCTAGGCTCAAGAGAAAAGTTGTTGAATTTTTTTTGTACATATCCATAGTGTATTCTTTTACTTGATTTATACATATGAGATTAAAGATACAAAAATAATAGTAAGAGATCAGAAAAGGTAAGTGACCCAAATTTTGTCGAGAACCTCGATGAAGGGTTTTGTCGAGAGGCGTAGGTGTAGCTATAGCTCTACCAGTGGTGGTGCACAAAGGTGGTAGTGCGAAAAGGGGTAGTGGTGGCTTGGAGGGAGGGTGAGATGAGAGGAGAGAGCATGGGTTGGGATGGCTTTATTGTCTTCTTTTTTGAAATTGAGTAGGATTAGGAGATAAGTGAAATCCGACGGCCTATATTGATTGAACTCTTCAAAATTTGTTTAGACTTCAATTGAACAGACTTATAATCTGTCCTGATCGGTACAATGAGATGAACAGAATCACGGTCTCGAATCTTCCATTCAACGCATGGTTTAAAAATTTAAATATATCTTTTCTTCCTGGATTTTCGTCAACCTCGATTTTTAATAACTCCGACCTTTCTTTAATTAATTTTGGAGGCGATGGGAAACATGCCAGAGATCTACCGAACTTAGAGAAGGAGATCTATAGTAGAGTGACAGGAATTGGATCAGGATGATGACAGAGCAAAGAAACGACAGTCAGGGGCAAAGCTGATGAGATAATAAAGAGAGTGGAAGGGAGAAAAATAGGTGATCGCTAGAAACGGAAGGAAGTGAGAGAAATATGCCGGTGATTGTTGTGAAAATGCACATGCTTGTCACTTTTAACACGTGCGTTTACAAAATAGAGCGACCTTTTATTATGTTTTAGATATCTCTCTTTTATCCCGTTGCAACGCACGGGTACCTTACCAGTATGCATTAAGCTTTCAATTTGCATGGATCTTGGGTCATGCAATATCAATAGATACATGTATGATATGCTTGTCCCAAGTTATCCTTGGTCTACAATCATTTCTTTTTTCATTTTGATTTTGCTGTTAAAATGTTCAAACAGATAAATAGTAAGTTACTAATTTTTTATATCTAAATGTACCTGAATACTTTAAGTACTAAAATTACAAGGCCTTGGATTCTCCATCCAACAAATCTCATCTTACCTTTTATAAGCAATTTCTTTCTACCTACCCCCTAGTCCTTGTCATAGCCATCTTGACACGCTCCAAACGTACCCCCACACCTTACCACTACAGGCTATCGTCTCGCCTCAATAGGGTTGTCGTTGATGCCGACATGCTATGCCCTCTAGTGAGCCCTTCTCATGTTGCCATCTTCTCTTCACAACCACTACAACCAACCATTGCCTCTTTGAAAGGATAGACTTGCTTTGCTAAATGACTCTAAAAATGACATATAAAACTTCAAAAATTCATATCTTCAATTCTACAAATCCAAATTTAATGAATCCAATTGAATTAGTTTCATAATTTAATTTCATAAATTTTAGAGTGCATTTATGCATAATGTAATCTCTGATATTGTTGGTATTGATTGATTGCTCCTTTTCATCGCTTTTCCATCATTTCGGTATTCTTGTCGATAGAACTGAGCAACGAGGAGTACTAAGAAGTTAACCCTAATACTGATCAGGGTTATTATCAACAAGTAAAGCTCTGCAAAGCTCGCTAAGATTCCTAATTACTTCATATTATGGTTGTGAATTAGATGAAATGCTTGTTTACATGTGAACTCTTGTCGATGTTGCGATGATGATCACACTAGCATGATTAGGGCTTGGATGTGGATCATGACCAGCGGGTCATGAAATCAACTTTTACTAATTACCATGAAACTTAATAAGCGAGACATGAGAGCATGGGTCCTGCTTCTACTAATGGATTGATGGGCGAGGTGAATGTAAGCACTCTAGTCGTCTAGTCGATGACGGTGTCATGGAGCTTTACCTGTCACCCACGGTGGAAGTGTTTGCGAGAGTGTTGGAAGGCATGGTTAGCCAACCATGTACTTAGGACACTTCGGAAACATTTCTCGATTGGTCAAGTCTTGTCTGACTTGCTCAGAACATTGGTTAAGTCTTGTTTGACTTAGTTAAAAATTTGAAATGAGTCTTGATTGACTTGTTGTGATGAATGTGAATAAAATGATGGTTAATCATACTTGCTGATCTGAATGAGATGGTTATGATAAATGTATATTGGTATTGGTTTATCGATTCATGATCATGCCATGCTTTAATATGTTGATAACGAATACTTGTGTAGTAATCATCTTTATTCTTGTTCATTGACATGCTTAAAGTAATTTGGATGAGTTTACAAAGTATCTTGCAAATACGAAAGTACTTAAGGAATTCCATTCCTACTTGTTGCATGTGATCCTAAGGTAGATGCGTTTTATGATGCTGAAAATATCGATGTTGATGTCTAGTTGCATTCTTTGCTTGTACCGACCGAGTGTAGATTATGCGTAGCTTTTGGAGATGGTAAAGGGCTGCCATCTTAGTGTTTTTTTTCGTTGCTGGTTGTGTCTTTACTTTTGTCCTAAATGACATTCGAGTCGTGTTGTTTGTAAATTAAATAACTGTCATGTGTATGAGATGTGATCTATACATCTTATAGCTCTTCCTTTAGAGTTTTGTTGTGGTATTCAAGTTGTTAGATATGGCATTTCATATACCATGCGTCTATGTCTTTGAAGTGTATAGAGCAGTCGTGAAGAATTGGAGTCATTCTCTCTGTTCGACTAGCAGGATGATTTCGATTGAGTGACCCGCTAGCTGCGATGCATTGGCCAGTTAGGCAAGGTGTGGGTGATGGTATCGGACTTTCAAGCGACCTACTAGTCTAGGGCTAGGTTAGGGTGAGGGTATCATTGTCGAACTCCTTTGAGATTATTGTGTTTGCCGAACGTGAGAAGGACGCTAAGTCTTCACAGGTTTCGGAATTGCATTTAGCTAATGTTGCAATCTTGTGTCTTTGCTTGGCTTGGGCAACCGTGATTGCATACGACAAGGTGGACGTGTTGTGTTTGTATGATAAGTTGGCCAGGTATTGGACTATTCAATAGCGATAGATATAAATATTTTAGATGTATGTCATGTTGGATAGTTTCTCAGGTATCGAGACTAAGTATTGCATATGAGTGGATTGTAACTTTGGAGTCTTGAAATTTGACGCCTCCCTTCATTGCTTTCACCACCGCCACCCACCTCCTCCTAACACTCGGCTCACATTCTTTATGATCTCGTCAATAGCCTTCGCCTAACGCTTTTTTCCAAGCTTGTGACCGACAATATCACCCATCGTCAGGTCGCTGCCACCCCAAGTTGTTCCTCTAAACTTAGAGGGTCTCGTGAACCTTGAAACCAAACATTGCCAGAGCGTCCTGAGCCATTGTCCATCGAGGCCATATGGTAACAAATTATGAGACAAAATTCAATGGCTCAAAAATCAACTACTCCCAAAGTGAAAGAACACTCGAGTGCCGCATAGCAATTTTATAAACATAATCTCATTTTGATGAGGACATGACCTTATGGATACACCCGCTACCACCTCTACTTCCACTACTTCAACTACATCCGTTGCTCAAGCTATAAAGAACAAAAGGAGATCCGTCAAGATCTTCAAGAACATGCAAGGATTCAAGTTCAAGTTCTCAAAAGAAGGAGGGAATGAAGTTCATGTGACTATGACCATGTCCCACATGAATTGATGCTGTATAAGAAGTCTTTTCGCATCACCTTTGGTCCAAGAAGAGTTAGAGATCAAGTCCCATAAGTTCTAAACTCTGATTCGGATTGTTTAGATAGTCTTGATTTCGAACGTCCATATCTCGGACATATGGACTTTGATTTGGGTGATCTTAGACTCTTTGGAAATGTTATCTCATGCTCTTTCCAACCTGTCCAGCCTTATCTCCAAATTCCTTATGAGCACGTCGCAATTGTCAAACAGTCTGAGACTATCTTTAAAACAGATAATTTGTTATCTTTATATACCCCCTAAGATTTTCTCTTTAGTTTTGGGTTTTGTTGAGTATATTTTTGTTGCCTACGGCCAAATAGCATTGTCTCTAATTGTGTTTTGCGACCACCTAGTTCGACTACTTTGCAGAACACTATCATATCAATATATCATACTTAATCTATATTTGCAATTTTAGATTACCTTCAATTATTTTTGCTCGTTCTTCGGTTACTTACAGGAATAAAGAACCTCGTGTTCAGGTTAATCATGCCCACAACAAGGTTAATAACCTCCAGGAATTGATTTAGCCATTGCCTAGACGCTTCATCATTGTATGACTGTAGCTAGACCATCAAAATCATCTCTACTAAATCTCCTTCTATTTCTCGTCAAAAGATCGAGGTACCTAAAATTCTGTCACATTTGTTTATCGACTGGTAATATCTTTACTAATAATATTGCTGAAGATGTTTAGTTTCAATAAGCGGAAAATATTGGTGGAAAAACGAACCGCACAAGGAAAATCCTTAGACTGTAGGAATCTATTTAAGCCATGGAAGAGAGGAGAGAGAAGAACGCAATGCCCAAGCAAGCACATCACAAAGCAGAGGTTAGGAGAAGAACCACACAACAGAAACCGGGAGCGGAGAAGGGGAAGGGAGAAATCGCTCAAATAAACGGCGCAATCTCTTTCTTGGTAAATCACTTGTAAGATTATCTTGCGTGAATTTCCAATGGTCCGATCGAAATAGTCCAATTGCAGGAGACCCAATCCGATTTCGCAGTTCTTGGAAATCCCCGATCGTTGTTTCCTGGCTGCTTTCCGGTCGGTTTCTTGTTTTAGTTCGTGGTCAGATGGCTATCGCTCTGGATTTCTGCGGCTTTCGTTTCTCTTTTATATGGTTTTTTGTTCAGATGGTGGGGATCTTGGATGCGTTTATGTGATTCTAATTCTTCCTGTGTTCTGATTATCGATTTGGTGATCGCTCTCAGATTGCTCTGAGTTTCTCGATTTGGGACCTCTTGGATCCCTTTTGTCCCTTTCAATTGCTGAAAAGATTTAACTCCAGATTTTATGCTTGAGCACTTCTTATTTTTACACTGTTGATGTTTGGTGATTTTGCTGCATTGCATCATATGATGCATAATTGATAGTTCACTGTTGTTTCTGATGTGTAAGTAGAAGCTCTGTGAGTAGATAATGCCTTCCTATTTCTGCAGAGGAAAATGACCATGAAACTAATTCAACAATGTGGTGACGGCCTTTGATTTGTTTCTGCAGGTCTGCGATCTGAACTCTTGGTATGGTTCATCTTAGGTTTCTTGTTGCTTGTTCAGGCTCCAAGTTGTGCTTCATCTCCAATTGTTGCAGTAACTATAGGAGCATGATTGGTGGTGGGACTATGGCATCTTTGCTGCTGATGGATTTGAATCAGAAATCTCAATGCAGTTTTAACCTTCTTGTATTCGTAGAGTCGAGTTTTTATTAGCAGAACATTGCTAGCGTTTCAGAGGCTGAAAGTAGTAACTGAAGGCGGTCACCATCAAATCTGAGTAAGCGCATTTTGGGAGTTTTGTTTTTTCGTTTGCTGAAGAAACCATATTGAGATGGGTTTGCCTCAAGTTCCCACGGTCAAGGAGGATGTGGCTCCTACATTGAGTACATCTGTACTTAGTCCTCCTTGTCTTGGTGGTAGTGGCACCTATGATTTGGGTAAGCTTCCCACAGGAAGCTCAAATAGCAGGGCATTTCCATACCCATCCATCGGTGATCTCAACAGAAAAGCTGTGTTGGATTCTTTGAATAGATTTGATGGGCCTGCAGGCTTCCAAGGCCTAAAACCTGATTCAAGGGATCCAATTTCTAGATCATGCCCTAAATTGGGACCTACTGTTCAGATGCCTGCAATGAGGGTTGTTGGGTTTGAATCAGGTTTTGCTGGTTCCGCCGGAGATACTGATATGATGGTAGCTGACAAAATGCATTCATCTTTAGTCATTGATAATTGTCGTTCATCTATTGAACAGCATGGGCCTCAGGCAAGGAAAAGGGTGTTATCCCCTTTAACTAATGTGCTCCCTGGACAGTTCCATGGTGATGTGCTGAATATTGGTTCTGGTGATGCCAAAGTTCAGCATTCTGATTGTGTTATGCAACTTTGTAACTCTGGCTCTCAAGATTGTAAAAAAGCCCACACTGCAACTCTTGATTCCTTTGAGTCACCTACTTGGCCAGCCTTGAGATACTCCAACTGGAGTATGGGGAAGGTTGTCGATAAGTTTGGCAGCAATATAATCACTGATGGTCCTTTGCTTGAGGGCAGGGAGTCGTTTTCTTGTGCAGAACACCTAGAGGCTGAAAGGATTATGAATCTTGAAAGGGTTGCTCTACCACTTGCAAAATTAGCGCATTCTCCTCCACTAACCTTGTCTCCTCTTGGCCCAAAATGGATGCACAGAATGAAGAATTCAGGAGCTCACATGGATTTAGTGAGAGAAGTTGAAAATGATTTTCTGGACTTGAAGGAAACAGAAGGATTGAGGGGTCAAGATTATTCAGAAGATGGCGATATAGTAAGGGTAAGGGATGCAACAGGGGAAACTAATATCTTACATGTTGACTTTAATACGATGACTGCTAAAAGGAGTTCAGATAGAAGATTTCGAAACTGGGGCCAAGAATCTACCCTTTTATCACCACGCGTTGGATGTCTTCGGGGTTTAACCCTCTTTCCTGTAAGAAGGTCGCTAGTTGGCTCCTTTGAGGAGTCCCTTTTATCTGGTCGCTATTCATGTGGAAAAGATAAGCAGGTCTGCAGTGTCTCTTTTTTTACACCTCCTAATTGAGTTTTTTAGTTGGATACCATGTGCGCTATTGTTAGCATTTATTCTGTTTTATCCTGAAATGCAGAATATTGATGGTTTCCTGGCTGTCTTGAATGTGACTGGTGGTAACTTCTCTCCCCCAACCCAGAAACTTCCATTTGCAGTAACCAGCATTGATGAGGATAGCTCCTTACTGTACTATTCGTCGATTGATCTTGCGGGGAGATTGCCTACAAACAATAGCAAAAGCCCAAAACTCAAAAGAAGCTTCAACAATAATGATTCAAGATCAGCGAAAAGTCGGCTACACATCCCGGTTAAAGGGCGCATACAGCTGGTACCGAATTGTTGACCTTGTGAAAAAGAAATATTACATTTTACTGTATTTTGCCGGATAGTTTCTGATTGATGTGTGCGTGACTGTGTATCTGCTTATATTGGGGATGTGTTAAGTTTTCTCTGGTTTGCCTGTCCTTACTAGTAGCTGCCCGGTATAACAGCTAACTCCTTTGGCTCTGGGGGACACCCTGAAGTTTTACTAGGCTAATCTAATGATGCACAATATCAGTATATACAATAGGTGGGACATGGGTGCATACTTGTTTTTGTAATTTTGTATTGATGTCCTTTTCCTCACCCTATCACTAGCTTACACCACGTCACAGAACTATCGAAACAATTAAAACCTTTTCTCTCTTCATTATAATGGATACCCCAAATATCCTTGTACTATATTCTGCCATTTGGCAGATAAAGTAGTACATTTTACAGATAAAGTAGTACATTTTACAGTTTGCTCCTCGTGCTTTTAATGTGCATCGATGCTAACCACGAGGCTGATGTATTGCATCCACCACCCTGAAATCATTATTTTATTGGCTCATCTCCTGAAAAGTTCTATGAAATCATCATATTTTGATGCATCTATTTGACTAGAAGCAAACGGTTGGCTTGACAGGTGATCAGTAACCCAGAGAAGACACCGCTGCACACCTTCTTCTGCAACTATGATTTAAGTGGCATGCCTGCTGGAACCAAGGTATGAGAATGTGGGAGCTGTTATAAGGCTTATAACTTTTGACTATTTTTATTGTTTCGTAGACTATATACTGAAGATAACTGCAGATTTTTCCATATTGTTGTATGGCTTGGAGTTATCTTATTTTCATATGGCATGGCAGCAGAATATGTATTGTGATGACTTCTATTGTGATTCGACTTTGTTGAGTTCCTACGATGGCATATTTGTCGTTCTTTTGGGTTCTTAGGATGGCATATTTGTAACTGTTTCATAGCTGTTATGTTGGAACTATACGGACTGCTGATCCTGTTAAATTCATACTGGACATATAGATCATTATATGTGATTGTATGCCATTCATGAACTTCTACTTTTGGTAGATAGACACAAGCAAAGAGTTTGGGTATTTTATGTCTAGTCTTACCTAGAGATGATAATATAACTGGAAAGCTAGAATTCTGCCAAATTCATTATTTATTTCTGTGTGGTAGTTTGTGTTGAAGCAGGGCTTCCTGTACTTTTAAGTATTTAATAATTAGCAACACTGGTTGTAGCTTTGGCAACGAAGCCAGTATACTAACCTTCTGGCCTTAAATGAAAATGTTGCACATTTTATCGGATGCCCAGAAAGTTGCTTACCTGCAACTATACTGGTTCCCTAGGTTAGAATAAAATACTAGTTTGACACGTGTCAAAAGAAGCCATTTTAAAAGCATTGCCAGGTGCAGGAATGGTGTTTGTCTGTTTAGAAGGGCTCATGATTATTCATCTTATTTCTTTTCTTCTTTTTCTTGAGTTCATCTTATTTTTGTTATTGTAAAATGGGACAGACTTTCGTGCGGCAAAAGGTCACTCTATCATCTGTTTCTCTCTCTCATCCAATGAAAGAAGGAAGCAAGGCCAGTGACACAAAGGTCGAGTCAGTCCAATATGGAAGTGAACTTAGAGAACACGGCACTCTATTTTCTGAATGTAATGTAGCCAATACCATTGATAGCTAAATCCAGATTGTAGAATTCAAGTCGCTTACGAATTATTTTGACTTTGCAGGCTGTGAAGAGAAGTGCTACTCGAATGGTGAATCAGAAAAGGGAGGTTACAGAAACACAACATGTTGCTCAATGGAGTGTGATGTTAGAGAATCAAATGAATCCAGTCCTCTTGGGAATTCAGAAAATGGCACTACTGCCAGTGGTTGCTGCTGTCAAATAGACACATCACACTTAGGTGAAAAGAAGTCTTGCTGCAGACCTTCAAAGGTCAATGACAGTTCAGCCGGAGGTGTTCTTCGTTATGCTTTGCACCTGCGCTTTCTGAGCCCCTTCTCCAAGAAATCATCAAGATTGATGCAGCGGAGCAAATCTGGTCTGTCTTCAGAACCACCCAATCGCACTACCATGACCAAGGAAGAGAGACGGTTTTATCTCTACAATGATATTAGAGTTGTCTTCCCTCAAAGGCACTCAGATTCAGATGAAGGCGAGGTATTTAGCAACTGAGATAACTCTAGGTTGTGTAGCTGTCTCCTTTTAACACAACTTCGTATTTATCTCTCTGCACCAATGAAATTGAGTGATTTCGGCCTGTACCATGGATTCTCTAGATTTCACAAAATTGCTGATTAGGATGCTTAAATTTATAAGCTGTTGCATATTGCTCCTTTGCCCCTAAATTCTGATAGATTACATTGTAGGATACATCAGTTTGGCTACATGTAAATATTAACATAAATTCAGTGTACGGTGTTATTAAGAGTAGATTTGCTTCTCATATTGTTCCATGTATTGACTGGTTAAACTTCTGTGCGGCCTTTACATAGGAGAGTTGCTTTTTTCGGTGTGCCTTAAATCTGTGGCTCTAATGGATATTTTTGTCTTAATGCAGCTGCGGGTCGAGCATGACTTCCCAGCTGATCCCAAGTACTTCGACATAAGCAACTAATACTTGCTTGCACAGTTTTTTTTTGCGAGAAAAGATTAACTTTACTGCTAATTAACAGGGATACAATCCGCACTCACGAGCGGCATAACACAAACCGGAACATCCCACAATTGAAAATTAGAACATCTTTGAACTCTAGCAAAACTTGCCAGCTGATGAGCTACCCTATTCTGAAAACGAGTACATTTGAGAGCACGAACTTCCCTCTCGCCGGACGACAGCAATTGAAGTTCCCTAATGATGAATGCATGCTGCGAATTACTCCCAGTTCTGCTCTTTGCCGCCTGAATGACATCAGTACAGTCAGTTTGAAGAATAACTGGGATATTAGTCCATTGCAATGCCAGTCGTAACCCCTCCATAGCTGCCAACAGTTCAGCCTCTAGCGGTTCAGAACATTGGTCTAAGCACCTCCAAACCGAAAAGAGAATAGATCCCAGTGAATCCCGAAGAACCATCCCAATGCTGGCAGATGCATCAGACGAGAGAAACGAACCATCAGTATTAAGAGCCACCCATCCGGTATCAGGTGGCTGCCAAGCCTGATTTGGCAAGGAAGGATCCCTCACTCGCACATCTGGTTCAGATTTCCGGAACACGTCCGCCGGCTGTTTACCCTTCACAGGATCCCGTAGGTCCTTTTGTCGGATTGTGAATAGGGCACCGAGATAACTAGTCAGGAAATTGCGGGTTGCATTAATCGATGGAAGGGGATTGTTATGTATGACCTGATTCCGTAGAAACCAAATACGCCAAATGATCATTGTGACCATCTTCTTCACTTCATTGGAGTAGCGGCAGAGGATACCAAAGAGCCATTCCGGTCCAGTATTGCGCAAATCGCTATACTTGGGAAGAGGCCAAACCTTCTCCATAGCCTGCCAGGTGCTTTTGGCATTGTCACATAGCACCAAGGCATGGAAAGAATCCTCAGCACCTCTGCCGCACACCAAACAAGTGTCATCATCAGCCAAGTGCCGCGTCTTTTTATTTGCCATAGTAGGAAGACCACCGGCGATAGCTTTCCACATGGTTAACTTCATTTTCTGAGGGACTTCAGTCTTCCAAACACATTTCCACAACGATCTTGATCCGTCCGGCCGTGAGCTAGACGCACCAGTCGCCACTGATTGAGTATGTGGCGAGGTGGCGAGGCGGTACGCGCTCCGAACTGAGAACAGACCTGACTTGTCGTAATGCCACGCCAGGAAATCATCCTCACCTCGCGGGGAGACTCTGATTTTAAGTATATATTCAACATCAGCCGGCAAGAAATATTGATGAAGAAGAGGCTGGTTCCACTGGCCATGATCATCAAGGAAATCGGAAACCCATTTCAGGCGACACCGCCTTCTATGCGAAATTGGTCTCAGCGATCCTTCTCTCGGGATCCATGGATCACGCCAACATCGCACTTTTCGACCATTCCCAATTCGCCAAATCATTCCTTTTTTTAACAGATCCAATCCATGTTGTATTCCTTTCCAAACAGGAGAAGATGCACTAGAGAAAGCTGTATCAAGTTAGTTTCCATGAGGATAGTACTTAGCACATAAAATCTGCGCACACAAACTCTCTGGGCATTTGATAAGGCGCCAAGCCTGTTTGGCAAGCAAAGCTTGGTTAAAAAGACGCATATCTCTGAAACCTAGACCTCCATGAGACTTTGGCAAGCTCAGTTTATCCCAAGAGATCCAGTGAGTCCTCTTCTTACCATTCTCAGCTCCCCACCAATAATTCCTGATAAGCCGGGTTAGACTATCGCACACTGACAAAGGAAGTTTAAACACACTCATAGCATATGTCGGTATCGCTTGGGCAACCGATTTGATCAGAGTCTCCTTCCCGCCAGCAGATAGGCATTTTTCTCCCCAATCTACTAGCCTTTTGCTAAGCTTTGCCTGGAGTGTTTGAAACTTCCCCTTGTGTATCCTCCCATCAGGAACTGGCAGTCCGAGATATTTTGCTTCGAAAGAAACCTGTTCCACCTCCATTAAAGTCTTCACTTCGCGCTGGTCTTGTTCCTCACACCCAGGTCCAAACATAATGGAGCATTTGGCTGGATTAATAAGTTGACCAGTTCCTCGCGCATACACAGATAAGATCCTTTTAACAATGGCTGCTTGTGGAAGAGTGGCTCGGAAGAATAGCAGGCTATCATCCGCAAAGAGGAGGTGCGAAACACCTGGGGCACTTCGGCTGAGTTTAATCGGGGCCAGATGATGAGAATGAACCGAATGCTTCATTAAAGCAGATAGAGCATCAGCAACAAACAGAAAGAGGAAAGGTGATAAAGGATCACCTTGACGCAGACCACGTGTTGGCTTAAATCTCTGCAGAAGATAGCCATTAAACAACACAGAATAATGCACAGACTTCACATAGGACATGATCCAATTGATCCATTTTTCCGAGAAACCCAATTTATGCATGGCATTTTCCAAAAATCCCCAGTCCACACGATCATACGCCTTTGACAAGTCAAGCTTATATGAGCAAAAACTTTGATCATAGCGTTTACCAGTTTGGATTTGATGCAGGCACTCAAAAGCTATAATTGCATTGTCCGTTATCATCCGTCCCGGAATAAACGCACTCTGGTTTTCAGAGATGATCTCAGTAAGGAAGGGTCGTAGCCGATTTACCAGACATTTGGCTACCACTTTATACAGGACATTGCACAGGCTGATAGGCCTAAAGTGTCTCAGCTCCTCTGGATGACTGATCTTCGGTATGAGGACAATGGTAGTATCATTGACACCTTCTGGCATGACTCCTGTGTCAAAAAAATTCTTAACAGCTGCAGATACCTTGTCCTTGAGCAATGCCCAATTACGCTGGTAGAAGCGGGCAGGCAGCCCATCTGGACCCGGCGCCTTTAGTGGGCCAATTTGAAACAAAGCATCAGCAATTTCCTCAACGGTCATTTCTTTGCCGAGGATTTCATTCATCTGAGAGGAGACTTTCCTTTCCAAAACCTCAAGCACAGGATCATGAACCAGGGTAGGATCTCTAGTATAGAGCTCCTTGAAGTAGGAGGTCGCCATTCGCTCCATATCCGATGGCACATTACACCAAGAATTATCATCCTTCCTCAACTTCTTGATAAGATTCTTCTTCGCTCTCCAAACCGCCTTCTGGTGGAAGAAACGCGTGTTTCTGTCCCCCTCCTTCAACTAGTTAATTCTGGAGCGTTGCATCCACAACATTTCCTCCCGAAAGATCAATTCATTCATCTGCTCCATCTTCCTCGAAATGATCTCCCTATCTGTGTGAATAGAGTTCAAGTCTACTAGTTCCTTCCTAAGATCTTCAATCTGGCGAGTAACATTACCAAATTTGTGCCTACTCCAGCCATGAAGATCAGACAAAACATGCGACAAAGATTTCGCAATGGAACTCAGCTCACCCTCCGAGGGATACTTCCTCCATGCTTGCTCAATGACTTCTTGGAAGCTTGCATCTCGCTCCCACATGACCTCATACCTTCGGATTCTGTGTCTCGGTCGCTGTACCATCTCCGGATTAGATACCAGTAGGATTGGGCAATGGTCAGAACATGGGGAGAATAGATTAATCAGTTCTGCATTTAAGAAACAATCACGCCAGCATCTATCTGCACACGCACGGTCCAATCTGACCCGTACGTTAGCGCTGCCAGCACGTCGATTGTCATATGTAAAAGGCAACCCAACAAAACCCAAATCCATAAGTTCACATATGGCTAGGCTATCACGGAACGCTGTCATCTGACCTTCTGCCCTCGGAGATATAGATATGTGTTCGTGTTGCCATAACACTTCGTTGAAATCTCCCAAGACCACCCACGGTAAGTCCGACATCCCACGAAGCACTGCTAGATGAGCCCACATCAGATGTCGTCGATCTACATGAGGTTCTCCGTACACGAACGTAGCGCGCCACATTGGTTCGGACATGTCTTCTCTTATCTTCACGTCAATGGAGCGATCACAAGAGCTGGTGACCTCCATCTGGATGGATTCATGCCAAAATAGGGCCAAACCTCCGCTCATTCCATTACTGTCCACACCATGAAAGCCATGAAGTCCTAAGCGCCACCGCAAATGCTTCACCCGATCAACTGCCTGACGAGTCTCACACAAGAACACCACCTTGGGGAGGTTAACTTGGCATAATGCCAATAAATCTCGAACTGTCCGGGGGTTCCCCATCCCCCGGCAGTTCCAAGCTAAAAGATTCATTGGTTTCGGCGGCACCCCTCGAAGGAGCCCGCCGATCTCATATGTGTATTTTGGCTAGATGAAGTATTGCCATTCTGGCGCATTCTCTTTGATTCAGAACCACAATCCTTATCCAGCCCAGGTGATCCAAGATTTTCCGGTCTATTCATATCAGATATGTCAGATTTCTTATTGGAGTCGTTAATAACCTCTATATCCATGTCATTAGCATTTCTCTTCTTCCCAGCAGAGCAAAGTGTGACAGTCTCCTTGCCGCTTTGACCAGCCCTCCTCCGAGAAAATTTGCGTAGAGCATGACGATGTATAGAGCTTTGTTCCGGAGGTATCTGTAGAGAATTAGGAGTGTTCACCTCCTTAGAAGTCAAACTCTGAAGGTTATTTCTTGATTCCGGCAGCGGTTGAATATTGCCCGGGGAAGCTGCAATAGAACCAAGAACTACCGTCTTTTGGGAAATTGCGTTACCTGATTTAGATTCACTGGGCAAGTCAGAAACTACAACAGGGGAAGCAACCGCCTTCTCCTTCAGGATCGAAACATTTAAATTGCCTTTGTCCTTATAAGAACTAGGAGGTTCGTCCGAAGGAACAACAGTCTTCTCCTTCGGGATCCAGTCGTTTGTGCAGTTATTCCCCTTATAAGCATCTGACCTCAACTGGAATTCATTCCGTTTCCGTGCTTCTTCCACAAACCTCCGACGAGGCGGTATAACTCTCATCCAAGCACCATAAGGTTTTCTCTGATTGCTACTAAGACTCACTGAGCAATCCTTGTCAATATGCCCAATCTGTCCACAAAGATAACAAAATTCTGGCAAATATTCATATTCGAGCGGGCACCAAATATCGTCATCAGGATTGCTCCTTTGGATTGTAATTCCGCGTAACAACGGACGACGAATGTCAATTCTGACTTTGATACGTAAAAACCTTCCGACTGCCATACCATTTTCTTCTACATCAACATCCAGGCATGATCCCAACTGCGAGCCAATCGCTAGCCCAGCTTCCTTCGACATCATTCCCATTGGGATCCTGTTGACACGGACCCAAATAGGAATTTCAGAGAATTTGAATTCCTCAATAGTCTTGGAAGCATCATAAGGAACAATCAACATAAGTTCATGGGCATGACCAATTGACCAGGGTCCATCTTCTAGCGCTCTTCTCCGTCCCTCAGGTTGGTTGAAGAAGAGTAAAAAAATATTATCACCCATCGGTTTGCATATGATACCTTTGGAGGGGCACCAAATCTTCCCTAGAGAATTTGAAACGATATCCGCGTGGACAGGCTTTCGGCTTAGGATCTTGCCTACAGCGTGCCATTCGGCATCTTCAATCTCCTTCCCAATCCGTTGCGGTATAGCAATAGGATTCCGCTCTGATTCTGAAAGCTGTAGAGTATTCATCATTCGACGTAGATCAGCGTCACCTTCCTCCATGACAGCAAGAGACTGAACGCGAGGAGAGGGCGGGCGATAGGACAGGCGTGGGAGGCGGCGGAGATGGGAGCTGCGAGGTCAGGCAATGGAATAGGCACAGAAGGTGGCGGAGATGGAAGCGGCGAGGACGGCCGATGGAAGGCGCGAAAGGCGGCGGAGATGAAGCGGCGGAAAAGGCGGCGAGAAAACAGCGATGAAACTACAAGGAGCTAGACCGTTCTCGAGTCGCCAGGCGATCGCCTTTCGCCGAGACGCGTGGACTCACTAAGGAGACTAATACACTTGCTTGCACAGTTAACATGAAATCTGTACATATCATGCCCTCACTAACTTGTTAAGTAGTCTCTTTTTTTTACCGCCATTTCCTCAGATGTACATTACTAATTTTGCAAAGAAATATTTCATTTCGTTCTAATTTTGTGTATGATCTCAAAGTACTGGTTTCACCTTAAAACCTGGCCAGGACAATATTGCCATGAATGTGTAGTTTTCTCTTCAGCAAATTACCGTTCAATGACACATTAAGCTTTTCAGCCACCGTGATTAGTTTTTTTTTACGTTTACCACAATATGGTGGTAGATATTAGCAAAATAAATATCATTATAAAACATTCAGTGAGGGGCTTCTGGTCTACTTCTGCTGCTGTACTGCATACAGAAATTTACGACTGTAAACTGAATTTCATTGACCTATATGGTTTGAATAAACTTCTCGCTTATCGACGGACATAATTTTTTTGAGGTAAAACAATAACAAATTACTATGCGTATAAAAAATTATAAGAACAATATAAACAATTGATTTTGGATCCTGACTAAGTGGCATTTCGGAAGTGAATATCTCAGGGTTCAAATGTGGGTATTTCTGCATTGAGACCATGGGATGCCTGGTAGAGAAGCCTGGGCAGTATACTCCTGTAGGGGTCCTCCCCTCTCTTCTCCTTCAGATACTCGATGCAGCTCTCAACTTCAGATTTGACATGCACATAGAGGTCCTGGGCCTTCTCTCTGTCTCTTAGCTCCTTCTCCCTCCCTATGCAAACAAGAAAACAATTGAAAACTAAAACCAATTCTAATAAAACATCAGATCTTAGAAACAGATGTGCATGTATTCCGTCTCATTTTCCGATTACTGAAAAAGAATAATAAGGTTAACCTGTCATGGATATTAATAGGAGATCAGTAGTGCAGTTGTTTAGAGATGTACCCCTTGTTTCAATAGGCTTCCCAAACATGAAGTAAAACCTCCCTGGTACTTTTGGCGTTAGCACTACGGGATGCATGTCTTGATTTTTTATCTCCCCCGTCGAATCAGTCCTTTGAAACCACAAGGTAAATCAAGATCAGTGAATTCTTTTGGGCAAAGTCTTTTGGAGACATAAAATAAAACTCATTTCTAAAATAAAATTAAAATATTTTCTAAAAATAAAGGTAAAAATATATTTTTGGTCACTCAACTATTGTCAAAGTCTAAGTTTGATCCCTCAGCTCTGCATTGGATATTCTCTGTCTCTCAAGTGTCAAAATCGTCTAGATTTGTTCTCTTGCCCACTGAAAATGGTTTTGACGATAACGTGGCGGCGGTTTAACACGTGCAGCCAAATAAGCACACAAAATCGAAAAAATGTAAGAAAAATGGGGGAAAAATCAGGAAAAATAAAAAAAATTAAGATATTTTTTTGGAAAACTCAGCTAATTAAAAGAAATTTTGGGAAAAATAGGTTTAAAGTATCAGAAAATTTAGAAACAAATATGCAAATATTGGAGTATTTTAGGAAGTTGAACATTTATATAAAAAACCAGACTTTTGTAATGAAAATTTACAAGAAAATTTAGGAAAAATTGGAAAATAGAAATTTGAAGGAAATTAGAAAAAATAGGGGAAAATTAAAATTTTTAGAAAAATCAGGAATATTCTAGAACAGTTATTGAAAAATCTGAGAATTATAAAAGTTCAAACATTCAAAAATATAGAATAAGGAAACCTTTTGAATTTTATCCAAATACATGATTTTCTATAATATTTTTGAATCTTATGCATTTTTAGAATTCCTATAATCTTCAATAACTTTTCTTGAAAGTTTATATTTTATATTTTTTCTGATATTATTTTGTAGTTTTATTTTTTGTCTAATTTTTCGGGCTGACTGGGCTGTCACATGTGTGAAACAGTTGCCATGTCATCTTCAAAACCACTTCCAGTGGGGCATAAGAACAAATCAAGATGATTTTGACACTTAAGGGACTAAAAATATCCAGTATAAAGTTGAGGGACTTAACTTAGACTTTAACAATAGTTGAGGGAGCAAAATAAACTTTTTTCAAAAATAAAATTAGAATATACCTTAGCTTCAAACCATCTTCATTTAGCTTCTTGTCAAGGATGTCATAAAATGGGAGCTTCAGAAGATCGTTGTAGTCCAACAACACCTGGGTAGTAAATTGATACTAATTAACATAGTCATGTGACTAATAATCATAGAAGATTCATAGTGAACAGTTGCATATACGTCCAACAGTGAGAAACAACATTGTTTCTACACATTAGATAAATCGAGAGGATGACAAAAGAAAGATAACATATCTTGTAGGCTAGCACTTACATCACATATATCATCTTCTCCAACCACTCCAAAGGGTATTATTGTTGCTCCAAATCGTGATGCCATCCTCACAAATTCAGACTTCTCCGGCCAAAACAACTTGTATTCCTCTCCCTGAAAATAACTATATCATCTTCCAAAACAATCGATATTTATACTGTCTCCAAGATAACCTATTTTGCTCTCTAAGCCAAATTCTTACCTTCCTATGAAGAGCTTCGCGGGCACCTCCTGGGTACAGCAGCACGAAGCGCTTCTCCGAGAGAAGCTTGTAGAAGTTCACTGCCGTGACAGGCACAGCGCCCATGATCCGGTGGAGATCAAAGTGCGACGAGTCCGGCATGAGCTGCTCTGAGCTCTCACTGAACATGAACGGATGCGCTAAGCCGCGGATGTGGATTCCGGTGCTCCTCAGCACTCCTGTCACCAGTGGTCCAAGCTCAAACCCCATGAGCATGTGGTACCCAACGAGCACGGCAGGGCCTTCCTCTGGAAGCCCTGCGAGGCCCCTTACTATCTTCCCATCAGGCAGTGTTGATAGCATCACTGGGTCGGTGGCAAAACTCAGGATCCTGAAGTTTCAGAAATTCAGTAGCAGTTCAGCCTCATGTAACAGCTGGTTACTCAAACAGTAGGAAACTGCATGGATCCCGAACAAATCAGAGACTCGAGCGGTTTTCTTTTAGCGGAGCATGGAAGCACTCCTCAAGTTCAAACTTTGGGGAAATGGTACCTGTCGCGATCGATGGCCTGTCCGAACTCATCAGGAGTTGGCGGTAGATAGTCTGAAACGAAGTCCATCTGCCTGGTGCGGCGATAGTACCCAGCTCCTTTAATGGTTGTTGCTAGATCAAATTCACTTTCCTGGCAGATATATTGGGGAGTTATTGATTAGAATTTATTAGAATTTATAAATGCTTGAAAACTAGAATTGTCTGTGCTCATGACTTTTATGCAAGTAGTGATTCTGGTAATTTTGTCCATGGAAAAAGTGGTGCTTAAGTGTAGGACAAGAATTTAACTGAATGAATAAAGAAAATAGGCTGTTCCTCTATGTCTTTGATCGATGAGATCTTTAGCATTTTGAATGGTCTCCCGGATGATTGGTATTCAACATAGTGTAATGTAGACGAGAAATGATATTTAGCTATCTTACCAACAAGATTTTGTGGCCATTATCTCTGAAATGACGGATTCTGCATTTCTCCAGCATGTCATGTAGCCTTTCAGCCTCTTCGCGGCTTGGTAGCAGTTCATCATTTCCACTGAGAAAAAAGTACACCAACTTCAGATCAAGTCTAAATGAGGATAATATGTTCAAAAATAAAATTATTAGAATGTGACAAAGAGTCCATGTAAAGCATGTGCGGACTATGTTCTTCTCAACCTTAGCAGAACCAAGAACAATGAGCACTATGCAAGGTATTCTCAATCCCTTGTAATATGCTATTTATCAGGTAAAGAGAAACTCCAATAATGTTATTGCAAGGGAACATTCTTCCCAGATCTCAACTGTTGTTTGTCAGTATGCCTATTGCAGATCATACCTAGCAAGCACCAAAGTCTGGGATTTGACTGCATGTAAGCGGGAATTGACAAATGATGACGCTGTTCTCAACATTTTCATCTTCCAAACAATGGACTCCTTTGGCAAAATATCAGCCAAAAACTGCAGAAAGAAACGCATAAAAGCATCATTAAGATTGCAGCATACAGATAAATGTGGCGAACCATATATCCAAGAGAATGCCAAATCTATTCATAAATTAACTGACAAAAAGTAACATCTGCTAGGATGTGCATACATGACATTAAGAAATCGACAGCAGTTTCCTCAATGCTTTGCAGCTCACCATAAGAGAAGGCAACAAACTAGTAGTGATCTCCAATAATGCCTGACCAGCTCCACCAAAGGTTGATGGCATCTTCATGAAGTTGCCTAAAAAGATTGAACTGTGATCAGTAGATGCACATCAAGTTTGTTGTTTATCTAACAACCAAAAAATTTCCATATAGAAGTAGAGCAAAACCTGTCAGGAAATTTAGGAACTGTGGAGTGCTCAAATGGAAGGGCTCAGGGACCAAATCTAAGAAGACTGAGAGAGACTGCAGCTGCGACTTATGGAAAGATGTCCCTGCAAGATGCCATACAAAATATGATAAGTTAATAAGCACTTTTTACCTCTGAAACAATAGATCAACACGAAATAATGGATAATGGAAGAAAGACCTGGGTTGACTAGGATCAGTACCAAATCGATATCTCGGTTTCGTACCGCCACGGCAAGAGCAATGCACGCTCCAACAGATTCTCCAACAAGATAGACTGGTCTGTCTGGTGCTCTTGAGCTCTCTGATTTCACTGTCCTCTCTACATACTCAACAAGTCCTGCAAATTTCAGAGATTTTATTAGTCATGCCTCAAAATATGTGGGAAATACGCAAGCCGGAATTGCAAGATTATTAACATGAAACTCGCTAAACTACAAGCACATGAGCATTTTCCTTGATTCTTGAGGAGTAAGTCATGGCGTTCGTTTACTCCATTCTGAAAGAAAAAAAATAATCAATCCACATCAAAACACGTACTTTCGAAGGGCGTACGGTCTTCTACAGGTATATGCAAGCACCACATCTCGAACATCCTGCAGAACAGAATCTATCATTAGTTGCAGTGAAGAAAAAAGCAATCATAGATTGCATCCAATTGCTCTTACTTTGCTAATCTGCCGTGATGCCGGATCAGTCCTAAACCAACTCCATCAATTCCTGCAAAATCGAAATAATAAACAAAGTTACTCCTTTTTCCTTTCAAATGGCAGAAAAGAAAGTGATAGGTTCGTAAAAAAAAAGAACAAAGTGATAGAAATTTTTTCAATTTCCAATAACCCAGCCATGATGCAGTCGTCGGTAACAGCCAAAAAAATGTAGTCATGAATGGTCGAGATAAAGATGGCAACAACAAATCTCTATCTGGCAAAAACAAAATCTCTGATTCAGTGGTTCTACAACTGAATCCAGGCTTTGAACGTAGCACGTTAGCTGCATCCAACAGAAAAACAGTACAGAGGTCACTGTCCATCTGACCCTGCCACTTCCAGTGGGCACCAACTAGTTCAAGAATCAAGAAAGCCCTGTTTTCCCATGCTAATAGTAGTCAGAAAGCAATATATGGTCCACCGAGGCTTGTGTATGACATTGTCAAACTGCTTATGGCTTCGGCAGGATCTGAAAGTGACCAGGCAAATCAAGAGAATTGGTTGGCATGATCAGGCAAGTCACCTAATCTTCGATATCATGTCTCTTATTTTAGTGCTAGCAGTTGCACACTGTAAACGATAGAAAACATCAATAAGGCAGTACCACAACTCGGGAATATTCAAGTTCTTGCTTTGCCACTTCGTCAGAATTCAGAAGCATGAGAATATTCAAACAGCTCACTCTGACCACAGAAAATCGAAAAGATATCACATATGGGTCTCTTCCATTCAAAAGAATTTTAAAGGATTGCAATCCTCAGAAATTTTCTCTATGTGAATTATCTAATTTGCAAAATTGTAATGTATTTTTCTTAATGATTCATTTATACTACATTTTATAGAAAATTTTTCATTGGCTTTAACCTCTTCAAAAGATTTCTATATTTTTCCTATGAGCAATGAAACATCACTCAATCCTGTAGGTTTTTTCAAGATGGCATGACATCAGAATTCTATGTTTTTCCTATTTCTACGTTTTAAGAATTCTACGAATCAAAGAGGCCTTACATGTTATTTTAGAATCTACGTCAGTCAAATATTTTAATATTTAATCATTAATATAATTTTTTTTTATCAATATCTACAATACTAAACTGATTATACTAGGTTCACCATAAAATATAATTTTATAATCAAACCATAACCTTGTGGACTGTTGAGCTGCTTAGGTCTTTTTTTTTCTATCAGTGCACTTTCATGTTTCCTATCGGGTTTTTTCATGAAGCTCTGCTACCTTTTCCACTATGTTTTTTTTTAATGAAGCCATAAGGTAGAGACTCCTCTACCTTTCTCCTTATAAAAAAAAACGTTGATGACTTGTTAATGTTTAAAACGATATATTATAGCACAAAGGGAGTAGAAAACAGCAACAAGGCAGTACGTACAACCATTTGGGAATATTCGAGTTATTCAAGGTCATGCTTTGTCACTTCGTCATAATTCAGAAGCATGTGAATATTCAAACAGCGCACATGGACCATAGACAATAGGAAAACATGGAAGTATTTTCCAACCCTAGCAGGAGAAGAAATGCTCGTACCGGGTAAGTAGAGCAGCGTCGGCGCGCCAGGGACGCGCCCGCCGGCGCCGGCGCCTCCACACTCGAGCGGCGAGAACCACCTCGGCGGCCCGCCGTCCGGCCGGCGCGCCATCTCCCGCGCCGCCTCCACGTACTCCCTCACTCCTCTCCTTCCCGCCACCACCGTCGCGTCCAGCGACGACGACGACGCCGCCGCCGGCTTCCACGGCGCTCCGCCCCTGGAGGAGGTGGACGCGCACGCGCTCCACCGCGGCAGCCGCGCCCTCCTGCGCGAGGCCAGGCGGGGGAGGAGGGGCCGCGGAGGCGCGACGGTCGACGAAGTGGCCGCGGCTGCAGCCATGAGCGCGAGGAGAGGTTGCGTGCGCTCAGCTGGTCAGCTCTTGATCGCTGGCGTGGTGTAGAGCAGTGCTTACTTGCGTGTTACCGTGTTAATGTGTCGTCGTGTGATCTGAGAAAGACTTGGAGAACGAAGAGAAGAGGCGACTTTGAGAGACGTGTCTATGGAGGACTGCCCAATACATGGCTTTGTAGTTAGCAAGTCCGTTCATTTATAGGCACACATGTTGCCATAGGTGTTGTTTTCTTTTTGCCGTGTCAGACTAAAAAACATTGCAACAAGATCACAACAAATTTAGTGCAGCCCTGTCCAAGTGAGGGCACGGTGATCGTTTCGCGTGGCTCAGAAAATGGTATTTTGTGTTTTCTTTAAGTACAATATAGACACACATTAAGTATAATATGGACATACATAATCCACACATATCACTTATACTTAGGTACACACGGCATATCTTCTAAGTACTTAGCTAATGGATATGAATTCGAAAGACAGGTCATTTTCCGAAATGCCTTCGCAGAGCTTAGAGAGGATTAAAGTTTGTGGTTTTTCACATAGAAATTCTTTTTCCAAACACACATCTAAATGCTTGTCGTTTTGTGTCAAAAGGATACCGTCAAGATAGTTTAAAAACAAAATCGCAACCATACACAAATCAGCAGGAACAGAAAAGAAGAGAAAAAGGCCAAGCAAAACCTACAAAGCTAACCAAGAACAAACCTAAACTAGCAAAAGAAGTACAAAAAGAAACTCAACCATTGCAACTTAGGCAGGTTGAGCAAGGGGAGCCAACGCGTCAGGTGGTCTCGGGTGTAGAGGCAACTCTCTTACCGTAAGTCGCCCCTGCCTACTTCTAAATATCGGCCTCATTAAGGATCGAATTGACCAACGTTGCACGTTCCGACTGCACACAATCAAACAATAGCCGTTGAGCAACCGCCAAATTCTCCATGGTGTCAGGATGATCAGCGACCTCACCGCCTTGGCACTTCTAGACCTGGCCCTATCTACGACTGACTCGGACCAAGATTTAAAATCATCATCCGCCTAGGCAGGATTGTCTGCACACCATATTCCCACAAGACGTGGAACTAGACCTGCCTAAAGAAGGCGCAGCTAGTCAAGAGATGTGAGATTGTTTCTTCTTCCTGGTCGCACAAAGGGCACACATGCGGGTGTTGCAGTCCTCGCTGCGCCAATTGGCTCGCCGTCCAACACCAATTTGCCTCTCCCAACCATATAAAGACCTTGCACTTCAACAGGGCCCAACATTGCCAAATCCGCCTCCAGTGCAGCGTCTCAACCTGTCCGGCAGAGAACGCACTATAGGTAGACCGAGTAGAATAGATACCCGAAACTGCCCCATGCTAGATGAATTGATCCTCGGCCTCCAGGCTTGACTAGAAGTTGTCAATGATCTCCACTAAGTGTAAGAATTTTCGCTTAGGTTAGACCTGATTTATTAAAAATTTTGTTTTCAAAATAAACACACATGTGTACTCTAAATAAATATGGCATACCATGCCAATTCTAAAGATCAAACCTATGTGGATAGAACAAGCTCGCACCCACCATTAAACCACAAGCCTGAAGCGACCCTGCACACCACTGCATGGTGTAGTGTGCTAGTCTTTGACATAATACAACGAAATCTCATTTCATTATATTACATTCATCAGAATGTACAACAGAAGCATTGATGGTCCAACGACTATATAATTACAAACTCCAATACACGAAAGTTTACAACTCAACTGAAATACAATAAGATACGTTCGGGTGAAAGTAACAATGGAAATATAGAACTGAAATTAAATGCAAAAAACTATATGAACAAAGTTTTATTTTTACTACAATTAGTTCTATACTATTCTACTATTGCTCTATTTCTATCACTTCTTGTTCCCTGTAGTCGATGTAGTAGTCGACTCCTTCGATTCCTCCAGTCAGGTCCAGCTCTTCTTTTCCTTCTTGGACTTCGACTTCCTCATATTCGACCTCTAGCGGTTCAGAGTCTAACAAAGGATAGTTTACGTAAGGGATGAGTACAGAAGGTACTCAACAAGTCCATGAATAGCAAAAGGTGTTTGAATGATTATTTCTACTAGGACATCAATCCTCAAGAATATGCAGTTTTTTAATAACATTTCTGGGCAAAAGTCAAGTTTTAATATTCTATGTTCAGAAGGATTCACGGGTCGTTAAAACCTCCGATGGTTCCTTTCCCGCCACGATCGCAGTTCGTACCCAGAACAAGGAGTGACAATGCCACACTTCAAATACACTCTGCAGAGGTGCGCTACTTTACCCACAAGTGGTACTTAGCCTTCACGCCGGTACGAGACCCATCACACTCCCATCGGTGCGTGGCCAGGTCTAAGGTTCCGAGTCTTTTCACCCTTCCCTTGGGCAATATCTCCCCTTACGTAGTCGATCCAGTACCGACTACCCACCTCGTCATTATAGCGTACTTTTCTGAAGAATTTCGGGGACATAACGCCTCCCCAAGCGTAAATTCAGGGTTTATCGCTCCCCTGGGTGAGGGACATAACACTTCCCCAGGCGTTACGATACATCCATTCCTGGGAGATATGCAACAAGAAGGTGTTACTTGACTCGCCTGTCCCATAACAAGTCTTGCGGTTAACGCTATCTATACGGCCTGAGAATGCCAATTGACATTTGTTATTAACCTTATTGTGATACCATATGCAATGGAACCCTGACCACCCCACAAGTTCCATACCGGAGTTCCACTGCCCACCAATATATGATTTAACGAATCATAATGCAGTTCATTTATTAATTATCACAAGCCAGGTGATAAGAAGAAGAAATTTGCATTTATATTGATAGAAATAATTCACAAACATGGATAAGAAATGAACTTGCCTTGAGATGCATAAGAAGTGTAGTGAGAGGTCTCTTCGGACGAAATCGGCAGAACTTCGGGATCTAAAGTGGAATAATTGTCCGATAAGGACTATTTCCAAAAGAATGGCAATTGTACATGTATATATGCATGCTCATGTCGATGGGGTTGATTTACAAGAATTTGGATTGAATGGATGATGTGGACTACCTTGTCAAAGACAATGCAATAGATGATATCTATTATAACTTTCTTGATTTTTTTATCTGCTCTATCTTCTGAGTTTACAGAAATTACTATTAACAACTTCGCAACAAATTCGCGGGTGTGGTGTAGTTATTAAAGAATTGAAATCTGTAAATTTCAAAATATTTAAGGTTATGCAAAATCTTGATTTTTTGAATTTGTAGGGAATTACAGAAAGAGTATTAGGTTTTCTCCTAAAAGATATGTGTGTGTATATATATATCATTTAGATTAAAGAATTCTTACGAGTTATTTAAGTTGAAATAGGATTTTGGATCATTCAAGTTGAATTGAAGTATAATTCTCTTGTTAAAATTTCAAATTATGGGAGGAATTTCTATTAACACAAGAGAAAAGAAAACAAATAAAAAAATTCTGCTATTACTACATTGGGCTGGCCGTGGTCTTATTCTAGCCCAAGGCCTACTCAGCCGCAGCCCGATCTGCTCGGCCAAAGCCCTAATTGGCCTTGGTTTGGCCCACTTGGGCTCGCACGGTTACCCGGTTAGGGTAAACCTAACCGATCCCGGCCCCTCACTCCTCACAAGCCAGTGCCTCCCTCTGCTCCCTCACTCTCTTTCTCCCGACGCCTCCCCAAATCGCCGCTGTCCTTCTCTTTTCGGTTCCGCCGCCGGCTCCCCTCGGCCTCGCCACCATCGCCTTTCCCTCGGCTTCACCGCTGCCTCTCCTCCGGTCTCTCCCGTGGCACCGCCGGTCTCCCCAAAAGCCGCCTTGGTGCCTTGCCGCCTCGACGCCTTGCCGTCCTCTCGCCGATTGCCCCTGGAACTCGCCTCACTTCTGGCCCCATCACGATGCCCAGGATGGCCGGGCCTTGGCGTCGCAGCCCTGGCCTCGCCGGTGCTCCGCCAAGGCCCTCTTCCCGTTGGCGGTATGGTGTGGTTTGGTGCCGTTATCCAACATGATGCCTAGGTATCAAGTCTCAAATCTCATTACTGCCCTAAGTTCTTTGATATTAGGGATGGCTACTGTGCTCAGGTTTCTTCTGTGTTCTATGATTGTGATTTCGGTTGTTGCCGAAGTAGGGATTTGAGTTTGACAGTGGCTTATCTCGGGATATCACAACTGATCAGAATAGAAGCTAGCTTGATTGCTGATTCCTATTTATGCTGATGTTGGATGCTTTTCTTAGGGTTGACTAGATAAGAACAGATATATGCTTGATTCTTAGTTTATGTTCCCTGTTGGCTTACTCTTGAGACATATCTATTTATTTATATATGTGATGCATGAACAGATGCGACCTTGCTTCTTGTTAGAGAGGTCGAAAGGACCGAGGATGCCGACTAGAGGGGGGGGGTGAATAGGAGGCTAACTATTTTTCACTTGTTTTAACTTTGGTTATCAATTTAAGCCTTAACAGATTGCTAGGATAAGCTAGCTGTGTGACAGGTGAATGACACAGGCAATATGTAATATGCAAATTAACACTTAGCTGTCACACATGTGTCTAACACAGGTAAACTAAAGCCTAGAACAGATAAGCAAGTTAATCAGCTGTATAACAGGTAGCTGGCACAGGCAAGAGATGATATTCAGCAACTGAGACACAGCTATGCTAACACAGGTGTAAAGGTAATCAATCACAGATGAACAAGATGTGAATGATCAACACAAGCAGGCAAGTCTAATGAATATCTAAAAGCAATGTAGAAAGTACTCAGAGAGACAAGGTGTTTTTCACCGAAGTTCCCTACTCTTTACAGAGAGGTACGTCTCCGTTGGAGAGGTTACTCCGAAGAGATCGCTAGCACTAAATTGTGCTTGTTCTCCGAGTACCTGAGTGATCAGGCCTCTTCCTTTGCTTGTGGAAGTCCTTTAGCCTAGCAGCAGGTAGACTTCAGATCACTTTCACAAATGTCTGGTTCAACCCACACAAGCATGGGTGATACCAGCGACTCCTACGCCCGTCTAGGAGTAGACACTCCAAGAGTAACAGATTCAGCAGCAAAAACTCTTGGAGGAGCCTATGCTATTTGCTCAGAGACTCTAACTCTCGTGAACTAACACTTATAATGTTTGGCTTCTGTTCTGAGAGTAGGAGGCTTTGCAACGGTTGAATATGATTCACTGGATTGAGCAAGGTTGAGGTTGAAGACCTCTCCTGGTCCCCTATATATAGGGTTCACAGGCACCCGACCATTACACTGTTGCCATGTAGGATTAAGTGAGTCACCGGTGACAGACACCGGTGACACAGCCAATCACACCGCCCAACTATAACCGGCTCGAGCAGACCGACACATGTGTTACCGGCGGCACAGACAGGTGAACCCTTAGCTGACGTAGTCTAACTACTCAGCCCGATCTTGGCACACTACATGCCCTCAGCGCACAACTAACTCTGATCCCTAATAAGGAGAGAACCTCCGACAGTCTTCTGACTCGGCAGACAGACCATCGCAGTGCAGGTCCCTTAGCATTTACAAGCTCTCCCCTGGTACAGAGGTGTACCTGAGTCACAGAGCGAAAGACCACCTGTGACACAGCTGTGTCATACCGGTGGCTCTATCCTCTAGGGTTTTTCTACCGCTAGCACTACAGAGTGCTAGCACAAGCTAGTTTCACACTTGTGCAAAACTGTTGACACATGGCTACTGACTTCAAAGCATCAGTGCCATTGTCCAACACTCCGAGCATTGAGCAAAAGAACTTCCAAAGATTATTACTGCTTCATCCATCTTGATAGTACGTGTGTTTCCTATGGACTCAAAGAAACTAGCAAATCTAGGCTTTACCTGCCACCAACTGAAATCACGGCCCTTGACGCATCAAGCCACCATCACCTTGCTTGCAACTCCTTGCACAGCACCGGCTTCCTCACAGCTGTGACATAGCTGCCTAGCACAGCCATTCCCTTGTCCTGGAAACCACCTTTGTACTTTTGGGTGGTCATCTTTTCCTTGATGACCCTTCTTCCTAGAACCTCTTAAACCTGCTTACACTCATTGTAAACATTAGATTCCAGTTTGAGTTGCCATTAACCATCAAAACCAATTAGGAGCCTAGATGATCTTTCAGAGGTTTATTATGATGAATCTTTGATTCTGATACGTGGAGGATGATAACAGATCCTACCTTGATATGGTGCTTGTTATGGGGAGTCTTTTATTCTGTTTTATGTGGAAGAATGAGAAAAGATGCTACACAATCTCTTAGCTACATCCTCCTATATTTCTCTAACTCTTTCTTATCTGATTTCAAAACTGAGAAGAACATATCACTATATCTTCCTTGATCTTAATAAGAACATATACTACACTCTTCTTTCTATAATTCCTTACTCCCCCCCCCTATCTATTTTAAGAACAAATATTATCCCAAGCTTAGCTTATTCTCTCTTTCCTTTAACTACTTCTCAAAACTGATAAGAACATATTACTTATCCATGGTTATTAGATATTTTCATTTGCCCTAACGCAGGTCATTTCTATCAAAGCTTTATACTGCTTACTAAGCTTCTATACTTCTTACTGTGGTTGGAGGCTGGTTGGTGTGGTCATATGAATAAGGCATCTAAAGCTCTATTTATAGGGATTTGGGGCTGATATGCTAGAATTTCAAAAATGGCTAAATCTTGACACCTATTAGGTGACTCACTGCAAGGATTGGTGAATAAGCTAGTTGGTTGTCACTTTGATATTTATCCCTACCCATGGTTAAGCTGGAGGTGGTGATTTTCACATATACTGCTAACATGCAGCTGCTTACATGGCAGCTCTCAGGTGAGACTTATCTCTTTCAAGCTTGAGGTGGCATAAACACTGCCACCAGCAGCTTAAGGTTGAGTTATTCCTCTTGGACAGGTTGATGTTAATGTGGATGTTGCCTATTATTGAAGGATGTCGGCTGCTGCTAAATTTTTAAATGTTTAGCATTTTGAGATGCCTAGGTCCTGCTGGATTAACACATGAAAGCAGACCTTAACTCCTTTTTAAAACAAAATCGGCTGCCTAATGGAGGTTAGTTTAAATAAAAATTGGCTAAAGGGGTTAACTTGTTGCCTTGGTTGCCTAATCATATTCAGATATCTATTTGTTGCCTCTTGTTACATGATATGTTGCCTTAAGAACAATGCATGTTGCCTTTAAGAATCGTTGTCTGTTGCCTAATTGAAAATAAATTCCTAAGTCAATTTAACTCACTTGAATCCAGAACCAGTTCTCTGGATTCATAAAACTAGCCTCCTAAAACAAATGCATTTCCAAAAAGAAATGCAACATTTTAGTCTTTACCAACAATTCTCTTTTTGGAGTATTTCTTTTATTTATGTGCAGGCTGAAGAAAAGAATTGAAGACGAAGAAAAATCGAGGAAAAGATTGAGGATGAAGATTAGCAATAGATAGGACTTTGTTTTTCTTGTAACATATATGCCTTGTAACATTTAAATCATTTGTATTTGTAACTGAGTTATTTGAATATACATGTCTTTATGATACTCATGTATATACTCATATATATATATATATATATATATATATATATATATATGCTAAATATTTTATCGGATATATCAAAAATTCTAAATTTTACTCCAATTTTTAGTTATGCATGAATGCAAAGAAAAGAACTCAACTTCTAATCTCAGTGTTTAGGTTTTAGAAAATATGAGCCTTCACAAAGCCCATCTATTAAATGAATGATATGGCATGAATGAAAATATTTGGAGTGGTTCTGCAAGGGTCGTCAATCTCTTTAGTGATATTTATCGATAACGAGAAGATAACTAAGGAAAACTTGGTAAGAGCATCTCCAATCCACTATCCATCTCACTATATATAACTATATTTTAGCAAAAGCGTCGAAACACTCCTTCCAACCGGCTCACCATCCTCCTTCCCATCTATCGGGGCTCCCCATCCGCTCCTCCTCGCTCGCCAGAAGTAGCGAGGCTACCTGGCTCACCATCCCCCAACTAACTCCTTCCGGAGCCTTCCCTCCCGCCACCACGGTCGACGGTGCCACCACCATAGGTTCGTCCCTTCCGTCACATCCCTCCCTCCCTCCCTCGCCTAGAGCCACGTCCCCACCACCACCATGAGAGCTCCGTGCGCCACGGCCCTGTCTAGCGCGACGTGAGGCGACCCGCCCACATGGCGGAGCACCTCCTCCTGCTCCTCCACATCGCGCACGGGCAGTGGGGAGGGGGGACGACTGGGGGGGGTGGGCAACCAGAGGGGAAGGGTAAAGGGGTGGGTGGCTAGATCCAGAAGGGAAGGGGCAGTGCCGGTAGATCCAGGCCGAGGCAGTGGCCGCGGGGCTGTGGGCGGCGGATTTGGCATGGGGCCTGTGGTGGCAACAGTGGTGAGTAGCGGTGCAGTGTGGGAGAGGTCGGCGACAGGGGCTGTGGGATGGGATCGAGAATAGAAGAAGAGGATCAAGATGGGGAAGAGAGAAATGAGAGAATAGAGAGAAGACGTTGGTTATTCTAGATACCAGCTGTTTAACTAATAAGAATCTTGTAGCAGATCTTACTTCTGACTCTTTTTTATGCTAACTAATGAGACTTCATGTGGCCGTTATATCAAGTTGTTAAGGTTATTTAAATCTTTGCCATTATATCAAATTGTTGAGGTTATTTAAATCTTGCCGAAGGATGCATCTGAGTTGATCCCAAATGCAATGTAATTCCTGCTGACTTCTCCTAGCTTTTCATGCAACCATTCGGTGTGATGGTCAAAATGTTCAGTTAATTACTTGGGTGATCTATACTTCCTTTTTTGTACTAGAGATGTCTTATTTTGTTCAATAGGTAATATGTGTAATGAATTTCTTCTAATTTCCATTACGTGGGTTGTTCTGTTCATATTAGTGCTGACTACATTATCTTAAGAAATATTAGTGCTGACTAGGACTTCATCGATGCATACATAAAGAATGTAGCCAGAAGTTACTGCACAAAGTCTCCATAGTCCGTACATATACATGGGACTGACACCACCAGTGACTCCACGTGATCAACCTGCAAGCTTGCAGCAAAGGTCACTAATTTTTTACGCCATAACTTCATTGATGGCATAAAATATACTTTTAGTTAAAATATTATTAATACAATATTGAAATACTGAATATAAAAAGTAGGAGAGCGCGGAGATACGAGAAAAAATTCTTTTAAAGAGACTTTCTATATATAGATATAGAGAATAAGATTCAGAGGTGGGTTGAAAATGCTCTAGCAATCGAAATCACATCAAATTCATAATGTGACATGTGCTCAAAACAAGAGTTAATATATTAGAATCGCCATTTATTAGAGAAGAGATAGACGGTACGAAACTATCAATAGCTGCCGACCATGGGATAGTAGCTAATCCTTACATGTTTCACGTGTCAAAGCAGCAACTAAACCAGAAAAGATTAATTAATCGAAACAAGGTGAACAGTCGACGCTGCTACGAGCAGGTGCACGGCTGCAAGATGCAACCGGGCGGCGACGGCGTCGTGGTCCACGAGCGGACGTGCACCAAGGCAGGCACGACCCGAATCTGTACCGGAGCCACTGGGCTATCGAAGTCCAGCACGCCGACAGAGTGAGAAGGTTCACTGGTATATCGGTTGTGTGATCGAAGTTCTGTTACAGTTTGGTACAGGGACAGATTTGGCCTTTTTTCAACTGGCGTCAGTTCGTACTTTGTATTTGCACACGCTTTCAACGTCAGGCAAGGCAACCATCTCTGCACTCTGAGCTTAGAAACTTCGTGTGCGTCGAGAAAGGTGAGGGCAGACAGACGCCAACACGATGCCAACAGTCGTGAGGACAAAGAACACTGGAAATGGGGAAAACGCATAACCACATAGAAACGGGGCAACTCGTGTCGTGCCTATGATGCGAGTGTGAACTCTGAGCTTCTCGTCTTAACTCTTTTTTAGCAGGACAGTGAGTGTTTGCAGTAATGGCTACTACGCTGTCAGGAATCGGGTTTGAGAGGCTGAAGCTGGCCAGATACTGAATGAAGACACCCGTGTCATGTGCAGCCACGAAACTACTTCGGTGAGAGAGAACATGGAATGAATAGATGGCCTGATGCATAGCACCATGGTGCTAATTCAGCCAACGAGTTCAGTTCAGTCCAGTCCAGTTACTCACACCTTCACCCACCATCATCGACATCGCCGTCAATGCCAACAGACTTAACAAAACGCTCTTTCACTCGCTTCCTCGTGTCGGCCCTCGTCTTCCTGGACTCGTAGCGGATGTGCTTCTCGTACCTGTACAATGTTGTGAACAATCGTCAGAAAGAAAGTTGGTGTAGAGAAGTTGCAGTGTAACTGCTGGTCAGGCAGGCAACTCTTGCCTGCGTGTCTTCCTTTTCTCCCTATAGCCCCTGCATTGCGCTCTGGCTGTCCATGTTCATTGCAGGCCTCGGTCCAGTCGCGGGTATAGTTTTGAAACGATAGTCAAAGATTTGCCGATTTCATTGATGAAGTAGAGACTTCTAAGGAAAGATTACAATGGTGCCGCTGCACACAAGACCACCCGACGCCATCCCGATCTAGTAGTAGTAGCAGCTACAGCAGTAGCAGTAGTTCTTCTCCTCCTTCTTTTGGTAGCTTAGGTCTTACTTGCTTTTTAGTTTTGTCTTTGTTTTGCTTTCTTGCCCTCTTTTCAGGGTGTTGTATCTTGGCGTTCTTTGCACGTACTCTTAGGTGTTGTTTGGATTAAGAGAATTAGAGATAAGTTTTAGAAAAACCGGATTTAAAGGGATTTTTAGGAATACAGGTTTTAATAGCTTTTCTGTTAATACTAGGTTTATAAGAAACCATATTTGGATTAATAAAGACTTAAACAGGTAAGTAAGTGACTAACATCAAAATTAGCGCCAAAGATAAATACATGGTTGTTGAGGAAAGGGTGGGATTAAAAAAGTTGTTGCCGTCAAGCATATTGGAAACGCGTTTTCGGAAAAACGGCAGGTACTCGTTTTTCTATGAACGTGAATTTTGAGGTTTCTTAAAATCAGGTTTTACGTATCCACGAGTTTGTTACATGATCCAAACAGGGTTTTAGTCATGGCCGAACGAGGGCTACCGCCCTTCTCTAATTATGATCATTAGAAAATGATTAGTGATTATTAATAATTATTAGTGATAATTAATATATTTTATTATTAATTAGTATTTATGATGGTAAGATTAGTGTTTAGTGTGTTGATTAATATATTATCGTAGATATAAGTATAGACAGTAAACTTGTGGCACCCCCAAACGGCTACAGCGACCGTCGATGGCGCACGAGGAGTACGAGCGAGTATGACCCTCCCAACATCCGTCGAGCTGAAGAACGAAACACGTACGACAGGGTGAAACACGAGCCGTGTACGAGGAGGCGAAACCCCTCTGGTGTACGATGAGGTGAAAGTCACTCTTCTATTGAAGTATTGAGCTAGGGTTACAAGATTATTCCTCCCCCTCCTCTCTTCCCCTAAGGGGTATTTATAGGGTTGGAGGATGGAAAAGGTGAGATTGCAATTTTGCCCTCACATGAGAGGGACTTTTACAAGGGTGTGGTCGTCATTTTCCATGCATAGAAGATATTTTAGAAGAATATTCCGGGCATCTTCGGGAATATTCTCTGGCATCTTTGGTGGAATTCCTAAGCACGTCAACGCAGTCCCTGAGAACGCCGACGCAGACCTTGATGACGACGGACCTCGGGACGATCGTCAGTGACGTCGATGTAGTCCTCGTTTTGACGTCGTCGACATAGACTTCGACGATGACGGACGTCGAGGACGTCGAGGTTGCCCTTGGCGGTATCGACGACGTAGACTTCGACGATGATGGACGTCGAGGTTGCCCTTGGCGGTGTCGGCGTAGACTGGGGCTGCCCTTGACGGTGTCAGGGTGGTCCTTGACGGTGCATGCGGAAGACTTTGAAAGCGGGCTAGCGCGGGGACCCCTACCCCAACATATATAATTAGTGGGTTAATTAGTATATGATCAGTAATAATAAAGATATTTTATTATTAATTAGTAAGTTTATGGCTAGTTTAGCATTGATAGGTGTTTAGTGTGTTTGTTAGTGTATAATTAATTATTATTAATAGAAATTAAGTAATATAATTAAATTAAATTGACTCATCCCATCCAATTTTCATCCCTCCAACCAAACAAAAGATTGGTTCATCCAATTCATCCAACCAAACAAAAAAATGGCTCGTCCCGTCCATAAAAAACTAAATGGCCCTAATCCATCCCTCCTTGCCCTCCAACCAAACGCACCCTAAGGGATCCCCTTACGGTGTAAGCCCCCTTCAGTTGCAATGTGGGACCACCGGCCATGCAGCAAAGCAGCAAGGTTGGTTCCCCACGAGCTAGGTTCAGGATGTCCTCATTCAGCCAGTTTGCAACCCCCCTCAGATTCTTTTGGAGTAGCAACAGGATGTAAGAAGGTGGAGAGCTGACTTGGGGGTATAGTTTGATCACCGAAAGTGTTTTACCTCGCAAGGGCTGCTGCACCTTCAGGAGAAGATTTCGAAGGTTCTACTAGCAGATGTGCAGTTCATTCTAGTCGATGGTTTGTCCGTTGTTGAGGAGCATGGGTTGATCTTCTATTCGTTGCTAGACATGGTAGCAGTGCTCAGCTGCAAATAGACACAAGAACACAAAACTTGAGATGTATTGTCAGAGTACTGCGAGGGTGAATCCAAAGAATTTACGCAATGGGTCTTCCTTAAAATAATGCAAGCCAAAACAAGCCATGAGGTTCTCAACCGTGTAATTTCCATATCATTAGAAAAACAAGAGGTCACTTTCTCCTTTTCTTCTCCTTCATCTCCTCTTCTTCCTCCTACATCCCTCGACTCTTATCTCTCTCTCTCTCTCACAGTGGTGTGAAATTTACTCCAAAATCAAATATGGCCACAAATGAAAGGCTACAACTACATGCACCAGATTAAGCATTTAAAGAGGCTCCAAATGAAAGGCTACGAACACTCGAACACACGTGACGTGCATACATTCAGATGCATAATCACATACCTCAACCATATTCTGGCGGGGGATGACTCCGAAGAGCTACTCCGGCGCGGGGTCGTCTTGCAGCTGCTGTAGGAGTAGCACGACCGGGATTGCCAAGAAGGACGCCGCGAGCGCGGCGCGCGCTATGGGCTAGCTTACCACCAACTATCCACATTGCGCATGAAGTCGTGGTATGCGGCGCTCTGTTTCGCTCGCGCATGAAATCAGGGTCATTCAGCACAATGATGGTCAGGGTCATTCGGCATAACAACGGTGGCTCAGCGGCCGTCGACGACGGTGAGCTGGAGGACGAAGCGGTCCTTGGAGAATCGGACGGTGAGATGGTACTCGCCGTAGCACCACTACCCCGCGAGTCGTGAAACGTCTTGTTGCAGAAGAGGCACGCGAATAGCGCACATTCTTGCTCATTGCCACCTTCCCGTCCTCCTCCTCGCCTTGGCAGCTGCCTGCCGGCACCAACACCAACCACAGGTCCGCTGCCATAGGTTCTGCCGCCTGCACATGAAGCCATGCCGACGTGGCTAGTTGGGATGCAAGTCAATATAACTAGCTCAGCTAACTTCTTGACTGCTACAACAATGTCACAAATTCCTCAATTTCGTGCTCCCTGGTGCATTTTTTCTCAAATTGATGCTTCAATTAGATTCTTAGAATCAAGGAAAGCCAAAGCCCTCACCTTGCCTGGCCTAATGTCACTGAAACCTCACTGGAGCCAGCTTTCTCGTTGCTGCGCAGTTTTGTGCCACCGCTCATGGCCGCCTCGCTGTTGCACGCCATCTCAGGCAGCAATGACGCTCCAATGGCTTTCCGTCAAGTCCAAATCGATAGATGATTAGCATGTGGTCATCGACTCATTCTCTATGTCTGAGTCCAGATCCGGCACAAGTGCCTATAATGAACATATATAAAAAGACGAAAGAAACACGAAAAGGCTTCAGTGGTTGCCATAAACATTTGTCACACGAACTTTTCGATTCGCTCTTCTCGATCGCATTTGAGTTTCTTGCAAGGCTTGAAACAACAAGTGGTATTAAAGGCCGGATATCTTAGAGATGTTGATGACTTTGGAAGACACTGAGAAGATGGCCAGAGATGATGGGCAGTCCGGCAACAGCAAGAAGCTAACGACGCAAAGAGCTACAGCGGTGCTAATCCAGCACTCAATACTCAATGACATTAATTACTGCATATGTGCCATAAAGACGAAAATCATCCTCCGCACCCTTGGAGTGTGGGCTGCAATTGAAGGCGACAACAAGGTTGATGAAGAACGAGACCAGGATGCCATGGTAGCAATTCCTCAATCTATCCTGGATTCTATGTTGATGACGCTCGCAAAATAGGAGACGACGAAGGAAGCATGGGAAGCACTCAGAGAGATGCAAGTCGGGGAAGATAAGGTGAAGCGGGACATGAGCAAGGGTGTTGAAAAGGCAGCTTGACAAGTTGGAGATGGAGAATGAGTACTCGATCAAGCCCACAAACTTGGTGAGTGAGATCTGTTCACTTCGAGGAAAGATCACCGACACTAAAGTCGTCGAGGAGCTGTTCTGATTTGTTAACGGTAAGTTCATTGACATAATCGGTACAATCGAACAGGTTGGAGATGTCACAACAATGTTGATATCTGAGGCGATTGGAAGGTTGAGGAAGCATGAAGAAAACAACAAGACTCGAAGCAAACCAAAGGAAGGAGGTGAGAAACTTTTATTCTCACGAGTTGAGTGGATTGCACAGATGGCCAAAGTAAGAAACAATAGTAAGAGCTCTAGCGGATGTGGATGCGGTCACAATGGAAGAGGATGTGGCCATGGCTGCACACGGTAGATCGCAAGGAGGTTACACGGAGCGATGCAGATCGCTTCACAAACGAAAGGAGACCTCAGGACTATGACAAGTCCAAGGTTAAGTGTTTTAGCTGCAATGAATACGGTCACTTCATGAAGGAATGCCAAACCAAATAAAAGGGAAAAAGGCAAACTGATAAAAAAGGATGACGATGACAAGCCCGCTCTTTTCATGGGATGAGATTTGTGATCTCACCCAAATAGTGACCGTCGTGGGCTTGGAGGTGATGCTGAATGTCACGCCCAGATTTTTCCGAATTTGATTTCAAGCATATCACCTCATGTAGCTAGGGCATTTACGATAGCCATAGACTCAATGCACCGAAAATCCGCACACACGCACTCCAGTCAAATAAAACCCTAATACGACAAATACCATAAGACAATACACGCACCGTATACATCGGAGCACCCGCGGTACCTCACCACCAGGTAGCCCTAAGCCGAGATGGATGACCTACCGAGAGTTTCATATACCCTCCATCTCTTGCCGCGCCCCGGAACCCTAGTTCCAGCCCTCGATTTCCCCTTCGTCATAATTAACCCAATTCCTTTAGAAACCCTACCCGGGAAATCTACCACTCCTCGGCTTTTCCGAAAACTTCAAAATAAATCGTGGAACAACCTAACCATATACTTAACTCCATCATGGCATAAAATGATAGTACCCAATTCGAAAATGTTCGCATACAAAATAAATAAACCTTAAGATTAAAATCAGCATTTAACTACAACCCATTAAAATAAGTTTCCAAAAATTCTAATAAATTACCACGACAATCCTTATAATCCCAAGAGTCCAAATATACGAAAACAAGGGCATGCCTAGTTTAAAAATCCGAAATGAACAATATCGAACACCTTCGTTAAAAATGCCACGGCGCATGAAATCTTGAGTAACTCCCAACCGACCGCTGTCGAAAACCTTGTGAGGCATCTTTCCATCCCCACCAACTTACCTACCCCAATAGCTCTCAGGGACAGCTCCGCGTTTAGTCCCGTCCAGTGAAAACCTACCTTATGACACACGGTAGAAATCGAATCCCCGTGCATACACTACTCTGTCGGTGCCAAATTTCTCCCCATCTCCTTAGACACTTTTTCCCCAACACCAGTGACATGGATGGATAGCTTGGCCACGTCCCACTTCTCCCTTGGCATGCCATGCCACCCTCGTGCGTACTCTGGCCGAGCTCCAGACGTGCTCCAGTGCCGGTCCGGCCACTGTACCCAGGCAGCTCGCCGTCCTTGCCACGCCACCACGCGCTGCAGCTGTCCGTTTCCCCTGTAGCCACAGCTCGAGCTCTGACCTTGTCTCGTCGCCGGCCATGCAGCAAATCCGTGGCCGCCGCCCCTCTAGCTCGCCGCTCCGCCTATAAAGAGGCCAACCGGGCACTTCTTCTTCCCCTATGCGAGCACTCCATTCCGCATCCGAGCTACCCGCCATGCCTTCCTAGGCCCAACCCCCACTCCAACCGTCGCCTCGAACTCGTTCGAGCTCCGTTTCCCAGCACGCCGGCCCCAAGTCACCGAGAGCTTCCCCGGTCTCCTAATCTGCACGGGTAGGTTAGCCACCCACCGAGCCAACTGCCGCCGTCCTCCCCTTCCTCAGCCGGGCACCCACGCCAAAACCCTAGCCTCACCAACCGCCCTAACCGCCGGAGTCGACCACGGTCGAAAATCCAGGCAAAGCCAATCGCTTCAACCACTGCTGTCTCCGCAAACCGCCGCTCCCCTGTTCTGGCAACCGACGCGCTCTCACCCAATCACTCGAGGCCGACCTGGTAAGGATAACGCCGACGCGTGGGCCCGCTCCCTCGGGTGAGGCCACGAGCAGGTAAAGAGCCGGCGCCTGCCGGGTTGCCGTTTCTCCCCATTCAAAGCGCGATTAATCCACTCTGACCCCAGTTCCCGCGTCCAGCCGTTGAACGCCGACAGCCCTAACCGCTCCTGTGTATTGAATGCACATTTAAGCTGTCCAAAAGCGGGTTTTAGCTGGGTTCTTTTATTCCAGAACTGGGCTGCCACCGGTTCAACCGGTTCGGGTATTTTTAGGCCGGTATTTGCAGATATAGTTCCGGTTCAGAGAAGCTAAAATTATATACTAACTTCTAGTTCAAACACATTTTCAAAATTTGAATCCTTTTTAAATTGAAACAATGTAAGATTAAAGAAGGGATAGTTCTCAGTAATTTATGCATCGTATATGTTGATTTCTGAAACATTTAAATAAATCTTTCCTTCCCGCCCAATGTACTTAAAGCATCTATAATGCATGATGGCTCCGAAAGCAAATGATTTGAAGCTGCAGTCTAAACCCATACTTATTCCTCTAACCATTACACCGTCATTTTATGTGTTAAACTTGCATATACCCATCACCCAAATATATTTGTTGCGCTCATAGACCTAAACCCTAGAACTTCGGAACTCTACCACTAACTTAAACCCATATATACACTCTCCCCGGTTTCCGCACAGAGCTACCGTTTGATTTAACAACCACTTGGATGAAACGGGAATCGACCTTTCAAAACCCTAAACCCTAACTCAACCCTAATACCCTTATTTTCTCTTGGTCATGCATAGCATCTAGCTTTATTGGAGTTATTTGGATTTCTTCTTATTTGGTGTTCTTTCGGCGCGTAGTTGACGGAGCGACGTACGTGCGCCAGGAGGACCCGGCATCACCCCCGCGTTCGGAGCAAGAGCAAGAACTGCCAGGCAATCATCCCCGCTTTGATCATGATTGAAATCCCATATGTGCAAAGTTATGAATATTTTGTTTGCGAACTCTGCATGCTATGTGAGTAATACCGATATTTTATGTAGAAATAGTTATACCCATTAGTTGCACGATACCTAGGTTTGAATATCCCACATTTGTAACCCTAGACACATTTATCGGTTGTTTCATGACCATTCAGATAATTAAGGCTATAGGTGTTAACCGCGCTTAGCCCTGCTATAGTTAAAAACCAAGTTTTGAAACAAGTTTTATAAAACCCGTTGGGATATGGGAAACAAAACCCCCGGGTAGCAGGTGCTATCCGAGGTGCCTTTTAAAGGAAAGGATTGTCAAAACCCAAAGAAAAGAGGAGATGGTTTCGATTCGGGTAAGAATAATAAGAGATGTTCGGGGATATAGAGCATCGGATGGAGCCATGTTCATCCGGGACGACATGGGGTCGGATAATGGAGTCTTACTCGAATCAGTTAAGGACCGAGCCTAAGTGCCGCTAAACCGGTTTCTTACCGTACGTCCACATGTCCTTTATGGGAAGGACTTGACTTAGTACCCCGGCAAGTATTAGAGTTTGGACCCGTGGGAAGTAGGAAGCATGTGCTAGGTGTTTAAAGTCCTAGAGATCCACCTACGCCGGGCGTTTGGGTGATGATGCGACACAAAGGTGGGGAGTCCCACTTTTGGTCCGGGACGCAAAAGTTGGGTCAACCACCTAGCGGGTCCAGCTCTGGTATGGAAGCGGGCGAATGTCTCGTTGTAACCATCTTGCCAATACACTATGTGTAGTGTATCCGTTAGCGCTCGGCATCAAGGGTGAAATTACATCTTGTGGGTAAAGCCGTACAACCTCTGCAGAGTGTTAAAAACTATTCGAATAGCCGCGTCCTCGGTTATGGACATGAACTGGCAAGGCCACACACTGGTTAGACTAAGTTTTGATTTCGAAAGTTGGGAAAAGGGATTAAGGACGTGGGCATGACGTGTCCACAGAGTGCAATTTATGCTACACGGCTGGTAGCAAGGAATTGCTGGAAGAGGCGCCAGTCGTGTTATCCGGGATAACACGGGCTGAGCGCGAATGAGACTCGCTGTACTATCCAGAGTAGTGCAAGCTGAGCATTAGGTAGAGAAGCTGGACATACTGCCCGGGGTAGTATGGTCTGAGCTGTCTCGAGGATAGAAAGAAAAGAGGTAGCCGGGTCTACCTCAAGAGTAATTCTTTTCGCTTTACTTTAAACAGTTTTACTAAATTGCCTTGAATCTACTATTCGTGTATTTCAATTAAGAACTTACTTTTTCGCACAACAACCAACTTAGGGTCAAGCTATTCCTCGATATATTCCCCGCATGAAATATTGCCGTATACTCTTTCCTGTGGGGATAGCTTGCGAGTACATTCAATGTACTCACCTGGCTTGTTGATTTGGCCAGAAGAAGAAGAAGAATTCTGCTTCGACGAGGAGGATACCGACTTTGAGGGCTAGGGCGCTTCCCCAGTCATTTGCCTGAGGGTTTGGCATATTGATGGGTCTATCTACGTATCTTTTATGTGTTTCCGCTGCAAGACTTTGAATTCGGCCAATAGGCCCTGTTATGTTAAAGACTCTAAATGGATTGTATTGTAAAATATTCGGTAATGTATGACGACGTTATCAAGTTCTTGTGTGTGCCGGCTACTGATCCAGGGACCGGTACAGTAATCACAAGAGCGCATCCGGCCTTAAAACCGGGGGCGCCACACTGAATAAGGCGAAGGTTACACCTAAGTTGTCCAATACACAATTCCAAGCGCGGTACCTGGACACAGATGCAAGCAACCATACGACGGGTCACAAACAAAAATTTGCCGAATTAGACACAGCAGTCAAAGGCTCAGTGAAATTTGGAGATGGATCGATGGTGGATATACAAGGCCAGGGTTTGGTGTTATTCAGGTGCCTTTCGGGTGAGCATCGAATACTCACTTATGTCTATTATATCCTAGGGTTAAAGAGCAACATTGTGAGTCTTGGACGAAAACAGATGTAAGATAGTTGTGGAAGACGACGTTCTGTTTGTTTTGGATAGAAGCCGAAAAGCTATTGGCAAAAGTATCAAGGTCGCATAACAAGCTCTATCTTTTGAACTTTGATCAAGGGCAGCCAGAGTGCTTGCTGATGAGGAGGAACAAGGATGCATGGTTATGGCATGTAAGATTTGGTCACATGAATTTTCATGCACTAAGGAAGTTGTCAACGAAGGAGATGGTTAAAGGCATGCCATTGGTTGATCACGTGGAGGGCGTGTGTGACGGATGCTTGATCGGCAAGCAGAACAACATCAGTTTCTAGCTGTCTCAACGTTTAGAGCAAGCACACTGCTTGAGCTTTTGCATGGAGACCTATGCGGTCCCACCTCTCCAGCGACAAACACCAAGAAGAAATATTTTCTTCTCTTGGTAGACGATAGCTGAAGATACATGTGGCTGGTACTTCTTTGCAGCAAAGATGAGGCTTTCGACATGTTCATAAAGGTGAAAATTGCCACCGAGATGGATTTGAAGCTTAAGATACGGTCACTTCGTACAAACCATGGAGGAGAATTCACCTCCAATGAATTCAATGGGTTCTGTGAAGAAAGAGGGATCAACAGATTCCTCACCGCTCCCTACTCATTACAACAAAACAACGTTGTTGAAAGGAGAAACCAGACGGTGGTAGAGATGGCAAGGTGTTTACTCAAAAGCATGAACATGCTAAGCACCTTCTGAGGAGAAGTAGTGACGATAGATGTGTACATACTCAATCATGCGCATACTAAAAATGTGCCTAACAAGACACCCTATGAAGCTCTACATGGAAGGAAGTCAAACGTGTCGCACCTGAGAACGTTCGGTTGTGTGGCTCATGTGAGCAAGGCGGGACCTCACCTTGCAAAGCTCGATGACAAGAGCTCCGAGATGGTTTTCATTGGTTATGAAACGAAGCAACCACAAAAGGGTACCAGCTGATTGATCCGCTTATGAAGAAACTACTCGCGTGACGTGGTGTTTGAGGAGAATAAGGTGTGGAACTTGAGTTCTACAACCAACAGAGGTGACGAGTATATGCAAGAAGCCTCTACCGTTGAGTATCCATCTTTTCATGATGCAAGGATCGAAGATCACGACACGGGCGAGTCAAAATCACCATCTAGAGGTGCTAACAACAGTAACAACATCAACATACTGTCGGACGGGGAGAATTTGCTTCCCAATGCATCCCCAGTAGTACTAGCTTCCCCAGTTTCGCCTCACATGCCGTTGTGAACACCCGGTACACCAGGCACACCCATGGATGATGTGCCGTCAGGAGCAAGATTGTCGGGACCCGGAATCGTACTTGGCTTAATGTATGATACGTCGTCAAAGACCGAGCAACCGCTTAACGTGGATACACGTTACCTCGCGTGTATACACCGTTAAGGGTCTGACACCGAACCAGCACTGCATACGAACAACACCTGACCACCTAGTCGTATGTCTCACTGCTGGTCCAGTAGACCAGAAACGGATATCATTTAGTAAGCCAAATATGATTCCGAAACCCTGTAGTGGGTTAATACTTGGCTTCCGCGACGAGAATCACAATCACAAGACGAGCCCGACGTCTGTGTCCACACCCTAACCCAATCGGCCGTAGCACATATTGGAGGGTCACCCGAAGGCCCGACACTAACGTCCACACCCTACCCAGCCGGCAGTCGCATCGCAGCTGGCGGGTCACTCAACTCGTGATCACGAACCTCGTACAGAAGATTCGTATTAACTCCCTACCACCTCTTCGTACACTTCAACCATATACACACTGTGTACGAAAAGCCGTGGTAAACAACTTCGCATATCATTGCACAAACTCTACAGGGAGGATTACCAGATAAATAGTACACGTCCCTTACATTTGGACAATTACTTAATTTACAAACAATTGGTCCGAAGGCCTTAAGTACGAGTGATAAACAGCGAAAACGTGCAGTTTTACCCTGAGATACAAGCTAGTATCTCGAAAGACCCAAATATCCTACATCAGTCCACAAGTTCGTAAAGCTGAAGAGATAACCGATCAAGTGTCTTCAGGGAAATAGTCGCCGAGGGAGGGTTCACCTGTTCCCAGCATACAATAATAACTACCAATGAGTACAAACGTACTCGCAAGTCTTAGTAGTGCTTGGACATGAAGTTAACATGGCATTAACAGGAATAAGAGCATCAGTCCTATCATGCTAGTAGGTATGAACAATATCGAGTATTGTAAGTTCATCATAATACACGACCAAGTTAACATCAGTCAATATATAACTAGATTCAACCGATCATCATCATATAACAACAGATATTCATGATTTGACCTACAGATCAACATCATTCAGTTCAATTTCACACGAAGAGACCTTGGTTGGTCGATGACCCCATAAAGATTCTCTCGGTCAGGCTCATAAGGATAGCTAGTCCACCATGAGTGGGCACCAACCAGACATCAACTATGGTTCTCGGCACAACCAACTGCCTCGCGGCTTTTCAGGGAGCATCAAGCGAGGGTTCACGTGTTGTACCTCCAGTAAACTCGACATAGGGCTCGAGCGACCCCAACATTGTACAGCCGCCCTCCCAACCATGCTCCCTCGTCTCTCATCTCACTTATTAAGAGTTCAAGTTGATGACACGGCAAGTTCAATCTTAACACTATATTAGCCTCGTCACACGGCGTGCAATTGAGCTAAAGCAATTCATAATCAGGGCATATCACAATCAACATAGTAGCAAAGAAAGTAGCATGGCAATGTCGCAAGCTCAGCTTGCCTGGACTGAGGAATTCCTCGGATTCCTAGAAATCGGATTGCTGAGACTCCACTCCCTCGTCGCTGGTTTCTAGGGTTTTACAAAAGCGACGACGAAAAGAACAGAAATAAATAAATAAGCATTCAAGATGATATGGCATGAATTAGGTATGGAATGCATGACACTAGCTAATCATTTAGAGTTGAAAACATTTGTAATTAAGTTTGGGTCTTTTTGAGGCGAGTGTCGAAAAACTAGGGTCTTAACGATTACCGTCGACCGGGTAATATTTAATTGGCTATTATTCTTAATTAATTGATTTCTGGACATCAAAATATTATGGGGTTATTTTTTAAGTGGTAATATATGATTTATTGGTCATGCTGGCAAAATTTCATAATTTTTGGGCAAAAATTAAATTTATAGTAATTTATACAATGTTTAATGCATTTTAGTTAACCCTGGAAATTTCCAGCACAATTATATAGCCAAAATTATTTTTAATGGATACTTCATGTTGTACTGATTCCAAATATAAAATTTTCGTAATTTTCTGAGTTAATATGAATTTTTGGTGAATTTTCTAAGCTTTCAGCCATTTTTAAATGATTTCTGCATTTTTATAAATACAAAAATAACCTAAAATATTTTTTATACCTAGGCTAATCTAGCCTAAGTCACTGACCAGTGGGCCCCTAGGGTTTTATTTTTATTTTCTTTATTTTTTCTTTTCTTTTTTATTTTCCTTTCTCTTTTTCTTTTCTTTTCTCTTTTTCTTTTTTTTGTTTTGGTCCTGGCCCGGAGGGTCCGGCCCACCGGGCGGGAAATGGCCGGCTCGCCGGCCGGCCTCGCGGGCTGTGCGGGTTGGGTCGGGCCGCGGGCCTCGCTGGGCCGAGGGGAGGGGAGAGGGGCAGGGGCTCACCGCGGCGGCCGGGGACCGGGGGCGGCGACGGGAGGCGACAGCGGGGTCGGGGAGGCGAGGCGGCGGGGCCAACGAGGCGAGGCGACGGGGTGGCGCCGGAGGCAGGGAAGAAGGGCGGCGAGGTCTGCAGCGGCGGCGCCGGCGTCGACGGCGGGGAGAAAGGAGCGAGGCGGCGTGGCTCCGCCTCGGCCTCGGCGTCGACACAGGTGGCGGCGTGGAGCTCCAACGGTGAGGGCGCGCGCGGCGGCGCCGGCGTCGGCGGAGGCGGCGAGCAGGGCGGGCCGGGGAGAGGAGGGAGCGGGCGGGAAAGGAGGGGAAAGAGGGAGGGAGGCCGGTGCGGCGGGAAAAAGGGGCGGGGCGCGGCGACCGGCCAGCATGGGCGCCGGGCGCGGTGGCGGGCAGCGCCGCGCGTGAGGGAGGGGCCGGGGCGGGTGCACGACGCGTGGCGCGCGGGAGGCGGGGGTCGACGTGAGCTGGCGTCAGCGGGTGGGCCCCCGCTGATGTCAGCAGAGAGAGAATTTTTTATATATTTATATTGGGCTGTTACAAAGATCATCAAAAGGCCCGCTTTATATACGTAATCTGGAAGATCTCTATGACACCACTTCACTAATAGAGTTGGGATACTATGATCTTTGCTTCCTAGGCATTGAAAAACCATCAAGTTTTGAAGAGACGAACAAAGAACCTTCCTGGAGAGGAGCCATGCAAGTGGATGCTAACCGCGTTGCCGACAGGACACAAAGCCATTGGACTTAAATAAGTGTTCAAGCTAAAGAAAGATACCGAAGGGAAGATTGTGAAGCACAAAGCTAGAATCGAAACGGTCAGACTCCTGATCACCATAGCAGTACAAAAGGAATGGTAGGCTCACCATATGGATCTCAAGTCTGTGTTTTCTCAACGGTGATCTGACCGAGGAAGTTTACGTTGCACAACCACCAGGTTAAATGAGAAGAAAGGCGATGAAGACAAGGTGTCTAGGTTGCGCAAGGCTCTGTACAGGCTGCCACAAGCGGCAAGGGCATGAAATGCAAAGATTGATCAGACGCTTGTCATGTTGGGCTTTAAAAGATGCACGTTGGAGCATGCAGTGTATAAACGAACTGCAAAGGGGTTGTGCTGTTGGTATAGGTTTATGTTGATGATCATAATCATCATGGGAGGAAGTGCACAAGAAATTGAAGTGTTCAAGAATCAGATGAGAAGGAAGTTCAGCATGACTGACTTAGGTCTTCTCAGCTATTATCTAGGAATTGAAGTAAAAAAAGATCCGAACAATTTTGATGTGCCAGACGACATATGCTGCCAAGGTACTGGATAAGTGTGGGATGAAATATTGCAACCCAACACAAATTCCAACGGATGCTCAGCAGAAATTGAGCAAGTTAAGCTCAAATCTCCTGTCGATACTACGGTGTACCATAGCATAGTTGGCAGTCTCAAATATCTTCTCCACACTCGCTCAGATTTGGCGTATTCGATCGAAATCGTAAATAGGTACATGGAGAACCCTATGACCGAACAAATGTCCGCTATTAAGCAGATTTTGTGCTCTATTAAGGGACACTTGAGTTCGGGTCTCAGTATAAGAGAGGAGATGAAGGGCTGAGACTACATTGGTTACTCAGACAGCGACATGGCCGATGACGTTGATGATCGAAAAAGCACATCACACATGGTTTTCTACTTGGCCCGAATCCTATCAGCTGGTGTTCACAGAAGCAAAAGGTGGTAGCACTTTCGTCCTGTGAAGCGAAATACATAACTGCGAGCACGGCTGCGTGCCAGGAAGTTTGGCTCAGAAGATTGCTAGCTGATTTGACGAACAAGGTGCAGAAGGTGACTCTAAGGATAGACAATTATGCTGCTATCTCGTTGTGCAAAAATCAGGTTCATCATGAAAGGAGCAAACATATAGACACCCGTTTCCATTACATCCGAGAATGTGTGGAAGTAGGCATAATCAAAGTTCAGCATGTACGCACAGAAGATCAACTGGCAGAGATCTTAACGAAGGCTCTCGCAAGACCAAAGTTCTTCAGATGCGAGAGAAGTTGGGGGTCAAAGATGTGAAGAAGCAACCAGGTTAAGGAGGTGAATGATGTAATTAACCTAGTTGCTAGTTGTGTCTACATGTTGTGCATGTAGCGGAGTCGGCTCCGAGTTTATAGGTGATTAGCATGTTGTTGTTGACTCGTTTTCCATGTTGAGTCCAGGTCCAACACAAGTGCCTATAATGAACCTATATAACGAGAAGAAAGGAACACAAAATGGCAAGTCGCTAGTTGCTGCACGAACTGTTGTCACATGAGTGTTTTGATATGCTATTCTTGATTGTGTTTGAGTTTCTCGTAGGGCCTGACCAACAGTAACTTCACTGGGCCGCGGCTACCATGGACGTTTGTCGCTCCGAGCTCGAGCTTGTTGTGGCCGTAGACCAAGAAGAGGGGTGGCAAGAGGAGGAGAAGGCCGAGGGACGGGGGTGCGGTGGCAGCTGACCCCTGAAGCCGGGTGGAGGTAGCGACAATGACCGGAGCAGGAGTAAAGGCGTTGTTGGGGGTCGATGAGGGGCAGGGAAGGACCGAGGAGACGAATGGGAAGGTGATGGACCTGTGGAGTAAGGGGAGGAAGAAGAAGGAGGCTGATAGGTAGAGCACATGTCTACCTTATTATAGTGTTCACGTGGACATTCACGTAAGCGCTGACGTATAGGTTATACATGTCAGATTTGCTGTTAAGAGACAGAAATGACTAGATTTAGATATGACATTACGGATCAGCTTGAAAGTGTGAAAAAATTTCAAGAAGTTGCGGTTAAATGATAGATGGTATGTTGAAGTTGCAGTTTTGTGAAATTTACACGAAAAAAATGTCCTGAGGAAAATATTCTAATGATCGTCCAGAATCGGGACTGCGAGCGACAAGTTATTATGGGCTTAACTAAAGTACGAAAATATTATAAAGTTGGAGCAATTAGGGTCACTCGTGACGACGACTTCACCGTGGCATGTGAATGGATTATTATTATTATTATTATAGAACTAAAAGAAATATTCTCATAGCTAGCAGATTTTTGTAGAGCAAAATCCAGTCCTACATGAGTAGTCGACAAGAACTTCCCTTTTCTAGAAATATACAACGACGAGCATCAAATAAAGAGCACATATCGTCCTCGCTGCAACATTTTAAAGTGTGCTTTTGTGAAATGTTATCAAAAGAAGTACAGTACTATCGCGTAATGTGCATGCTTAAAATTATGTTTTTTCTATAGCTTTCACAAGAAAATCTGTTTTGAGAAAAAGAAATAACGAGCAACAATTGGAGCAGTACATAGCTAGGTCGACTATATAAATGTTTGATTAAATTCCACTTTAAATCAAGTATTTGTTGCAAACCGACAAGTTGAACCACATTTTACTTTTCGTCATAGTTTGAACTAGATTGAGCACACATAATTCCATCTTGAACCACATTTAACATTTGGAGTGGTTCTGACATGATGGTCCCACTCATAACGGTGACATGACACGTATGGCCAGACATATCGCGGGCCAAATCAGAAGCGTATTTTGTTGGGCGCACGCGTCTAACGTGGCAGGTGCGAGCGGGTCAAACCTAACCTTCACCCGTTTTGGATGCTTGACTCATCTCTAGTATCACTTTCACGCACTAGAGCTAGGGTTAGGAAGAGCGATGGTAGCTAGCGGAGGGCGGCAGTTGTGGTCGCAGTAGTAGATGGGGGAGAGCAGAAACGGTAACAACAGAAGATTGCAGAAACCAAGTGGTAGCAGTGAGGAAGTCAAACTGTTCCCCTATCATTAAGCTCGATGATGACTCTTCTAGTGATTCTATTGTACTGGTGAGTATGACTTTGTCCATAATTTAAGTGTCTTCGTGTCGATTTTGTCCATAATTTAAGTGGTAGTGGACATTCTTGGGGATGGGGTGGTGGGGGTTAGAGGACTGGGTTGGGTTTCCATTGCTTAGGGTCACTGTTGGATACAATTCTATTGTTTGTGCAAGGCAAGGTGGGGATCCCTTGTCGCTCGGCATCTCCAAGTGCACACTAGATTCGGTCGGTTTTGGTTCGATTGGTGTGTGTAACATGTTAGATTCGACCCGCTCGCCGCTCGCCTCTGCTGCATCGGACATGCCTAACAAAATTTAGTTTTGACCTAGCGTGTGGTTGATCCATGTGTCCTTACCATATTGGATTGGTATGTGGGTTTATACTATCACATCTTGGCTAGCGACTAAATTTGGTTCAAAATAAAATTATATGTGCTAAATCTAGTTCAAAGTGTCACGAAATTTTTGATTTAACGTGGAATTTACTCTAAATATTTACTTTTCAACGAGATTCCCATCCAAATTCCATTTTCCAAACCGGGCTTTACTTTGCGCGGGTCAAGACGCCTCCTCACCATTTGCAGAGATGCGTTATTCGTGCAGCATGGGCCGCACGAATCAGTACAAATTACAGAGAACAGATTCCCCCGAATTTTTCCAATGAGGGATAGCCGGAAAGATCTAGATTTGTTCCTGTGGACTGCTTTTGGCCTTTTGCTTTCCATCACCACTTTTTCGGCTAGTATGTAGGAGGCAGGGAAGGTGGCAATGCCATAACAGCAGCCGAGCCAAATTAGGAAAGTCTCAGAGAGAGAGAGAGAGAGAGAGAGAGAGGCCTTGCATGGTGATAAGAGCTTGTTCTGGTAGCCAAGGATGACTTGCCTGTGGCATATCGGCATGTATGCCTCACAGGCAGTCACCTTGGCTAGCCCGAGTGGCTCTCATCCTTCATGCCAGCCTCTCATCTCTTCATAATCCATCCCTTACTTACCTGATGCTATGTATCTTTCAGTTCCACTTAATTATGACATTTTATCTTCTTTGATTCATCTCTGTTTTATCTCTGTGAATGCAGCAGGAGTTGATGAGAGGCGTATGCACACTTGGATGAAGACGAGCAGGTCGATCATATCATGTTCTGATGACCATTAAACCCCTGCACCAGCAGACTCCAGTCCAGATGCAGATAGGTGGTTACTCTAGTAGGCCTTGTTCTAGTTCCATTGTTAGCTAGGAGGAGAAAAGAGAGAATAAATAAAATGAACATGTATTGCTCTGCTAGCTTTGACAGGCTGTTAAATTCTTACTGTAATTCTTCTCAGTGTGATTACGCGAAACGTTGTTCAGATGGCTTCTCTGTGCGCAGCAATTTAACTGAGCGAGCGAGGAGAGTTGCAGTGTGTCCTGAACATTTGATCGATCTTGTCCCATCCTGAACATTTGAGAGCTAACCTGACTATCTGAGCGTATCCTGAAGCGAGATTCAAAGTTATCTTGTCGAGTGCTTGTCATTAGTACAACTTTTGAGCACTTGAGACTTTGAGCATGGTCTCACATTTCAAAGGCATGGCGCAGCTCAGTTGCCTAGCTACGAGCAGCGCAGCAGGTGCTTGATTAGCATGCCACGCAATATCGCTGAAAAACGGTTCAGCCGAAGGCACTATTAAGTCCATGAATAATGAGGTAATGTGGGTCATCTTTGGTGGCGTGTCACATGAGATATTTGTTTAATTATTTGGAAAAAAAAACAGGAGAGATAAGTTTGTCTTCGTCGTCGCAAAGTGAAGCGTATGAGTTTCATGCATTAGTTATTCTCTATAGGAATGGTGTCTGCATTGAGTGGAAGGCACTGGTGTTGCCCGGCCTGTATAAAAAATTTCTCGCCTTGCATGAACAATTGCAATAACTCTAGTTCTGGATAAGCAATAAAATCTCTCTAGAAAAGAAGAACCATGCGCTGGAATTAAGGGATACAAGCAGCATCATTAAATACTACAAGACGCAACAACATCATCTCCTGCCAGTGCTCTAACAAAACAAATAAAAAAATGTGCATCAGTTAGACCAAGGACTTGTTAGACAGCTCTCCGACGACATTCAGACGCACCTATTGCGCATGTAACATTCACACTATTAACGCCCCTACGCCTACGTCGACTACGGCTTCGCCATCTACACCTTCAGCGCCATCGCTAGGGAAGCTGAGCCGGAAGGCCGCTGAAGACAAAGGACTCCAGCCCAGACGCGACAAGAAGGTGATCGAACGACAAGTGCATAGGCCTAGAACTGGCCGTTCGGCCCCTTCGTTTGCCGTGCTGTAACCCTAAGTAGATCGTTTGCCTGAGAACTAGCTAGTATCCAATTGAATCACGACGAGATGGCGGCTGGCTTGGCATCCTCTTCTCCCCATTCCTCTTGTTCTTCCTCCTCCTACAAGGAATTGTAACCAGTGATAAAGCAAACATGAGACCGTAGTAGAGAATCCCTAACATGCACACATGTACTTATTTATGTTCTTTTCTTCTATCGGGAAATACAATGTCGGAACCAAAGATCGCACTGCTTTGTGAGTGTCGATCGACATGATCTTTTTTCGTGAACACATGTCGACATGATCTTGCAAGCTCCTACGAAGGTCAATGACCACAATATGCGCACCCACTGGTGCAAGCTTGTGTGCGGTTGTGCACTCTTGTGCCCAACTAATGGCAAGGAATCGTTTCATGATAGCAGCGATACTGTGAGCACGAAAAAAGAATTGGGGATGGACAATGACGATGATGATGAATAAGATGTGGAAAATGCTATATATTTTTAGTCTGATTTTTTTCGTATGATAAGTTTTCATTGCATGAAATAAAAGTTCCATCGTACAAGAAAAATGCTTCAATTTCACAAAATTTTTTACGTGAAAACATCATATTACATTGGTCAAGAAACTTATTTCCATCATGTAGTAGAATGTTTTCACCTTATAAAACAAATGTTTCCTAGTCGCAGAAAAAATAAAAGAAATATTTCCACGATCTAATACCAGGATTGAACGTTTGATCTCTGGTCTTTTTTTAGGATTTCCTTCATTTGACTGTTTTCGCTATTGACACAAAGTAAGTTTCCAATATTAACACATACTCAATACCTAGAAGGGGAAAGGTTCCCTTCATTCATTCAACAGTTTCCTTTATTAACAAAAAGTCAGTTTTTTCGTTATTAACACAGAGTCAGTACCACCCATCTCATGTCATCACTAACCTCTTAGGCCCACTTGACACTGACACACCTTATCATTACACATAGTCTGTGCCTTCCCGTTGGTATGACACTTTCTACGCTCTCCCGGTGGCGGACCTATATGTCCCTATACAAGTTACACATATCATTCATTGAGTTAGTGTCCCATACAATACATACATATATATATCCATAGGCCACATAAAGGAGAAATGATTTTGAACCCGGTGTCTCATGTGCTACGGTAACGCTCCCTAGGTCTATGGCCCCGCTTTCATCTTCCTCTTCTTCTTCCTGGCTAACCCGGTTGCTTAATTATCTATGGACGACACTGGTGCTACGGTAATGTTTCCTAGGTCTTCTTCAAAAATTTTACTAAGATAATTAATAATAGAGCCATCTATGTAGCTCATAAGGTAGTGTCTCTCAACCAAACTGCTTTTATTAGGGTTAGGTACATTTTAGGTGGTATAGTAGTTTTACATGAAACTCTTTATAAATTACAGAGGAATAAGACAGATGTTATTTGTATAAAGTTGACTTTGAAAAAGCTTATGATAAAATCAATTGGTCTTTCCTTGATGAGGTTATGGTTATGAAAAGTTTTCCTGACTGGTCTGTAAGGTGGGTAATGGAGTCAGTTTCTAATGATAAATTAGTTCTTATGGTCAATGACCAATTAGGACCTTACTTTGGTATGAAAAGGACTTAGACAAGGGGACCGACCTTTTGTCTCCAAATTTATTTAATATTGTTGTGGATGCCTTAACAATTCTATAAGGGCTCAGGAGATAGGTTTAATTAAAGGTTGATTCCTGATTTGGTAGAAGGTGGTTTGACTATGTTGCCGTATGCTGATGATACTGTTTTTATGTTTCAAGATGATTTAGAGAGTGCTAGGAACATGAAATTCATTCTATATATGTTTGAACATTTATGTGGTCTCAAAATTAATTTTTATAAAAGTAATGCCCTTGTTTTGGTAAAGCTCAAATGAGGAGTCAAGAGTACATGTCTATTTTTACTTGTATAGCAGGGAGCTTGCCTTTTACGTACGTTGTAGGAAACTTAGAAACATTGATTGAAATAACACTGGAGATAAAATAGAGAAAAAGTTCAGTTCTTGGAATGGTAAGCATGTCTCATATGGAGGCAGGTTGATTTTACTTAGGTGTTGTTTTAAGCAATGTTCTTTTCTATATTCCACAAGGTCCTGGCAATATGATTGATTTCTTTCGGGAAAGATTACTCTGGCAGAAGGAACAAGGGGGTTAGGAAGTACCATCTTGTGAACTAGAATGAGGTTTGCCAACCCAAAGACCAAGGGAGCCTGGGATGGTCGATCTTGAAATTATGAATGCTTGTCCTATTAGTAAATGGTTATGGAAAATAGAAACGAGGAGGAGATTTTGCAAGAGTTAGTCCGAACTAAGTAGTTAGATAATCTGACTTTGCCATAGTGCTCCACCAAGCCTAACCAATCACACTTCTGGCATGGTCTGATAAAAGGAAAGGACATTTCCTTTAGGTTTTGTAGAAAGGTGGTTGGTGATGGGAGGAGAACTCGCTTTTGGGAGGACTTGTGGCTGGGAGATAGGGTTCTTAGTGTGAGGTTTGCTATATTGTACAATCTTATTTTCAGCAAAAAAAATATTAGTGTAGCTAGAGTCTTTTGAGGATGGGTAGGGACGTATTCGTTTTCGTCGAGCTTTATGGGGTGAAATAGCAGTGATGTGGGCAGAGTTACAGAGCTTATGTAGTGAAGTTTTTTTGTCAGATGAGAATAATAGATGTAAATGGTTGTTGGAGAAAAGTGGTTCCTTTTAGGTGCATTCCATGTGTATAGCTTTAAAGCCAGTCAGGTTAAGTGACTTTATAGGAAGTTTTGGTTTATTAAGGTACCTCTGAAAATTAGAGTTTCTTTGGCTAACTTATATAGGAGAGGCTGGAAAGGGAGCACTAGATGCATGTTCTGTGATGCTGTAGAGATAATAGATCATCTTTTCTCCCTTTGTCCTTTGGCTAGGTTTATTTGGAATATCGTTAAATGCACTTTTAATTTGGTATCTACGCCTATGTCTTTTGATAATGTTTGTAATTGGGTTGTACAGTTTCCTGGTAATAATAGGCAGCTTATTACTGCTGGGTTGCTGCTTTAGTTTAGGCTATTTAGAAAACTAGGAATGATGCTCGTTTTAAGAATCGCTTTCCTCAGAATCCAACTAATGTGTTTTGTATGATGTCGCATTGGGTTTCCTATTAGGCTGGTATGCAGAAAAGAAATCGACAAGAGTCCCAACGGGACGGTGCGCGGCTGCTGCGGGTGGCTGCTGAAGTGTTTAATAGAAGACAAGGCTGGGGTCTGTTGGTGCCAACGATTACAAACTGATGAGCATGCTAGGCTGATGGAAAAGACCACTGGTTCATGTTAAAATGTTCTTTTCTCTTTTTGAGTAGTGGAGTTTTTCGTGGTTGGCCAAGGTGAGGTTTCAGGGACCTATCTGAGTCATAGAAGGTTGTGGAAAGTGTGGAGTTTGATAACAGTTTGTATGCTGAACTGAGACTTACCGTGTTTATCGGTTTCATGCCAATGAAATTGGGAGCGAAAGCTCCTCAATTAAAAAAAAATCTGGCTAGCTCCATGCAACAAAGCTTTCTGAAGGTCACGTGATCTTTGCCAAGATAAGCACGACGATTTGATAAACCAACACATATCCCCAGTTTCCAATTCCGGCAAGTGCGCGCTAAGGCGCGCTAGCTGATCGAATCCTGGCAAGTGATAAGATGCGTTGATCGAATCCTTCAAAGGAGTATATATATAGTTCGTTGCACACAGCCCAAATGAGAGAGAGAGTGAGAGAGGGGATCCATACATGGTGTGTGATAAGAGTCCGTGTCCAGATAGCCAAGGATGACTTGCCTGTGACCTGTTGGAGGTCGAAAGCTTTGTTTAGCTTTGAGCATGTGCTTCTTCTACGTGTGATCTCTCACAGGCAAGTCTCCTTGGCTAGTCCGGACGGCTCTTATCGTTCATGTACAGTGTAGCAATGGATGCAGGTGTGCATCATCGCTGCTTCATGCACACCTGTACGTAGCAGTTTCATAGAGTACTCTCTTCGATGATTATATCTATCCTCAACTTGGGGTACTCATTTTAAAATCTCCGTTTATCGAGAAAATTAAAAGTATAGTTATTTGTGTTGGTTTTACTTTATACACATATTTAAATACTTTAGGAATAATTAAATGGTTATACCCCCATCCTCCCTTTCCTCCATTTTAAAATAGATGTCTTTCTAGAGTTGTCTATAAGAATTAATGGTGTAAGTAAGATGCCAATATTATTCGTCAATCATTTTCATGTCCATCTTTTTTCATCTCCAGAGCAATGAATATCCTCAACACATAAGTAATTAGCTCTTTTCTTGATGATATTGATGAAGAGCAAATAAAAACAAAATGATTAAAACTGCATTAGAAGTGTGAAGGACAAATATTTTGAGAAAAATTAGAAAGGCTAAAATGACATCTATTTTAAAAGAGATTGAGTAGTATGTTACCTACATGTCACAGTGTAGGTCGTTTTTGATATTGACATAGTCTCTGATATGATACTTTGACCATCATTTTATAAAAATATGTTTTCTTAAATAACACTAAGTATACAATAAAAAATATATCTCATGACAAATCTAGTAATACCAATAAGTGTCGTAGATATTGGTTAGTTTCTTTTGTATTGATGGTCAAATTTAAAAATATTTGACTTCTACAAATTCTAAAACGACCTACGTTGTGACATGGAGAGAGTATTTATAAGGACATGCATGGTCATTTCTCATTTAGTTTGTCTCAGCATTAGTGCTTTCTTGGTGTATGCATATGATAAACTAAGAACATATATAATGAAACAGATCGGAGTAGTTGTTGAGATGAGTACGTTTAAATATTTAAGTTACAAAAAATCTAACACGCTACCGGTTGCGTGTTTACGAAAAATCTAACAAGTTTTGATGGTGATAGCGGGAACCTGGGGGCTTACTGGCGACTAGACGGGTAATACCCTCCCTGGGCTTAGAAGGAGTGTCTGATCGGAGCGCTAGCACCCTGACTTGACACCGGCGGCGATGGCTGGCCCAGATTTGACGATCGGTGGCGGTAGGGAAGGAGGAGGGGTGATGGTTGGAGGGAGGCGGAGAAGCCAGTGGGGGAGGGAGGAGGGGGAGGCAGAGGCGACGTGCCGGAGCTGGTGAAGTCAGAAGGAAAGGCGAAGGGAGGGACCGATCGTCAAATAAGCCTAGGAGCGACCGATCATCGATAAGCCTAGGAGTGACCGATCACCCTAATCGTGTCCATTAAGTTAAAAGATTGTGGAGGGGGCCAATGACAGTGATTTGATTTCATAAAATGCAGAAAAAATTGACGTGGCAAATAAGTATTTGTGATTTTGTATATGCAAGGGTGGATGCTTAAGTTTATGGTTTACGTATTTGTGCATCTTGAAATTTTTTCAAACAATTCATAGATGTGTATCATGTTAGAACATGTGCACCTATAAAAAATCATGTAAAAATATGATCAAATGTACCCTAGCAAAAATGATAAAATGTTCAATTTATTTTTAAACAGTACGGCTACAAACATTTGTCAAACAAAACTCTAAAAATTCTCAAACAGTTCATAGATATGCATCATGTTAGAATGCACTTGTAAAAAATCATGTAAAAATATGATCAAATATACCCTACGCTTGAAGGATAAAAGGTTTAATTTATTTTTTGAACAGTACAGCTACAACCACTTGTCAAACAATCAATATTAGACAAGTAGTTTTACAAGCAGTCATATTTTAATATGATTTTTTATAAGTGCACATGTTCTAACATGATGCATATCTATGAACTGTTTAAGAATTTTTTGAGATGCACAAATACGTAAACTCTAAACTCAAGCATCCACCCTTACATGTACAATTATTTTTCCCTAAGTATTTTAAATTTTTTTTATTATTATTGTGTCCCAGGGATGAGTACATTTTGGAGTTACATTTTTTCACGAATTAGGATGTTAATCTATTACTCAACAATGGGGTTACCACCCTCAGACAAGTAATACAAGAAATTCTGGAGTTTGGTTAGCCATAAACACCATTGCCTATCATCTGAGCATTGTTTTGCGCGGAGATCAGGGGAACGAATTTGTGGTCCCCGAACTCCAGTGGTCATTTTTCAAAATTTAAAGCGTGTATACTCATGTTTTTAAAAATTCCGAAAGAATTCCCACGGAGGAATACACTATGAGTCTGTTAAATTAGGCGAACAATTAATTTCCATTTTTACCTCCACAAAAAATATAAGGAAGGTTAACTAATAAATTAAGCATTTGATTGTGTATTGAATTTATTTTTTTCTGCATGGCTCCTAGAAATGCATATCTTTTTCTTGCAGCTACACATAATAGTACAATATTTACATGCGCGTGAGCATTTGCAGAGTTCATGTTAGCAGTCCTTTGTGTAAACTTAGGATCGATTTGGTTGAGATGCCTCTAAAAAAAAGGTTCGCTAGAAGGAGGGCGTGAACCTCCGACCTTGTGGTTAACAGCCACACGCTCTGGCCAACCGAGCTATTCCAGCATTTGTGATCTCAACATTCACAACTGAATGGAGTTCCTTTGAGCCCGTCAATGCAGCCATGCAGGGGCCGCGAGGGCCGCGTCGAGGCAGGCCGCATACCTGCGAATTTTACGGCTTCTTCGCCGGCCCACGCCGAGCTAGCGAGCAACTCGACCGCCGCAGCGAGCATGCGGCGGCTCAGCGGTGCGAGGGCGACGCGACGTGGTCGCTCCGTCGCTCGTCTCCTGACGTCTCGTCTTTCCTCCGTCCCATTGGCCCCCGACGTCAACGGAGTCACGAGACGAATCCTTCCGTGGATCAGGAGGAGAAGACGAAGCGATCGAAGCAAGGCGGCCGCCGACGCCGACGAGAGAAGAATGAGCTACCAGAAGGTCCCTCCCCCGCAGGAACCCTACCCACCGCCAGGCAAATCCCTAACCCCACCTCCCGCAAATTCCCCAAATCTTTTTCCATCCATCCGGCTCCGTTTCTCGCTCGATCGCTACACCACAAACACAAGGGCGTCAGCTAACAACGTTTCCTCGATCCGAATTCCGCCGGTGTAGATGCGATCGTTCTGGGAATCGATCGATTGTTGGAACCAACCGTGTGTTGAGTTTTTTCCGATGATGCGACGGTGTCGGCGAGCTCTATCTTTCGTGTAGCTAATCTTGGTTCCTGTTCCGTGCGGCGTGCAGGGTATTCGCCGGTGTATCCGCCGCCGCCGCCCGGTGGGCAGCAGGGACCGTACTACCCGCCGCCGCAGCAGCCTCCTCCGGGGTACCAGGGCTACTTCAGTGAGGAGCAGCCGCAGCCGCCCTACTACTACCCGCCGCCGCATGGTGCCCATCACCACCACGGCCACGGCCACCACCATCATGACCACCATGACGATCACCACCACCACCACCACCACCACCACCACGAGGAGGAGGACTGCTGCCTTGGCTTCCTCAAAGGATGGTAATGCAAACCTTGCTCTTATCACATCTTTGTGAATTTTGGGTGTGTGTTGGTTCATATGTCATGGTTGTGTTCATGAATGTGGTTGGGTGCAGTTAAGTAGGATTCTTCTTTGGTGTTCAAGTGCAGACCACTGCTCGTTTTGTTTGATCCATTGGAGGGGTCCTAACTTGCTGATGTACTATAGGTTGGATCCGCCCAATTATCTAGTGTATTTTCATGGCTAATAATTGCTATAGGTAGAACGATCTTGGGAGCTGACTGTTGAGATCGTTGGTGTATGCTTAGTTTGGTCTATATGCAAACCTATAGAAAATCATAACCATGTTGCGAGTAGATCACCCAGAGACTAATTTTTTTCTCTAAAAAAAGAGAGACTAATTTTCTAGTGTTTGTTGAATTTATGTAATGACTAAATTCAGTATATGTTGCATATTAAGAACGTGATTGTAGACATAATGTATACTGATTTATACCGACGTGTTTTTATCTCCATATTGAAATATTATAGCTTTGAGATAATGCCAAGTTCTAGAAGGAAAGCATAATGATATTTTATTCATCCATGATGCTAATTCCATTCTTATCATGGTTAATTGACATACTGTTTTGCACATATCTGGAACACTACAGTAGTACATTCCAAAATGACATCTAAAAGAGAATGTCTGCTAGAGTAGTGCACAACTGATGCAGACAGTAGTTGACCTTGGACAGTGGCAATCCCAAATAACTGATAGATGTTCTCTAATATTTGAACCAATGACTTATGTCCACCCAAAAATGCATCCCTTGATAAGAGCATGCAAAATAGTTTGAATATACCTGTTAAGCTGAGAAAGAAAAATATTATATGCGTTGCCAGTGTGTTGTGCAAGCACTTGTAAAAGGGCTGATGACTACTCATGTCATTCTGGGCCATGCCAAACCTTAAACTTGTGGTTTAGTGCAAAGTGTACTTCCCGTGCAAAAGAACCCCAGACTTGTACAGGCTTATGTCTTGATTTACATGTTTATGATCGACAAAGATGTGTACAGGAGCTTTGACGGATGAAAACATTTTATTTAAGAAGACTATCAGGCTTTTCATTTCATTTTCTTCTTGTTAATTGCATAACCTCTCCTTGTTTCCTTTTGCAGGTTGGCCGCACTTTGCTGCTGCTGCATGCTGGAGGAGTGCTGCTGCTGCTTCTGCTGACATGCATGCTTCGAAGCTCCTTGTGTCTTGCATTTTGCAATTTGATGTGCCACAGTATCTAGTGAATCTTACAACTACTTATTATTCGCCAATATAAACAGATTCTGTAACCTGTGTTAATTTACCTTACTCAAGAATAAATTGTGTTTATATTGTTTCAGAACTCTTATTTCTTTGACTGTTCTGAAATGTTTGTTCCATGGAAGAAGGGTATTATGCAAAGTACACGCAATCCAAACATGATGTTTTCATTGACTGATTGCTGTAAGCTTGAGGTTGTCGATGAAACAATCATGGATGGATGCTAGATGCATCTGCCAATTTATGGTATCTGAGATTCTTTCGAGTCTGTGAACGCAACAACTGAGAGGTACGATACCAAATCTAGGAAATTTTTACAGTAAACCAACCAAACATCAAAGTTGGTAAGGCCATGTATTTTTGGTTTTTGTTTTTGAAATTAGTTGGTAAGGCTATGTTGGTGGTGACTTTTGAACAAGAAATAGCCGTGTTCTAAATAGCAGGGTCAGGCTATAGCAGTTATGTGGCACTTTGCCAGTCAAAATGCTCTACTGGTCACTATTAGAACTGGCTGTGATTACAGCTACGGCTGCTATGTGGTAATAGCGGTCGATATGTTCGATCAGTGCACTACTGATCTTTACATCAGCTGATGAAAGATGGTGAACACACAAAAAAAAACTCGAATCTTTGAAAACACTTCAAATCATTTCGACAGTAATCCGTTTGATCAGTCCTTATCGAGAAAGTCTGCCTTTCAAATACATAGGAACGCTTATTTGCATTCCGGAAAAAGTAGCCTACTCGACAGAAAGAACGGGCACCCTCCGCTCGGAGGTAGGCACTCTTGTCTTTCAGTCCCACTGCCACTTTGAATTTGACGGCACTATTTACCTACACCTTCTACGAGCTAGCTGGAAGTGAAGAATTTTTTTTTAAATATTTTTTTTTCTTTCGTAAATCGCAGGAGTACGATACGAAATGAAATTTTTTTAAAAATGACGATCGGTCGGCAAACCAAATACCGAAAAGCTTAAATCGGCATACCAATTGCCGATTATAACAATGGTCGGCAGCACGTGGGCCGAGAAGGGTAGTCGGCGTCCCCTGTAACGACTTCCTGGAGCAGTCGCAACGCGTTGGCCGACTTGGCTCAAGTCGGCACTAGTCGGCAACCCGTTCGCCGACTTGATCCAAGTCGGCATTTACAGTCCCGACTCGGTCGGCCCGACCGCACACGCCCACGCACTCACGCACACATGCCCGGCTTGGAGGTGACTGGCGGCGGCGGCGCGGCTTGGCGGCGGGCGGGGGCACGGGGAGCCGAGCAGGGAGGCCGGCGGCGAGGCCAGCGCGGCGGCTGGCGGCGAGGCCGTGAGGCGACGGCCGGCGGCGAGGCCGTGGGGCGGCGGCGCGGCGTGGGAGAGAGAGGAGAGGAAGAGAAAAGAAGGAGGAAAAGAAGAGAAGAGGAAGAGAATAGAAGAGGAGAAGAATGAAGAAGAGGAAGGAGAAGAAGAAAAGAAGGAGGAAGAAGTGGAGAGGAAGAGAAGAAAAGAAGAAGGAAGAAGAGGAGAGGAGACGTTGCGGATTTTTTCGTCGGTCATGTAAACCCTAATTTTGAAAAAAAAATATCGATTTAGTTTATTAATTACATAATTTTGTCTTGTGTAGCTTAGTATTAGTATGGTAGATTTGGAGTAGAAATAATATTAATATGTTAGGTATATTAATCTATCTGAGGTGTTTTAGAAAAATATACCTGCGGCGTTTTAGAAATTGAATTCCATTTTGTCGAACCCCAGAATTCATAACAGAGAGTCTTAAGTAAAACCACCCGCTAAGTCGAAACGTCAACCCCGACCTTAACTCCTGGGGATCAATCCCAAGAGGAGTGGAGTGATATGGCTCCGAATAGCCCGAGACATCAACCCCGAACTCTCTCCGGCAAACTAATGCATGGATCAAGTAGGGTGATATGGTCTCCTCACTCTGTTCTTACTGAGCCGGAACATCAACCCCAAACTCGTCCCGGCAAATTAATGCTCGGCTGGAGTATGGTGATATAGTTCCCAATCTCTCAGTAGCAGAGTCGCTTCACAGGGGTGATCAAATCTAATAACTCTATGATAGGAACTCTTGAAATCCTACCCACAACATGTGCTTCATCAACATACACGCATGGCACATGAGTAGGCGAAAACAACCAGATTTCACAGCAGTAACTCTACGACCGAAACTGTAATAGTATAAGTTTGAAACTTAACAAACATATATTCACATAAGGATCCGAGATCTAAATACACACGGCGGAAGAGTGTTAGCGGCTACGAAGCCAAAACAGTGGAGCCAAAAGTGGCAGCGAAACAAACCAAGCTGCCAACCCCAGGGGCAGGATCACTGCCTGGGATTCCCAGCGACTAGGCGTCGTCGGTGTCGAGTTCTATATAGAAATCACCCTCTGAAGGGGTAGTTTCCTCTGCAACAAAAACATCAACAATAGCAGGGTGAGTACAAAATTGTACTCAGCAAGACTTACAGTGCGGAAAGTAATAATAGACGTGCCAAGTATCAATAGATGGGTAATTGTGGACTATTTTGCGAAAAGTAAGTTTTACCTTTGTCAATAGGAGTAAGTAGATTAGAAACCGACTACCAGAATGCTTTTCAAATGGGACGAGTCGAACACTTCGCGATCAGTCCTTACTGCAGATCACCACACCTTAGATACCCCGACCCATCCTCGACCACCCTGGGAGGAAGCTGTCGCTAACCACGTCCTTAGAGTTGGCCAGTTTTAGAGTTGGTTATAGTTGTCTAATTCGATGCAAAATCTTACCAAGCTGTCCATAACCGCGGACACGGCTGTTCAACAGTTTTAACCCTGCAGGGGTGTATATCTTTACCTACACGTATCGATCGTCTCCTAGTGCCATCGCGATTGACACACTTTCACGAGGTGTGCTGGCGGAGGGTGATCGAACACGACCGTTACAATGCTTTCGACCTAGGTATGAGCCACCCTTACGGGCCAATCCATGTACATCAGTCCGGCCGTGACTACGACACGGTCCCATAAGTTGTAGCAGGTGATACATCCCCGGACTCGAACCGTGTGTAACCCTTACACCTATATTGAAGCATCATACCACATTCCTTTTTCACGCACCCGGCAAATGGAAACGGTGAACTATGCAGCTCATACTCTAAGTCTAGGCAAATTATTTAGTCGTGGGTGGCCCCTAATCCACCCGTGTAGAAGTACGCGAATCTTGGTTCGAAGGGACACCGGTAACCGGTCCTTGCGGGAAGAGAGACAACCCACCATGCTCCCAGCCATGGCCTCTCGTCTAAACCCAGATATGATTAAGCAAATTCATTAGTTATCCCGGTGAACACCCACCTACCACGTAACCCATCCAATAGTGTGAATTTGCCTGCTATCCAAGAAATAATGACTTCTACATGTCTAAACATGTCTAAGCATAGTAATATAGCAAGCATTAACACAGTATACACTATTCTACTCTAGATAGGTTGGGTCGGTGGTGGAGCTATTTAAGCGACAAGGCGAGTTTTACACATCGGATTAGGGTTCTGCTTAGCGGAAAAGTAGAATTTGAACGCATGTGATAACAAATTTAAAAACAACTAATACTTTGCAAATAATAGGAGTTTTGCAATGTGACTAAAGGGGCTGCTTGCCTGGTTGCTCTGCAACTACACCCTGCTCGTGATCGAGACTACCGTCTTCTGGACCTTCCGGCTCTATCGGAGAAGAACGAAAACACCGGAAACAAGGGTATAACAGTAAATATCTAAATGCTGAACATCGGCATGAGATGACATGCATGCTATGACGTAGAGGATGCAAAATAAAGACTAATGCAAGTGGAATCAATTTAATCGGAGTCCGGACGCATAAAATATCGCGATCCGAAAATCCTCCGGCTAATCGGAAACCCTAATTTGAGTTTTTAGCAAATTTTATTAATCCTAGCATGCAAACATGGATGGAAATGATGTTTTTGAATAGATCTTCTTTTTCTGAACATTTTGATATATTATTTGCATTTTTCTGATTAACGATGAATTTTCTATGAATTTTACAAGATTTAAACCATTTTTACCCCTTTGTTGTATTTTCTCAGTAAAATAATGTTTAAATTAATTTAAATACACCAGAGGCTGACATGTGGGCCCTACTGGTCAATTTTGACCAAGTTTGACTGGGTCATTGACAGGTGGGGCCCACTGTCATATTTTCCTTTTCCTTTAATCTTTTCTTTTAATTTTCTGACAGGTGGGACCCATATGTCATATAAATCCATTTTATTAATCTTTATTTTAATTTCTTATAGGTGGGGTCCACATGTCACCTTTTTCCTTTTAACTTATTTCTTTTTCTTTAAATCCTGATCTGCGGGCCCTTCATGTCATAGAGACAAACTTGATGCATGCATTGATTGTACTGTTAGCCATTAATGGGAATCATAAACATGTCGGTTTAGCCATAATTTCCAATCATTAGCATCATTAACCGATGATTAGTTTATTAATTATGCTATTAATCACAGACATCATTAAGCTGCCGATTTGCATTAATTGAAGATCATTAGCAGTTAAGGGAATCATTAATGTGTCTGAGCATTAATTAAGCATATTAATTACACTTAGGAATTAATTGTGCCATCAATATGCCTTAACAGAATAGCAATTAAGCCCTTAATGGCTTAATGGAGCTTGGTCGGGAGCTCAATCCGGCGCTTGGCCATGCGCTCAGTCGGGCTGTGGCGGAGCCACTGCCGGCGGTGAGGCGGGCCGGGGAGGGTCGCCGGTGGAAAGGACAGGGAGCGGCGGCGTGGAACCTACCGGCGAGGAGCGGCGGCGCGGGTCACCAGTGCACAGGAGCGGCGGACCGAGGAGGCTTCAAGGTGGCGGGGAAGAGGGGCCGGCGACGGGAGTAACTCCGGGCGGCGGCCTCTTGGCGGGGAGGTGGAGTGGCGACGGCGGGTGGCTTCCGAGCGGCGAACCGAGGAGCGGGGAGCTCCGGTGGCAGCTACCCGGTGGCGGCGCGGTGAGGGATCGCGGCGAGGAGGCGGGGAGGACTCGGGTTGGACCGGGACGGTGGAGAAAGGAGCTCGGGGCGAGCTAGGGAGCGGCGCACGGGATGGGAGCCGAAGGCGCTCGGGCTGAGGCGGCGGTGGAACGGGAGCTTCGGCTCGGTGGGATGGGGAGCGGAGCTCCGGCGAGGCGAGGAGCTCCGGAAGGGGGCCGGGTGACGGGGCGGAGCGGCGAGCTCGACCAGGGCTCGGTGGGGGAACTCGGGCGGGGGAGCAGCGGCGACCGCAGAGAGTGAGAGGGGGAGGCGCGGAGTGAGCAAAGAGGGCGGCGGGGATAAGGATGAGCAGGCGGCGGTGGATTGAGGAAGAGATAAGGGAGAGAGGGGGGTGTCTTCGGGAAGAAGGAACCGGGGGGGGTGCGAGCGGGCCAATGGGCCGGGGCAAGCCCATCCGGCATGGGGGGGAATTAGGGTTTTCTTATTTAGAATTAGGTTTTTAGGTTTCATTCCTTTATGCTTTTTATTTCTGTTTTTGATTTTCAAGCAATTCCTCAAGAATTCGACCTCTATTTGAAATCTAATTTCTTCTCCTATTTTAAGATTTATTTGGATCATTTGAATAAATTCCATAGCAAACTTTGCTTTCTTTTGAACTTGCTCCAAATAAAAAAAATCACTTGAATTACGCCCAAGATACGAGGTTCAAAATTGGATCGAATCGGGATTTAGGGTTTTGTCGAGCATTTCAAAAAAACTCAAAACTTACTCATTTTTACGGTTCATATGATCATGCCATGAAATGCACATTACAAGGTTAATAAACTAGGGACGTTACACATTTATGATCGCATATGTCACAATTTGATCATATAGTTGACGATATTAGGAAATAGTTATACATAACTAGAAATAAATATAGAAGAAATAGAAGTGGAGTACGATTTTAGAATAAAAGAAGTAGACTACGTAGTGAAGAAATAGCCGTAAACCTAGTTTTTTTATTATAGATCAGTTCAACATATGTAGGTACATATTACGAGTCTCCTACATTTTGAACATAGGTAAATTTTACGAAATGATGTTATGGATGACAGGAATGTCTGATATAGTGAGATTCAAGATTTTCTATGGTCCTGGAGAAGTGAGGACGAACTCGAATGGAGTTGATCTTAGTACATTCAGTTACACTATATTGCCTCTGCAAAATCCCAAGTCGATGAACATTAGAGAAGCTAAAGACTGGTTCACCCGTAGTTTTGGTCTTGATACGGATAAGTATAGCATCAGCATTCAAACTGTGTTTACAATGTCCTTAAGTTCCCCGCGTTGGGATCTGATGTCCGTTGAAAGAACGAATGAGTGGACTTCTTGGCTTAAGGTCTGCAGTGGTCGTAAGGATGAGCCTGTTGCTTTGGTGCAAGCTGTTGCGAAAGATCCAACGGGTATCTACGTACAGCGTATGAAGAAGATTACATAAGTGTATTAGCGCAACGGGTAACAGAGTACGGAGCCGGAGATCATTCTGAACCAGTGATTCCGGGAGGAATGAGACCTAACCATGGTCCTACTGGGCGGGCGGATGAAGCTGAGGAATTCAAAGAGTTGATGGAGGCTATGGAGCAGGAAGATCTAGCGGGCGTTGTGCAAGATAACGACGAGGAGGCGGATGATGAAGATAGTGCTGAGGACGAGGAGACTTCTGATCATCAAATTCCGAGCGGGTGGGACCAAGAACTATTGGGTGGTATGCGTGTGACAGATGTGCATGAGTCATCGTCGGAGTTCAGAAGCAATGAGATAAAACATGGCACCATGTATCGCAGCAAGCTCGAATTGAAAGATGCAGTTGCTCTATGGGGTATGTCCACGCAAAGAACATTTTATGTTCAAGTGTCTACCCCGACCCAATACACCACAAAATGCAGCAGTAATGGTTGTCCTTGCTCTGTGCATGCTCACGTCCCGAAGTACGAAGTGAATTGGATTGTTAATAGAGTAGTGCATCATAACTGTGTTCGATCCAACGTCCTCGCAGAGCATCGAAACATGACTGCAAGTCTAATTGCAAGATTGATGTTCGCCGAGATAGTGAAGAAGAAAGATATGGAAGCGAAACATATTCAAGTAGCAATAAAGAACAAGTATCAGTTCTCAATCAGCTACGGAAAGGCATGGCGTGCTAAACAGAAAGCAATGGAGATGCGATTTGGAAATTTTAGAGATTCATATCACAACCTTCCGTACCTACTGTGGACACTACAAGGAAGGAACCCGGGCACATATGTCGACATCAAGTATATATTGTCATCCAAGTCACCAGGATTTAAAGAGATGAACCGGGCTTTTTTCTCCTTCGGAGCTTGCATCGAAACATTTAACCATTGTCGACCTTTGTTGTGTGTTGATGGTACATTCTTGACAGGCAAGTATAGGGGCCAAATCCTTACCGCTATTGGAGTGGACGGTAACAACCAAATTCTTCCACTGGCTTTCGCATTTGTTGAAGGCGAGAACTACGCGAGCTGGCTATGGTTCTTCAAAAGACTGAAGCGAGGTGTCATCAAAAATCGACCGAACGTGTGCATACCGCATGGCAGGCATCCCGATATATTGAAGGCCGTGAAGACTCTTACAAACTCCGGACCGGATGAGCTTGAACCCTGGGCTGATATGCAAAGCCACTTGTGTATTCGCCATCTGGGGGCAAATTTCTACCGGCAGTTCAGAAACAAGCGTCTTATGAATCTCTTCAAGAGGCTATGCAAACAAAATCAGCAAAGGAAGTTCTATAAACTGTGGGCTAAGCTTGATGAATTCACGAAAACAGAGTTAACTCAGCAGAGGAAGAAAGCCACGGCAATTGCAGTAGCAGCGGATGACGAGCCGAAAGAACTGTGCGCTCTACCTGGTATTAACCCGCCCGGTGTTAAGAGGAAGAAGGGTGGACGAATCAAGACCTTCTCCGAGTGGATTAAGAATGAGCCGAAGGAGAGATGGTCCTTGCTCTTTGACACTCACGGTGCGAGGTACGGTATCATGACGACGAACCTGGCTGAGGTGTACAATTGGGTACTTCGCGGACAACGCGGTTTACCCTTAGTTGCTATATTGGAGAGCATACTTCATGGGACAATTAGGTACTTCCAAGAGAGGTATCAGACAGCTGCATTGCACATGAGCGCCTACACTGAAACGCCTTTCAGCGCTACTATCATGCAATACATGGAACAGAAGATAACAAAGGGGAAGATGCATACCGTCATAAGGATTGGCAACCTGCAACATAGGTACGAAGTTCGACTACAGGATAAGACAGGTTTTAGAACCACAAATGAGGTTCGGACCTTCGAGGTTGCTTTTGGGTGTGAAGAAATTCCAACCTGTAACTGCACATGCAACAAGCCTTTTCTTCTACACAAGCTGTGCTCACATGTGCTAGCCGCGTGTGGGCTAATTGGTATAGACTCTACCTCTTTCATGTCACCGTTTTATTTAAAGGAGGCTCGGACTCGCGTATACCTTCTACCACGCATGGAGCGTGAGGAGATCTAGCCAGCATGGACTACAGATTTGTACCCACTGGACAGTGCATGTTTGAGGGCCAATGCGGTACGTTCTATTACTTGTTTGAAAATATGTGTTATACACTCTTTTCGTTTCTAACAACAATTTATGTACGTGCAGACTGAGGTGGCACGTGAGCTTCACGACCACATCACGACCGAACTAGCGAGATCGAGGACAAGAGAGGACTCTACTGCGTGGTCTCGTGCAGAGGAGCTCTGCCGTAGTTTGCTCCGCGCTCTATCCTGCACACGGACGTCAGATGTGGTCGACCCGCAGAGAGGACGTGGATCACACCTCCCTGGAAGGCCGTCTGCGATGCAGCCTACTCCCCCAGGTCCTTCACAGGCTGGTGGGTCGTCTTGGCAGGCGACGCAGTAGGAGGTCAGTCAGCTGTTTCCCTAGGACATGCCGTCGAGCTCCAAGCGCACACCTACACAGATGCCGTCCATGATTCCCACACCTGGTACGTAATATTTTTCTACTTCCATAAAAGATTCAATATTTTTACACACAATCATGACCTATTGTCTCCCACAGGTTTTGTTCCCATGTCACATGGAGGAGGAGGTTCGGACAGCCCGTCTCGATACTTCATGAACACTCAGTTCAACTCCGCTGACAGTTCTGCGTTGGGAGGGGGGTATCCTACCCAGTCTTCGCCGCCGCCACCCACGCAGGACACCCAGTCTACCGCCCCTCAGCCTGATGAGCCCTTGCACGGTAGAGGCCATTGTACAATTGTTCCGCCAGGACAGTTAACATACTCGGACTTCCGCAAGAGGCCGCGGAGGGGGCCGCGTCGAGGACGTGGACAAGGAGGCCCAGGAGGACCTGCCTAGGGAGACTAGCAGGACTATTTGTTTCGATTAGTTATGACTGCATCCTTTTGGATTTTATCTATCGTGTACTACTTTTCCATGGAACACTTAGTTTATTTTATCAAAATCTAGACTACGAGTACGATACATTGTCATCAGCATATGAGGTAGATGGTACAATAACATTCGCATGATACATCCATAGAACCGAACAACCTAATAATAGAATAACTAAGAAAATAGAATATACGACAACCTACTCAGGGCCTTTCGGATATTTTCCCTTCCTCATACGATGAACATGAGCTTCCTCTCCTTCTTCCTTCGCACGACGCGCGATCTCGCGCTTCCTCGCCCTTTCAGCCTCATGTGCTTCCGCAGCTCGACATTCCACCTCCATCTTTTCCTTGCGTTGCTCTTCCTGCCAACGCTTTTGCTTCTCCGCCTCCTCCGCCTCGTGCATGCATTGCAGAGTGTAATCTCGCCTAAAATAGACCTCACGCATCAGTTGTTCTTCATCCTCTTTCGATTGGCTATTGTCCAGCCACTGTATGTAGTCACATATAGTGGGTGGAGACTGCAAGCAAATGAGTGTTAGCATTGTATTGCAGTGTTATGAGCAGGTGGAAGCAAGAACTATTGGGTGCAATGCGTGTTTTACCCTTCGACACTGTGTGCGCACGGCAACATTCGCTGGCTCTTCATCGTAGTTAGCGCACATGAAGAACCTTCTTCCGAAGGTGTACGACATCTCTCTTGACACCAATAGTTTGCACGGATCTTGGCACCAACAAAGGGGAACCTCGACTCCGTTCGGCACATCGGCAGGAAACTTCCCTTTTGGCATGTCGTCCGAACCAGATGAAACCATTCCTACCATTTTGCAGTATGGGCGTGGTTAGTAAATGCAACAAACTCAAAAAAAATTCACAAATATTTACCTCACTTCAGCCCCCCGCTGAAATCCCTCTTCCAACTCGCCTCCAAAACCCCTCTCCTCTTCTCTCTATCCACGTAGTTAATCTATTATGTTCGTCGGTGGGTGGGAGGCAGAGAGAGAGGTCTGGTGTGGCGCCCCCGGTTTTAAGGCCGGGAACTCCCTCGTGATTACTGTATCGGTCCCTGGATCAGTAGCCGATACACACGAGTTAACCTGTATATCATTGTCATACATGCGTAAATAATTAGATAGACCGATAAGGTCGATGATCTGATACCTGTAGCCCAACGGCTATAAACTTGCAGCGGAACTCAGCGGAGATGTGGCCCATCAGTATGCCATACCCGACAGGCAACTGACTGGGGGTTACGCCCTAGCGTTCGCGATCGTAATTGCTTCTTCGGAATTGATATCTCCTTTGTCTGGCCAAATCAACAAGCCAGGTGAGTACATTGAATGTACTCGCAAGCTATTCCCACAGGGAAATAATACGGCATAGTTCATGCAAAGGAATATCTCAAAGGAGAGCTCTGACCTAGGTTTCATGTTGTGCGGAAATGTAAGTCTTTATTGTAAATAACAATAATAGATTCAAAAGCGAACTTTGTAAAACAACGATCCCAACGTATCACATCGTCCTCCGTGGTAGCCCTTGCTACCTCTCCTTTATTTCCTCCGCGGGATAGCCGCGCTCATCACCGCTTACCCTTTCGGCTTCCGCTCACACCACCCCGGCGGTGTAGCTAGCCTTTCCTTCAGCAATTCCTAGCTACCAATCAGGGTAGCGTAAATTGCACCCTGTGGACACATCATGCCCACGTCCTTAATCCCTTTTTCCAGCTTTCACAAACAAAACTCAGTCTAACCAGTGTGTGGCCTTACCAGTTCATGTCCATGACCGAGGACGCGGCTATTCGAATAGTTTTAACACTCTGCAGAGGTTGTACGGCTTTACCCACAAGATGTAGGTCACCCAGGGAGTACTTTGCAAGTATACTGCCAGGGTTATTACAACGAGACCCTTCCCCCGTGTTCACACCAGAGCCGGACTCGCTAGGAGGACTACCCGACCCTCTTCATCTCAAATGACAGAGATGGGACTCTCCCCCTTTGTGTCGGACCATGTTCCACGTACCTTGTAGGACTCTACTGAGCTTTACCCTCACAATACGGTGAGACCCATGAAGAGCTTTTTCCCTATTCAGTCCCGTGGAGATCCTCTAGGGATTCTACGGATCCACTAGCACTTCAACCTAACTTCCCACGATTCCGGGCTCCGGTATTAGACGAGGTACCAGGTCCAGTCCTTCCCATAAAGGACATGTGGACGTACGGTGGGGGAACTGATTCAGCGGCACTTAGGTTCGGTCCTTTACTGATTCGAGCAGGACTCCATATCCAACCATCTCCTCGGGTAGCAACCGGCTACCCGACAAATCTCATTTCTCATGTAGCGACCGGCTACGTTACCACCTCCAAACTCCCTTAGCATTCCTACCCGAATCCAAATCCTCCATTATCTCTTTCAAGGTTTTTAGTAAACATTCCTTTGTAAATGGCACCTCGGTATGCATTTACACACCGAGGGTTTTGATCCCAAACCCTTCGTATCGTTAAAACTTAGTTTTTACTACAGCATGGCTAAGCAGGGCTAAAGCCTATATTCCTACCTAATTGGTCGGTCGAATATCAACCGACTAAATATTCTTAGGGCGACACGGATTGGATTTCAGATCCTACCTCATATGCAATTACTCGGCGTAACTACCCTAACATAAAATTACGTCGATATCAATATAGCATGCAGGTTTGCAAACAAAATACTTAATGTTCATAAGTATGGGATTCAACATGGTCAAGGTGGAAATAGCTTGCCTGGCAGTTCCTGTTCCTGTTCCTGTTGCGGAGGTGACTCCGGTTCGTCCTGACGCACGTATTTCGCTCCGCAAACTACGCGTTGAAGAAAACGGCGAATAAGAACCAATCCAAACACTTCAATACAATCAAACAATACGCACGGTAAAAACAATCAATGAAAGAGACGAACTGACAAGGTTTTCGGAACGATCGAGATAGGGTTTTGGGGTTCTGAAAATACCGAGCTGAGCCCGACGAGGAATGGAATGAGTATATCGGGGCTTAACTCAGTGGTGAATCCTCTAGGTTTTAGGGCTCGGGTCTACGAGTGCAGAGGATGCCCTAGGGAATGAGTATACGCATTTTTCACATGAAATGACGATGTTTTTAATTGGATGCGAGAATTCGTATCCTTAGGGTTATGCGATCAAACTCCTAATCTTACGGATTCCTAGATGCTAGCGATATGCTAACATGCTGGCGATAGAGGATATTTGTCTTGGCTATACTGACAGCTACCTGTAGAGTGTATGTGCGGCGCTTAAAGGAATAAAATTCTTGCCCTAAATTTGCTTCCTACTAATGGAGTTTCAAAACCATTTTAACGAAATCAACAGCATGCATATATGCCATATAAAATGACAAGGTCCTAGAGGGGGCCGGGAAGATGCCTATATCATATTAACTAAGTAGCTCAAAACATTTTTCCTATCGACTCGGCTGAGGTTACGTATATAATTAGCATCCCAGATGGCGGAGGTTTAATCCTTGGACTACCTAAGAGGTATACACATGGTATCTGTTGCTACAAAGAAGAAGTGTAGACTTAGTCTTTAACGAACAAGCTTAAATAGCTTCAGACTTTAAATTTCCTTTGAAACGAAAATATGCATTTCTCCTGAACTCTCTGGAACCAGTAAATTCTTTTTTGCAAAAGCTGGCCGAGATACTCACTAATTGGTTGTAGTGGAGTTCACGGTTCTGACTTAAACAAAATCGGGGCAGCTGGATTAGATGCGGCTTCAGACAACCTAAACGAGACTTTAATGAACTAATGATGGGGACCAAACTAAACACGCCCTTAACGGCCGAATCTTGGAGCTTAGTACCGATGGATTCAATTGCGCGTTAAGTGAGAAAAAGAAAAAAAAAGGGCACTGCAGGCATTGGTGCTAGCTGGACCGAATAGCTGGATTGAATGCGCCCACCGACAGCTTTAATGTGCTCCTACTAATCAACGTAGAAATCTGATTAGGACGGACTAATGAGCGGGCATTAGGCGTGGCACTAGTATTTCCTATGTATGGACTGCGTACCTGCTCGGTTGCTCCTCTGTTCCTAATGAGTTCAGGCGGCGGCGGTCGGGACTCCCCTTGGCTGCTCTGGCTCGGACAGGAGAGCGGCGGCGCTCTGAGCCAGGCCTACCGGCGGCAGGGCTGTAGCTTGGGAGGGGGGTCGTTCCAGGTGAAGGTGAGGGCTTGGACGGCGGTTAACCAATCCCCTCAGACCCCATTAGCTGGCTTGGCTTGTCGGCGGGAAGGGGAACGACCGGGCGGAAGCTCCTCTGGCGTCGGGGCTCTCAACTCAGCGGTGAGGGCGGAAGCGGGGTGAGGCCTCCAGCTGCGGGTGACCGCGGTTATCTCCTAGGTGAGCTGCAGCCGAGTGCGGGGCAGGCTGACTGCGCGTCTGGAGCTCAGTTGTACTTGGGTAACAAAGGCAGAGTTGGTCGGCAGGGAAAAAAAGAGGATGGCAAGGCTTGCGGCTCTATTGGGCTCGAGCTGTAGGAGGAGTGTGAGCCGGTGCAGGTTGAGGGCGCACCGGCTGCCCCTTTTATAGCCGGCGAGGCTCGGTTAGCTGGCGCTGGCGACAACACGACGAGGGCGGCTCCCGAGGGTCCAGAGGCTGGTGCGGGGTCCAAGGGTGGTCGGAGATGGGCCGTGGCGCGTGGCAGTTGGTTGGACGGCGCTGTGACGACGGGCGGCGCGGTGGAGCGCAGCGCCATGTTGCTGCAGCTCTGGTGATGCGACGCGACCGTGGCGACTGAGCGGGATCGTGGCCACAAGGGGGCGGGGTGGTCGTGGCGTCTGCTGGGAGCTCGGCGGTGCTGCCTTGGAGGTGCTTTGCGGCGGACAGTGCGGCTTTGACAGGCGCGCATGGTGGCGTGTCAACGGGCGGCGTGGCTTGGGCATCAGCGGGGATTGATCCAACCGGCGAGCGGCACGGCGAGAAGCTCTCCCGAGGTGCAGCTGGCAGGGGTGAGGTGACGGCTCGTGGCGGCGCGGGTGAGCTGGACAGTAAGCTCTGGCAAGCTGGACGACGGAATCAACGGCGGGCGGCGCGGCTTTGCCACAGTTGGCATGCGGGTGCCAGTCCAGGGCGCGAACCAAAGGCTTCCAGCGTGTCTGAGCTTGCCAGGGCACATGGGAGCGGGACTGAGGTGTCATGGGCTTCCATTGACGTGTCTTAGTGCTCCAGTAGCGTTTTGACCTCCCGTCCATTAGTGATTGACTCAGGGAATCACAGGCCGGGGAGTGCCATACACTAGGTTCCAAAGAAAAGGGTGCCTCATGAGCTGACCAGAGGAGTTGGGGACTCCTGGCAAATGGGAAGATCGAGGGGTGGGGTGCTCCAACTGTTTGGTGCAGTAAACTTCGGGTTTTGCTACTAATTTTATGACGAACTAACTCGGTCAAGGTGTTCGATACTGGCCGCGGAGGATTTTTGTACTAAGCGTGTCTATGTTTTTGTACATTTGTGCCCCTGGGAAGTTCACGATTGTCTTGGAATTTTTAGAGAGGATGAGACACACGCGATATGGCTTTTAGGTTTTCTATCGAAGGAAATACCTTTTTCTCGGGTTAGGGTTTAGAGGTAGGGTTTCGAGTTGCCGAGATGTTGAAGAGTATATTGGAGGTGCTGGAATTCTGATGGAATGGGAATACTTTGGTTTAACGGACATGCTCATATATTGCCATTAGGGTTCTACTGAGTCGTCAAGGAAAGGGATGATAAGGTTTGCATATACAGAGTATATGTGCCGGAGACAAGAGAGGCGAGGACATGGTGATTGATCGGCCTAGGAGTATACCCTAGGGTTAGGGTTTCCAGAGTGCGTCAAGATGGGGCGGAGACATGGAACTCAGAATGGAACCTTCATTTCGGCTTGGGATGTGCTGGCGGCGAGGTACCGTCGACGCGGCG